>JALAZF010000274.1:6000000-6600000 GCA_022829125.1 Lathyrus tuberosus | reverse complement strand
CAATTCACATAAATAAATAAATATACACATTTCTATTTAGAACAATTTCACTTACGTGTCAATACAGTCCTTCATATCCGGGTATGTGGTCCAATCATTTCCTAAGGAATCCAGATAATACACTACTCCGCGGATAGGATTGATTGCAACCAACAACCAATGTCCACTGTAAGATTAAACAAGTGTTAGATAGAAACTTTCTACACGAAGTCAAAATACAAAAAAAAATATAATAGATGAATTTAGAATGAAAATCTAACCCAGTATTAAACGGTAAAAAGTACAACTTTTCCGTTTCTTGGTTGTCCATAAAGACGTTGCGTATATACGCATGGACCTCATTTGGTTTCGTCAATATTTCGGTTAAGTTGACAGCGCTGGGGCATAAGAATGCAAATCTTTGCTCCAATCCCCGGGGGCGCATAAAACTGTCATACAGAAACCTGAAATAAAAACATCATTAACATTAGAATATTCATTTGAAAAATAAAGTAAATAAGTTGTTCAATTACCAAAGTAGATCGGATATACCTCAAGTATATATTGACAACAGTGACGCCCAATTCTGTATGTTGGAAAACTTGCTCGAAGTCTTCATTACCAACATTCTGGTCAAATTCAAAGCCATACAAATCTTTCTCCATAGTTATCAGACGAACACCTCCAGTCGGAATATCCGTCATTAATTGTAGAAAGGTCTGAAGGCACGTCCTAACCTTGCCGATAGGTTGTTTTCTAACCCTGGTATTCTTAGCACCAACAGTTTTTTGCGTTGAAACGTTGCTAATCACTTTACCAGGCAGCTATAAATCATATAATTTGTTAGATGAAGTATAAGATATCCAATTTATCATTTTCTATGCATATAATTGTGATGTACCTCTTTTTTTGAGACAACGGACTCGGTATGCTCCGGAATCCGCTTATCCTTTGTTTTGGATTTTGTTGGAGTCTAAATAACATTGCCATGTAAAAAATGAAAATAAAATGCTCGTAAAATCTTTGAATTTACACATTAAGATTAACAAAGGTTTATAACGGTTTTAAGCATATATACCTCATATCCTACGAGTATGAGATTTGACGGCCATGCAACAAACGACCCTATAGCTTGTCCCACCACTCTTACCTCCGAATCATCGTTAGGATAGGGTAATAGTGCTTCATTCTCCATAGCAATATCAACTGATACTTTCAAACTTCCAGTAGGGAGGGATTCAATATGAAGTACTGTGACCCCATTGTTAAACACTTTTCCCTTGGCAACCATCCGATGAATTGGTGAAGATAAGAATAGTTGACATTGGTGAATGCCCTAAAACCAAAAATACATATGTCATTGTTAATGTGTATATATGTAATTAAATAATTTAAGCTACTAATATAATTTCATAGATATATATATATATATATATATATATATATATATATATATAATTACCTCTGGAATAATCGGATGAAAGCTGCAGTTGATACTATCCTTCTCTGATCCATCTCTAACACCAGAAGCGTTATCCCTTTCTTTTTCCTTTCTTAATTCCCGCACCTCGGCTTCTAGTGCTTCCAATTTAGCTTCAAGTACTGAATAACTAGCAGCCTTTCCCTTTTTAATATTCAGGGAGGTCGGGGTGATCCCAAATGCCTTACCCCTCACCCGACCAGGATACTCAGGGACATCTAATGCCCGACTAAGTATGCTCCTGGTATCATCTGCAGGTACAGACTGAGATAACGCCTCCTGAAAATCAGATGAATATCGAATATTTGTCAAATATTTGTTAATAAAGTTTTGACTTAATTAAAGAAATATTGTTATACTTACACATTTCTCATATACTTGTAGAACCTCTTCTGGAACAGATCCAGACTTGCCCACACGGGCTTCCTTCCACAAGACATGTGCAGGAAGAGATGTTTCAGAGCTACCCGCCTTTTGTAACTACATATAAAGCCAAATAATATGATCAAATATAACTCATGATGAACAATTATTATGTCATTGCAATTTATTGATACTTACCAATTGTTGCTCCAAACGTCCATATCCAGTACGTCCTTTCCTGTATTTATATTGGGGATCTGATGCTCTATCCCGATTAATTGCACTTAAACTCTTAAATTGCTCGGTTTGTCGTTTGGCTTTAAACTTCACCCATTCTTGTGGTGAAATGAAACTTGCATATTTAGATGGAAACTCTCCATCAACAAAATTACCTTCAGCATCCTTAAGATAGGTTTTGTTTAAATATGTCCTAAACCCTCTTAGGAGCTTCCCTGCCAATCTCATCAAATAAGCTTTTCTGTCGTCCTCGACATTAAAGCACCTCTAAAAAAACCATACACATTGGTTAGTACAAATAATTTAAACGACATAATTAGTTGGCATAATTAAAGACATAATTATGGTACCTTTATCTCATTCCAAATTTTTTCTTTGGTTTCCTTCAACTGTTTGTTTCTCCAGTCATCTAAAGTAATAGGAACCTCATTCCTTACAAGTGTACCAATGAAACTTGTCAACATATGACCGTTAGGCTCAACAAGTGTGCCTGTTTCGCTCCAATGCACATTATAAGTCATGCCTTGATTTCTAGCATGGATCACTCTCCTCATTATGGTTATTCCTCTCCTAATCTCTTCTTCCATAGTTCTGCTACTTCCAACCTGATCATCATGTGGATGATCATCATCATGTGCGTGATCATCAGCATGTGGGTCATCATTGTTAGTAGCCATCTAACCTGTAATAAATAAATCAAGGATATCAAATATAATATATAACAAATATAATAAAGAAATAAAGGATATCAAATATAAAAAATATGACATAATATATAACAAATATAATAAAGAAGTCAAGGATATCAAACATAATATATTAAAAATGTAATAAAAAAATCAAGGATATCAAATATAACAAATATGACATAATATATAACAAATATAATAAAGAAATCAAGTATATAACAAATTTTACCTCTTTCACTAACATCTCTTTCTTTTCTTGGTTGGAATATGAATTACTTGTTTCTTATCAATGCGGACGGATGAATGGATCCAAA
Source organism: Lathyrus tuberosus (assembly GCA_022829125.1). Taxonomy (NCBI): domain Eukaryota; kingdom Viridiplantae; phylum Streptophyta; class Magnoliopsida; order Fabales; family Fabaceae; genus Lathyrus; species Lathyrus tuberosus. Next base: position 6,596,938 of record JALAZF010000274.1, on the reverse strand, counting down.
TTCCCTCGTTATGGTCATTTCTGATATATGACCCATCCGCTATAAGATCCTCATCCATGAAATTATATTAGTAGCTTAATTAACTTCATTAACAAAATTGCTTTGAATTTCGGTTCTTTAGAACAACAACCTCAAGAATTTACATTATTAACATTAACACTAACACTAACACTAACACTAACACTAACACTAACCTAACACTAACACTAACACTAACCTAAACTAAACTAAACTAAACAAACACATTATATAGCAATAGTTAACAATGTAGAAAAATGTTAACAAGAACAAACTATAATAGATGTTCTAAACTAACACTAACACTAACACTAACACTAACCTAACACTAACACTAACACTAACCTAAACTAAACTAAACTAAACAAACACATTATATAGCAATAGTTAACAATGTAGAAAAATGTTAACAAGAACAAACTAAACTAACACATTATATTGATTCTATTCCTATATCACCAAAAATGAAGTTAGCACATATTTTATTCTTATATCCAACAACAGTCCAACATTAGCAACAACATTAACAACATTAGCAACATTATCAACATTAGCAACAGTCCAACATTAGCAACAACATAAACAACATTATTATCAACATCAACAACAACATTATTATCAACATCAACAACAACATTATCAACATTATCAGCAACATTATCAACTGAAACTCTGAAACTCTGAAACTTCCAAACTGAAACTCTGAAACGTGTAAAATGTGTAATACTCTGAAACGTGTAAAATGTGTAATACATCAACAACAACATTATTATCAACATCAACAACAACATTATCAACAGCAACATTATCAGCATACCTTATAAAATGTGTAATAATCTGAAACTCTTAAACTTCCAAACTGAGTGACGAAAACGCGAAATGAGAGAGGAACAGACGGTCACGGTGGAGTAAAGGTCGTCGGAGTCGCGAAATGAGGGAGGAACGGTGGACGACGGCGCGGTGGACGACGGCAAGGGTTTAGCTCAGGTTCGCAAGTATCCGTTCGCAACAGGGGAGGGAGAAGAAAGAGCGCAAAACTGAAAATGAAAACAGAGTATATTCATATATTTTAATTTTATTAGGCCTTAGACAGCGCTTTTAAACAAAGCGCTTTCTAAGGTGGCCCTTAGACAGCGCTTTAAAAGCGCTTTCTAAGATTGGCCTTAGACAGCGCTTTTGTTTTTATTTTTTTAAATATTTAAGACCTTAGACAGCGCTTTCCTTAAAAGCGCTGTGTCTAAGGTCTTATATTTTTTTTAAATTTAAAAGGCCTTAGACAGCGCTTTTAAGGAAAGCGCTGTCTAATATTTTCCATTAAATTTTTTTAAAAATTTAAAAGGCCTTAGACAGCGCTTTTCACTAAAGCGCTGTCTAAGGTCTTATATTTTTTTGCGCTTTTCCTTTATTAAATTAATAGATTCCGTGTTTTTGACCTATAGCAGCGCTTTTGTAATAAAGCGCTGTCTAAGGTGAGATGTTATAAGTCCTTTTTGTTGTAGTGATGTTTTAAGAAACATGTTTCCGGAGCATTCTAAGAGTATCACACAATGAATTAAAAACTTTATACCTTAAGTAATCTTGAGAGCTTTTATAAACCTTTTAAGATCCTTTTTTTTCTTCTTTAATACACAATGTCTTCATCAATCCTAAAATACATGGAGAAGCATTTCTTCATAAACTCCCCCATTTTGATGATGACAAAATCATTAAAATTGAGTTTTTGATGAAACTTAAAAAATTCTCCCCCTAAGTCATATAACTCCCCCTTTGTGAAACAATGGTGAAATCCTGCAATTTTGTATACAAAAACACAATACTACTATTCTTTCCCTTTTGGCATTATCAAAAAGAAGACAAGCATAATACACGCTCATAATAACCATAATAACCATCAATGCTTATAATCATTACCATAAACCATAAAAAAAAACCAAAAGATGGTTATATCATACATAACATAGTCATATCATAGTCATAATATTGTCATAGCATAGTCATAACATAACCAAAATATTGCTAGCCAACCAAATATAAAGCAAACTAATAGTATTCTCAACATATTTTAGAAATAGGATAAACTAACTAGTAATAGAAAGGACAAAACATAGTACTACAGACCAAACAAAAAAGGCACTATGACCCGATTTCAATCCTCTTCACTATTACTTAAATGGAAATGCTCAAGTTGGTAGTAAAGTCCATCTATTTTGTTGCACATTGAGTTGTGGTTGGAAGACACTAGGTTTTCAAGGTTGTCAACTTTTGTTCCAATTTGACCAATAGTTTCTCCAGTAGAATCAAATCTTATTGCAATGGAATCAACTTTGTTGGTAAAGCCACATAACTATTCCATCAACATCTCATTAGTGACAAGGTTGGAAGGACCTGTTGATTCTCATATTTGTAAACATACTTGGTACCATCCCAAATAATACCTGAAATTCTGGTTAAACAGATCACGAAGATGTCAGACAAGATGTCATGACACTTGATCTCTGCTTCTCACAAGGATCTAAGGAAGAACAAATGTAAATAGCCGAAAGTAAATAACACCAGAGATTGTTAACCCAGTTCGGTGAACAACAAAACCTACGTCTGGGGGCTACCAAGCAAGGAATGAAATCACTATATAGAATTAGTTCTAAGCTAAACTCCAACGTTTACAACTTATCACCTAGAAACTACCATTCCTAGATTTCTACCTAAGACTCTCCTAGATATGAGACCCTTCTCAATTCCCTTTCAATCACAACAGTGACTGAAAATATTACAACTCAATAAGAACGTCCTTCTCAAGTATTCACAAAATACACGAGAGGCTCACAAGTACAAACCCTAGTACTTCTAAACAGCTGCAACAACCAACCACAAACTAGGTTAATTCTAACCTGTTTATATTGTAAACCACAGCTGGACTTGGGCTTCTAAACCGCAGCTGAAATCTTCCTCAGAATTAGCGACCTAATTCTTTCTTCAATCCCAAGTTACCAAAAATGTCTCCTTCACAAGGAAACCGCAAATTCATTTAGAATCAGAATCTCTGATTCCACAATCTCAGATGCCACCTGGAATCCTAGTCATATTCCAATCACACCTGCTATCAAAAACAGTTAGTTCAAAACAATAACAGACAAAGATGTTGAATCCTCCTGATAGGACATCTTGTCAAACAACTCAACCTGCAGTTAGTCTAACATGTTAGGACATCTTGTCCAACATCTTTCTGCTAAGTTAGTTTTACCAAAATTAATGCCAGCCTCAAAAGCAGGGACTCAACAATCTCCCCCTTTGGCAGATTTTAGCTAAAACTAACTTCCATTCACCTGCAGAAATATAACAGGGAGAGACCACTATCAGAGCAGCAGCAGAATCAACAACAAAACATGTCTCCCCTTCAATAAGTTCAGATCTACTCCCCCTCAATAGTTAGTAGATCATCAGCAGTCAGCAGTGGTTAGTGATGTTAGTAATTTCCCCCTTTTTAGCCACAATATGACAAGGTAGAAAGACTAACCCAAAAACCAATAAACGAGTTCAAAGTAAAAGTTTACACACCCAACAGAAATGAAAAAAATATCTTGGGCATTCAGCCCTTACAGAACCAAAAGGAAATAAAAAAACAAAGCAAGAATAAGAGAGAAGACTGAAAAATCCTCTCACTATGGTGAGAATACATATTCAGAGACCAGAATATTATTCCCACCCCAACCATTAGAAAGTTATGCCTCATCAGAAAGGCAAACTTTAAGCTTGCCTCTCAACGTCTCAAATTGATTTACATCCAAGGCTTTAGTGCGGATGTCAGCTAATTGATTTTCTGTGGCCACATGTTCCAGAGTGATAACTTTTTCTTCCACCAGATCTCAAATGAAGTGATGCCTGATGTCAACGTGTTTAGTTCGGCTGTGCTGGATGTGATTCTTAGAAATATTTATAGCACTTAAGTTATCACAGAAGAGTGTCATAACATCTTGTGGGACATTGTATTCAGTCAGCATTTGTTTCATCCACATCATTTGAGAGTAGCTACTCCCCGCAGCAATGTACTCAGCTTCAGATGTGGACAGGGAAACACAGTTTTGCTTTTTGCTAAACCAGTAAATTAGATTGTTTCCTAAGAAGAAGCATCCCCCTGAGGTACTTTTTCTATCATCTGCATTCCCAGCCTAGTCAGCATCACAGTATCCTATTAATACAGAGTCAGAGTTGTGTGTGTAGAGTAAGCCATAGTTGTATGTCCCATTCACATACTTCAGAATCCTCTTAACTTGATTAGTATGACTTGCTTTGGGTTCAGCCTAATACCTTGTTCAGACTCCTACAGAGAACGTTATATCAGGTCTACTGGCTGTAAGGTATAGGAAACTTCCAATCATGCTTCTATAGAGACTCTGATAAATGGTTACACCATTCTCATCTCTTGTCAATTTCAAGTGTGTAGGGGCAGGAGTCCTCTTGTGTTTTGCATTTTCCAAGCCAAACTTCTTGACAATATTCTTAGCATATTTCCCGTGACAGAGAAAAATGGAGTCTTCCATTTGTTTGACTTGGAGACCAAGAAAGTAGGTTAATTCTCCGACTAAACTCATTTCAAACTCTGACTGCATTTGCTTAACAAAATGTTGGACCATTTCTTCCGACATTCCACCAAAAACAATGTCATCAACGTAGATTTGAGCTATCATAAGATTACCTTCCTTTTCTTTGACGAAGAGAGTTTTATCAATTCCTCCCTTTTTGTAGCCATTTGTAACATGGAACTCAGTCAACCTTTCATACCAGGCTCTTGGTGCTTATTTCAACCCGTATAAGGCTTTCTTCAGCTTGTAAACATGATCTCGAAATGTTGGATCAACAAAGCCTTTGGGTTGTTCCACATAGACCTCTTCGCTGAGATATCCGTTCAAAAAGGCACTTTTAACATCCATTTGAAAGAGTTTGAACTTCAGAAGACAAGCTATTCCAAGGAGCAGTCGTATAGATTCCAGTCTAGCTACAAGTACAAAAGACTCATCAAAGTCCACTCCCTTTATCTGGGTATATCCCTGTGCTACGAGTCTGGCCTTGTTTCTTATGACAACTCCATGTTCATCAGACTTGTTCTTAAAGACCGACTTAGTGCCGATCATATTTGATCCTTCGGGCCTGGGTACCAGATTCCAAACATCATGTCTCTTGAACTGCTCAAGCTCTTCTTGCATTGTATTAATCCAGAATTCATTTGTCAAGGCTTCCTTAACATTCTTTGGTTCCATCTTTGACACAAAGCAGGCGCTTGCCACCACACCACGTGATCTAGTCATCCTACCTCCATTTAGATCCCCTATTATGAGTTCCTTGGGATCATCCTTCTATATTTTGATGGAAGGTCATTTGTCGACTCTCTCAGACACAATAGACTCATGATTGCCATCGTTGGTTATTGCAATATCTTCAGAGTCATCTTGAGATGTTTCAACATCTTCTGTGATATCTTCCTCCTCCATTAGGAAGAATGCTCCAATGTCATTTTTAGCTTCAACCTCCATAGGAGAGTCATCAACCACAACATTTATGGATTCCAATACAACTTGTGTTCTTGGATTGTAGACACGGTATGCTCTACTGTTTGTGGAGTAACCTAGGAATATTCCTTCCTCACTCTTGGGATCCATCTTTCTCCTCTGCTCACGGTCTGCCAGAATGTGGCATTTGCTTCCGAAGACATGGAAGTATTTCACCGTTGGTTTTCTACCCTTCCATAATTCATATAAGGTAGCAGAAGTTCCCGGCCTGATGGTCACCCTGTTTAGAATGTAGCAAGCTGTGTTCATTGCTTCAGCCCAAAAATGATACGTAAGTTTCTTTGCATGAAGCATGACCCTTGCACACTCTTGAATAGTTCTATTTTTTCTTTCAACCACACCATTCTGTTGAGGAGTGATGGGTGAAGAGAACTCTTGACTAATTCCTTCTGAGGAGCAGAACTCATCAAACTTACTATTTTCAAATTCCCTTCCGTGATCACTTCTGATTATGATTATACCACAATCCTTCACTCTTTGAAGTCTCTGGCACAATCCCTTAAAAACTTCAAACACCTCTGATTTCTCCTTGAAAAAGTGCACCCAAGTGTATCTAGAAAAATCATCATCAACTACATAGGCATACCTTTTTCCTCCAAGACTTTCAACTTACATATGTCCCATTAAATCCATATGAAGAAGGTCTAAGTTCCTTGATGTGGTTTGTTGTTGAAGCCTTTTGTGTGACATCCTAGTTTGTTTCCCAATCTGGCATTCTCCACATATCTTTCCTTCATCTATCTTAAGATTTGGAATTCCTCTGACAACTTCCTTGGATATGACTTGTTTCATTCCTTTTAAGTGCAAATGCCCCAGTTTCTGATGCCACAGATTTACTTCATCTTCCCTAGACACTAAACAGGTGGAGGGACTCTGAGTTTCGTGAGGAGCCAACAAATAGCAGTTATCCTTGGATCTGGTACCTTTCATAATGAGTTTTTCTTTATCATTTGTAACAAGGCACTCAAATTCAGAGAAGTTTACCTTAAAACCTTGGTCACACAGTTGGCTGATGCTTATTAGATTAGCAGTCAATCCCTTAACATACAAAACTTTATCAAGACAGGGCTGACCTTCATACTTCAGTTTTCCAACACCTTTGATTTCTCGTTTTGAGCTATCTCCAAAGGTGACATGACCAGTGGGATGAGGTTTAATGTCAGCCAAGAACTTCTTTACACCAATCATGTGTCTGGAGCACCCACTGTCAAAGTACCAGTATTCTTTGGCTGAGGCTCAAAGAGAATGAAGGCTACAGTTTGACCTGTAGGTATCCATTCCTTCTTCCCTTTGGGAGTCTTCCTTCTTCTTCTTCTGGATTATTTTGAAGATTTAGGATATCCATTCAACTTGTAGCAGTGAGCCTGTATATGACCAAACTTCCCGCAGTAGTAACAATGTTTGTCCTGTTTTTGTTTTCCTGGAGAGTTGTTCTGAGGCCTTTGATGATGTTGAGACATCCTAACATTTTTGGTCACATTTTCCAATTTGGAATTTAGCATAACCACTTCCTCCTCAAGATCAGAGATGGCATCAAGGTGTTTTTCTCTTTCAGCTTCAAGAAGCGTAATGATCTTGTGTTGTCCTTCTCCTAGTTGACATACCCTTTTTAAGGATTTTACTAGATCATCATAGGATAGATTTTCAATCTCTGAATCAGAATCAAACATTGCTGTCATTGCAGACACCTTCTTAGTAGTCTCTCCATCGCTTCAGGAGTCATCCTCAGACCATGATGTAGATAGAACCTTATTATCCTTCTTGTGGTAGGTGGGACACTCACCTCTTGTATGTCCAAAACCTCCACATTCAAAGCACTGAATTCCTTTACCTCGGTTGGGTCGTTTATCATATCTAGGTCTTCTCCCAAAATTTCTTGATCTGTGGATGTCAAAAGTCTGAGCCTTAACATTATCATTCGACTTCTCAACCAATTTCTTTTCCAATTGATGAAATTGTTTTTCCAGAACTCCCACAGTTTTGGTCAGGTCCTCTTTAGTGTCATCCTCTTCTTTGTTGGTTACAAAAGCAAGACTCTTCTTCTTTTCATCCTTTTTACTAATAGCCATCTCAAAGGTTTAAAGTGATCCCATAAGCTCATCTACCTTTATGGTGTTTATGTCATGAGCTTCTTCAATAGCTGTCACTTTCATATCAAACCTCTTGGGAAGAGATCTTAGAATTTTCTGAACCAACTTGGTTTCAGGAATCTTCTCACCAAGATCACTAGATGTGTTTGTAATATAAAAAATATTCATATGAAAGTCATGTATACTTTCATCTTCTCTCATTCTCAGATTCTCAAACTTAGTGGTAAGCAACTGAAGTTTTAAGGTTTTTACATGAGAGCTACCTTCATGAGCAGTCTTCAGGATTTCCCAAGCATCCTTCGCAGCAGTACAGTTTTTGATGAGTCTGAAGATGTTCTTGTCCACCCCATTGAACAAGGCATTCAAGGCTTTAGAATTCCCTTGATCAAGCTCATCATCTTCATCATCCCAATCTTCTTCAGGTTTCAGCTCCTCAGTGAGCTCCCCGTCTTTGTCCTTGATCTTTGGTGGATCCCACCCCTTGATCACAGACTTCCAAGCCTTTCCATCCATAGACTTGATAAATGCTACCATGCGAACTTTCCAATAATCATAATTGGAACCATCAAGTATTGGTGGTCTATTTAGAATTCCTCCTTCTTTATCCATCGTACCAGAAAGTATCATCCCTGAATCTCACCCAGATATAGAGCAGGATGCCTGCTCTGATACCAATTGAAATTTTGGTTAAACAGATCATGAAGATGTCAGACAAGATGTCGTGACACTTGATCTTTGCTTTGTCATACCCCAAATTTTGACCACTAAAGTTTCCCATCATTGTGCAAATCATCATCACAATATGGATAAACCATCATGCCTCATCAAATGCCTCAAGGGTTGTTGAGCATTCACTACAATCAGAATTAGGGTTTCAAGCCCTCTCAGAGCTTTTAGGCAAAGGATCAATCAAGGAATGACTTGATCTTCAACTTGTCTAACCTCTCAAATATCCACAATGGATTAAAAGGACTCCCACTTCAAGGATTAAGCACAAAGCTGCTCCCTTCTAGGTGGATCAAGCCTCCAGATCGCCAGTATCACAAAATTAGGGTTTTGGTCGAACAGGGCCTCCAGATGGGAAATTTCATCTGGGCACAAGCCAATGATCCAAAACATAACCTAATATACTCCATGGAACCTCATGGACCCAATCATCAAGTCAATTTTGCCTCAGGGGATGCATACATCAAAAATCAGGAATTAGGGTTTCTTGACCTAATTCACCCCTAAGTTGACTTTTGGGACAAACCATGAGCCAAGACCTCAAGGGAAGATTTGAGGGTCTCTAATGAACCATATTGATCCATTTTTAACAATGGATGAATCCAAGAAGCTTGAGAAACAAGTCTCAACTTCATCTGCACCACAATTAGGGTTTCGCGAGAAAAGTCAACTGTAACTTTGACTTTTGACCTGGACATGCTCCCAAACCCTAATACATGATTGAATATACCCTATGACACTCATGGAACATGTCCATCAAGTTTGATTTAGGTCAAGGACATGATTTCCTGAAGAATTGCACAGTTTGGAATCCATCTGATAAAAAGTAACTGTGCACAAAAGTCAACTTTGACTTTTTGAGATTTTTCACCAAAATGGATTTTTGACCCTAAAATGATGTTAATGTATGATTTGAATCATCATTCATCAAGAAAAATCAAGAAAAGTGAGATAACTTGTAAAAGGGGTAACCATAAAAACTTAGAAAATTTTCTAAGTTAAAAATAAAGTGGCAAGGGTACCAACTTTGGAGGACCATAACTCCTAAACCACAAAGCCATTTTTTCTCATACAAAGATGGATTTATAGCCCTCATTATCCTCTACAAAAACTTCAACTACAAGCCATTCCAATTCATTAAGGATTTTGAGTTATGGAGTGATCAAAGTGGCTGAAAAGTGAAAATGTCACTTTTTCCAACAGTGAAATTTTCACTAAGTCAGAATCTGCCTTCACTTTTTGCCAAATATAGGGAGATTTTCACTTGGAATCAGAAGAGATCAAAACTAAACGTGTTCAAACAGTTGTTGTATCATGTAAGGGCTTTCCAAAATGGCCAAGAACATTGCCAAATTCAACTTACACCATGAGATATGACATTGGCAAGTTGCCTTGCTGAAATCTGTCAAAGGCAAGGCAGATTTTGCAACTTGGCTCGATTTGCCAAAATCAGCCAAATTCAAATGCTCCTATCCACTTAGACACCTCTGAGGATTGGATCTAAAGGGGACAATCACTGAGCCAAGCCTCCAAAGTCCATGGAACAAGAAATAACATGTTGAACCTAGAGTTGCCAAAATAGGGACAAGACTTCAAATTTGGAATGAGGCATTCAATGGAACCATCAAGGTGGCATGGACTGAGCCATTCTCATCTGAAATCAGTCAAGACTTATCCAAGACCAAGGGGACCATAGCTCTGTGCCCTAACCTCTAGTCAATGGCTAGAGGAGACTTGCATTTCCATTGGCCAACATTGAGGGAACACCTGCTGCAGTTGCCATTCACTGTGGATCCCAAAACAAACTTGCTCTACTATAAATAGAGCTCAATTGTGTTCAGTTTGAGTACACCAAACCCATCTAACAGATGCTTTCCTCAAAATCTCTTCTTTCACTTCAATTTTTCCTTCAAAGGCAAGTCACTATCGGGTTTTGAGCTAGAGAGCAATTCCACTCAAACTAATCACACACACACCTCATATATATCATATGTAAGCTGTGCAAACCATCAAAAGTGACCTGTAATCACAGCATCACAAAGTCACTTCTCAAAACCTCAAAATGGCACTTTTGTGCATTTTTCAAGCCATGTCTTGATTCATTCACTTTCCAAACCAGATAAAACCTCAAACACACTCCAAATATCATCCTTGAACTGTCCCAAATGGTTTCATACATCTGGAACACCATTTGAGGGAGTTGCTATTTTGGTCACTTTTAACCCCTTTTGCAAGAAAGGGACAGTTTGTGTTTTTGCAGGTACCAGTTGATTCCAATCATCCTCAAAGCATCTAAGGGATCATTTGAGGTTGTTCAAATCATAAAACCATATCTGGAGCAAGGGAGTTGGCAGATTGCTGAGAAAACTCCAAAATCTCAAGGAAGGGTAAGCATCTCAACTTGCAGTCATCAAAACATGTGTGCATTTGAAGTCCATTGATTATGCATCTCTCATACATGTCATATGTGTTGTGTTTGTGTCAATTGATCATGTAATTCATGCCTGTGATGAGTTGTAGCATAGAAAATGCAATTATAGGTCCTTTTTAAAACTACTATCGGGTTTTGAGGAGGGAGTTTGATCTGAAAAAACCACCACCAGCATTGGATTCCTTGTGAAATTCTGGCCCATATACATATAAATTTTGTCTCAAACCATTAAGAATTGAGAAAGTTATGACCTTCACGTTTTTGAGCCAAAACTTGCCTTGGGCAAGCCAAAACCATGTCATACCTTGTATATTTGTTGTTTCATTTTAAACAATGGATGTATCATCACCCCAGTGGTAGGGCGCGCGCCTTGTATGCTTGAGGTCGTGGGTTCAAACCCCACCCATGTCATTTTGTGATTTTTCACATTTTTGCTATTTTTCCAATTATTTTCATGTTTTGTTAATTATTTGGAAAATTAATAACTCATTCAATTTTAATTATTTTTTATTGGTTCTTTTTGCTAAAAATCACAAAAATATTGAAATATTTATTTCCACAAAAAAATTAGATTTATATTATTTATTTAATATAGTTAGTATTTTTGTGAATAAATGTCTTTTATTTGTTTTTAAACCCTTTTACAAATAAATAATCATGGTGAAAAATCAAAACCAAGTAGGTTTTAATTCATCTTGTGATTGAAACCTCATTTTTCAAACCTAAAACCAAAATCACAAATTGTTTATTCAAACTTATTTGGAATTTTGTATCATTTTAATTAATTTTTCATTTGAATTATTACTTTAAAATAATGAAATTAGGGTTTTGTTGATTTTCACCTTAACAAACTTTGTCAAACACTCATGGGCCTCTAATAGAGTGTAAGACCCAATCCCGTTTTAACGAAAACCTTTTTGGGCCTCACTTATGGTATAAGTCCCTCTGCGTTAAAAGAAAACTTCGGCGCGATCGCCATTTTAAACAAAAAGTCAACCGGGCCTACCCTCGTGTTATAAGCCCCACTCTTTTTCTTTAAACTTCTTGGGCCTCTTGAGAGAGTGTAAGACCCAAAAACTTTGTAAATACAACCCATTTTTGGCCTCACTTATTGTATAAGTCCCGTTGTATTTCAAAACGTTCGACGCGATAATCATCCGTTGAAAAACCATCTGGGCCTCTCCTTGAGCTATAAGACCCATTCAAAACTTTTGGGCCTATAATAGAGTGTAAGACCCAATCCTTTTTTGACCAAATCATTTTTGGGCCTCATTGTATTGTATAAGTCCCGATACCGTCAAAAAACAAACGGCGCGATCGTCGCCTTTTCAAAAATCATCTGGGCCTACCCTCGAGTAGTAAGACCCATTTCTTTTTCTTTAAACCTTCTTGGGCGTCTTGAGAGAGTGTAAGACCCATCCCTCTGTACAGAAAACCTTTTTGGGCCTCAGTCACTTGTATAACACCCCCTGTACAAATTCAAAAGTGCAATCACAGGTAAAACCCTGGGCCTCTCCTTGAGCTGTAAGCCCTAAATCTTTCTTTTTCAAAGCACTTTCTCCTTTGATTTTGAATATACTGTTGTTTTCAATCTTTCTGTGTTGAACAACTAACCAAACAGCATGGAAGCTCTACAACCGAGTAAGTGGTTATCACTTTCATTTACTGCTTTCATATTATATAACTGTTTTGTGGGGCTGCTCATTGTAAGTCTCCTTTCACAAACTCAAATATATATAACTGTATTGTGGGGCTGCTCACTGTAAGTCTCCTTTCATAAACTCATATCGATTGTGTAATAATAGTATAGATATTAGAGTTTCCCCGGCAACTACGTCTAGAACTAGATCTAAGTCTCGTCTCCTTACAGCAGCTTTAGACAACTAGATCTAAGGATTACCCCCGTGAATAGTTCATTATACAAAAGGACATCGTTTCTCTGTGAAACCCCTTTTGGAACTGTTCACCCCGCCTTCTCTTGGGCCTTGTACAAGGACCCACGGGCTTCTTAAAAGCATCGGCCTCCTCTTGGGCATCGTACAAGGACCCACAGGCTTCCTATAAGCAACCCCGCCTCCTTTGGGGCTTAGTACAAGGACTCATCGGCTTCTTAGAAGTATTGACAACCTCCTCTTAGGCTTCGTATAATGATCTCTTCCTCCGGGAATGATAGCCTCCTCTTGGGCTTAGTACAAGGACCGGTCGGCTTCTTAAAAGCTTCCAGCCTCCTCTTGGGCTTCGAACAAATTATCCCGACGACCTCCTGGAGGTATAGGAACAGAACTTAGTTATCTCCATAGAGCAGTCCTTTCAAAGAGTCTACTACAGTTTCTCAAAGCATAGTACAAAAGATAAAACTCTAGACTTGGACATTCTAATTTCCTTGAGTCTCAAAGACATTCTCAAGTGACCCTATCGTTAAATAGGAAGGAAACCTGCAGACTCGGATAGTCTCAATACCCTTCGGATTTCCCCGTTTCCTTAAAGAACAGGGACCAACCCCGATCCTCAGATCAAACCCATGAGTACAGTGTTGCTCATATAAGAACTGATTTTCTCTGTTAAAATCAGTATACTGGATCTGTCACTCAACTAAACAGTCGCCAGCAGATAGCCTCCTCTTAGGCTTTGTATAATGATATCCCTAAAAGGGTCGGTCTCTTTTTCGCCTCCTCTTAGGCTTCGTATAATGATCCTTATTTTCCTCAGCATAAGCTAGCCTCCTCTTGGGCTTTGTACAAATGATTCTCCCCAGTGGAGCAAACCTTCAGCCTCTATCTCGGGCTTTATACGAGATACAAAAAGGTTCTTATTGAGCCAAACAATTTTCGCCTCCATCTCGGGCTTTGCATGAGATACAAAAACACTCTCTTGTTGAGTATAAAAGATTCCCCTGTAGAGTCAACACTTTTAGCCTCTCTCTCAGGCTTTGTATGAGACACACATAAAAAACTCCCTCGTTGAGTAAATCACCCTTTCGCCTCCATCTCGGGCTTCGTACGAGATAAAAATTCCCTTTAAGCAAGAGTAAAACTCTTTTTCAGCCTCCATCTCGGGCTTCATACGAGCTATAAAAGATTCACCAGCTGAGTCAACTCTTTTTTAGCCTCCTCTTAGGCTTTGTATAATGATTTTCCCTAGCAGAAATTAGCCTCCTCTTAGGCTTTATATAAGAAAACCACTGGTTGATCCAATCAACCTTTTAGCATCAAACTTGTGCCTCGTTCACAGTAAATAAACATTAACAACTCCTTCCCTTTCATCTAATCGCTGTAAGCGGCAAGCCTCTGGATCATCTATATCCATGCCACTGTCCTTAATTTAGCATGAGGAATTCCTAAGGAAAGATGGCATTGCTCTACACTGAGTTAAAGTCTTCTCCTTCAGGTTAAAAACCCCTTCTCAGGAAATTATGGCATTGCTAGGATCCGCGTATCCCGGTTAAAGTAATTCTCCTTTACCCCTCTTTAGAGTTGACAGATTCTCTCTAAAGTCAGGACCTTTTAGCTTCACATCTTGGGCTTTGAACAAGATACAAACTACCTTTCGCTTCACGTCTTGGGCTTTGAACAAGACACCAAAACCCCATTTCCTCCCATAGAATAGGAGGAACTACGAACGCTCTTATTTCATTGTTTCGGTAAACGGGAATACGTAGGCATAAGATCAAAAGAAAAGATCTTAGCGAGCACACTAAACAAAAACCCTAAATCCCATACTTTCACGTATCAATCAGAAAAGCAATCAGTCCTAACATTCCAAAACATCTCATCGAACAAAATAACCTAGGAAAGTCCCCGAATATTTGAAGCATCTGTAACCGGACAGACCGTTGTTCAAACTCAGTATGCAATTATCCATCTTGATTTACATACGTTATAGAACCCATTGGAGTAGCCATCGTTTTACAATTATCCATGTCAAATATTTTCAACAATTCTTTGCAATTCTTAGATTGGTTGATGAAGATGCCATTCTTTAATTGCTTAATTTAAAGTACAAGAAAATAGTCCATCTTACCCATCATAGACATCTCACACTCTCCTTTCATCATCAATGAACATTATTCACAAAGTCTTTTGTTTGTTGAATCAAATATAATGTCGTCAACACAGACTTGAACTAATAAAGTATGATTTTTAATTTTCTTAATAAACAAAGTATTAACAACTTTACCTTTTTCAAACCCGCTTTCACATTGAAAATTGTTGAGTCTATCTTACCATGCTCTTGGTGCTTTCTTTAAGCCATAAAGAGCTTTTTTTCAACTTGAAGACATGTGAAGGATTTTTGAAGTCTTCAAAACAGGGTGGTTGTTTGACATAGACTTCCTCATTGATGTATCCATTCAAGAAGGCGCTCTTGACGTCCATTTGGAATAACTGAAAATTTAATGACCAAGCATAAGAAAGTAATAAACGAATATCTTCTAACCTTGCAACCGGAGCGAATGTTACTTCAAAGTCGATTCCTTCTTCTTAATTGTAACCTTGAGTCACCAACCTTGCTTTGTTTCAAAAAATTATACCATTTTCATCAACTTAGTTCTTAAACACACATTTGGTACGTATAATATGTTTACCACTAGGCCTGGGAACAAGTTCCCAAACTTGATTCCTTTCAAATTGATTTAATTCTTCTTGCATGGTAAGTATCTATAGGTCGTCTTCTAAGGCTTCATCAATTTTGGAAAGTTTTATTTGAGAAAAAATTCCATAATCAAGCAATCATCCTTGAGATTTAGTATTGTTGTAACTCCTTGACTTATATCACCAATAACTTTGTCAATTGGGTGATCACGATAGGTTCTCCATTCTTGAGGAAAATCACATTGATTTGACTATTGTTTGATTGATTCCTCTTTGTGTTCTGATTGATCATCATTGTTAACTCTGGTAACATCTTCCATAGGAACTTCTAAAATATCATCTTCATCATCAAAAACAACTATATCCTTCTTAGAGGGGTTAGATTCATCAAAGGAAATAGGTATTAATTATTCTATAGTTAAAGTTCTTTTATTATAAATTCTATAAGCTTTACTAGTAAGAGAGTAACCAAGAAATATACCTTCGTCGAACTTCTCGTCAAACTTACTAAGATTGTCGTTGTCATTATCGAGGACAAAGCAATTTTATCTAAAGATATGAAAGTGAGCAATGTTTGGATTTTTTTCCCTTAAAGAGTTAATATGGAGTCTTTTTCAATATTGGTCTTATAATAACTCGATTACTTACATAGCATTCCGTGCATACTGCATCTGCCCAAAAATATTTTGGTAGATTTGAATCACTAAGCATTGTTTTTGCAAGTTCTACTATAGACCGATTCTCTCTTTCCACCACTCCATTTTTTTGTGGTGTCCTTGGAGCTAAAAAGTTGTGAAAGATCCCATGTTATTCACAAAACTCTGCAAATGAAGCATTCTGGAATTCTCCACCACGGTCACTTCTTATGGAGGAAATCTTTAATGATTTTTCATTTGAAATTGTTTCGCATACTTCTTGAATGCCTAGAATACATCACTTTGATGCACTAAAAAGAGTGTCCAACAAAATCTAGAAAAATCATCAACGATAATTAAAGCATACACATTACCTTCGAAGCTTCTAGTTCTTAATGGACCAAACAAGTCCATATGCAACAATTGAAGTGGCCTTGCAATAGACACCATATTCTTTGTTTTGAAAGTTGATTTGGTTTTCTTTCTCTGTCGACAAGCATCGCATAATTTATATTTGTTAAACTTTATCTTAGGTTAACCAATGACAAGGTCATGCTTGACTAGTTTGTTTAAATGGTCCATATGAATATGGGCAACTCTTTAATGCCAAAGCCATGAGTCATTGTTGTTTACCATGAGACATTTTACTTTCAAATATAAATCATCTAAAAAAATCATGAAAATATTAATAAATTCTTTTGCCTTTGAGTTTTATCTCATGAGTGACTTCATCTTCAATCAAGCATTCATCCTTGGTGAACTTGATTTTGAAGCCTTTTTCATAATGTTGGCTTATGCTTAGAAGATTATGCTTTAGTCCTTCAACATAAAGAACATATTCAATGGATGTGAAAAGTGGTGCTCAACTTTGCCTATGCCAATAATCTTTCCTTTGTTGTTGTCTCCATAAGTTACATATCCCTTGACTTTTAGGACTAGAGATAAAAATTTGTTGATATCTCCCCTAATATGCTTAGAACAACCATTACCAAGACACCATAGATTTGTAGTGGTTTTCAAGCATACCTATAAAACAAATTAGGCTTTTTAGGTACCCAAATTGCCTCGTGTCCTTCATAATTTATTCCTTTCTTGACCCACACATAATGTCCACTTGCCACACTAAAGTTCCTTACATAACAAGCATTAGGTGTGTGACAAATTATACCACAATAGAAACACGCATGAACAAAATTACTTATATATCTAGGAACATAAGATTTTTTTTCTTAACAAATCTCTTCTTAGGATAATGATGACCATGTTTTGCTTTGTTCACTTTATCTTTATTGGATTGGTCACTAGCCTTAACAAAGATAGTTTTACTAGAACTTTGTTTATCAAATTTAGAGTAACCAAGTTCACTTTAATCATTAGAATATCTTTGTTGACTAAGAATACCCTCCAATCTAATTTTCTCTTTTTCATATCTTTCAAGAACTCTTTTTAATTGGACAATTTGGAAATAAAGTGACTCACACTCTTTAGATGTGAAATTCTATTTTTGTTTTTAAACATAGTTTTGTTTTTGAACTTCAAAATCTTTTTTCATGGTGTCAATATTTTATTCAAAAGATACAACTATTTTCTTTTGTGTTGACACCATTTTGTACTAAATTTTACATTCATTTTGTAGTTCATCTATAGCACTTTGAGCATCATTATCATAAAGGGAAAAATCATTACTAACCTCTTCATATTCCTCATCGGAGTGGTGTGATGTCATCAAAGCAAGATTTGCACATTCTTCACTTTTCGAGTCAGATAATGAACTTACTTCATTGTCATCCCATGCAATGTAGGCTCTTTTGGTTCTTATTCCTTTCTTCCTTTATGACTAATTTTAGCAATTTTTGGATAATCCGCCTTTATGTGGCCTTGCTTTCCACATTCAAAGCAAGTGATGTTTTGGTTTGATGGAGAGGCTTTTTTCTTATTGAAGAATTTTTTCCTTTTTTAAAAAGTTAGAACTATTATTTTCAAAAAAATTGCCTAACCTTTTTACAAGAACCACGAAGTTCTCATCTTCTTCTGAATTGTCTTCTTCTTCTACTTCTTTTGAATCAAATTTTAAAGCAATAGTTTTGTATTTCTTCTTTCGAGTCTCATGTTTTTCTAGTCTTCCAAGTTCAATCTCATGTGTTTGAAGTTTCCCGAACAATAAGTTCATCGTTAGTAAAAGTCTTATCGAGAGCAATCAAGTGATTCGTCAAGTGTACAAATCTCTTTTACAATGCAATGATTGATTCTCCGGGTTGCATTATGAATAATTCACACTCTTGACTCGAAGTATTCAATCTCGATCTCTTTACTTCAGTGGTTCATTCATGAGTTTCTACCAAAGTATCCCATATTTGTTTTTCCGTTGTACATTGAGAGACACGAAAGAATTCATCCATGCTAAGTGCACTTTGAAAAAGGTTGATTACTTTCTTGTCATATAGAACCTTATTCTTATCATATTCATCCCATGAACTTTTAATTTTTGTCGTTCTAACACTGATGACAACACTTGTAGGAACAAATAGACCATTTTGTACAACATCCTATATTTCTTCTCCGTGTGCTTCTCAATGATGCTTCATGCGAAATTTCCAAAAATGAAAGTATTCACCACAAAATAATGGAGGCTTATTGTTGTTACCACCGCATTTGAAAACTGGATTTGCGGAAGCCATTTTTGGATCTTTAGGAACATGTTACATATAACCTGCTCTGATGCCAATTGTAAGTATGGAATTTAATCTAAGAGGGGGCGCGGGGTGAATTAGATTAATCAGTATTTTTGAAAAATTCTCATTTTATGAGTGGTAGCAAGAGTTCTTAATTTTCCAGAAAAATTATGAATGCTAAAGTGCTGGAAAATAAGTGCAAAAAATTAAAGAACACCAATATGTATACTAGTTCCCATTTCCTTTAAAGGGTAGTCTAGTCCACTCACACACTATGAGAGATTTCCATTATGTTAGAATTTGTACAAACCTCACACCAAGGTCACTCATACACTATTCTAACATAAACAAGAAAGCGCATCACCTTCTTTTACACTAGAATAAAAATCACACTACTTTTTATATCTCACAATGATCACTTAACACTTTGTGATCAATACAAAATTTTAATGGAGTATTTGAAAAATGTTGATGTTGTTGCACTTGAACCAATTTCTATATAGAACTTTGGTCTTCTCTTCCAATGAATAATTTAAGTATAACACAATTAGATTGCTCATAAACTTTTGATGATTAATATGAAATTATGTAGAAAAAGTTTCAAGTATAAATACTTGAATTTTATGTAATTGTATGAATGGAAGAGGTGAAGAAAAAATTCAAACTTGAAAGGCTTAAATATATGTTGTAAAACCTCTATGAATAGGTGTATATGAAAGGAGATGATCCAAGTACCTTTCCATACCAAAATAGACCCTTAAAATGGTGAATAGTTCCAGCATTTTGCATGATAATCGATTACCTTGATCCAACAGCTATATATTTGAATTTTTCCTACCGATAATCGATTATCAATAATTGGTAATCTGTTACCAATGTCTGGTAATCAATTACTGACAGGATTGAAAAAGAATGCATTTTTCAAATGAAAAAGTTTGTTTTTCAATTCTTTTCAATGTGTATGCATGGAACAAAATTTGAAATGTTTTAAGAAGCATGTTTTCTGAACATTATAAGAGTATCACACATTGAATTTAAAACTTTATACCTCTAGTAATATTGAGAGCTTTTGTAAACCTTTTAAGATCCTTTTTCTTCTTCTTTGATACACAATGTCTTCATCAAAACTAAAATACATGGAGAAGCACTTCTTCACAAAAACCACGACCGTTGTCAAATGAAAAACTAAGAATAACACTATATGAACATTGTTACAACATATAATATACCCTCAACTAACCCAGACCCCCAATACACTCACACCCTCCAAAACAAATATTTAACTACATCTCATAACACTCTAATACAAGAGTATTAGAGAACAAATAGAGTCAAATAAAAGCTTAAAGTGAATCTTATATATAGCCTTGGAATGAAGAACTTGAATCTTATATATAGCCTTGGACTCCCTCTTCCTTCACAAAACTAAGCGAAGTTGGACTTCAAAGAACTTGTATCATATATATAGCCTTGTACTCCCTCTTCGTTCACAAAACTAAGTGATGTGGGATGTTTTCAACATGTATATTTTCAACTAACCCCAACAATCTCCACTTTGATTGAAAATAATACATAAGTTTTCATTGTCTTCAACGACAATCATACTCCACCATATAGAGTTGAGTCACTTGAACCTACAACACTCCAAGAATTTTCGCATTGTCTTCACCGGCAATCATAGTTATAAAAACTATCATACTCTCTCATGAATAATACATTTCACTTGAAGATAAACCACCTCAAGCATTTCACAGTGTCATCACCGACAATCATATGCTTTATCTTAAAGAATAAATTTCACTTGAAGGAAAACCACTCCAAGAATTTCACATGTCAAAAACTAAGTTGAAAACTTATGGTGCAACTTCCTTGTTGGCAGGAAGCTCTTCAACCACCGACATAATTTTTCACCTTGTGTAATCTTGATTGTATCAAAACATCTTTGACTTGAACTTTCCACAACTCAAAAAATTCTTCCATCAATTTTCTCTAGCCCAATGCACAACAAAATTTTTGATTGGAGCTCAACACCTCTTTCATAACACAACAAATCTTTTTTGATGTGAAAGATCAGACAAATATGCAACCACAGAGCATACTAAAATTCATATCCCAAGATCGAATCAAAAAGCCTTGATACCACTTGTTAGGAAAAAACAAAGTATATAGAAAAAAGAGGAACACAATAACAGCACAAGAGATTAACGTGGAAACTCCAAATTAAAATCAGAGAATAAGTCATGACCGTTATCAAATGAGAACTAGAGAATAAGACTATGTGAAAATTGTTACAACACATAATATACCCTCAACTAACCCAAGCCCCCAGTACACCCATACCCTCCAAAACAAATATTTAACTACATCTCACAATACTCTAAGACAAGAGTATAAGAGAACAAAGAAAGTCAAATATAAGCTTAAAGTAATTATGACGGGTACATCTTGGAATGAAGAACTTGAGTCATATATATATAGCCTTGGACTCTCTCTTCATTCACAAAACTAAGCGACGTGAGACTTCAAATAACTTGTATCGTATATATATATATATATATATATATATATATATAGCCTTGGACACTCTCTTTATTCACAAAATTAAGCGATGTGAGACTTCTTCAACATGTATATTTTCGTCTAACCCCAACATTACGTACAAAATTTTTTACTTTTTGAGGTTTTAAATTTATAAGTTCATATATATATAAATTAAAATAAAGATATAAAGAGATTTACATTTGTACAAATTTACCAAGTGTCGTATTTATAGACAACTCTTAGTCCCATAGGCCAAAACATTGTGGTATATAAAGTTTAGTCTTGTTCGGATAATTACGCAAATAATGTGTGGTTTTTTTGCTACTAGGGGTGTCTAACGCCCAACCTTCAACTTCTTTTTACCACTTCCACAAACTTTTCCGTTTCTTCAATCCAACAATGCACTCTATCCTAAGAATATGTTTCCGAATAATAGAAATTTTGAATAGTTCTACTACAAGTAAGGAATATGAATAAAGAGTCACTATTAAAAAAAACACAAACTACAAACGAAATTTTGGGAGGGACCAAAATCCCTCACTAATTGATAAGCATTAAGGACGGAAATATCTGACAAGAAAATTTTGTCAGTAAATATCTCTCACAAAAGTGATTTGTTTTAATTTCATCCAGAAATTTGTGAAAAAATATATCCCTTTCTAAATATTCTCTCACAAAGGTGAGTTTTGATTTTAGAGAAACTTTCTGAGAAAATATTTCTCTTTCTAAATATTTCCTTACAAATACCTTCACTAATATTAATTAGAAATTTTGTGAGAAAATTTTTCCATCATAAATAAAATTTAAAATTTTAATTTATTAGAAATTAAAAAATAACTAAATTTTATTTAAGAAGTAGCTTATTTTTATAGATTAGAAATAACCATATTTTTTATTGAAGAAATAATTATATTTATTTTGTATATAAAAAACTATATAGCTTTATAAAATGGTATGTAGATATAATAAATATTAAATTTTCAATGAAATATATAATGATTAATTTAAATGAAATATCAAATATTTGTAATAGATAGATAGATTTTATCAAAATAATATTTAATATTATAAGTTTATATAAAAATTAAAAAAAAAACTAAAAATACTATTATTGGAAAAAATTGAAAAAGTTAAGTTTTTTCATTCCCTCTAATTTATTTACAAAATTTAAGCTACAAATTTTCATTTCCCTCTCATAGTTTTACTATCCTTCTCAAACTCAATTTCATTTTAAAATAATTTTTAAGGTAATGTTAACTTGTGCTCTAGGGGCACAAGTGAAAAAACCCACTTATAGAAAATTTATATTAGAAAAAAACAATAAAAATATTATTTATATATTTTTATTAAAATTAGTGCACAATTTCCAAAACAATATTTCTTTATTTGATTTTTAACTTGTGCCCTATTACCCTAATTTTTATTACAATTTCGTTAAGCCCTCTGAGAAACCTACTACATCCTCTAATGCGCTCACCTAAGTCTCTATCATTCTCCAAATACCTCGTAAGTTCTTCCCCCTTAAGCTTGCTCATACGCTCGTTGTAAAGATTCCTTCATAGCTCAAAGCTACTACTACAATTTTGGTTTATAATAGCGTTAATTTAATAGCGTTTCTTTGGTAAAGTGCTATTAAAAATTTCAATCAGAGACTTAAGATAGCGTTTCTGTATCGGGCGCTGTTATATGGGTCATCATGTAATAACATTTTTTATAAAATGCTAAGATAAGGTGCTGGCAAATTATTTTGAGTGCATTGGGATAATTACTATGTGCACTCCCTATATTAGCGCTTTAAAAAGTGATATTATAGGATTTTAATTGATTTTAAATAAAAAATTATTAATCATTTCTTATGTGAAAAAAATAAAAAAAATCAAAGACCAATATCAGATTATTTTTTAAAATAACCTATTTGTTTAATTTAAATACCAAAATAACATATTTTTCAAATTATTTACCAAAATAATGTAGTTTTAGAATCTACCAACATGGACGCGCCATTTGAATTGGAGTGTGTTTATGAAATAAAGCTTATGCGCCATTTGATTTGGCGCATACATGCATGGGAAGCCAAATCAAAGGGCGCGTACACCTAATTTGGGAGTGCATGCGCCATATCAAATGGCGCATCCTCCTTATACTATTTTTTTTTCATTAGGAAATGTTATTTAAAATTTGTTAAAAATTTAGAAAAAAATAAAAATAAATGGAAAACAAATAAAATTATTATTAAAATACATTAAAGTTTACAACAATTGATTAAAAAATTAATGCCCGACCCAATCAAAAAGTCCCCTGGTTCCACTTCCCGGTGCATTAGCATGCCTCCGAGGTCTACTAAGATTTTGTTGAGGTGTTTGTGGTCTTTACGTATTGGCCTGCGAAAAAAGTATTTGGTGTGAGGGTCCCAGCGTATTTGATATATTTTCAATCATTTGTCCCCAATAGCCTGGGGGTTGCTGCCAACGGCGCTGCTATAATTTAGTTTTGTGCCAAATTTTTTGAAGTTGGGTCGCAGTGGTTGGGTTAGGTGAGGACGGTATGGTTGGCCGAATTGGTACATTGAATCATTTTAGAAAGGATGCAATGGCTGCTGTGGGTAAGGAAGTCAAATAGTGGTTGGGTGTTTTGGTGGTGGGATATCCGTGTGTTCGTTTGCGGGGGGCTATGGTGGGTTGGGATGGAGTCGAATGGGTCATAGAGGCTATAGGCAAATGTGGTATCGGTGTTTGGATGTTGGTGGTAAGGGTTAGGCTCTTGTTGTTGGGTTTGGTTGGGTGACATGAATGGGTTGCGGGTTCGGATGTTTTATGGGTCGATGTGTCATACCCTAAATTTTGACCATAAGACTTCACATCATTTTGCAAGTCATCACCACAATATGGATGTACTTTCATACCTCGTCAATCCTCTCAAAGATTATTAACCAAGAATTATTAATAGTTAGTGAGAGAAGCTCCTCCTTTTCTCTAGTTTCTCCTAGTGACCGCTTGTGTTCTTCTACAATTCCATTCCAGAACAACCTTTCTTCACCGAAATTATGTTCCAAGTTCACTAATATTAGCCTGCAAATTCGTTCTCGAACCTTGGTTCCCTTCCCCTTAGTTCTAGGGTTTAGTCTCTGTTTAGATCTGTAAGGGTTTGGTTTAAAGTCCAAACCTTAGGGTTAGGGACCTTCCTCCCTTTGGATCTTTGTTCACAGTGTTTCTCCCTTTAATTTTGGTTTTGGGTTCTAAGTTGTTCTTCTTTCTCTAAGGCTGTCTGGTCTGGTTGTTATTTCATTGTTATCACTTTCCTCTTTGGCGTCTCCTGTGCTGCATTTACGGCTGATAGAGAGTTCGCTGTTGACAATCAAGGGGTTTGGGAGGTGGCTGGCAAGAAGAGGGATCGGCACTCTGTTATCGGACGAAGGTCTATCTGGAAGCATAACAATGGTAAAGGTAATGTTTCTGATATTCGGGATGTGTCTTCATTCTTCTTCACTGAGTTCCCAGATTTCTACGATGCAAAACATATGTTCAATGTATTCAAGGAGTTCGGTTTAGTATTAGAAGTGTTTATTCCTGGAAGATTAGATAAGCGGTGGAAAAGATTCGGATTCGTAAGATTCAAAAAAGTTGAAGACGAACATCTTTTCGCCATTAAATTGGATAATATCATCATTAATGGCAAAAAGATATTTGCCAATTTACCTAGATTTCAGAGGGATGCAAATGTAGTAGGAGGTGTCAGGGATAGGCAGTTGGGAGGGCCTGAACAGAAGGTGTGCGGTGCTGCTCTTTTGAATCCCAAAACAAGTGGTACAGGTGTGGCTGGAGCTACTTATGCTCAAAAGGTTAACGGGCCTAGTGATTGGAAGAGGCGTAACCAGAACCAAGTCTTAATGGGGGATAAGCCTAATTTTGCTCACCTGAGTTTTAGTGTTAGTGAGGAAGAAATGGAGAGATTTACTCAAGCGTTCGTGGGAACTCTGGTTAGCCCTGGGTCTGCAATTGATGTTAGAGATAAATTTGAGATGGAGGGTTATTTTAATATCAAGGTCACTCCTTTGGGGTCTCATTTATGCTTAATGGAAGAAGAGAACCAGGGTGACATTAAAAAATTGGTGACTGAAGATATAGAGTGGATTAGTAAGTGGTTTTCCGACGTTCATCCTTGGTCCCTCTCTGACGTTGACGAGGAAAGGCTCACTTGGGTGAAGAAGTTCGGGCTGCCATGCCATGTATGGGGTGAATTTTTTTTTAAAGTATTTAGCTGCTACTATTGGAGAGTTTGTCAAAATGGATGATGATACGCAGATTCAGACTAGACTGGATGTGGCGCGAATCCTGATTCGGACGAAGTTTGTGATGAATTTAAACGAAGTTGTTACAATTGAAGTAAATGATATTCCTTACCGAATCAAAATTGTTGAGGATTCATTTGGGCCGTTTATGAAGGATTATTGTCATTTGAAAAAGGCTAGATTTGAAGAGGATAGTTCTGAAGAGATTGTCTCATCTTCTGAGGAGGTTAAGGAGTTTTTGGATGATTCTAATTCTGCATGTAATCAGTCTAAGGATTCTGAACTTAACAATGAAGACGGTGATATTGGCAGGCCAAATTGCAGTGATAACATGACGAAAAGGGATCCTTTTTTCCTTGACTCAGTTGATTCTGATGATTGTAGCGTCAGCATGAATTCCAACCACGATCATGTGCCTTGTAGTTTAGATGTTCTAAATGGAATGGATGAGCCTGGTGAGTCTGCGAATGGTGGGGTGCTGGGAACAAGCATTTGTCCAAACAGGCCATTGGTTGATGAGAACTTGCATTATCCTCAGGTAGATATTGGAGGTGAAACAAAATCTTTGGGAGCAGATACGATTGTGAAGGTTATTCGTAACAAGAAGAAGATGTTGATTGAGGATATTTATCAGAAGATTAAGATACCTTTCAAACCCTCTTATTATGCTACTTTTCTTCTAGCAGAGAGTTCCCACCTTAAAGGAATGTCCCCACTTTGTCGTTCAGGTAATTCTGGAGGTGCTGAAGATGATCTAGGCTCTCCCCCTGTTCATATCGCCTCTTCCTTGGTAGGCAACTCAATTAGAGATTCCGGTTTTAAGCATAGTAATACTAGGATCAAGAAGAGGTTGGAAGATTTTCCTGCTAGAGTATGGGGCTCTATTAGAAAACTGGGTATTGAGGCGGAAGAAGATGATGAAGTGTTTGAGTCCATATTACGCAATCTGGAAGACGAAGACAGGAAACTCAAGAAGTCTAAGAAGGTGGCAGCTAAGGGACATGTATGAATATCGTCTCATACAACATTAGAGGGTGTGGGGGGGGCTTAAAAAGAAAAAGAATCAGCAGTTGTATCATGAAAGGAGGTGGGGAGGTTTGTTTTATCCAAGAAACTAAGCGTCCAATTATGACAGACGAGTTGGTATATAGCATCTGGGGCAGTAGCAATTGTCAATGGTCGGCATCATGTTCCATTGGATTAGCAGGAGGGATGATTATTATATGGAAAGTAGGAATTTTCAAGCCTATTTGTAGCTTCAGTGGGAAAGGATATCTTGGTGTTCAGGTCGACTGGAATGACAGGAATGTATATCTTCTAAATGTTTACTCACCTTGCAGTATCTCAGAGAAAAGAGATCTATGGTCCAAGATTTTAGATTTAAAAGACAAAGCGGAGCCCGGGGAATGGATAATAGGAGGAGATTTTAACGCCATTAAAAAACCTAGTGAACAACTTGGATGTACGAGTCACAAGCGGAGGTATATGGCTGAATTCGCAGAGTTTATTAGTATGAGTGGGTGTGTGGATCCCCCTATTATTGGCTGCAAGTTCTCGTGGTTCAAACCAAGAGGTAAGTCGTGTTGCCGTCTTGATAGAATTCTGGTGTCCCCCGGAATTTTAAATGAGTGGAATTCAGTCAATCAGAAGATCGGGGAGCGTGATATTTCAGATCATATACCCGTTTGGCTCTGTGCTAATAATTTAAACTGGGGCCCTAAACCCTTTAAAGTCTTGTCATGTTGGTTTGATCACACAAACTTCATGTCCTTTGTGAAAGATCAGTGGGAAGCTAGTGTGGTGACTGGGAAGGCAGCGTTCATTCTGTCTAGAAAACTTCAACTCTTGCGGGAGAAATTGAGATGGTGGAATGCGAACATTTTTTGCTGGATCGACACAAAAATTAAGACGGATGTAGGTGTCATTAACGATGTGGAAGATCTCTTTGAGTCTAGGAAAGAGCAGCTGTCTTCTCAGGATCTATTAAGGAGGAATGAAGCTGAAGATAACCTTTGGAAAAATTTGAGGATTAAGGAAAGCATCCTTAGGCAGAAGTCTCGCTCGAAATGGATACAAGACGGGGATTTCAATACAAATTCTTTTCATGCAGCCCTTAAAAGTCGAATTAACTTAAATTCGATATCCTCGGTTTCCGTTGATGACTGTTTGATCGAGGACGTGGCTGGGGTAAAAGCAGCTGTTAGAGATCATTTTATCAAGAGATTCAGTTGTGTTTCAAGACCTCATCCTTATGTTGGTGGTAATGGTTTTAAAAGACTATCAGTTCAAGACAGTGAGGCTCTTGAAAGAGATGTTGATTTGAATGAGATTAGACGTGCAGTTTTTGATTGTGCTGGTGACTGGAGTCCCGGCCCCGATGGATTTAGTTTTGAATTCTTCAAAAGGTGTTGGGATATCGTTGGGCAGGATTTTTCAAAATGTGTTCTAGAATTCTTTGAGGGTGAGAAACTTCCTAAGGTTATCGCCTCCTCCTTTTTGGTACTCATTCCAAAAAACGACAGCTTGAAGACGTTAGATGATTATAGACCAATATCATTAGTCGGTTTTGTAGAAAATTCTTGCAAATAGACTCAAAGGTTGTATAGGCTGCATCATTTCAAAGTCTCAGTCGGCATTTATTGAAGGGAGGAATTTATTAGATGGAGTTTTGGTGTTGAATGAAGTTTTAGATTTGGCCAAAAGATCCGTGAAAGAGTTAATGCTTCTTAAGGTAGACTTCGCTAAAGCCTACGATTGTGTGGAGTGGGATTATTTACGTGAAGTTATGAAGATCACAGGTTTCGAAGAAAAATGGATGAGGTGGATGGATAACGGGGTTTTCAATTGCTACACTTCGGTTTTGGTGAACGGGAGTCCCACAAAGGATTTTAAAGTTTCGAGAGGACTTAGACAAGGAGACCCGTTGGCTCCGTTTCTTTTCACTATTGCTGCCGAGGGCTTTGCGGTGTTAATGGATAGAGCGGTAGAGAATGGCTCTTATTCTGGTTTCAAGGTTTCTTCTGGTGTATCCTTACATTTACTTCAATACGCGGACGATTCAATGCTGGTGGAGGATGCCTCGTGGAACAATATTTTGGCAATGAAGGCTATTCTGAAGGGTTTTCATCTTGTCTATGGCCTCGAAATTAACTTTAATAAATGCTCCCTGTTCGGAGTTAATCTGGATCATTCTTTTCTCTCGGCGGCGGAGAATTACTTATTTTGCAAAGTTTCTGCTTGTCCCTTCAAATTTCTTGGTATACCTGTTGGAGGTAACCATAAACTCCTCTCTTTCTAGAAACCTTTGATTGACATGGTGCGTGCCAGACTCACTTCTTGGAAAAGTCGGTTTGTGTCAATTGGCGGCAGAATCACTTTGATAAATTCAGTGCTAGGAAATCTCCCAATACACTTAATGTCTTTCTATAAGCTTCCTTGCAGTGTAATTCGTATTCTCACGTCAATTCAAAAGAGATTTCTTTGGAATGGCTCTATGTTGAAGAAGGGAGTGTCTTGGGTTAGTTGGAGTGTGGTCTGTAAAAGCAAAGAAGAGGGTGGTCTTGGGGTCAAAGATTTAAAGCTTTTTAATTATACTTTGCTATTCAAATGGGTCTGGAAAATTGTTTCTTCGGGAGATTTTCTTTGGAGAAAGATTATCCAGTGTAGATATGCAAACCCCGTTCAGGACTTCCATATTGGGCTGCTTCCAAAGTACGATGATCCTCCATCATTGTGGTGGAGAGATCTATTCGCCATTGCAGGATTATGCAGTAACTACTATCTCTCTGATTTGCTGTCGTTTGAGCTCGAAAATGGCGCAATTGTACCGTTCTGGACTGCTCGCTGGGCAGGTTCCGCTCCCCTCGTCTCTTAACTCCCGGAGCTCTGGAACAGGGAAGTAAATTTGGAATCTTGGGTTGGTGATAACGGTTTTTTCAAAGAAGGAATTTGGAGATGGAACCTGCAGTTTCCACAACAGAATTTTCCTGAAGCTGTAGCTCATCAAGTACTTACTAGGCTGAATGACATTGCGGTGCTTGATGGTGTTAAGGATAAGGTGGTTTGGAATCATGACACTTCCGGCTTGTTCTCGGTCTCTTCTATGTATGGCTTATTGCAGAAGAATCTAGTTGCGCCCAATTGGAGTTGCGGGGAGACTTTGAAGGCGGCTCTCAAATTGATTTGGACTGCTCAAGTTCCTCTGAAAGTTAGTGTTTTTGGTTGGAGGTTGATGCTCAATAAACTCCCGTCTCGCGTGAATCTTTCTCATAGAGGTATTATAACCGATCGCCACGAAATGGTTTGTCCTTTTTACTTCTTAGTAGATGAAGATTCTGAACATATTTTCTTCTCTTGTCACAAATCTGTATTGGTGTGGAAGTTTGTATTTAAGTGGCTAGGAGTAGAGGATTTCCTACTAGGTGACATAATCAATCATTTTTCATTTTGGATGGACGGTTGTGTGAAACAGAACTTTTCTGTCATGAATGCGGCTGGACTGTGGCTATTGGTTTGTTGGGTTATTTGGTTGTCTAAGAACAATATTATGTTTAGAGACGAATTTTGGGATCTCGATTCTATTACTAGTCGAGTAGTTTTGTTCTCTTGGTGGTGGATAGGAAAGAAGGGTAAAAATGCCCCTAATTGTAACTATTATTTGTGGGTTAATGCCCCTTTTGATTTTTTATAGGCCCCAATTTTAGTTAGCGGCCCTTGTGTATACGGTTGGGACACCCTTTTGTGTCCTTTGGTATAATATATTTTTGCTTATTAAAGAAAAAAACTCTAACCAAGAATTAGGGTTTCAAACCCTCTCAGAGCATTCAGGCAAATGATCAATCAAGAATTGACATGATATTGAACTTGTCAAGCCTCTCAAACATCCATGAAGGATCAAGAGATTTCCTTCACTAAGAATCAAGAACAAGAATGCAACATTTCAAGTTGATCAAGCCTCAAGATCATCAGTGTCACCAAATTAGGGTTTTGGTCGACCAAGGCATCCAGAGAGAAATTTTCATCTGGGCATAAGCCAATACTTCAATATATGATTCAAGAAGCTCAAAAGAACCTCATGAGTCCATTCATAAGTTCAAATTAGCCTCAAGGGATGCATCTATAAAAAACTAGGAATTAGGGTTTTGACCTAATTCAGTCCCTAAGTTGACTTTTGGAGCAAGGCATGATCTAAAACTTCAAGATATGCTTTAATGACCTCAAATACATCATATTAATCCATTCACAATATTGAATTTATTCAAAGAACTTGATTCATAAGCAATACAAGGATTCAAATTCACCTGGACCACAAATTAGGGTTTCTGAGAAAAAGTCAACCATACCTTTGACTTTTGAACAAAGCATGATCTCAACCTTGGAACATGATTCAAGACACTCAAAAACACCTTTGGAACCCATCCATTAGGTTCAATTTAGCCCAAGGACTTAATTTCATAAAGGATCACAAAATTCAAGTTTCATCTAATATAAAAAGTCAACTGTGATCAAAACCAAGTTTGACTTTTAGAATTTTTTGGCAAACATGGCCTCTTTAAGTCAAGAACAATGTTAACTTGTGATTTGGCTGATGATCAATCAAGAAAAATCAAGAAAAGTGAGGTTACTTGCAAAAAGGGCAACCTTGAGAAACTTAAAATTTCACTAAGTTACGGAAAATAATGATTTTTACCCAACTTTGCAAGACCATAACTTGTGATCCAAGCAACCATTTTTTTCCTTCCAAAGCTCAAATGATAGATCTTATTACATACAACAAGATTGCAAAGCACAATTTCCCCAAAAAATGCATAGATTTTGAGATATGAAGCATTAAAGTTAGGGTTTCATGAAATTTTGAACTTTGACACAGAATTTTTTAGGAAGAATCTGCCTCATGTTTTGGCCAACTTTAAAGGCATTTTTCATTATGATCCAAGAGGAATCAAGACCAAATGTAAACATCAAAGTTGAAGTTTGATATAATTGTTTTCCAAAGAGTACTAAAACATCCATTGATTCAATTTGAGCAAGAAGTTATGGGCCTCAAAACATGACATAAAACACTTATTTTTTAAGACAACATTGGCACATAACTTGCATCCCACGATTTCTTAAGCCAATTTTGGACACTTGCATCATTGGATTTCTATCTAATATCAACATAAATAATGAGCACTACTACGAAAACCCCATTTAACGACGCCAAGTTTACCACGGTTTCGTATCCCACCGTTGTAACAGGATTAAAAATTTATAACGCCATGTTTAACGACGGTTGTATTACATAACCGTTGTAATACAAGCTGTGTAACAAGCTTCGATTCCCAGCTACTATATTTTTTTCCATATTTTTACATTTTAACACGCTTGTATTAGAAGACCGTTCTAATACATGTATCACGCTTCGATTCCCAGCAATGTATTCTTTAGTATTTTTAAGTGCAATAGAGTATATATATAACTTTAAAAATAAAACTGTAAGAGATGAACATATATAGAGATAATTTTTTTTAATATTCCATTGAGAGTACATTGATAAACATATTACATATCAAGATCATTGTCAGAGCCCATAGCATAAAATGCATCTTCATAATCTAGACATCTCTCCTCACTCCCCTCATCGGAATCATAATATATAGGCCTCATTTTCTTCTTTATCTTCTTCTTCTTCGGCTTCTTCTTCTTCTTCTTCTTCTTATCCTTCCTTACCCTTAAGGCATCCCTGGAGTTGGCAGTTGCTGGTTGGACGACCTCCTGGATTGGCGCCTGACGTTCCTCAATGAGGTTTCTAGGATTCTCATTTGTTGAACTCAGTGTTACGAAGAATATATTATTTAGATATATAAAATTGTCTATTTATAGATGAGATTGAAGATGAAAAGACTGATAGTTTAATGCTTGTAATGATGATAACTTGTAAACCGTTCATATTCTGGAACGATATTTTCTTGTAAACCGTTCATATGTTGGGAAGTGCAATGGTTAATAATATTACGACAGTTATAAGTAATGATCGTAGCGATATCACTTATAATCCAGGCGTAATTTTAGGAAAATGTTGTTGCCTGGTGTCGAACCTTGTACCACGTATAAGGGGTATCGCTGCGGTTATTATAACTAACTGTTGTGATATTATTAAATTAATATATAATCTATCATAACGGTTATTTAAGAAAACCGTTGTGAAAAATTTACCTATATAAGGGAATTAACTTTTCCTTTTTGACAGTCGCGCCGTTTCCTTCACAGCGAAACCCTAGCACCCAAACTTCATCTTTTTTTAGAATCTGCAAGAAGAAATACAAGAAGTATGAAGCTTTTGATTTAAGCTTCTTCCTCCTTGTAGTTCTTCTTGCAGAATCTAAAACTAGATGAACATGGTGATGATGCTAGCGGTAGCAAGCGCAATGTACATATTGTTTATGGAAAATAAGGTAGTCTTCCAGTTCAATCTTTTTGTTAAATAGTACTCATTATCTCGTTTGCTTCATGATGTTTTTGTTGATTGTTCTCTTTTTGCGCAGATTCGACTTCAATGTTTGTTTTATTTTGAATACTAACTAATTTTCTTCATTGCTTCCCACTTCTTAGGGTTTGTTTCTAATTTTGCTTGTTTTGTTTTGAATAATAACTAATTTTCTTCATTGCTTTCCCACTTCTTAAGTTTGTTTCACATGGTGATGATGATGGTGGTACATATATATATGAATTCATTCGAATAAGGTACATATATATATGAATTCATTCTGATATTGTTCATATGAAATTTAGTTTATTATTCTGATATTGTACATTTGAAATTTAGTTTATTATATACTATGTATATTGTTTGTTTTACTATCCTTTTAATGAAAATGCAATCTGTTAAATTGGTATCGAAACTTATAATATGGAAATTAAGATGTATTTGAAAACCAACCATTATCATGTCAATGTTTTTGAATGTTCCTTAACGCATAATATACGATTCAACGGTCTGATTCCTTCTAAACAACGATATCTTTTATATTATATAGTTTACCTATTCATCGCCAAAATCATCGTGGTTTTTATGATCATGATTGTTATGATGATAAAATCGCGATGATTTTGGGCGATGGAGAGGTAAACTATATAATTAAAAATATCGATGAGTAGAGTGAATCAGACCGTTGAATCGTATATTATGTGTTAAGGAACATAAAATGTGCGGAATGAAATGGATGCAATTTGAAAAATAGTGGTGTGTTTAAATTGGTTTTCAAGAATATTTTAATTTTCAGATTATATATTTCCTTACCAATTTAATGGTTGTAATTCTTTAACTAGGTGTATGGTAAAACAAGCAATATACATTTGTATATAATAAACTAAGGGTACATGTAACAATGGTTGAAACTAATATCCGTTGTGATTGATAATATATTTCACAATGGTTGAAACTAATATCCGTTGTGATTAATAATATATTTCACAACGGTTGATACAACTAACAGTTGCAATATATAGCGCATTTTCCAGAATACAACAACGGTTTCCAGACCGTTGTAGAAACATCGAAGATACAAAAACAATCTACATAACAACGCCTTCGCCCGCGTCATTATATGTCATTCTCAACCGTTGTTAAATGGGTTTTTAATAGTAGTGGAGGAATCTGAACCATAAGGCCAAAGAGTCAAGGACTTATCTCTTAGCATAAGCAAAATTATTATTACAAAAGCCTTGAAATTCAATTTTGTTAAGTTACATTAATGTGATGCATAGAGGTGGCATGAATCAGGAACAAACCAGTCAAGATTAGTCAAGAAACATGAGTGTTCAAACCTGCAAATTTGGTAAGAGTCAAGATAAGAAAAGACTATGGTACCTTGACATTTAAGAAAAGGCTACATGACAAAGTCCATTGGATAATAGAGTGATCCCTCATCCAACACTATTCCTCCCAAAACAAACTTGCTCTCCTATAAATAGGAGTCATTTCTTATCATTTGAATCACACCAAAACAATACCAAAGCCTTGTTTTCTCATTCTCCCTCTTTCGCTTGATGTTTCAAAGTTCCAAAGAGCCAACTTGGAATTCTCAAAACCAGAGCCTAAACTACTCAAATAACCATCCAAACACATCACAAATCATCCATTGGAGGTGTCCAAACCCTCACATTCACCTCAAATCACCAAAATCAGAAAGTCAACCATCAAAACCTCATATTTTGACTTTTCAGCATTTTTCAAGCCATGTCATGATTCAGTCCCATTCAAAGCCAAACAACACTTCAAATACTCTCCAAATATCATCCCTAAGCTGTTCCAACAAGTGTAACACCAATTGAGGGAGTTGCCATTTTGACCACTTTGGTTCATTTTGTAAGAAGAGGCCAAACTCTGATCCAGAGGTTTCTCCTTGATTCCAAGCATCAAATTTGCTTCTATAAGGTATATTGGAGGTGTTCAAAGCATCATGACATATATGTGACAACTACCTTGAAAGATCCCAATTTGCTTCAAGAGGTAAGTTTCCTCAAAACGTGAACTTGTCTAAATATGCCTTGATTTGATGTACATTGATCGTGAACATGTCATACATATCATATTTGTTGTGTTTGAACCATAATTAGGCATTATTATTGGTTGTATGAACATTAGCATATAACTTGCAAATTATGGCCTATTTTGAAACCACTATCGGGTTTTAAAATGTAGGAACTTTTAGAAAATTCTAAGACCACCATTGGATTCCTCTTGAAATTCTAGATAAGATCCATCTTTATTACATTCATTTTCATGGAGAAATGAGGAAGTTATGACCTTCTTGCAAAACCACCAAAACCTGGCCTCCCTTGGGCAAGAACCAGGTCATGACGCCTTTGTCTGGCCAGACCTAGGTCTTTTTCACCCTTATATGTTTATTGGGGTGGTTTGATAAACGAATGTATCACCACCCCAATGGTTTTTGCCTGCGTGTTAAGTGTGTTTGTGTGTGCTAGGGCATGGGTTCAACACTCACCCATGCCATTTTTTGGTCCTTCTCCCAGTTTTTTCTTCATATTTTCACTATTTTTCACATTTTTCATATTATTTTTAAATACTTATTTTTTAAAATCAATTTTAATTATTTAAAAATGAATTTTTTCACAAATGTCATTCACATATTTAAAAAATTTATTCACCTAAAAAAATCACAAAAATATTTTTATTTCATAAATTTTTAATATATTTAAAAATAATATTTTAAATTGTTTTAAATGTCTTAAAATAATTTCTTTTCTGGATTTTTTTTAACCAAACTGATTTTTAATATTCATGTGGATAAAATACTTTTTTCATAAACCTTAATGATTGTTTATAACATAATTAATGATTTCATTTGGAAAATAATACATCTTTTATTGATTTTTTTCTTTCATTGAAAGTATCTTAAAAAATGAAATTAGGGTTTTGTTTTGATTCAATCTTTCAAAACATCATTTCAACACTCATGGGACTCTATTAGAGTGTAAGAATCAACCCTCTTTGTAAATAAACCACTTTATGGGCCTTTGCTATAGTATAAGTCCCATCGCGCTTTTCAAAATCACGGTGCGATCACTGTTTTCACAAAAATCTCTGGGCCTCTGTTAGGAGTGTAAGTCTCATCCCTTTATACATAAACTTTGTTTAAAATAACCATCTGGGCCTCTGATAGAGTGTAAGACCCAACACCTTTTTGTAAATAGAAAATCTTTTAGCCTTATTCATCATGAGCTTTGTACCGGATACAAACAATCATCTGGGCCTCTATCTAGAGTGTAAGACCCAACATCTTTACTTTTCTCTTACTTGAGATCAATTCATCTTAAAATTCAAAACTTTCTTCAATTTCTTCAAAACAATAATCCAATCTTGAATTTAACATCTAATCAATCACAATACACTTGGGCCTCTATCCAAAGAATAAGACCCACCACTTTTCTCATTTCAATTCATACTTGTTTATATACTTGTTCATATGTCTATATATATATTTGTATATATGTTTTTAAGTTCCTCTTAGCATTTTAGTCATCCTTAGTTTAGACTAGTTCAAACAATAGGATCCTTACAATCAGTATAACTTAGTTCCCCCTGTACAAAGGAATTCTTCTTCCCAATACAGTTAGCCTCCTCTTGGGCTTTGTTCAATTTATTCAACCTTGAAATAGTTCAATAAAGAAAGGATTATTTCCCGGTGAAACCTCTTCTTTAATCCCTTTAACCATGGAACAGTTCAGCAAATAAAGGATTATTTCCCAGTGAAACCTTTCTTGAACTCTTCCTAGACTTGGAAAGTCTCAATAGTCAGCCTCCTCTTGGGCTTCATACAAGGACCCACAGGCTCCCTAGAAGCATCCCTAGCCTCCTCTTGGGCTTCATACAAGGACCCTCAGGCTTCCTAAAAGCATACGATAAACCTTAGTCATCTCTATCAATACACCAATTCCCAGGAGAGTCAAAACCTCTAAGGCATTCAAGCTTATCCTTTTAAGTCTCTTTTGATTCTATACAAGGTTTGGCTTTCATCTTTAAAATCCCCAGCCAAGACCATGTTACCATCAACAAATCCCCAAAAGAATCAAAGCCTTAGGGCACTTAATAATTCAACTCTTCTCTAATCCCGAACAAGAGTTAGTTTCCCTTTTGATTCCTCAAAATGGTTTAGACCTTCTCCTGGATTTGAATAAATCCTCAGCAAGAGTCAGCCTCCTCTTAGGCTTCATATAATGATTTTCCCAGTCAGCCTCAATATTGGGCTTTATACAAGACATACATAATACTCCTCCGGTTGAGTCAGTTTTCATTTTTTTCAGCTTCAACCTTGGGCTTTGATCAAGGCACAAAATCCATCATCCCCACAGATGAGACCATGAGTCTTCTTTGTAGGAGGAAATTTCCTTTATACATCACATTTCAATACAAACAACCAAAAACCTTTTTTCCAGATAATTTTTGTAAGTGGCACATTTGTTGATTCAAAAACCAAGCTGGAGTCCCTTGTTTATCATGGCTAAAATTTCTTTTTCATCTAAGTGATGTAAGTGGCTGTTAGTTCTTGTATTGGCTGGAATTTTGGTAAAAACAAAGCTGAACAATGTTGATGTCATATGTCTGATGTCATAACATTGGTTCTTATCATTAGCTGTTGCAGGGTTGCAGTTTTGTGGTCTGATGTTATACATGATGTCTTGACATCAGTTGACAGAACATCAGAAAACCATCTGTGTGGTTTTTGGATTGCAGAATGTTAAGGTGTTGAAGAGTTAAAGTGCTGAAGAGTGATGTCACATGCGATGTCTTGACATCACTATACCAGAACATCAGTCTGCTGTGTTATTAGGGTTGCGCGTGTTTCTGTTATTGGAGAGATATTCTGCTGAAGAGAGTGAGAGATTGTTGGCGAATATCTTGGTAAAGATATATTCTGGTGCAATCATAAGTGGAGCAGATCTTGTTGCTATTTTTAGGGCTGAAAGATATGAAAAGATTTGAAGATAAAATCTGTTTTTAAATTCAAATCAAATCAGATATTTGGAGAAGATCTTGCAGCTGAATAGTGAAGATTTAAAAGATACACAATATCCTGGAAATATTATGTGGAGCTGATTTAAAGGTGTGGAAGATTAAAGATAAAATCTAGTAAAGATTGAAGATTTAATTGAAGATTTGATTGAGGATTTAATTGAAGATCTATTTAGTAGCAGAATCTTTGATATGATTTGAAGGCCCAAATCCAGTTGGGAAATAGGTTATAAATAGAAGCATTGTAGCCTAGTTTTGTAAGCCAGCCATCATGTAGATTATAAGGGTTGTGTTGGTTGATGAACTACCCGGTTTATGGGATGGTCATTGTGTTTATCTCGAAGCCTGAAGGTAAGAGATGTATTGTTCTTGGAGGAAGCTTTGAAGCAACTCCAAAGGGGTGTCATGGAAGTGTGTCTTCCAAAGTATATGTGATAGAAAAGATTAGGAAATCAAGCTGTTGATGCAGTGACGGTGTAGTCGACTGCTAGACATCATTGAGATGATTGGAAGTGAGATGGAGTCTCTTACCTAGGGAGGACTTAGGTAGAAGGGTCATTGGGCAGGGATTAAATTAGGTAGATTGTCAACTGGTCTGTTGAGTCTTAAATTTGATACTACTAATAGTGGACTTCCTTCCTGGCTTGGTATGCCCCCAGATGTAGGTTGGTTGAACCGAACTGGGTGAACAATTGTTTCTGTTCATATTCTGTTTCTATTATTGCCTTGTTCAGCAGATTGCGATGTTGTGACATTGCGCAAAGACATCACATATTTGTACCAGAATTTCAATTGGTATCAGAGCAGGCATCCTGTGTGTTTCTGGATGAGATCTTGGGAAGATACTTTCTGGTTCATGAGCAAGGAAGATAGTTTTGCTGGGTTATGGACTTGGTCAGTTCATATAGTTGTTTGTATGATCCCTTGAATTGAAGGATGGACTTTTCGTAAGAACTGCTGTTGTGACTGTGTTGACACTTGGCTTATGGTGATGATGTGCAAGGATTATGGAGCAGTGCCTGAAGGTTGTAGAGGAGTTTTCTGGTGTGTGTTCCACTGCATATATATATATCTGATGGAAAACTCCTGGTGGTTTTGTGTTAAGGCTGCAACATTTTGTTCTCCTCTTAAGATGTATCACATGGTGTGGTGATACTTGAGGATATCTTCAACTAGCTTGTTAGAGTTGCCAAAGATACTTGTGGTTCATCCCAAGTCCACTCATAAAGGAAATCTTATATGAGCTTGTTGAAAAGAGGTCTGAAGAAAGTTAGAAGCAATTTATTCTTGCCTCCAACCTTACAAGGTCAATCTCTGGGCTGTGTTAAAGGATCTTTTGGTGTGTTTCTTGTGAAGAGAACTTATGTCCTACCAGATGTTGGAACATAAAACCAGCAGATTGTGCAGAATCTTGTTGGATAAAGGTATGGCATAACAGATGCTTGGGGGATAAACAAATGTGTATTGATCACATCTGTTTGGAACCTACTCCTGGCTTGGAAGATGAGGCATCTGGGTTGTGTGTCTAAGAAGTTTCCTTCAAGAAACATGTCTTAGATATGTATGTTGGTCAAGAGATGATCAATATAGTGTCACTCATTGGATTAGTGTATTTCGGATCCAAGTGAGTAGGTGTTCAAAGGCTGTTTGTTTTTGTGGAGGTCAAGCTCAAATGTCAAGGACATTTTCTCTGATATCTGAAAGTTCCTTCGGATCAAAGCAGCTAGTTGTTTGCAATCTCGTTTATGGCCATGGAGCAGATTCTATGTGAAAGGAGTTATATGTGTGTACCAACCATAGGATGAGCATTTCAGATTTGTGCAAGGAGAAGTTGGTGTTTTTTTCCAAAGGATTATGGTTCCCTGGTATCTGCATGAGAAGTTTCCTCTAAAGCTGGAGTTCAGTTATGTGGTGTCCTCACATAATGGAATTTTTTTTGGCAAGGATTGAAGGGCATCCTTGTAGGTTCAAGTGTTGGGAGAAGCATATTAGATGACCAGTCATTGACTGTTTTCAGAAACTTGTTAGAGGGAATCTCCTCTTTAGGTGCAGAAGGATGGCATTCAACATCTCAAAGACAGACAGAAGGTCTGAACATCAGAAGGTTGAGAAGAAGATTCTTGAGATATAGAGGATGCAGGCTCTTACTTGTGTGAAGGTTGATCAGGTGCTGATGGTCGATCGTCTTGTGTCCCTTGCAAGAGATGTGGTGGATTACTGTGGTTGTTGTCTCCAAAGCCATAGTAAATGGTTAATGTGATTTAGACTGATGTTGGAACTGATGTTGAAACATCATTGCTTTTTCAACCAAGGAAATTAGTTGTGCTCATGGTGGAGTTTCAGGAGTGATCAGTGGTGTAAATTTATAAAAGAGGGATCAGCTAGTGCCAGAAGTGTGCAGAAAAGAATGCCTTGTGTGAGAAGGTAATCTTTTTCTGTTTAATAGTAGATACTTTGACGGGAGACTTAGTATCTGTCTATTAGTGATGTTGTGCATGAGGGTAAATACTTTGACGGGAGACTTAGTATTTGTCTAGAGGATTATGCAAATCTACAGTCTGGATATTTTTGTGTGGCCATGATGGAGAAGCTTGGTATTTGAAGATGACAACCTGAGGTAGCCTTATCAGCTGACTGTATCAGAAGTGTGTGAATGAAGTATCAGATTCTCAGCTTGGAGTGCACAAAGGTTCAAGAGTTAAAAGAACGTTAAAAGAATTCCTATGAATCCTAAGGAATCCCTT
This sequence comes from Lathyrus tuberosus, assembly GCA_022829125.1. Taxonomy (NCBI): domain Eukaryota; kingdom Viridiplantae; phylum Streptophyta; class Magnoliopsida; order Fabales; family Fabaceae; genus Lathyrus; species Lathyrus tuberosus. The sequence continues at coordinate 6,556,123 of JALAZF010000274.1, read as the reverse complement.
AACAAAACACAACGTTAAAAGAATTCTTGGAAGAACAAGTATCAGATTCTCAGCTTGGAGTGCACAAAGGTTCAAGAGTTACTAAAGGAGAAAGATGCTCTGATTGAAATAATAGAGCAGTATGATGTAGAAAGTCAAGAGGAACAGAGGAGTTTGCTCTCTTCTTTCATATGTCAAAGGATAATCGACCCGACAACGGTCGAGGAAACCCGATCAAAGAAGAGAAAAGGGGATCAGAAGCCAGCATTTGGACCTTTGTCAGAGATTCCTTAGGATTCATAGGCCTAGTTTTCCTTCCTACACTTTGTAAAATAATGTACTTTTCCCTGTAAAATATTGTAATCCTTTGAATTCAATAAAAGGTTTTCACCGCCGTTTGATATTTGCAATACAATTGTTAAAAGTTCTTTTGAAAACAAAAAAATATCATTCTCAAAGGATCAACAAGCGTTTAAGATACCCGTCAGTCTTCCGCAGTACAACATGCCTAAAGGTTTTCCCTGGGGCATGCCTTTCAATTTCATACCTGAGGGATATATCCCACCGGTCACTGAAGACCTAGGAGCCACAACAGGAACCTCCAGACCCGAAGGTTACAAACTTCAAGTGAACGAAGATACAAGGGCTACGACATAGACTCTTGTACTTGAAGGTTACAAACTTCAGGTCACCGAAGCACCAAGAGTTACTGCAGTAATGTCTATACCACAACCTGTGAAACATACTATCCTAGAGGAACAGATCATTCATGCCACCCCTAGCAAGGATGAAGAAGTATACGAAAGAATGAATGAATTCCAAGAACGGTTCTGGAAATGCAGAAAGAACTGCATGACATTCGCGGACAGGACTTGTTTGGCAAAGATGCTGCTGACCTCTGTTTGGTCCCAAACGTCAAAATACCGCACAAATTTAAGGTGTCTGACTTTTAAAAATACAAAGGCAACTCTTTCCCTCAAAGTCACTTGGTAATGTATGCTCGGAAGATGTCTACCCAGACAGAAAACTAACAGATAATAATCCACTACTTTCATGACAGTTTAACCGGTGCCGCGCTTAAATGATACATGGGATTAAACCATACCAAGATCAGTACTTTCAAAGATCTTGGGGCAGCTTTTGTTGAGTAGTACAAGTACAATTTAGACATGGCACCCGACAGAGATCAACTCAGAGCTATGTCCCAAAAAAATAAAGAAACCTTCAAGGAGTACGCTCAAAGATGGCGTGAAATCACCGCCCAGATTTTTCCTCCTCTTGAGGAAAAAGAAATGACGAAAATCTTCTTGAAAACATTAAGCTCATTTTATTATGACCGGATGGTTACCAGTGCACCTAGTGACTTTTCCAAGATGGTAAACATGGGGGTAAGCCTTGAGGAAGCAGTCCGAGAAGGTCGATTGGTTAAGGAGTCAGAACCATCCAGCAATACTAAAAGATATGAGAGTGCTTTCCAAAAGAAGAAAGAACAGGATATCAGTAATATCTCGCAGAGTAAACAAAGGCGAAGGTATCAACCTCGAAAGGTAGTAACGGTATCTCCTGTTGTCAGTCCCGCACGGATCCCAACATATCAACCACAGGTCGCTCAGAGGCAGCCAAATCAACAACTGTATCAGCAAAGACAACAACAACCTCTTCAGTAGGCTCGCCCGTAATAAAATAACAATAATCGTTTTCCACAATCGCCAGGGGGCACGTCTAAACCATGAATCCTCTCACAGTTCTAGGCAATCCCCCTTATTGGTTCAAAGCTGATCAATCTTGCCCTTATCATCAAGGAGGACCGGGGCATAACATTGAGAACTGCCTTAGCTTCAAACCTGATGTGCAAAGGCTCGTCAAATACGGAGTTTTATCTTTCAAATATACGAATCCGAATGTTCAAATGAACCTGTTGCCACAACATGAAAAAGTTTTAGTAAACTTGGTAGATGAAGGATCCGGTAGAAATTTTCAAATTCACGATGTACGCCTACTAGGAACAAATATGGTAAAAATGCATTGTAGGCAAAGAGGGTATGGCCACGTGCCATCTCACAACTATCATCAATGCGACATCTGTTCCAAAAACAATCAAGGGTGCATCATTGTACAAGCAGCTCTACAAGAGCAGATGGATCTAGGCTGGATCCAGGATCACAGGATACGTGGAATAAATATGGCCTATCAACATCCGGACATTGTTAAAAATCATGACATCCGCGCAATGAACGTCAATCTAGTGGCAATGCATTCAAGACAAAGTCAGTACCATAATTTGCCACTACACGACTACCATGCTTGTCCTATTTGCTCAAAAAACCATCAAGGATGTTCTTTCGTACAAGAAGCCCTTTAGCGTCAAATGGATCTAAGATGGATCTAAGAATAACATGGAAGGAATAATCACCAGGTCAATATGGTCCAGATTATCGACATTCGTTTAATGAATACCAACTTGGTAGAATTACATGCCAAGCAAGTCAGGCTCGGTTATTTGTCAGCCCATAATTATTAGGACTGCAAAGATTGCTCCTAAAAGGATCAAGGTTGCGCACTTGTACCAAGAACTCTTCAAAATCTGTTGGACCATTGGTGGCTCCCAGTCTACCAGGATGAAAACACACAATAAGTTATCATAACCAATGGAAATCTGGGCAGACACCAAAGCTGTGACATCCGCTTGTTGGAAACAGATTTGGTAAAGATGCACTGCATACAGAGCGGGTACGGCAGGGTGCCACCTCACAATTATGAGATCTGTCAAATATGTTCAAAGAATAGCCAAGGGTGCTACACCGTGCGAGCAGCTCTCCAGAATCAATTGGACCAAGGGGAAACCCAACTATGCCTAAATTCTCAGTCTATCAATATGGTGCAAGGTTTCCCAGGGCAGCACGCAGTTTACGACATTAAAAACATTAAAACATCATTGGTCAAATTTCACAAATGCCTGTGCGGACTTGATTATTTTGGTCCAAATCACCACGATCATTCGGCTTGCAGAAAATGTCTCAAAAGTCGACATGGTTGCCTCCTTGTCCAAATTGAGATTCAAGAGTTGTTGGACAAAAGAACCATCACGGTTTTCACCATAATCCCTCTGCTCAATGAGCCAAAGCACTCGGGAATCCCTTGCGACAGTGGAAACATTTTCAACAGTCCCGAGCTAGAACCAATTGAGGTTACTTTTGACAGTCGAGAAACCTAGATAACCCCTTTGGTCATCTACCTGCCAGGACCGGTGCCATAGGAATCAGAGAAAGCTATTGCGTACAAATACGGTATGACCATAATAGAAGATGGAAAAGAAGTTCTAGTGCCATCCATTGTCAGCATTACTGATATCAGTCGGGTCACCCGAAGCGGTCGAATATTCAACAGAGGAGTTGGAGAACATGTAAAAGAAAAGAAACCTCAAACTGAAGTTTCTAATCAACAAGTTGGTCAATCCAGTAACACAGAGCCTGTGAAAAATAACGATAAAATGTTAAAACTCTTCCAGAGAAGTGAATACAACATTGTGGATCAACTATTACAAACTCCTTCTAGGATATCCGTGTTATCTCTCCTACTCAGTTCAGAAACTCACAGAGAAGCTCTACAGAAGGTCTTGGAACAAGCCTTTGTAGAACAAGATGTAACAGTGGGTCAGTTTGACAGTATTATTTCCAGCATCACTTCCTGCAACAATTTGGGTTTCAGTGATGAAGAACTTCCAGAGGAAGGCAAGAATCATAACATGGCACTCAATATCACAGTCAATTGCCAGGACGATACTTTAGCTAGTGTACTCGTAGATACAGGTTCATCCTTGAACGTCATGCCAAGGTTAACTTTGGTAGGACTATCTTTTCAAGGTACCCCGATGAGAGGCAGTGAGATCATAGTCAAAGTTTTTGACGGATCCATAAAGACAGTTATCGGCGAAGTTGACCTTCCCATAACCATTGGTCCCCACACTTTCCAAGTCACTTTCCAAATCATGGACATCCGAGCAGCATACAGTTGTTTATTGGAATGACCTTGGATACATGAACCAGGGGCAGTCACTTCGACACTTCACCAGAAGCCGATGTTTGTCAAGAACGACAAATTGGTCACAGTATGCGGAGAACAAGCTTTAATATTAAGAAACCTATCATCATTCTAATATTTAGAGCTAGAGGAAGTCGTTGGAACTCAATTTCAAGCAATCTCTGTGAGCAATGCAAATCATCAAGAAAAAGGAACGTCAATTTCCTCGTACAAAGACGCTCTCCAAATAATGGGAAGCAATGACATAAAAGGATGTGGGAAAGTTGTGATTCCTGTTGATAACAAGACAAGAAAAGGTCTTGATTTTTCTCCAACACTTATCAAGACTACAAAAAAGGATGAAAGCGCTCATCCAATTCAAGATTTCTTCCACAGTGGAGGCTTCCTCCACCCGATTTCTCAAGAAGTCCATACCATCGAGGAGAATAACTCTTCTGATACAGATGAAGAATGGAAATCCTATTTCAACGATGAAGGATATATATCTCAAGAAGAAACATATATGCCATTTTGCTCTCCGAAGCAAAGTCCCAGATATATACCAAGATCAGATGTCAGAATGATCTACGAAGATTGCAATCCCGAGGGATGTCGTGCACCTAACTCATTGGAAGAAGATACCCAGATGAAAGACAACTTTGCTTACAAATCATATGATCCCATTGATGATTTGCCCATTTAGGAAACCTTACATGGAAGATTCGGGGCATAAGGGTCAGTCAGAGAATGCATATCTACTGAATGACCTTGAGAAAAATCCACCTTTTCTCCCAAAGTCATGGGGACATTACCAAGAAAATCCTGGAGATGTCAAACATCATGTTGACGAAGTTTCAAGGATCACAGGACAAGAATTTATCAACTTCGCATTTCTAGATGTCAATATCATTGAATAAAATGACTCATTTATCCCCTCAGTAACTTGGGATACTTTGGGACAGCCAAGCGGCAAGTACGACATTCTAGTGAAGTACACTGCTCCCAAAAGTTCTTGCATCAGATATGAAGACATCACGCCAACAAAATGGGGAGATCCTCTTGAAAATGAAAATACTGTTAAAGATACAATAGAAGAGTCCTCTTATGATAACGCTGCATGGGAAGAAGACTATAGTGATCCAACTCCGCCAGAAATCAGTGTCATTATTGAAGACAATCCTGGAAAAAAATTCCAGACTTTGTGATCCACAGAGGAGTTTATCGCAATTAGGTCACGGTCGATGTCCCAAATATCGTTCATGAATCAAAGTAATTACCTCGTCTTTGTTTTGACATTTCACTTTGCCCGGGTGAAAATGATGTTTTATAGGGCTTTCCTTTTTGTAAATGTCCCTCTTGGCTTCGCCTAGAGCGAAATAGTTTTCTTTTATAGGGTTTGTGTTTCAAGAATTGACAAATCATAAATAAGAATGTCATTCTGAATTCCTGCATTTATTGCTATTTTCACTTTTTGCTTCTTCAGAAAATGTAATCCTAAAAAACAAACAAAATAAAAATAAGCATTTTTCAAAATACACTGCACACACTTTTGCATTATATCTGTCTTTTCTAAAAAGAATCATCACGTTATGCAGATTACTTATTTTAAACCCCATTGAAATATATGATCCAATGCCTTATCCCAACTTTGAGTTCCCAGTATTTGAAGTCGAAGAGGAAGGGGATAAAGAAATTCCATATGAGATCTCTCGATTACTAAAAAATAAGGAGAAGTCCACTCAACCTTACAAGGAACCGTTGGAAAAGGTCAATTTGGGTTCAGAGGAGGAGAGAAAAAAAAGTTAAAATTGGAGCACTACTCCATCCAACTGTCAAAGAAGGATTGATAGAACTGCTCAAAGAGTTTTCAGATGTGTTTGCTTGGTCCTACCAAGACATGCCAGGGTTGGATACCAACATCGTGGAACATCACTTACCACTGAAACCAGAATGTCCTCTGGTTAAACATAAATTGAGAAGGACTCACCCAGATATGCCCATCAAAATTAAGGAAGAAGTGCAGAAACAGTTCGACGCAGGTTTCCTTGCCACATTAGAATATCCTCAATGGCTAGCCAACATAGTGCCAGTTCCTAAGAAAGATGGAAAAGTCAGAATATGTGTAGACTATAGGGATTTGAATAAATAAAGTCCAAAGGATGATTTTCCCCTACCACACATTGACATGCTAGTTGACAGCACAACAAAATTCAAAGTCTTCTAATTCATGGATGGATTTTCAGGCTATAATCAAATCAGAATGGCGCCAGAAGACATTGAGAAAACTTCATTCATCACCACATGGGGCACCTTTCTATAAAGAAATGTAGTTTGGTCTAAAGAACGCAGGAGCAACTTATCAAAGGGCTATGACAACTCTGTTTCACGACATGATGCACAAGAAATTGAAGTGTATGCGATGACATGATTGCAAAATCTAAAACAGAAGAAGAACATATGGAACACCTATCGAAGTTATTCCAACATCTGAGAAAATACAAACTCCGCTTGAATCCCAACAAGTGTACATTCGGTGTTCTTTCAGGAAAGCTCTTGGGATTCATCGCCTGCCAAAAAGGAATTGACGTTGATCCCAACAAGGTCAAGGCCATTCAAGAGATGCCTTCTCCAAAGACTGAAAAGCAAGAGGATTTTTCGGACGTCTGAATTACATATCGAGATTCGTATTCCTCATGACCGCGTCGTGTGCGCCAATCTACAAACTACTCAGAAAAAACCAAAACTGTGTATGGACAAAAGATTTCCAAAAGGCTTTCGACAGCATCAAAGAACATCAGCTAAATCCACCTATTTTGTCTCCTCCAGTGGAAGGAAGAATACTGATCATCTACTTAATAGTCCTGGAAGACTCCATGGGTTGTGTGCTAGGCCAACAAGACAAAACAAAAAGGAATGACTTTGTCATTTATTACTTAAGCAAGAAGTTCAAGGACTGTGAAACTCAATACACAATGCTCGAGAAAACTTGTTACGCTCTAGCTTGTGCAGCTAAACATCTTCGCCAGTACATGATTTGTCAGACTACTTGGTTAATCTCCGAAATGGATCCGATTAAGTACGTTTTTGAAAAGTTTGCTTTAACGAGAAGGATTTCTCATTGGCAGATGTTGTTATCAGAATACGACATCGAGTACCATGCTCAGAAAGCCGGCAAAGGAAGTGTTTTAGCCAATCATCTGGCTCATCAACCGATTGACGATCACGAATTAATCAAATTTGACTTCCCAGACGAAGATGTAATGTACCTTAAAATGAAAGATTGAGATGAACTGCTACCAAACGAAGGAACAGAGCCAGGATCCCAATGGGGACAAATTTTCGACGGAGCTGTCAACGCTTACGGAAGTGGAATTGGGGAAATCATTATTACACCTCAGGGTACCCATATTCGTTTCATTGCCAGATTGGCATTCAAATGTAAAAATAATGAGGCCAAATATGAAGCTTGCATCATGGGTCTCGAAGAAGCTATCGACTTAAGGATAAAGAACTTGGATGTGTATGGAGACTCAACCGTGGTTATAAATCATATCAAAGGAGAGTGGAACACATACTAATTGGGATTGATTCGTTATAAAGACTATGCAAGAAGGTTGTTACCTTTCTTCAACAAGATTGATTTTCATCACATCCCTCGTGAAGAAAACCACATGGCTGATGCACTAGCTACCCTATCCTCCATGATTAGTGTGAACCGATGGAACGACATACCCAAGATTGACATAATGCGCCTTGATAGGCCCGCTTACATATTTGCATTTGAAGCAGTCATAGATGACAAACCATGGTATCATGATATCAAAAGCTTCCTTCAAAGACAGGAATACCCGCCGGGGGCGTCAAGAAAAGATAAGAAGACTCTCAGAAGACTAGCTGGCAACCTCTTCCTGAACAATGATGTGCTCTACAAAAGAAACTTCGACATGGTTTTGCTCAGATGCGTGGACAGACATGAAGCAAACATGCTAATGAAAGAGATTCATGAAGGCTCATTTGGCACTCATGCCAATGGGCATACAATGGCAAGAAAAATTTTGAGAGCAAGATATTATTTGATAACAATGGAATCTGATTGCTACAAGTACACAAGGAAGTGTCACGAGTGTCAGATATACGCCGACAAAATTCATGTACCGCCAATGCATCTCAAAGTTCTTTCTTCTCCATGGCCTTTTTCTATATGGGGAATCGACATGATTGGCATGATTGAGCCCAAAGCCTCAAACGTACATCGGTTCATCCTAGTAGCCATTGATTACTTCACCAAATGGGTCGAACCAGCATTATACACCAATGTGACTAGACAAGTGGTGGTCCGATTTATCAAGAACAATCTCATCTGTCGTTATGGTGTTCCAAGCCAGATCATTACTGATAATGGATCGAACTTGAACAACAAGATGATGAAAGAATTATGTGCTAAGTTCAAAATTAAACACCATAACTCATCTCCCTTCCGGCCTTAAATGAATGGAGCAGTAGAAGCATCTAACAAAAATATCAAGAAGATCATTCAGAAAATGAAGTAACCTACAAAGATTGGCACAAAATGCTACCCTGTGCTCTTCACGGTTATCGCACATCAGTTCGTACTTCAACAGGGTAAACCCCTTTCTCTCTACTATATGGCATGGAAGCAGTGCTCCCCTTAGAAGTAGAGATACCGTCAATAAGAGTCTTGTTGGAAGCCAAGCTAACAGAAGCTGAATGGTGTCAAAGCAGATACGATAAACTGAATCTAATCGAAGAAAAAAGGATGACGACTTTATGCCATGGTCAGTTATATCAACAAAGGGTGAAGAGAGCTTTTAACAAAAAGGTCCAACCTCGGGTATTCAGAAAAGGTGACCTTGTGCTCAAAAAGATCCAATCATTTCTCACTGATTCCAGGGGAAAATGGACTCCAAATTACGATGGCCCCTATGTTGTTAGGAAAGCCTTCTCAGGTGGTGCCTTGAGACTCGCAACCATGGATGGAGAAGAATTTACCTACCCCACAAATGTTGATGCAGTCAAGAAATACTTCTCCTAAATCAAATAAAAAAATATCTCGTTGGACTGAAAACCCGAAAGGGCGGTCCAGGAAAAAATTAAAGACATAAGCAATAATCATCCCGATGGAGAATCCCACCTATCACTCCCTAGGAACTGCATTTTGTTACTACCAAGAATATGAAAAGTTTAGCAGAAGGAATTTGTTCCTTAGACAGATCAACGATACTTTTTATCCCCCCAGAGTGGCCGAGTATCCAGTTGTACTAGTCACCAGTCTGTATGTCTTGTCTGTTTTGCCAGCATAAGCATTTCATACATCATGCATAATTTATTCATATTCATATTCATTTTGCATCTCATATTTTGATCACCTTGGTCACGTTTATCCCCAAGTGATAAATGTTCTCTCTTCATTAGAGTTGTCATTTTTCCTTTCCACACTCGGATAGGATAAAATCCCAGTTTGAGTTCTTTCTTCATCAGGAAATGTATCACCTAAATAATCTCTCTCCAGTTTATTCTTGGATTGAAATCGGTCCTCGACCACTTTGATAAATTGAACCTCTGAAAGGAAAGAAGGCATTTGGTTATTCACCTTTGGAACTTCGCTCTTCACCATTAAAGATGATATTTTGCTTTCCTAGATTAAAGAAAATCCCTTGCGGAAGCTTCTCAACAAAAGACTCTTGGCAATATGGATATCACATCCTCCAAGGAATCTCTACTAATTGGCAAATAAAGAAGTCTTTCTTTGCCCCACAAATTCCAATAAGTCGACAAATGGCAGTCTCTCCCCGATAAGTTTGTCCTACTTTCAAGGAAGTCATTAGCAACTCAAAATCAAATTACATCACAAATATCATTCCTTGTCAAGGGAAGAACTCGACAAGAAGAAAATGAGACCAGTTCCATGGCTGAAGACCAGGATCGAGGGGAGGTTTATTTCAAAAGAAACTGAGATCCGTTCCATGGCTGAAGACCAGGATCGAGGGGAGGTTTATTTCAAAAGAAACTGAGACCAGTTCCATGGTTGAAGACCAGGATCGAGGGGAGGTTTATTTCAAAAGAATTTGATACCAGTTCCATGGTTGAAGACCAGGATCGAGTGGAGGTTTATTTCAAAAGCGACTGAGACCAGTTATGTGGCTGAAGACCGGGATCGAGGGGGAAGTTACACCTTTTTCTAAGTGGAATTACTTATTAAAAGAAGATGGATGAGCAAAAATATCTACCATTAACATCTAAAATAAAAATTTTGGGTATTCTGATATTTATTCCTCTTTTACCATGAACGTCTGAATATCTTCATCATTCACACCTTCAGGTGTAAGAAGATTAAATAGGGGCATCTGTCATACCCTAAATTTTGACCATAAGACTTCATATCATTTTGCAAGTCATCAACACAATACAGATGTACTTTCATACCTCACCAATCCTCTCAAAGATTGTTGAGTGTTCACTCTAACCAAGAATTAGGGTTTCAAACCCTCTCCGAGCATTCAGGAAAATGATCAATCAATAATTGACATGATCTTCAACTTGTCAAGGATCTCAAACATCCATGAAGGACCAAGAGGTTTCCTTCACCAAGAATCAAACACAAAAAATGCAACATTTTAAGTTGATCAAGCCTCAAGATCATCAGTGTCACCAAATTAGGGTTTTGGTCGACCAAGGCCTCCGGAGAGAAATTTTCATCTGGGCATGAGCCAATACTTTAATATATGATTCAAGAATATCAAAAGAACCTCATGAGTCCATTCATAAGTTCAAAATAGCCTCAGGGGATGCATCTATCAAAAATCACGAATTAGAGTTTTGACCTAATTCAGTCCCTAAGTTGACTTTTGGAGCAAGACATGATCTAAAACTTCAAGATATGCTTTAAGGACCTCAAATACATCATATTAATCCACTCACAAGATTCAATTGATTCAAAGAACTTGATTCATAAGCAATACAAGGATTCAAATTCACCTGGACCATAAACTAGGGTTTCTGAGAAAAAGTCAACCATACCTTTGACTTTTGAACAAATCATGATCTCAAACCTTGGGACATGATTCAAGACACTCAAAAACACCTTTGGAACCCATCCATTAGGTTCAAATTAAAGGACTTTATTTCATCAAAGGATCACAAAGTTCAAGTTTCATCAAATATAAAAAGTCTACTATGATCAAAACCAAGTTTGACTTTTGGGATTTTTTGGCAAACATGGCCTCTTTAAGTCAAGAACAATGTTAACTTGTGATTCGGATCATGATCAATCAAGAAAAATCAAGAAACGTGAGGTTACTGGCAAAAAGGGCAACCTTGAGAAACTAAAAATTTCACTAAGTTATGGAAAATAATGATTTTTACCCAACTTTGCAAGGCCATAACTTGTGATCTAAGTAACCATTTTTTCCATCCAAAGCTCAAATGATAGATCTTCTTACATACAACAAGATTACAAAGCACAAGTACCCCAAAAAAATGCATAGATTTTGAGATATGAAACATTAAAGTTAGGGTTTCATGAGATTTTGAACTTTAACACTTAGAATTTTTTAGGCAGAATTTGCGTCATGTTTTGCCAACTTTGGAGGCATTTTTCATTATGATCCAAGAGGAACCAAGACAAAATGTAAACATCAAAGTTGAAGTATGATATACAAGATTTCCAAAGAGTACAAAAACATCCATTGATTCAAGTTGAGCAAGAAGTTATGGGCCTCACAACATGACATAAAACATTGATTTTTTAAGACAACATTGGCACAAAACTGGCATCCCACGATTTCTTAAACCAATTTTGGACACTTGCATCATTTGATTTCTGTCTAATATCAACATAAATAACGATGAATCTAAACCATAAGGCCAAAGAGTCAAGGACTTATCTCTTAGCATGTGCAAAGTCATCATTACAAAAGCCTTGAAATTCAATTTTGTTAAGTTGCATTAATGTGATGCATAGGTGTGGCATGAATCAGGCACAAACCAATCAAGATTAGTCAAGAAACACGAGTGTTCAAATCTGCAAATTTGGTTAGAGTCAAGATAAGAGAAGACTTTGGTACCTTGGCATTTAAGAAAAGGCTACATAACAAAATCCATTGGATAATATAGTGATCCCTCATCCAACACTATTCCTCCCAAAACAAACTTGCTCTCCTATAAATAGGAGTCATTTCTGATCATTTGAATCTCACCAAAACAATACCAAAGCCTTGTTTTCTCATTCTCCCTCTTTTGCTTCAAGTTTCAAAGTTCCAAAGAGCCAACTTGGAAATCTCAAAACCAGATCCTAAACCACTCAAATAACCATCCAAACACATCACAAATCATCCATTGGAGGTGTCCAAACCCTCACCTTTATCTCAAATCACCAAAATCATAAAGTTAACCATCAAAACCTCATATTTTGACTTTTTTGCATTTTTCAAGCCATGTTTTGATTCAGTCCCTTTCAAAGTCAAACAACACTTCAATTACTCTCCAATTATCATCCCTAAGCTATTCCAACAAGTGTTCCTCAACTGTAACACCAATTGAGGGAGTTGCCATTTTGACCACTTTGGTTCATTTTGCAAGAAGTGGCCAAACTCCGATCCAGAGGTTTCTCCTTGATTCCAAGCATCAAATTAGCTTCTATAAGGTATATTGGAGGTGTTCAAAGCATCAAGCCATATCTATGACAACTATCTTGAAAGATCCCAATTTGCTTCCAGAGGTAAGTTTCCTCAAAACTTGAACTTGTCTAAATATGCTTTGCTTTGATGTACATTGATCATGAACATGTCATACATATCATATTTGTCGTGTTTGAACCATAATTGAGCATTATTATTGGCTGTATGAACATATAGCATAAAACTTGTAAATTATGGCCTATTTTGAAACCACTATTGGGTTTTAAAATGTAGGAACTTTTAGAAAATTCTAAGACCACCATTGGATTCCTCATGAAATTATAGGTAGGATTCATCTTTATTTCATCCATTTTCATGGAGAAATGAGAAAGTTATGACCTTCTTGCAAAACCACCAAAACCTGGCCTCCCTTGGGCAAGAACCAGGTCATGGCGCCTTTGTGTGGCCAGGCCTATGTCTTTTTCACCCTTATATGTTTATTGGGGTGGTTTGCTACACGGATGTATCACCACCCCAGTGGTTTATGGCTGCGTGTTAAGTGTGTTTGTGTGTGCTAGGGCGTGGGTTCAACACCCTCCCATGCCATTTTTTGGTCCTTCTCCCATTTTTTTCTTCATATTTTCACTATTTTCACATTTTTCATATTATTTTTAAATAATTATTTTTTTGAATCAATTTTAATTATTTAAAAATGAATTTTTTCACAAATTTCGTTCACATATTTAAATATTTTATTCACCCAAAAAAAATCACAAAAATATTTTTATATGATATATTTTTAATATATTTAAAAATAATATTTTAAATTGTTTTAAATGTCTTAAAATAATTTCTTTTCTTGTTTTTTTTAACCAAAATAATTTTAAATATACATGTGGATAAAATACTTTTTTCATAAACCTTAATCATTGTTTATAACATGATTTATGATTTTATTTGGAAAATAATACATCTTTTATTGATTTTTTTTCTTTCTTTGAAAAATATCTTAAAAAATGAAATTAGGGTTTTGTTTTGTTTCAATCTTTCAAAACTTCATTTCAACAATCATGGGCCTCTATTAGAGTGTAAGACCATACCCTCTTTGTAAATAAACCACTTCATGGCCCTCTGATATAGTATAAGTCCAATCTCGCTTTTCAAAATCACGGTGCGATCACTATTTTCACATTAATCTATGGGCCTCTGTTAGGAATGTAAGTCCCATCCCTTTGTACATAAACTTTGTTTTAAATAACCATCTGGGCCTCTGATAGAGTGTAAAACCCAACACCTTTTTATAAATAGAAAATCTTTTAGCCTCATTCATCCTGGGCTTTGTACAGGATACAAACAATCATCTGGGCCTCTATATAGAGTGTAAGACCCAACACCTTTGCTTTTCTCTTACTTGATATCAAGTCATCTTCAAATTCAAAACTTTCTTCAATTTCTTCAAAACACTAATCCAATCTTGCAGAAAACATCTAATCAATCACAATACACTTGGGCCTCTATCCAAAGAATAACACCCACCCTTTTTCTCAATTCAATTCATACTTGTTTATATACTTGTTCATATGTTTGTATATATACTTGTATATATCTTGTTAAGTTCCTCTTATCATTTTAGTCTTCCTTATTTTAGACTAGTTCAAACAATAAGATCCTTTCAATCAGTATAACTTAGTTCCACCCTGTACAAAGGAATTCTTCTTCCCAATATAGTTAGCCTCCTCTTGGGCTTTGTTCAATTTATTTAACCTTGAAATGGTTCAATAAAGAGAGGATTATTTCCCGGTGAAACCTCTTCTTTAATCCCTTTAACCCTGGAACCGTTCAGCAAAGAAAGGATTATTTCCTAGTGAAACATTTCTTGAACTCTTCCTAGACTTGGAAAGTTTCAATAGTCATCCTCCTCTTGGGCTTCATACAAGGACCCACAGGCGTCCTAGAAGCATCCCTAGCCTCCTCTTGGGCTTCATACAATGACCCTCAGGCTTCCTAAAAGCATAAGATAGATCTTAGTCATCTCTATCAATATACCAATTCCTAGAAGAGTCGAAGCCTCTAAGGCATTCAAGCTTATCCTTTTAAGTCTCTTTTAATTCTCAACAAGGTTTGGCTTTCATCTGTAAATCCCTAGCCAATACCATGTTACCATCAACAAATCCCCAAAAGAATCAAAGCCTTAGGGCACTTAATAATTCAACTTTTCTCTAATCCCCAACAAGAGTTAGTTTCCCTTTTGATTCCTCAAAATGGTTGAGACCTTCTCCTGGATTTGAATAAATCCTCAGCAAGAGTCAGCCTCCTCATAGGCTCCATATAATGATTTTCCCAATAAGCCTCAATTTTGGGCTTTATACAAGACTGACATAATACTCCTCCTGTTGAGTCAGTTTTCAAAATTTTTAGCTTCAACCTTGGGCTTTAATCACGACACAAAATCCATCATCCCCACAGATGAGACCATGAGTCTTCTTTGTAGGAGGAAATTTCCTCTATACATCACATTTCAAAACAAACAACCAAAAACCTATTTTTTTCAGATAATTGATGTAAGTGGCACACTTGTTGATTCAAAATCCAAGCTGGAGTCCCTCCTTTATCATGGCTAAAATTTCTCTTTCATCTAAGTGATGTAAGTGGCAAACCTCTGGATTCTACACATCCAAGTCAATGTCCCTCTCTTAGCATGCAAAGACTTATAAAGGAAGATGTGGCATTGTTGGATTCCACATATCCCAGTTAAAGCAACTTCCCTTATAACCAATTCTTCAATGTTTGTGATGAATAGGTGAGATATCTCCCTTTAGAGATGATAAATTCTCTCTCAGTCAAACTTCTAGCTTCAATCTTGGGTTTTGAACAAGACACAAATACTCTTTTAGCTTCAATCTTGGGCTTTGAACAAGCCATAAATACTCTTTTAGCTTCAATCTTGGGCTTTGAAAAAAACACCAAACAATTTCCTCCCAAAGAATAGGAGGAACTACGAACGCTCAGATTTTCCCAGATCTCTTTACGGGAATACGTGGGCATAAGATTACAAAATCTTAGCGAGTGCACTAATCAAAAACCTTAGGTCTAGCACCTTCCCAAAAATAATAGAAAACCCAAAAACAACAAAACCATTTCCTCAACCTTCACAAAGGATAAACTTTCCCTACTCAACAGCAAATGGATTTAAGCAACCAAGTAATTCAACAGTAGAAATATATGCAAAAAAAGGTTCCTATAGATTACTGTAGATACTCTGGGTGTTAACAGCTTCCCTTTGTATAACCAACCCCCAATCCCCGATCTCTTCGCATTTGTTAAAGAAAACATTTGTACGCAGGGTTAGTTTGAGATATCTTCCCCTTCCTTTTAAGCTTCATAGGATAAATACAGAAATCAGAAAGTAGCACTAAATGCGGTAGTGGTCGCGTCACAAAAACTGAGCTACACGGTGTACATGGCATGTCGATGGTGTGAGGTGGGTAGATATTGTCGTTGGGTGTGGTGCGGGGTTGGTTGTTGGGCAGGTGTTTGTTGTTGTGTGTATGAAGAAGAAGCACGTTGGCGCAGATCTATCAAATATGTCGGCTCAAACACAAATTGATGTATTTTAACCCACCTAAAACAAATCATATATTGATGACTTGGTCTAGCCCCTTCCACGACAGGCTTTTTTAAGATGTGGCGACATCGACTCTTCCAATGTCGACACATCTCTTTAGCAAAGTCTCTTCAATCATCATAACCCCATTGTGTATCTACTCTTTGTTGATGCCAGTCTCCCAAACACGTTGGATCGACTGGAATATCTTGTTGCATGCCGAACTGCAGTTTCCCTCGAACATTTTGGTGCATCTCCACTGTAGTGAACCGAATGATTAGTGTTTTTGCTGTCCTGACTGCAAGATCATCAGGGTTAGCGTGATGGTCGAGACCCAGATACGACCTCCAGACAAACTGCATAATAAAAATACATAATGAGAAGAATTGCAGTGTGTTAATTTTATAGCCAAATTTATAGTAGTTTAGAATAAATTACATCGTTTGGTCCAATATGGTCTAAAAGATTGCGGTACACGATTATTGCGTTTCTGGGACACCGGTTGTAATTCATTCCCAGAAATGACCACCTAAAACAATAAGTGAGAAAAATAATTAGTTACAAAGTTTTTAATCAATAAAGTTTTTTATTGATAAAATTATAAGGAACACAATTTTAGTTAATCTTAAAAGTAGTTTTTAAATGAATAATGAATAAAACAGCAAATCCACAGATTAAATTTACATAACCTGCAATCTAGTCGGTCAAATCTACTAGGGTAGAAGTGTATCAGGGTTAAAAAATGTGGTTCAAAACCCGCGTGTACCTTGAGCTAAATGGGGTGTTCTTTGGACCTCATTCCATTCAACAAAGTCTAATTATAATTACTTAGCAGTATTGTTCTATAGGTTAGTTGCCAACAAAAAAACTTTGTTATTATTCTCTAAGGTCTGTCTTATTCCCAATTTTATTAAGACCTTTAGATCTCTCTCACACGTTGAGTACATCATAAGTGTGAGCTGTTAATTCCACATTGTTTGGAAAAGTTGAAGTTGAACACTTTATAAGTGTGATGATTCATACACCTATCGTCTTAAGATTTTTGATAAATATGTGGTATCTCTCACACTTGTGTGTTGCTTTTGACCCAATATAAATGCTCCTCATGATGATACAACAATGGTATCTGAGCTGATGGTTCAATTAAGGGATCGACTCCTTGTAACGAAAGTCTTCATGACATGGTGGTGTACAGGCGGGGTGTGTCGTTGAAGTGGCCGCAACGGCGGTACAAATGAAAGTGGATGAAATAGGGAGAGATTATTGTGATATAAGTGTGAGTTGAAAGTTCCACATTGCTTAAAAAACGTGGAGGTTGGAGACTTTATAAGTGAGAAGACACATACAACTATCATTTTAAAATTTTGGAAAAATATGTGATGTCTCTTTCACTTATGTATTACTCTTGACCCAATATAGTTGTTCTTCATGATAACTCAATATCACAGTCATAGTAACCGCCACTTTATACATATTTAATTATTTATTAAAGTAATTTAGGGAATATGGTAAATGCACACCGCCAAAGCCCCGTACAACCTTGCCCTTTGGAACTACTAGTGTGGGGGTGTTTTAACTAACCGCCTTAAACGCACAAAAGTAGAGTCTGGAACCACCATTTGCTCGATGTTGTACAACCACTTCACATGGGAATGATACAGAGATGAAATGTATATTTAATAGTATTGATTTTAAATGAATTGATTTAGTAGGACACTCCTGTTATGAACATAGATAAGGTGTGGCGTTAATGTGGTTTTGATAGCAGGATACTTTTAGCAGGATACTCCTGTTATGAACATAGATAAGGTGCATCATTAATGTTCTCTATTTATATTGTTTTATGTTTTTTTAGGCTTAAATGCACTTTTGGTCCCCCTAATTTGGGGTTTTTATACTTTTGATCCCCCTATTACAAAACCTGTGTTTTTGGTCCCTTTAGTTTGATGCGCCTTGCATTTTGTTGGTCCCCCTTGCAAATATGATGATGTGTTATATTTTTTAATGAGGTGGCATTGATCCATGTATTCCATGTCATCAAATCTTATTATTTTATTATAAAATTGAATAATTTAATTTATAAATTACCTAAATCATTATTTAATCAAATATAACATATTTTAATTAAATATAACATAATTATTATTGTTAAAAAATCATCACTACGCCAAACAAGACCTTAGACAACGCTTTTTTTGGCCTTAGACATCGCTTTTAAGTGTTGTCTAAACCTGCGCTGCTAAAGGTTTAGACAGCGCTTTGGGTAATACCAAAAGCGCTGTCTAAAGGGGGGTATATTTAATGAAAAGCGCTGTCTATGGTACCATTAGACAGCGCTTTTTGACATTTTTTTAGGTATACCTTAGACAGCGCTTTTGGTAAAAGCGCTGTCTCAGCCCCACCTTTTTGACATTTTTTAGGTATACCTTAGACAGCGCTTTCACCAAAAGCGCTGTCTAAGACCCACCTTTTTGAACTTTTTTAGGTATACCTTAGACAGCGCTTTTGGTGAAAGCGCTTTCTAAGCCCCACCTTTTTGAACTTTTTTAGGCATACCTTAGACAGCGCTTTTGGTGAAAGCACTTTCTTAGCCCCGCCTTAGACAGCGCTTTTAGTGGAAAGCGCTGTCTAAGGTATACGAAAATTTTTATATAAATTTTTTTAAACCACAATTTTTACCAGGTTTTTCAACCAGAATTTGACCTGTTTTTCAACCAATTTTTTTCCAGAAAAATACCACAATTTGGAGATTCAAATCAATCCAATTTGGCCTATTTAAATGTACCAATTTACACCAAAATTATATATCCAAAACAATTGGCAATTCAGACCAATATATATATATATATATATATATACACCAAATCATTTTTTCTACAAATGTACATATTACTTATACTAGTACTTTTGCATCCAACCAAAGCATTGCTTCAAATCTACATAGGTCCTAAAAGAACACAAAGATTGTAATTCAATTAAAAGAATACATCAACAATGTCTATAGTTAGAAAGTTACACATATTTAAATTCTCATCAATTAAAGTAAGAGTACAATATTATACCTGATAAAACACCGAGCTCCATAATGTATTGACACCAATCCTCTTTAATTTCATCCAATTGAGAAATTGAGTAATGAGCACACTTGCATTCTTCAAAGTACTACATAATAATATAACATAGTTTGATTTAGTTTTAACTATTTCATTATATGAGAGATATGTGTTAAATAATAAAATAACTCATAAGTTAGAAATACATACATCGGATGGAATATCTATTCGATCCAAAAAAATAGTGTCTCTCATAAACCTCAACATGAAATATCCGCAATCTATTTCATTACGTTGCCGAGGACACTACAAATGAAAAGAAAATATGGATAAATCCTAAGTTTTATCAAGTAGCATCACTAATATAATAAAACATGTGATAATTAATATACCTTCACTGTATTCCATGTAATAGGGTTGACTCTCCTCTTTGGTACTTGGCCATCTCGTAGTGCTCGGAAAGCTTGTATAACGCTAATAAAATATAAATGAATATTTAGAACAATTCACATAAATAAATAAACAAACAAATAAATATACACATTCATATTTAGAACAATCTCACTTACGTGTCAATACATTTCTTCATATCCGGGTATGTTGTCCAATCATTTCCTAACGAATCCAGATAATACACCACTTCTCTGCTAGGATTAATTGCGACCAATAACCAATGTCCACTGTAAGATTAAACAAGTGTTAGATGGAAACTTTCTACACGACGTCAAAATACAAAAAAACTATAATAGATGAATTTAGAATGAAAATCTAACCCAGTATTAAACGGTAAAAGGAACAACTTTTCCGTTTCTTGGTTGTCCATAAAGACGTCGCGTACATACGCCAGGAGCTCATATGGTTTATTTATTATTAAGGATAAGTTGACAGACGCGGGGCATAAGAAAGCAAATCTTTGCTGCAATCCACGTGGGCGCATAACTTTGTCATACAGAAACCTTAAATAAAAACATCATTAACATTAGACTATTCATTTGAAACATAAAGTAAATAAGTTATTCAATTAATATACCAAAGTAGATCGGATATATACCTCACGTATGTATTGACAACACTGACGCCCAATTCTTCATGATTGAAAACTTGCTCGAAGTCTTCATTACCAATATTGTGTTCATGTTCAAAGCCATATATACCTTTCTCCATATGTATAAGACGAACACCTCCGGTCGGAATATCTGTCAATTGTAGAAACGTCTGAAGGCACGACCTAAACTTGGAGATAGGTTGTTTTCTATCCCTGTTCTTCTTAGCACCAACATTTTTCTGTGTTGAAACGTTGATAATCTCTTTACCAGGCAGCTATATATCATATAATTTGTTAGATGAAGTATAAGATATTCAATTTAACATTTTCCATGCATAAATATCATATAATTGTGATGTACCTTTTTTTTTGAGACAACGGACTCGGTATGCTCCGGAATCCCCTTATCCTTTGTTTTGGATCTTGTTGGAGTCTAAATAACATTACCATGTAAAAAATGAAAATAAAATGCTCGTAAAATCTTTGAATCTACACATTAAGGTTAACAAAGGTTCATAACGGTTTTAAGCATACCTCATATCCTACGAGTATGAGGTTTGACGGCCATGCAACATACGACCCTATAGCATCTCCCACCAATGTTGCATCTGAATCATCGTCAGGATAGGGTAATAATGCACCCGCCTCTGTAGCAATATCAACCGATACTTTCATGCATCCAGTAGGGAGTGGGTTATTGTGAAGTAATTCTACCGAAGTGTTATACACTTTTCCCTTGCCAACCATCCGATAAGTTGGTGAAGATAAGAAGAGGTGACAATCGGAAACGCCCTAAAACCAAAAATAAATATGACATTATTAATGTGTATATATGTCATTAAAATAAGTTGGTGTATATATTTCATAAAAATATATATAATTACCTCTGGAATATTCGGTCGAAAGTTGCAGTTGATACTATCTTTCTCCGATCCATCTCTAACACCTGAAGCGTTATCCCTTTCTTTCTCCTTTCTTAATTCCCAAACTTCAGCTTCCAGTGCTTCCAATTTAGCTTGAAGTTCTGTATTACTAGGAGCCTTTCCTTTTTTAATATTCAAGGAGGTCGGAGTGATCCCAAATCCCTTACCCCTCACCCGACCAGAATACTCAGGGACATCTAATGCCCGACTAAGTATGCTCCTGGAATCATCTGGAGTTACAGACTGAGATAACGCCTCCTGAAAATCAGATGAATATCGGATATTTATCAAATATTTGTTAATAAAGTTTTGATTTAATTAAAGAAATATTGTTATACTTACACATTTCTCAAATACTTGTAGAACCTCTTCTGCAACAACTCCAGACTTGCCCACACGGGCTTCCTTCCACAAGACATGTGCAGGAAGAGATGTTTCAGAGGTATTCACCTTTTGTAACTACATATAAAGCCAAATAATATGATCAACTATAACTCATGATGAACAATTATTATATCATTGCAATTTATTGATACTTACCAAAGATTGCTCCAAACGTCCATATCCAACACGTCCTTTCCTGTATCGATACTGGGGAGCTGATGCTCTTTCCCGATTAATTGCACTTAAACTCTTAAATGTCTGGGTTTGTCGTTTGGCTTTAAACGTTACCCATTCTTGTGGTGAAATCAAACTTGCATATTTAGATGGATACTCTGCATCAACAAAGTTACCTTCAGCATCCTTAAGAAAGGTGCGGTTTAAATATGTCCTAAACCCTCTTAGGAGCTTCCCTGCCAATCTCATCAAATAAGTTTTTCTTTCTTCCTCAACGTTGAAGCACCTCTAGAAAAACCATACACATTGGTTAGTACAAATAATTTAAAATACATGATTAGTTGGCATAATTAAAGACATAATTATCGTACCTTTATCTCATTCCAAATTTTTTCTTTGACTTCCTTCAACTGTTTGTTTCTCCAATCATCACAAGTAATAGGAATCGTATTCCTTACAAGTGCACCAATGAAACTTGTCAAGGTATGATTGTTAGGCTCAACAAGACTTCCTGAAGGGCTCCAATGCACATCTAAAATGATGCCTTGATCTCTAGCACGGATCACTTTCTTCATAACGGTTATTCCTCTTTTAATATCTTCTTCCATAGATTTTTGACTTTCATCCTGAATAGGATCATCATCATGTGGGTAATCATCATCATGTGGGTGATCATCATCATGTGGGTGATCATCGTTAGTAGCCATCTAACCTGTAATAAAGAAATCAAGGATATCAAATATATTATATAACAAATATAATATGACATAATATATAACAAATATAATAAAGAAATCAAGGATAAAGAAATCAAGGAAATCAAGGATATCAAATATAATATAACATAATATATAACATTTTATTATTTTACCTCTTTCACTAACATCTCTTTCTTTTCTTGGTTGGAATATGAATTACTTGTTTCTTAGCAATGTGGACGGATGAATGGATCCAAATTCCCTCGTTATGGTCATTTCTGATATATGACTCATTCGCTATAAGATCCTCATCTTGATCATTTCTATTCAACTCATTCCGTCTAATGCATGACTCATTCTCAACATCAATATCACATTGATCTACACCGCTATCATCAACCACTTTGTTAGATAAAAGCACTATAGACCATTTCGTACTCGTCGGGTCAGTGACATAGAACACTTGTTTAGCTTGAGATGCTAGAATAAAAGGCTCATCTTTGTACCCCACCCTATTAAGATCCACTTGCAAAAATCCAGACTTATCCATTAGTATGCCACTACTATTTACCCACTTGCAACCAAAGATTGGAATCTGAAACTTCTCGTAATCAAACACCCAAATGTGCTCAATAACTCCAAAATATGACAGATTTGCATATTTGGGGTTTAAGTCCTTCATACTTGATATGTGCATTGCTTCAGCTAGGACGGTGACACCACTATTTTGCATAGTACTTTTATCATCTTGTTCTTTGGTATAAAATGTGTATCCATTAATTGCGTATGCGCTATGAGAATACACATGCAAACTTGGACCATATGCCAAACATCTCAACCTTTCTATTACTGAAGCAAGATCTGAAGAGCGCTTCGAATAAATATGATCCTTTAACCATTGTATGAAACTTTGATTGTGCTCTCGTACTATCCAATTTTCATTTATGTTCTGATTTAACCTTCGGAGTACATCCTTGTGCATCTCAACATATGGCTCAACCTCATTATCATTGTGCAGAACATACAAATGCACTTGATCCCGTTCATCCCTTGATACTGTCACAATTTTATTTCCAATTAATTTTTTACCATCCTTTTTTTCAAAAATATGAGCTTTGGGGAGTCCAATCGATTGAACATTGGACAAATATTTAGTACAAAACTCAACCGCTTCTTCAACAATGTATCGTTCAACAATACACCCCTCTGGTCGACTTCGGCTTTTCACGTACCCTTTTAATATTTTCATATAACGTTCAGCAGGGTACATCCATCTCATATAAGCTGGTCCACACAACTGTGTCTCTTTCACAAGATGAACAACTAGATGTACCATTATGTCAAAAAAAGAGGGAGGAAAATACATTTCAAGCTCACACAAGGTAATAACTATCTCTTTTTGTAGTGTTGGTAAGATATCGGGATCGATTACCTTACTACAAATTGACCTAAAGAAAAAACACAAATTAGTTATGGCGCTTCTTACATTCACTGGCAAAATAGAACGTATACCTATTGGTAGAAAGTGTTCCATTATAACATGGCAGTCGTGTGTCTTTAAACTCTTCAACGTGAGGTCTTTCATAGACACAAGTCTTCTAACATCTGAAGAGTATCCTTCTGGAACTTTAATTTCACTCAGAAACGTACACAATATTTTCTTCTCCTTTCTAGACAGAGTAAAAGCAGCAGGTGGTAGATATGTTCGTCTTCCTTTCTTCACGGGTGCTAATTCAGTTCTAATCCCCATCGCTACCAAGTCTTTTCTTGCTTTAAGGCCATCCTTAGTCTTTCCTTTTATATTGAGTAACGTACCAATAACACTTTCAAATACATTTTTCTCAATATGCATAACATCGAGAAAATGTCTCACGTACAAAGACTTCCAATATGGAAATTCAAAAAATATCGACCTCTTTTTCCACCCACCTTTGACAACCTTATGTGCAAATGGTTTGCCAAACTGAGTACGCATATCTTTCACATTTTTAAAAACTTGGTCACCTGACAACATAGGTGGAGCTCTACCTTGTTCGGTGTCTCCATTGAATTCTTGTCTCCACCCACGGTAGTGATGTTTGGCATTTAAGAATCTACGATGGACGAGAAAGACATTCTTATGACCAAACTCCAATCGCTTCGAATCTGTTTTATCTTCTCAAATAGGACACGATTTTTCACCTTTTATGCTGTACCCTGATAGATTCCCGTAAGCTGGAAATTCATTAATTGTGCCAAACAACATCGCCCTCAAATTGAAACTTTCTTTCTTATATCCATCATAAACCTCCACACCGTTCTCCCACAATATCTTTAAATCTTCGATCAAAGGTGTCAAGTATACGTCTATGTCATTCCCTGGTTGTTTAGGCCCAGAGATTAACATAGATAACATCATGTACTTACGCTTCATGCATAGCCACGGAGGTAGGTTATAAATCATAAGAATCACAGACAATGTGGTATGTGAGATACTTTGAAGACCATGCGGGTTCATTCCATCAGTAGATAATGCCAAGCAAAGGTTTCTTGCTTCTTCTCCAAAGTCAGGATAATCATTATCAATTTTCGACCACTGTGGTGAATCAGCAGGATGTCGCAACTTTCCATCAATAATTCTTTCATCTGCATACCAAGTCAGGTGTCTTGCATCGGTTTCACTACGAAACATGCGCCTAAATCTCGGAATTATAGGAAAATACCATAAGACCTTGGCTGGAGACAATTTTTTCTTATATCGAGACAAACCGCATTTAGGGCACTCAGTTAACGATGCATATTCGTTTCGAAACAAAACGCAATCGTTTGGACAAGCATGTATCTTATCATAGCTCATGCCAATAGAGCACAACATTTTTTTTTGGTCTCATAGGTTCGATTGGGAAGAACATTATCCTCCGGTAGCATTTCTCTCAAAAGGGCCAACAACTCTGTGAAACTTTTATCCGACCATCCATTGCCCGCCTTTAAGTTGTACAACTTCTATACCGCAGACAATCTTGTGAATTTAGTGCAACCTTGATAGAGTGGTTTCTCTGCATCGCTTACCAACCTCTCAAACATTTCGGGACAATCATGAAGATCTTCTTCAACTCCTTCTGCAATCTCTTCGACTCGATCACAATCGTATGTTGCCGTGTCTTTGTCATCTGAAGCATAGGTCGTATTACTTTTCCCGTTCGGTTCAACATTCTTGTTAATTTTCTCACCATGATGTATCCAACACTTATAACTTCGATCAATTCCATGCATCAGTAAATGCGATTTCAATCCATATGCGTCAACCTTACCCACATAACAACAACCCAAGCAAGGACAGTCCATTCGACTGGGGTCTTTAACGTGCTGAACAACAAACTTAACGAAATCCAATACCCCATTCTCGTACTCTTTGGACAATCGATCGGCATCCATCCATTTTTTATCCATGGTTTTCCTACTTATTAAGGTCAACAAAAACATTATTATATGAGGAATCAAAACATTGAATGAGGAGGAAAGTTATGATAAAACATAGAACATTGAATGAGCTTCTAACAGGGCTTCTAACATAACACAGTTTTCCTACTTATCCATTTTTTATCCATGGTTTTTCCATTAGTAATTAATAAAAATCAAAACCAAAAGGAGGAAAGTTATGACTCAAGGATTTACAATATATTTCTTTACCTAATAAATTGCTTTGAATTTCGGTTCTTTAGAACTACAACCTCAAGGATTTACAATATTAAAATAATGAGCAATATTAACACTAACACTAACACTAACCTAAACTAACCTAAACTAAACTAACACATTATATAGCGATAACAATGTAGAGCAACATTAAAACTAACCTAAACTAGAACATTGAATGAGCAATATTAACACTAACACTAACACTAACCTAAACTAACCTAAACTAAACTAACACATTATATAGAAATAACAATTATTAATTTCCATTAGTAATTAATAGAAATCAAAACCAAAAGGAGGAAAGTTATTGTGATTTTAAGCCTCTTCAAATATATGTTTTGATGAAGACAACTACATTAGCTCATTGAAGACTTGCAAAAAGTGATTGAATAATTCAAGCTTAAACTTTCAAATATCAAGAATTGAAGACTTACTTGATTGATCAAAGGTATATTATTACAATCCTTAATAATGATTATCCAAGTGTTCACAAAAAT
This sequence comes from Lathyrus tuberosus, assembly GCA_022829125.1. NCBI lineage: Eukaryota > Viridiplantae > Streptophyta > Magnoliopsida > Fabales > Fabaceae > Lathyrus > Lathyrus tuberosus. The sequence goes on along the minus strand of JALAZF010000274.1, from coordinate 6,529,432 downwards.
TATTTTTGCATATAACATATCTTTTGGAAGCATTGCATTGTATCATATTTCATACCCTTTTGTGGAGGTGTTTTGTGCATTATATAAACATCATTTTTCAGATTTAAACACATCTCCTTGCTAAAAATTTAAAACAATCATTCTTTTACCAAAACTTTTATTTTATCAAAGTGTTCTTAACAAACTTTCTAAGAGTGAAACATTTGCATAAAATATGGTAACAAGAACAAAACCTAACAGAAAAATATGAAACTCACTTCTAACATAAAAAGAAAAACTCACTTCCAAAATCAGAACAGTGGAGCACGGTGGGCACGGTGGAGGATGGTGGAGGACAATGTAGGAGGACGACGGCCGGACGGACGACGTCGAGAAAGGACGGACGACGTCGAGAAAGGACGGACGACGACGGTGAAAGGACGGACGACGGCGGTGGTTTCAGCTGGTTCGTTCTTTTGTTCGCAGAAAGAGAGGGAAAGAGGGAAAGAATGAAATGAAAACGTATAGAATACTGATACAGTTTCAATCTTTATTTTAATTAAAAAGACCTTAGACAGTGCTTTTAATTAAAGTGCTGTCTAAGGTGGGCCTTAGAAAGCGCTTTTGAAAGCGTTGTCTCAATATGGGCCTTAGACAGCGCTTTTGATTTTTTTTTTTTTTAATTTATAAGACCTTAGACAGCGCTTTTGAGTAAAGCGCTGTCTAATATTTTACTTTAATTTTTTATTTATTTATAAGACCTTAGAAAGCGCTTTCCTCAAAAGCGCTGTCTCAGGTCTTATATATATTTTTAATTTATAAGACCTTAGACAACGCTTTTAAGGAAAGCGTTGTCTAATATTTTCCTTTAATTTTTTTTTAAATTTGTAAGACCTTAGAAAGCGCTTTCCTCAAAAGCGTTGTCTAAGGTCTTATATTTAGACGCGCTTTTATATTTCTAAGTGAACAGTTTCCGTGTTTTCTAAATTTTTTAACTTATAGCAGCGCTTTTGTAATAAAGCGCTACCTATGAAGTGCTACCAAAGAGTAATTTTGGCGTAGTGCATGGATATTATCCAATTTTTTCATTCACTTCTCCAGGTTACCTTCAACCCTAATTCCCTTTTGTTCATCTCTCTTCAATCCCACCAGAACAAGAATTTCATCATCTTCATCTTCTTATAATTTCTTCATCTTCATCTTCGAAAACTAAAAAAACTCAACAAAAACCCCAATCAAAACATGACTAGTCAAATCCGGATTCGCTATTTCATAGATTCCTTAAGAAAATTGCTCACACTGTATTTTTCCAGTGGTTGCATTTGAATGAGGGAGAAGGAGGTTCACCGTCTGGATGTGAGGAGATGGAGTTGTACGAAGGAGAAATCAAGGTTGAAGGTTGAGTCACTGCTCATGGCGGCACACGGTGGTTTTGATGGAGAGTTTTGGGATGAAGTGAATGAAGCTTGAAGGGTTTGTGAATGGCAGCAGAAGGTTGATGGAGATTTAGGGTTTTGAGGAGGTGTGGATAGATGAAGAGGATGTGTGTTGGAACGTGTGTTTTTTATTGAATTTAATCTGTGCAATGATTTAATATGGGTTGATGATGAAGGATAAATATTAGAAAAGAAGATGATAAATATGTGGTTGATGATGAAGGATAATTAGCAATTTAAATATCTATTTGGAAGATTTAACATAACAATAATAATTATGTTATATTTAATTAAAAAATGTTATATTTGATTAAATAATAATTTAGGTAATTTATAAATTAAATTATTCAATTTTATAATAAAATAATAAGATTTGATGACATGGAATACATGGATCAATGCCACCTCATTAAAAAATATAACACATCATCATATTTACAAGGGGGACCAACAAAATGAACGGCGCATCAAACTAAAGGGACCAAAAACACAGGTTTTGTAATAGGGGGATCAAAAGTATAAAAACATCAAACTATGAGGACCAAAAGTGCATTTAAGCCTTTTATTTATTATAGGTCAAATGGAAAATTCACATGATAATGAATGTTCTAATAATGAGGAAAATTACTTGGTTCATGATGAGAAAAAACAAATTACACGTGGAATAACTACTATGAAGAAAGTCATCCGTGCAAGAGATAAATGAATAAGATTTGAGGGAGATCAATATTTTGGTTAAAATTCAATTATGTTATCTTTTTTTCTAGACACATGTAGTTATTCAATCAAATTATTAGGTGGCATGGAATTTAACTAATCAACCAGTTGAGCCTAACGGTTCAATGTGAAGAGTTACATTGGTGCTATTGTTCGTGAGCAAGTTCCAATCACTTGTGATAATTGGAGAGATAAAGCATTGAAACTCGCTAAAGGAAAAATATGGAGTGAGATATGTAACGCCCCAGTTTTGTGTGAGTCTTATTTAATCGAGTCGTTGTGATTATTTTATTATTATATTATTTTATTTTCGACTTTTATTTGGAAATATGTTATTTTTCAATGTGGTGATGTTTTATTGCGTTTTAGGAACGTTTGCGAGATATTTGAGTGTGGGGGTATTTTGGTCATTTCCTGATATTTTCCTTAAGTTAGAAAAATAGAAAATAGTAAGAGAGAAAAATAGAGAGAAAGAAAAAGAGAAGAAGGAAAAGGGAAAGAAAAGAGAAGAAGAGAAGAAAAAAGTGAGAAAACTTGGAAAATCAAGAAATCGATCTCCCGACTTTTCTAAACACGATTAAATCGGGTAAGGGTGTGAAACTCGATTATTATATGCTTGTGTATGATTATGTATGTGTGTTTTTGATTGTTATTGGATTGAAATGGAAAATATAGTAAAACCCATAATATGTGGAAATTGATTAGAAATCGATTAAATCGTGTTGGAAATCATATTTTCAGGTCCAATATTATTGATACATGTTAGATCCACGTTGTTAGGCATTGTATTGGTAATTTTTCTGGTGTATAGGTGAAAATGGGATAATTTTGGGGTGGAAAACGCAGACCAAAATTCTGCAGAAAAATTCTGGGTTTCCACTGCCCATACGCGTATCACTCCAGGCAATACGCGTATCACTCAAGGCAATACACGTATCACTCAAGGAAATACGCGTATTAGTCAAGGCAATACGCGTATGGAGCTTCAGTTTGCTCGGCCATCTGCCCATTTGTGTATGGTACACATAACACTCTAGGGCATACGCGTATGGAGTAGGACACTACGCGTATTGGACTTTTAAACGTGAATTTTGGGGAAAATGGGTCTCTGCCCAAACGCGTATGACTTTGGGCAATACGCGTATGGAATGGGCGAGCAACTGGTCAATACGTGTACGGACTATGGCAATACGCGTATGACTAGGGGGAGTGTAAAAATGGGACTTTTCAAAATATCGTTTTCGTTTTTCTTTCGTAACTTGTGTTCCGTTTGTCCGATTTTTGCATTCTTGGTATCGTTGGAAAGCTATTGAGCTGTACTTTCTTATTATGATGATTTGGAAATTGTGAGCCGATTTAATTATGTCAGAAATTGGAATAGTGTCTGTTTTTCGACTTTTGTCGTTGTAATTGTGCGTAATTGATGTGTATCATGCAAGGTGCTGTTGTATGATGTAAATGCATGTGTTTAGATGGTGTTGTGATGATTCGTGGCCGTATGGTAATTAAATGCATTGTTTTGGGCTTAAGTGCAATGTGTGATTTTGTTAATGTAGATGAATGCATTTATATGTGTATTTGAATGTCATGATTCATTGTATCCTAAGCATCATGATATGCATTATTGAGACGTCCTGAGTGACGGATTGATTCCAGAGGGAATCCGCTATAACATCGTGTGCCTTATACAAAGAGGTGTGAGCGATGATTATAGACGATCGTGTGCCTTATACAAAGAGGTGTGAGCGATCGGGTCGTGTGTCTTATACAAAGAGGTGTGAGCGATCCATAAACGTCGTGTGCCTTATACAAAGAGGTTTGAGCGACGGGGAACGTCGTATGCCCGACGAGGAGTTACATTAAGTAATGAGAGATGGTTCCAATAGTTCTTGAGTGAACTGGTGTTGAGAATTGATGGAAGTCGGTACCCGCATGTGCATATGCATAGATTCGTGGTGTCGGTCTCTTGTATTTTCATAAATCATAAATATGATTGACTATGTGTGAGAATTGTGTATGGAATTGATGAATTGATAAGTGTTGGAGATAATTGCATTGTTTACGATTAATATGCATTGGTGTTATATAAATGAGGTATGTATGATGTTGCATGGTATTTGGATTTTGTTGTATGTTTGTGGTGAGAAATCTATGTGTGTAATTTTGTGTTAATATAAAATTATATGCAATTATATTATGATTGTTTTTCTCACCCTTCTGCTGTTTTATAATGTTATACGAGTCATTGCATATTAGATTGTTGGAGGTCTTTTTTTGTGAAGCTTAGGAGTTCATTCTTTTGTCGGTCGGCTCTGATATGTGGCACCGGGTAGTCAGGGGGGTCGTTCTGTAGTTGTTGTGTATATGTATATATATATCTTTTGGCTTGTACATATATGACTTGATGTATGACAAACTTTTTTTATGTGATATATATATATATATATATATATATATATATATATATATATATATGAGATTCAGTACAGATTTTCCGCTTTTATTCTGTAGATGAATATGTGGGTAGTAGGAACTAAGTTCCTCTGTTTGTTTGCTACCTGCGAGTGTTGCATATCTTTATGGGCAGGTGTTGTATATTTGTTTCAAATTGATGTGACCCCCCGGTCTATGCTGTGAATTTTTAAATATACTCTAACGAAATTTTGAATTTTATTTTACCGCTTTATTTAATTGGGGGTATAGATTGGGGGCGTCACATTAAGTGGTATCAAAGCCAGTCCGTATCAGTTGTGTCAGTCCTTGTTGGTCGTTGTGTTTGGGAGAGCTGTTTGTTTAACCATAAGTGCTGTTATTGGAAATGAACAGAATATGGCTGGAAGGAATGATGCTGCTTTGGTTGCTGCTATGCAAGCTATGGCTCGGGCTATGCAGGGTACACCTAATGCTGGAGAGAATGATGAGTTCAGGAATAATAGACCGCATGTCTTCAAAGGGAGGCATAATCCTGATGGTGCACAGATTTGGCTGAAAGAGATTGAAAGGATTTTCTGAGTGATGGATTGTGCTGAGGACAGTAAGGGGAGACTGGGAACTCACATGTTACAGGAAGAAGCGGATGATTGGTGGGTTAGTACACGTCCTGTGTTAGAAGCTGATGGTGAAGAGGTAACTTTGGAATTGTTTAGCAGGGAGTTTCTGAGGAAGTATTTTCCTGAGGACGTGAGAGGAAAGAAGGAAATTGAGTTCTTGGAACTGAAATAAGGTAATATGTCTGTCATTGATTATACTGCTAAGTTTGTGGAACTTGTGCAGTTTTATCCTCATTATGCTGAAGCGACCGCAGAATTTTCTAAGTGTGTGAAGTTTGAGAGACGATTGTGTCCTGAGATTAAGCAGACAATCGATTATCAGAGGATAAGGAGGTTTTCTGATTTGGTGGAATGCTGTAGGATTTATGAAGAGGATAGTAAGGCTCGTTCTACTCATTACAAGAGTGTGAGTGACATGAAAGGGAAGCAACAGTTTCGTGGTGGTCCGTATGTGACACCAGCTGATAAGGGTAAGCAAAGGGGTACTTTTGAAAGAAGATCAGGTGGAGGAGGTATGTCTGGTCCTCCGAAATGTTACAAATGTGGTGAAGTGGGTCATCGTCAGTTCGAATGTAAGAAAGATTTTAGGAAGTGTTCTAACTGTGGAGGTATAGGACACATTGCAGCTGATTGTAAGAGGAACGTGGTGAAGTGCTTTAATTGTGGTGAACTTGGACATGTTAGTACAAAGTGTCAGAAACCGAAGCAAGCTCCAGCTAGTGGGAAAGTATTTTCTTTGGCGGGAACTCAGACTTCAAGTGCAGGCCGTCTGATCAGAGGTACTTGTTTTATTAATAGTACGCCTTTAGTTGCTATTATTGATACTGGAGCGACTCATTCGTTTATTTTGTCTGAGTGCGCGAAGCGTTTAAATCTTGTGTTGTCTTTGATGGATGGTGAGATGGTTATTGATACTCCAACAATGGGGTCAGTAACTACTTCTTTGGTTTGTTTGAGTTATCCTTTGACCATTTATGATAAATACTTTGTGATGGATTTGGTGTGTTTGCCGTTGGAGGGTTTAGATGTGGTTCTTGGAATGAATTGGTTGCAATTCAATCGGGTTCATATTGATTGTTATCATAAGTTGGTAAGGTTTCCTTCTCTTGAGGAAGACGAAGACTCGAGTTTCTTATCTACCGAAGAGTTGAAGAAACTTTTGGCGGACGAAGCTCAGATGTTTGGGTTGTTTGCATCGTTGACTGTGGAGAGTCAAGTTGCACTTGATGTGTTTCCTGTTATGTGTGATTTTCTTGAAGTGTGTCCTGAGGATATTTCGGACTTGCAGCCAGAGAGAGAAGTGGAGTTTTCTATAGATCTAGTTCCTAGTACTAGACCTGTATCTATGGCACCTTATCGTATGTCGGCATCTGAGTTGGTTGAGTTAAAGAAGCAATTGAATGAAATGTTAGAAAAGAGGTTTGTGAGGCCAAGTGTTTCTCCTTGGGGTGCTCCAGTTTTATTGGTGAAAAAGAAAGATGGAAGTATGCGATTGTGTATTGATTATCGCCAGTTGAATAAGGTGAAGATTAAGAATAAGTATCCTCTTCCAGAATTGATGATCTGATGGATCAGTTGGTTGGTGCTTGTGTGTTTAGTAAGATTGATTTAAGATCCGGGTATCATCAGATAAGGGTGAAAGAGGAAGATATTCAGAAGACGGCTTTTAGGACACGATACGGTCATTATGAATATTCTGTGATGCCGTTCGGGGTTTCTAATGCGCCAGGTGTGTTTATGGAGTACATGAATCGTATTTTCCACGAGCAGGTGGATCGTTTTGTGGTGGTGTTTATTAATGATATCTTAATTTATTCTAAGTCTCGGGAGGAGCATGTAGAGCATTTGCGTATTGTTTTGCAGGTTTTGAAGGAAAGGAAGCTTTTTGCCAAATTGTCCAAGTGTGAGTTCTGGTTGTCAAAAGTGAGTTTTCTTGGGCACGTAATTTCAGGTAATGGTATTGTTGTGGATCCATCTAAAGTAGAAGCAGTTCTACAATGGGAGGCTCCTAGATTTGTTACTGAAATTCGAAGCTTTCTGGGTTTGGCCGATTATTATCGAAGGTTTATTGAAGGTTTTTCTAAGCTAGCACTTCCTTTGACCCAGTTGACTTGTAAAGGCAAAGCGTTCATTTGGGATATTCAGTGTGAGGAAAGTTTTAGTGAGCTGCAGAGAAGATTGACGACAGCTCCGATCTTGATTTTACCGAATCCTAATGAACCGTTTGTGGTGTATTGTGATGCGTCTTTAATTGGGTTAGGCGGAGTATTGATGCAAGAAGGTAAGGTTGTGGCTTATGCTTCAAAGCAATTAAGAGTTCATGAGAAAAATTATCCTACTCATGATCTGGAATTAGCGGCTGTGGTCTTTGTGTTAAAGATTTGGAGGCATTATCTCTATGGTGCAAGATTCGAAGTCTTTAGTGATCATAAAAGTTTGAAATACTTGTTTGATCAGAAGGAGTTGAATATGAGGCAACGAAGATGGTTGGAATTCTTGAAGGACTACGACTTTGGCTTGAATTACCATCCTGGTAAAGCTAATGTGGTAGCCGATGCATTGAGCCGGAAATCTTTACATATGTCCGCTTTGATGGTTAAAGAGTGGGAACTTTTGGAATCGTTTAGAGATTTGAGTTTGGTATGTGAAGTGACGTCAGATAGTGTGACGCTTGGTATGTTAAAGGTTACTAATGATTTTCTATTGACCGTTAGCGAGAAACAGAAGTTAGATGTGAAATTTGTGGACTTGATGGCGGTTGGGGATAAAAGTGAAAATGAGGACTTTAAAGTGGTTAATAATGGTGTTTTGAGATTCCGCGGTAGAATTTGTATTCCTGATGATGCGGAGTTGAAAAAGATGATTTTAGAGGAAGGACACCGGAGTAGTTTGAGTATACATCCGGGAGCGAATAAGATGTATCAGGATTTGAAGAAGATCTTTTGGTGGTCTGGTTTGAAGAGAGATGTGGCTCAGTTTGTTTATGTGTGTTTGATGTAATGCTAATTAAAATGAAAGATAAAACTGAACTGGATTTAATTAATAGAATAGTCTCCGTACATAACTTTGCTCATAAACTCTAAATACAGAAAATTAGGGTACTGTAATACGGTAGTTGAATAGGAATGATAGAGAAAGGTTAGAGAAGAATTGATGATATCACACAATGCACACCACTCTAAGAATATGCTTTGGCCTCATATACTCATGTGTTAACAAACTGGTCCCACCTTGGATGTGCCTTCCTCATTCGGTTAATTACTCTTCTAATGTCTGATTCCTTCCCTTCATTTGTCGTGACGTCTAGCTCAGCACCCATTACATTTCCCACCCCTTCAAAAGCAATCTTGTTCTCAAGATTGAAGTTGGGATAATTCTCAATCATGTCTTGAATGTTTTCCCATGTTGCCTCCTGTATTGGAACATGTTGCCATTTCACTAGCACTTGTTGAACCTGTTGTGCACCAGTCAACACAGTACGATGTTGTACAACATACTCTGGCGCTAGAATTGGCCCTTGCTCTACTGTGGTTAATGGAAGTGGAATATAAGGCTCAGACTTGGTCCCTTTGAATTGCTTGAGCTGTGAAATGTGGAAAACTGGGTGTATACGAGCAGTCTCCAGTAATTCCAGTTTATAAGCTACCCTGCCCACCTTAGCAATGATGGTAAAAGGACCAAAATATCGCATTCCCAATTTCTGATTCTTTCGCAAGGCAGAAGAGGATTGTCGATAGGGCTGCAGTTTAACCAAAACTTGATCCCCTATCTCAAAAGATATATCTAACCGCTTCTTATCAGCTTAATATTTGATCTCTCTCAATCAATTGCTGTTGCAGATCAAGGTTATCATTGACATTCAGAACATATCTCAACAACATCGGAGGATCTCTTCCATATAATGCTTTGAAAGGTGTCATGCCAATACTAGTTTGTAATGAAGAATTATACCAGAACTCTGCCCAGTTTAAAGCCTTAGACCAAGCTTTCGGATTATCAAATGTAAAACATCTCAAATACATTTCTAAGCTCTTGTTCACTGCCTCGGATTGTCCATCCGTCTGAGGATGATATGAAGAGCTCATTGCCAATGTAGTGCCATGTAATTCAAACAATTGTTGCCAAAATTTACTTGTAAAGACCTTGTCTCTGTCTGAAATGATGGACTTAGGCAGCCCATGTAATTTAACTACATTATTCATAAAAGCTTCTGCAACAGACTTACTAGAGTAATCAGCCTTTAAAGGCATAAAATGCGCGTACTTGGTCAAACGATCTACAACCACTAATATAACAATGTAACCAAAAGACATCGGCAGACCAGTGATAAAATCCATCGTCACATCGTCCCATACCTGATTGGGAATCGGCAATGGTTGTAGAAGTCCCGCAGGCAGTGTATTCAAATGTTTAGCTTGCTGACATATCACACATTCCTCAATAAATTTTTGTACATCTCGTCTCATCTTTGGCCAGTAGAATTGAGCAGTTATTCTTGCCAATGTTCTAGTTATGCCTGCGTGACCACCAATAGGTGAAGCATGATATTCTTTCAAAATTTGTTGGATCAAAGAACTTTCCAATGGAATAACAAGCCTTTGTTTCTAATACAACAGTCCTTCTCTAACTACATAGTTGTTGGTACCAGCACCCTGACTAACACATTGTTGAACTATGGCTTGCAATTAAGCATTATCAGCAAGTTCCATCTTCAATTGTTGTAAAAAAGAATTTTCAGGGGCTGACCATGACAGAGACATGACTCGTGACAGAGCATCTGCAGCTTGATTGTCCTTCCCAGGCTTGTATTCATTTTGAAAGTCATAACCAATGAATTTATGCAACCATGCTTGTTATTCTGGGGTTTGCAGTGACTGATCAAGCAGACTCTTCAAGCTCTTTTGATCAGTTCTCAAGATGAATCTATGACCCAGCAAATAGTGTCTCAACTTTTCTAGTGCAACAGTTATAGCATGGAATTCTCTAGTGTAGGCAGATTGCAGTTGCATTCGAGGAGCCATCTTTTTCGAGAAAAAAGCTATCGGGTGTCCACCTTGGCTTAACACTGCTTCTATCCCTGTTCCAGATGCATCGGTTTCGAGTACAAATGGCTGAGAAAAATCAGGGAGAGTGAGGACTGGAGCTGATGTCACTGCTTGTTTCAACTGTTGAAATGCTGTTGCACTTTCCCCATTCCATTTAAATGCTTCTTTCTTCAAAAAATTCGTTAAAGGACTTGCTATGGTAGCATAGGACTTTAAATCTTCTATAGTAACCTGTGAGTCCCAAAAACCCTCGTAGCTGCTTCAGATTACTAGGAGTGGGCCAGTCCAAAACAACTTGAATTTCGCCTTTATCAATGGATACACCAGAACCCGAAACAATGTGACCCAAATATTCCACTTCAGTTAAGCCAAATGAACACTTAGACAACTTAGCAAACAAGACATTTTTCCTAAGTATTTGAAAAACCATTTCTACGTGTTGCATGTGAATTTGCCAAGAATGACTAAAAATCAAAATATCATCAAAGAAGACCAATACACACTTTCTCAATAAGGGTTGAAAAATCTGGTTCATCAGTCTCTGAAATGTTGCGGGGGCATTTGTTAAACCAAATGGCATGACCAACCATTCATAATTTCCTTGGTGTGTCCTAAAAGCAGTCTTTTGCCTATCCTCCGGATTGATTAAAATTTGATGATAGCCTGACCGGAGATCCAACTTCGAAAAATAGCGGGCCCCATGTAACTCATCTAACAATTCGTCCACTGTAGGCATAGGAAAACTATCCTTGACGGTAATAGCATTCAATGCCCTGTAATCTGTGCAGCATCTCCATGTTCCATCCTTTTTCTTTACCAAAATGATTGGTGAAGAGAATGGACTAACACTTGGTTGAATGATGCCTTCCTCGAGCATGTTTTGCACCATTTTCTCAATTTGTTGTTTTTGACTATGAGGGTATCTGTATGGCTTAACTTTCACAGGTTGTGCATCTGTTTTCAGTAATATTTCATGACTCAATTCCCTCTTAGGAGGTAATCTATTAGGAACTTGAAAATTTTCCCTATAGGCGTGGAGTAGTGTAGCCATTTTCGGCTCTAAATCTTCTGGCATATCGGACTATCTGTCTTCCGTGACCACTGGATCAATGTGTTGCAAGGTAAACATTGCAGAAATTGAATTTGTATGTTGTAATCTCTTGAAATGGTGCAATTGTGCTATCTCTGGTTTGGCTCCATTTTCACCCTGTAATGTAATGAACTTGCCATCCAAATAAAATTTCAGCTTGGATGCAGCATAATCAGCCACATGAGGACCTAAGGAGGCTAACCAAGGTGCCCCTAAAATCAAATCTGCCCCTGCCACTGGAAGTAAATATGCAGGTACAGTGATGTCATTCCCCTGTACTTTCACAGTTAAATTTTTGACCACACCTTTTGCTTTCATATTCTGACCATTACCTACTAGCACATTACATTTATGAGTAGGCTCCACCGGCAAACCCAAGCATTGTACAATTCTTGGCTGAACAAAACTGTCAGAACTACCCCCATCTAGGAGTATAGAAACATTAATTGGTCCAATAAAACCCTTGAATCTAATGACACCAAAACTGGTAGCTCCGTTTAGGGCATTCAATGAGATATGATGCTCAACATATTGGTCAATATCATGTTCATGCTTTGGTTCAGATTATATGAGATCAGTATTTTTTTCTTGCTCATCTTCAAGTGCTAAGAGCATGAGTTGTTTATTAGGGCATTTGTGAGTAACAGAAAATTTCTCATCACAGAAATAACAAAGTCCTTTTTCCCTTCTCAATTGCATCTCAGCAGGGGAAATTCTCTTAATAGCTGGGTTTCTTTGGAATTGGCTCATAGGTCTAGTTGGTGGTGTAGGCAACAAGGGTGGATTGGGGGCCTTATCATTAGCTTGTGTTTGGTCATGTTTGGTTGGATTGAAGTGAGCTCGGTTAGTGTATGGTGATTGTGAGGATTGTGGCTTCTGGTTGTGCATTTACTTCAGGTTTGCGGTAATTTTCTCTTCAAAGAGTTTAGCTAAGGACACCGCCTTAACAATGGAGACAGGTGTATGGAGCATCACATCTCTACGAATTTCATCCTTCAACCCACTTATAAAACAATCAATCAAAGCATCGTTACTCAGACCATAAACACGATTTGCTAATGCAGTAAATTCTAAATAGTACTCGGCAACTGAATTTATCTGAGTCAACTTAAACAAAGATGCTCTAGGGCAATCATATAGGGAAGGTCCAAAATCAAGTTCAAGAGCTCGAGTAAAATCCCCCCACGACTGAAAGGGACGAGTTCTGTGAACCATTTGAAACCACGGAACCACCTCCTGATCCAAGTGTACAGATGCGATAATCAATCGCTCTGGATCTGGTGTGTTATAATAACCAAAGAATTGCTCTGCTTTAAAGATCCAGTCGAGAACGTTTTTACCGTTAAATCGAGGAAATTCGAGCTTGATATGTCTTACTTGGAAAGGTTGCGAGCTTGTACTTGAGTTGCTTGCAGATCCGGAGTTCGTGTTTCCATGGGTGACTGTCGTTCCCGGAGATTGTTGCAAGAATTTTTCAAATGCATCTGCAAATTGATTGAATCAATCTTTTGATGCTTTATACATGGCTTCGAGGCGTTCAAATCGCTGTGTGTTAGCTACCTCTGACTTCTCGAGCATTTCCGCTTGACGTCGTAACTCGGCGGCGAGTTGCTTCATTCTCGTGTTGTCGGTCATGGAATAAATGAAAGCACCAATGTAATGCTAATTAAAATGAAAAATAAAACTGAACTGGATTTAATTAATAGAATAGTCTCTGTACATAACTTTGCTCATAAACTCTAAATACAGAAAAATAGGTTACTGTAATAAGGTAGTTGAATAGGAATGATAGAGGAAGGTTAGAGAAGAATTGATGATATCACACAATGCACACCACTCTAAGAATATGCTTTGGCCTCATATACTCATGTGCTAACAAATTGGTCCCACCTTAGATGTGCCTTCCTCATTCGGTTACTTACTCTTCTAATGTGTGATTCCTTCCCTTCATTTTTCGTGACGTCCAGCTCAGCACCCATTACTTGTCAGAAATCGAAGGTGGAACATCTGAGTCCTAGTGGTTTGTTGCAACCGTTGGATATTCCTAAGTGGAAATGGGACAGCATTTCTATGGACTTTGTGACAGGGTTGTCGAATACTCATAGGGGACATAATGCCATTTGGGTGATTGTGGATAGGCTGACTAAATCGGCGCATTTCATTCCGATTGACATCAGTTTTTCTTTGGAGAGATTGGCTGAGATTTATATCAGTGTGATTGTGAAGTTACATGGTGTTCCGTTGAGTATTGTTTCTGATCGAGATCCTAGGTTTACTTCCAGATTTTGGGAAAGTTTGCAAAAGGCTTTGGGATCTAAGTTGAGGTTGAGTTCTGCTTATCATCCGCAAACAGATGGTCAGACCGAAAGAACGATTCAGTCGTTGGAAGATTTGTTGAGGGTTTGTGTTCTTGAACAAGGCAGTGTGTGGGTTAGTTATCTTGCATTGATTGAATTCACATATAATAACAGTTTTCATTCGAGTATTGGAATGGCACCGTTGAAGCATTGTATGGACGAAGGTGTCGAACACCTTTGTGTTGGCACGAATCTGGTGAGAGTTCGGTGGTTGGACCGGAGTTGGTGCAACAGACGACGGAAAAGGTGAAACTTATTCAAGAGAAAATGAAGGCTTCTCAGAGTAGGTAAAAGAGTTATCACGATCGAAGGAGGAAAGATCTTGAGTTTCAAGAGGGTGATCATGAATTTTTTAGAGTTACACCGGTGACAGGTGTTGGTCGTGCATTGAAATCGAAGAAGCTTACTTCTCGGTTTATTGGTCCTTACCAGATATCCGCGAGAGTAGGTGTTGTGGCTTATAGGGTGGCGTTGCCGCCGAGTCTTTCGAATTTGCATGATGTGTTCCATGTTTCACAGCTTCGGAAGTATGTTCCGAATCCGTCGCATGTGATTCCGATGGATGAAATTGAGGTAAGGGAGAACCTTACGGTTGAGGCATTACCGGTTAGGATTTTGGATCGCGAGCTGAAGCGGTTAAGAGGAAAGGAAATTGCGCTTGTGAAAGTGGCATGGGGAGGCGCTGCTGAGGGACATTTGACTTGGGAGTTGGAGAGTCGGATGCGGGAGTCGTATCCGGAGTTGTTCGTCTTAGGTAATATTTTCGAGGACGGAAATTTCTAAGTGGGGGAGAGTTGTAACGCCCCAGTTTTGTGTGAGTTTTATTCAATCGAGTCGTTGTGATTATTTTATTATTATATTATTTTATTTTCGACTTTTATTTGGAAATATGTTATTTTTCAATGTGGTGATGTTTTATCGCGTTTTGGGAACGTTTGCGAGATATTTGAGTGTGGGGGTATTTTGGTCATTTCCTGATATTTTCCTTAAGTTAGAAAAATAGAAAATAGTAAGAGAGAAAAATAGAGAGAAAGAAAAAGAGAAGAAGGAAAAGGGAAAGAAAAGAGAAGAAGAGAAGAAAAAAGTGAGAAAACTTGGAAAATCAAGAAATCGATCTCCCGATTTTTCTAAACACGATTAAATCGGGTAAGTGTGCGAAACTCGATTATTATATGCTTGTGTATGATTATGTATGTGTGTTTTTTATTGTTATTGGATTGAAATGGAAAATATAGTAAAACCCATATTATGTGGCAATTGATTAGAAATCGATTAAATCGTGTCGGAAATCATATTTTAAGGTCCAATATTATTGATACGTGTTAGATCCACGTTGTTAGGCATTGTATTGGTAATTTTTCTGGTGTATAGGTGAAAATGAGATAATTTTGGGGTTGAAAACGCAGACCAAAATTCTGCAGAAAAATTCTGGGTTTCCACTGCCCATACGCGTATCACTCAAGGCAATACGCGTATCACTCAAGGCAATACACGTATCACTCAAGGAAATACGCGTATTAGTCAAGGCAATACGCGTATGGAGCTTCATTTTGCTCGGCCATCTGCCCATTTGCGTATGGTACACGTAACACTCTAGGGCATACGCGTATGGAGTAGGGCACTACGCGTATTGGACTTTTAAACGTGAATTTTGGGGAAAATGGGTCTCTGCCCAAATGCGTATGACTTTGGGCAACACACGTATGGAATGGGCGAGCAGCTGGTCAATACGCATACGGACTATGGCAATACGCGTATGACTAGGGGGAGTGTAAAAATGGGACTTTTCAAAATATCGTTTTCATTTTTCTTTCGTAACTTGTGTTTCGTTTATCCGATTTTTGCATTCTTGGTATCGTTGGAAAGCTATTGAGCTGTACTTTCTTATTATGATGATTTGCAAATTGTGAGCCGATTTAATTATGTCGGAAATTGGAATAGTGTCGATTTGTCGACTTTTGTCGTTGTAATTGTGCGTAATTGATGTGTATCATGCAAGGTGTTGTTGTATGATGTAAATGCATGTGTTTAGATGATGTTGTGATGATTCGTGGTCGTATGGTAATTAAATGCATTGTTTTGGGCTTAAGTGCAAAGTGTGATTTTGTTAATGGAGATGAATGCATTTATATGTGTATTTGAATGTCATGAGTCATTGTATGCTAAGCATCATGATATGCATTCTTGAGACGTCCTGAGTGACAGATTGATTCCAGAGGGAATCTGCTATAACATTGTGTGCCTTATACAAAGAGGTGTGAGCGATGATTATAGATGATCGTCTGCCTTATACAAAGAATGTGAGCGATCGGGTCGTGTGCCTTATACAAAGAGGTGTGAGCGATCCATAAACGTCGTGTGCCTTATACAAAGAGGGTTGAGTGACTGGGAATGCCGTATGCCCGACGGGGAGTTACATTAAGTAACAAGCGATGGTTCCAATAGTTCCTGTGTGAACTGGTGTTGAGAATTGATGGAAGTCGGTACCGCATGTGCATATGCATAGAGTCGTGGTGTCGGTCTCTTGTAATTGAATAAATCATAAATATGATTGACTATGTGTGAGAATTATGTATGGAATTGATGAATTGATACGTGTTGGAGATAATTGCATTGTGTACGATTAATATGCATTGGTGTTATATAAATGAGGTATGTATGATGTTGCGTGGTATTTGGATTTTGTTGTATGTTTGTGGTGAAAAATCTATGTGTGTAATTTTGGGTTAATATATAATTATATGCAATTATATTATGATTGTTTTTCTCACCCTTCTGCTGTTGTATAATGCTCTACGAGGCATTGCAGATTAGATTGCTGGAGCTCTTTTTTTGTGAAGCTTAGGACTTCATTCTTTTGTCGGTCGGCTCTGATATGTGGCACCGGGTAGTCAGGGGGATCATTCTGTAGTTGTTGTGTATATGTATATATATATATATATATATATATCTTTTGGCTTGTATAGATATGACTTGATGTATGACAAACTTTTTTTATGTGATATATATATATATATATATATATATATATATATATATATATATATATATATATGAGATTCAGTATAGATTTTCCGCTTTTATTCTGTAGCTGAATATGTGGGTAGTAGGAACTAAGTTTGTAACACCCCAATTCCCATCGCGAATAAATAATACATAAATAAAATCAGAGTAACTAAAAATTTATTTTTCCGATAGAAACAAGGATGTCACATTTAAATAAACAAAACATCTTCCCTGCTCATAAATTTGATACATAGTATAAAATAGATTACCCTCATTTGGGAAACTTTTCCATATAAAGGTAATACCAAATATATTCAACAATTATATACATGAATAACATAATCGTTTTTCCGACTCCCGTGCTACGTATCAGAGCAGATACCAAGACCGACAACAGAACATAGGGCTAGTCTCCGCAAAAGACCTCCAGCAACTCTAATCTGCAATGCCTCATAGAGCATCATAAAACAGCAGAAGGGTGAGAAATAACAACTAAACCAAGATTGCATAATAATATGCAAAAACATATAAATTCACATACATAGTTATTCTCACCACAAGCATCACATATGATACATATAACATACCACATATACTTAACATATTTCTAACATTTCCAACAACATAGCATATATCAATTATTCCAACATGATAACATATTCACACATCATGCATATGTTTATACATAAAACATATCATTCATAATTCAAGGCATTTAACACGAATACACCTCAATTCGCAAATGCTACCACCCGCTCAATCACACAATGTCTCCATCCCCAATTGCATATTAATCATGCCCCATTACATTTATCACAAATGCATATCACAATGTCTCGCGCATAATCAACTAAATCATGATTTTCCACATATAACCAATGCAATCATAATTCATGCAGATGCAAAGAGACCGACACAACGACTCTCTATACAAATGCATATGCGGTACCGACTCCAAGATTTCATATCTCATCACTAGTTCACTCAGGAACTCTGCTGGAACCATCGCTCGTTACATCACTGTAACTCCCCGTCGGGCATACGATGTTCACCCACCGCTCACACCTCCACCAAGAGAGGCTCACGGTGTTTATGGATCGCTCACACCTCCACCGAGAGAGGCTCACGACCCGATCGCTCACACCTCCACCAAGAGATGCTCACGATCGTCTATAACCATCAATTTCAGTCCTCAGGCTATTCATACCTCATATTTTCGAGGCACACGATGTTATAGCTAATTCCCCACCGGAACCTCCGTCACACAGGACGCAACAACAATGTATATCATGATGCTTGACACATAAGAACTCATGACAACCATGCATTTTAACACATATATGCAACCATAATCAAGCATATATAATCAAATACTACACATTGCATATTCTTTCCCTTAGGCCATAATTCAACACCACAACATGTCATCACATGCATTATCATCACACAACAGCATACAAATCATACAACATCCATATCCAAAGCACATTGCATAATACACATCATCATATTCATGCATCGAAGTCTAATCCAAAACAATGCACATATTTGCCACAAGGCCACAAACCATCATCACAACATTCCATCATGTATATTCACATCATATAACAGCACACAAGCTACATGTTACATATCAAAAGCATATAGCATAATAACACATCGATCGCACATCACTACGACGGTAAAAATCCGACAACCCAACACTTTTTCAAAACCACGACTTAAATACATCATCTAATGACCTCCAAACCATTTTTAAAAGAAATAATATTTCATTATCTTTCCAACGCTTTGAACGGCGACCAAAACGGACTTACGGTTTGAAAATTACGACGAAAACAAAATTGGAAAATATCATGTTCGCTCCAGTATTCGCTAGGCGAACCCTAGCGAACCAAGGCAGTGGAAAACAGTCATAAAGTTCGCTAGGCAAACCATCTAGCGAACATTCGCCCGTTCCTTCGCTGGGGTTCGCTAGGCGAACCCTCGAAACCCAGAATTCGCAGCAGCGTCAATATAGGTCATATGGGACCAAAATACATCATTTTTACCACCCAAACCCTTCTAATTCATACCAGAACAACCAAAACATGTTTAGACATAATCAACGAGTATTCTACGCGGTTTATATCAAATTTCATCCGTGAAAACATCGATTTCTATCAATTGCTCCTAATTTGAATCGATAAGAAAAGTCGCGAAACAACCAAAACAATTACAACAAACAACACATATACATACACAAGCAAGATATAATTGAAACTTCTCACCCTTACCCGATTAATCGCGCTTGAAACGGAGAATCTTCGATTTTCCCCTCTTTTCTTCTTCTCCCTTTCTTTCCTCCCTTTTCTCTTCTTTTCCTTTTCTTTCTCTTATTTTTCTTTTCTTTCTATTTCTCTCTCTTTATTTCTATTTATAACAAAATATCTAACTACCCAAAATGACCATTTTGCCCTTACGCTCAAATATCTCCCAAACGCTCTCAAAATGCGATAAAACATAAGCATACCGATGAAATATATTTCGGAAATAAAAGTTGAAAAGAAATAATAATTTAATACAAATATTTTATCTATCTGAGAAATTAACCAATTAGCAGGTAAAATACCATAACTTCACACATTTCACAGAATTCAAATAAATGAAATAAATAAATAGAGTTAAACAAATCGGGGCGTTACAAAGTTCCTCTGTTTGTTTGCTACCTGCGAGTGTTGCATATCTTTATGGGCAGGTGTTGTATGTTTGTTTCAAATTGATGTGACCCGCCGGTCTATGCTGTGAATTTTTAAATATACTCTGAAGAAATTTTGAATTTTATTTTACCGCTTTATTTAATTGGGGGTATAGATTGGGGGCGTCACATGATACAGGTACTATATGTGATGTTATTAGTTGTTTTTGACGATTAAGTCTTTAAAGTACTTATACTAACACACTATGAATGTTTTGTTTGTAAAGGTCTTTCATTATTGATGAAGTACACAAAACATATCTACTTCAAGTTGCCGAAAAATTGCACAGAGGTTTTCGAAGTTTTTTAACAAAAAATAATGTTAAAGATACCCATGAAAATTATACTTAAGAACGTCCAAAGATTTATGGAAGCTTGATTTCCAAAGAAGAATGGAAAACTTATGTAGCCAAACGAAAAAACAAAAATTTCCATGTAATATTAATTTATCATGATAAGTGTATTTTTATGATATACTTTCACATCGTGTGTTCTAATATGACTTATACTTGTTTATACATGACTTATGTAAGATAAATCGCCAACGAGCATCAAATCCTGCTTATCCATACAAAAAGGGCGTATGGGATATGCGCGTTTAGAGCAAAAAATGGTAAGTATATATAAATGCTACATATGTGTGGAGTTGAGATCCTATATATAATGAAAACTTAGTATATATAAATGCAAAAGTATTAAATGATAATACTTTTAATTGATATTTTTATTTTTCTTAATGTATAGTTAAAAGAAGAGGAGAGATGTGAAGAAACAACTATTTCAGAACATGTTCCATGGAAGGCGGCTCGTGTGGGTAAGGATGAAGTTGTTAACGAAAGTGTTCAACAAGTATTTGAGGAATGTGTAAGTATAACATTACTTATTAATTAAATCAAAAGTTAACATAATATTTATGTTTTATAAGTTTAATTGAAGTTTTAGTCACTAAATGCCACCAAAGTCCCATAAATGATAAATTTTTGCAAATCTATTTGGTAACGCACTTATCTTTTTCATTTTCATATGAATTTCAGGAGAATCTATCTCAGTATTTATCTCAAGGTGAGCTACAAGACCATAATTACAGGGACATATTCAGTAAAGTATTAAATATTCCTGAGTATTCTGGTCGTGTGAGGGGTAGGGGGTTTGGGGTCACTCCAACAAACTTTTATCAACATCCAAAGAGTAAAAATCCTACCATTGCACAAGTAATAGATTTGTTGCAAGATTTAAGATCTCAAATTCATGAATTTCACCTTGTCAGCTCTATTTATTGTCACCAACTCATCGCATGGTTGGTAAGGGAAAAGTGCATAATATTTTGAGAGATGTACTACACCATAAACCACTCTCTGCTGGCTTTTTGAAAGTATCAGTTGATATTGCTTTAGAGGGGGTGCGTTATTACCTATACCTGACGATGTTGTAGATGTAACATTGGTGGGAGAGGCAATATGATCATATGTTGCATGGCCGTCAAACCTCATTTTCTTAGATGATGAGGTATGTTGAAAATCATTATGAACCTTTGAGTACTCAAATGATTTACGAGCCATGTAAGTTGTTCTTACATTGACCTATCCTTTTTACATGGTAATTTTAGACTCCTGCAAAATCAAAAGCAAATGATAAGGAGGTTATGTAACGCCCCAATTTGTTTAATTCTATTTGTTTATTTCATTTAATGAATTTTGTGAAATGTGTGAATTTATTGTATTTTACCTGCTAATTGAGTTAATTGGTTAATTTATCTGATAGATGAAATATTTTCAATAAATTATAATTTCTTTTCAACTTTTATTTCACGAAAATATATTCCATCGCTGTTAATATTTTATCGCATTTTGAGAGCGTTTGGGAGATATTTGAGCGTAAGGGCAAAATGGTCATTTTGGGTAGTTAGATATTTTGTTATAAATAGAAAGTGGAAAGAAAAAGAGCGAAAAGAAAATAGAGAGAAAGAAAAGAGAAGATAGAAAGGAAGAGGAAAGAAAAGAGGAGAAAGAGAAGAAAATCGAAGATTCTCCATTTCGAGCGCGATTAATCGGGTAAGGGTGAGAAGTTTCAATTATATCTTGCTTGTGTATGTATATGTGTTGTTTGTTGTGATTGTTTTGGTTGTTTCTCGACTTTTTCTTATCGATTAAAATTAGGAGCAATTGATAGAAATCGATGTTTTCACGGATGAAATTCGATATAAACCGCGTAGAATACTTGTTGATTATGTCTAAACATGTTTTGGTTGTTCGGGTATGAATTAGAAGGGTTTGGGTGGTAAAAATTATGTATTTTGGTCCCATTTGACCTATATTGACGTTGCTGCGAATTCTGGGTTTCGCGGGTTCGCCTAGCGAACCGCAGCGAAGGAATGGGCGAATGTTCGCCTAGAGGTTCGCCTAGCGAACTTTATGACTGTTTTCCACTGCCTTGGTTCGCTAGGGTTCGCCTAGCGAATACTGGAGCGAACATGATATTTTCCAATTTTGTTTTCATCGTAATTTTCAAACCGTAAGTCCGTTTTGGTCGCTGTTTGAAGCGTTGGAAAGCTAATGAAAAGATATTTCTATTAAAAATGGTTTGGAGGGCAGTAGATGATTTATTTAGGTCGTGGTTTTGGAAAAGTGTTGGGTTGTCGGGTTTTTATCGCGTACAATGTGTGCGATTGATGTGTTAGCATGATATATGCTTGTGACATGTAACGTGTAGCTTGTGGACCGTTATATGATGTGAATATACATGATGAAATGTTGCGATGATGGGTTGTGGCCCTATGGCAAATATGTGCATTGTTTTGGATTAGACTTCGATGCGTAATTTAATGATGTTGTTGGGTAGTAAAATACATTGTTTGATTGAATATCAATGTATGTTGTTATGATGTGTTGTGGGTAGCCTTTGTGGTGTGAATCCCTTGTGGAGGTAATTGTGGTCGTATGATTGTTGTGGTTTGTGATGATATGCATTGTTTATGTGAAATTCAATGTGTGTTATTTGGTGGCCTTTATGGTTTGAAATGCATTGTTTGAATTGGTTTGCAATGCATGAGTGTGATGATGTTGATTAATTCATATGGTTGAATTGTGATTGTATGAGATGAATGCATGAATATATTGTGAATATGTATGCATTTCAAGAATGTCTTGAGTCATTTTGTGTGTGAAACATAATGATGTACATTCTTGTGTTGAGTGATTCTAATGAGAATCCGTTGTAACGTCGTGTGCCCATGTGGGGTGTGAGCGATGATTACAAGCGGTCGTGTGCCCATGTGGGGTGTGAGCGATCAGATCGTGTGCCCGTGTGGGGTGTGAGCGATCCAGAAACGTCGTGTGCCCATGTGGGGTGTGAGCGACAGATTGGTTCCTGAGGGAATCTGCTATAACGTCGTGTGCCCATCTGGGGTGTGAGCGATGATTATAGACGATCGTGTGCCCATGTGGGGTGTGAGCGATCGGGTCGTGTGCCCGTGTGGGGTGTGAGCGATCCATAAACATTGTGTGCTCATGTGGGGTGTCAGCAATGGGGGAACATCGTATGCCCGACGGGGAGTTACATTGGTAACGAGCGATGGTTCCAATAAGTTCCTGAGTGAACTTGTGATGATTGAGTCGGTACCGCATTGCATTTGCATAGAGTCGTGAGTCGGTCTCTATGATTTGCATTTATCATCTCTGTATTTGTGCATTGATGAATAAACACAAATATGTATGTTTATGTGAAGTGATAAGAATTGTGGAAGTGTGCATGATGAATATGCTTGGTTTTGTACATATATACATTGTGATGTATATGAGTGAGTTGTGATGAATTGTGGTGAGAATTGTGAACGGATGAGTTATGTGTGGAAATTCATGATTTGATTTATTATGTGTGATATGTTGTATTTGTGGCATGCTATATGTGTTAGTATGTGATGGTATGGGTGAGATGATTTATACATGTGTTTGAGTGTGTGTTTGCATATTATTATACAATCTCGATTTAGTTGTTATTTCTCACCCTTCTGCTGTTTTATAATGCTCTATGAGGCATTGCAGATTAGAGTTGCTGGAGGTCTTTTGTGTAGACTAGCCCTCCGTTCTGTTGTCGGTCTTGGTGTCTGCTCTGATACGTAGCA
This sequence comes from Lathyrus tuberosus, assembly GCA_022829125.1. Taxonomy (NCBI): domain Eukaryota; kingdom Viridiplantae; phylum Streptophyta; class Magnoliopsida; order Fabales; family Fabaceae; genus Lathyrus; species Lathyrus tuberosus. The sequence continues at coordinate 6,505,895 of JALAZF010000274.1, read as the reverse complement.
CGGGAGTCGGGGAAACGATTATGTTATTTATGTATATAATTGTTGAATATAATTGGTATTACCTTTATACGGAAAAGTTTCCCAATTGAGGGTAATCTATTTTATGCTATGTATCAAATTTATGAGCAGGGATGATGTTTTGTTTATTTAAATGTGACATCCTTGTTTCTGTCAGAAAAATAAATTTTTAGTTACTCTGATTTTATTTATGTATTATTTATTCGCAATGCGAATTGGGGTGTTACATAAGTGGTATCAAAGCAGGTCGGTCCGTCCGGCCAAGTTGTTGAGTCAGTTAGTGTGACAGTTGAATACTGTCATTGTTGTTTGTCCCTTAGTACGTGATATGTGTGGGAAACACTGTCAGTGCTTTCTGGTTCTTCTAATCCTTTGTCTTCAGGATTGAGAATGAGATAAGTGGGGGAGAAGCTGGTACTTCTCCAAGTTGCTTCGGTTGTGGAGCGTGGGCTCAGTGTGCCGTTGATTGCAAGATTGTAAGTGTTGTTAGGACAGTGTTGTTCCCGATCCCGGAGGGAATGCGGAGGTAAGGTTTATGTCAACTAAGGATTTGTGCCTTAGGTAGCTTTGTGTATGGGATGCAAGAACGGCTATTATAGTTTGGTAAAGATGGTTTATGCCCCATCATGATTATCGGCTGTCTATTGACAAATTGAGGAACTGATCACCCTTAATCTCTTGTTGATAGTAGACGGGAATTATGTTGGATGGAATAGACGGACTTTTCCGGCTTGGATAGTGTGTGCCATGAATTGTTTGGAATTGAGAAAATGATTACGGATTGTTTTGATGAGTCAATGAAGATTTTTATATCTAGAAGATAAAATGGATTAGAGGTTTTGGTATGTTGGTTCAGTGGGGAAGTGGTTGAGAAAGAACGATTGGGTATTGTTAAAGGTTGTTCTCAGAGAGTAGAGTGTGAACTCAAATTGGACGAAGGTAAGGATTTGAGGTTTGGATCTGCTAAGTAAGTAGAAGAACTTTTAGGACGTGAAACTAAGATGTTGTTATGTTTGTGACGATAGTTTTCTAAAAATTGGCAGAAAGGTCACAGTGATGGGCCGTCAGTTGTGCATGGTTTTCGGATGTGTTTTTGAATGGAACATTATGGTGTTGTGTTAGAGAGCTCCAGCTTTGTTAGTAACAAAAAGGGAATGACGATTGAATGGAATAACAAGCATTATGATGGTATTGGTATTGAGACTAAGGAAAGCGAAACTTAAAGTTCTGGAGAGGTTTGGAGTCTTTGAAATTATAAAGCGTTAATGGAAATTTTGAGAAAACCTTAAGTTTGAATGTACTATTTGAGAGTTCTTTTGGGATGGTTGTTGCTACACGTGGGGATTTATGGAATTTGGACTGTTAGGAGAAGAAATTGTGTATGGATTACTAGCAATTGATTAAGGTAACAATTGAGAATAAGTGTCCACTTTCATGAACAGATGATTGGAATGGTTTGGTTGAGTTTGAGTGAAATTGCAGTTGTTTAGAATGTATGATAAGAGTGGTGGATGGTGTGAGTTAAGGCTTTGATCGATTTGATGTGACTGGTTATGTTGTTATCATCGGAATAGGCTGTTAATTACTCGGTTAAGCTTGTGTGTGAGTAGCCAGTTACCCAGTGCAAGGTTTTGCAAAAGCTTTGAGAATTTATATATTTTGGAATTTGGTTGGGCATTCCAACGTACGGTGATGTTGCTTGGTGTTAGTAATGCGTCTGTAATATTTGTGGAGTAGAGGAATCGTATCTTCCGTATTTATGTGGATAAGTTCGTAATGGCTTGGATTGAGGATATTCAGATCTGTTATAAACTCAGAGGAAGAACAGGTAGAGTGTTTGGGATTTGAATTACAAGTGTCAAAAAGAGACGAAGTTTTATACTAAGTTATTCGAGTGAGAATTTGGGTTGAAAAAGGTTAGTTTTCTTGGATATGTTATTTCAGATGAGAGTATAGTTATGGATCCATCGGAAGTAGATGCAGTTCTACATGGAGAGGCTTCTAAGTCGGTTAAAGGGATTAGAAACTTTTGGGCTCAGTTGGTTGTTACTGCAGGCTGTGGAAGACGTTGCTAAGTTCGCACTTCTGTTATCTCAGTTGACTCGCAAAAAGGGTAAGTCGTTTGCTTTGGATGTTCTTTGTGGGAGAAGTTTGAGAGAGCTGAAGTAGGATTTGTCTACGGCTTCAGTTTTGATTCTGTGTGATCCTGATGAACCGTTTGTGAGGATATTGGGATGCGTCTTTGATGAGTTTAGTCAGTGTGTTACTGTAAAGGGGTAAAGTCGTGGCTTATGCTTTACGACAATTGAGGATTCATAGAAGGATTGATACTATTCAGGATTTGGAAATTGGACGCGATTGTATTGTGTTGGAGAACCTGGAGGTATTATTTTACGGGTTTTAGGTTCAAGGTGTTTGGATGGAGGAAATGATGGTTTTGGATGAGTAACGAGACTGCTGGAATTCTGAGTTTTCGCGGGTTCGCCTAGCGAACCAGTTAGCGAAGGTCAGTGAAGGTTCGCTGAGTTGTTCGCCTAGCGAAGTTTGGGTGTTTTTTATTTTGGTGGTTGCTGCCTTGGTTCGCCAAGGGATTCGCGGAGCGAACGGTGTAACACCCCCTTTCTATACCCTCAAATAATCAATTCAAATCAATTAAGCACGTAATAAAAATTTCATCAGAGTATGATTGTAATTAAGGCATAAAAGAGAATGTCACATCATGCTTGAAATTGAAAACATACAACACCTGCTCAAAACAGACATGCAACAGTGCGGTAGCTCAATACCAAGGGATCTTAATCCTTACACCCACATAACAAAGTTTAGAATAAAAGCGGAATTATCTAAACATTGATTCACAACATATATGCACATATATATATACCATACTCCAATATGAGTCACCAACTTCATTCATGTTTACATAAATATTCGTCAGCTAGATACATGTACAAAAGTATCAACAAAAGATCACTACAGTCCTAGCTACCCGGTGTCACATATCAGAGCCGACCGACCAAAAGACACGAAGACACGCTTCACAAAAGACCACCAGCATACCTAATCTGCAATGCCTCATAGGGCATCATAAAACAGCAAAAGGGTGAGAAATATTATCATAATAACAATGCATATAATTATATATCTCAACATAAACATATACACATTCCACATATTCTCACCATTCCATCGTACCACATAACCATACATATTATGTTTACTATGTCACAATCATCACATCTCGCTCAATATACATCGCAAGGCATATATATATAAAACCAAGCATATTCCTCATAATGCTTATCATTCAACACAAACACACATATTCATGTTTATCCATCCATGCACACCTGCACAATTCTACTCATTCCACATCAACATATACATCATGCATAATTCACCAATCCAATCAAGACCCGACAATACCACGCATCACATAACTGGGAATGACAGCATAGTCATTCTACCCCAATACATACCTCACTAGGAACGACAACATAGTCATTCTACCCTAGTGCACATCTCATTAGGAATGACAACGTCGTCATTCTACCCCAATGAATATCCCACTAGGAATGACAACATAGTCATTCTACCCTAGTGGACACCACACTAGGAATGACATCAACGTCATTCTACCCCAGTGCACACCTCATTAGGAATGACAACATAGTCATTCTACCCCAATGAGTATCCCACTAGGAACGACAACATAGTCATTCTACCCCAATGGACACGACAACTCAATTGTACATCACTAGGAATGACATATAGTCATTCTACCCTAATGAGTACTCCACCAGGAACGACATATAATCGTTCTACCCCATTGGACCCAACGACACACTCGCACTTCACTAGGAATGACATAAAGTCATTCTACCCTAATGAGTACAACAACAACACTAGGAACAACATACAGTCATTCTACCCTAATGTGTTCGACCAAAACATTAATACCTCACTAGGAATGACATATAAGCCATTCTACCCCCAATGAGTATTCTAACACAATTGGAATCCATTCCACACATCAAATATTACTACTATAGCAATTCCATGATAATCAATACCTTACCATTCATCTTGCTGTTGATCTACGCCACAGAGGCTGCCATATCATACATTAATCATACACTCGAAACCACATACATTGATACTTACTTAAACAATGTATTTATCACTAACTACAACCCACAACAAATAGCATTTCATCATTTACACCCATATCAATTCACATCAAGAATTACTCACCATCAACCACAACAATCCATCATCACAACATCTCATCATATATTCACAATCAACATGCATTATCATTTAACTCAAACAATGCATATATTCACCATTATCATCATGTATATTCACATCGTATAACAGCACACAAGCTATACGTTATATAACAAAAGCATATCACACGGTAAAACACCGACCGCACGCATTTAACGCGATAAAAATCCGACAACCCGACTATTTTTCAAAAACACAAATTAATTAAATCATATTTTACCATCCAAACCATTTTTAATAGAAAGAATATTTTATAAGCTTTCGAACGCTTCGAACGGGGACCAAAACGGATTTACGGTTCAAAAGTTACGATCAAAACAATTTTGAAGAAAAACCTACAGTAGGCCTGACACGGCCGCCCGTGTTGTGGGACACGGCCCGTGTCACTCAAAAACCCAAATTTCTCATTTTTTCACGTTTCCACCCTCCATAGTCAGTGGGCTGACACGGCCACCCGTGTAGTGTGACACAGGCCGTGTCAGGGCCCAGAAATTGCATTTTTCATCGTCGGAAGCCTTCCGGACCTCCGATTTCGATTCCGTAAAAAGCTGCGATCTCAGAATTCGACATACTACAATATTTCCATCATTAAAAATCCATCTAACAAATTTTCCATTTTTGAAATATTTTAAAACATAATTTTATCATTGAATTCTAAATTCGAACTCGATCGAAACCGCGGAAAAACACGCAAACAACCATTCCCGATTAAACCCAAACCTTACCCGATGAAATATCAACCTATACCAATGTTACCAGACATATCCAAACACTCTTACTCGATCACAACATCAATTTACACAAAAACCTCAATATATACCAAAAACTCACAAGTTATAAATTCGACTCGATTCAATCAAACGATCACACTAAATCAAGACCCAACATCACACGACTCTACTACGCGATTTATTCCGAATTTCATCCGTGAAAACATCGATTTCTATCCATTTTTCTCCTTTCGACCTAGAATTGGAAAACTATGGAAAAACAAGAAAACCTTCACACAATCACACATACATAATCATACGCAAAGTTAGGATAACAATATTTCACACCCTTACCCGATTAAATTCGATTGAAACGGAGCTTTTCCCGATTTTTCCCACTTTCTCCTCTTTTCTCTCTTCTTCCTCTTCTTTTCTCTTTCTCTTTCTCTTCTTTCTTCTTTTCTTCTTTCTCTCATTTTCTCTCTATTTCTTTCTATTTATATAAAAACATAAACTTACCCAAGCAAAAGACCAAAATACCCCTCAGCTCGAATATCTCCCAAACGCTCTCAAAATGCGATAAAACATCAACAACGATGAAAAATAATATATTGCCAAATAAAAGTCAATAATAAAATAATATAAAACCAAAACCAATTAAATCTACTCTATTAAATAAATCTAACAAAACTGGGGCGTTACAATTCTCCCCTACTTAGAATTTTTCGTCCTCGAAAATATGCTAAGTACTAACAACCACGGATACGACTCACACATCCGACCAACTAACAAACATGCCAACAAAAGGCACACTGAGCCAACGCTCCACACTTGAAGTCACTTGGAGAAGTACCAGCTTCTCCCCCACTTATCTCATTCTCAATCCTGAAGACAAAGGATTAGAAAAACCAGAAAGCACTGATAGTGTTACGCACACATATCACGTACTAAGGAATAAACAACAGTTCAATAATATGCAACTGCCATGCCACACAGACTCAACAACTTGGCCTTACAAATCTCTTGTCCAACAAGTCATAAACAACTTCAAACACTTTGCACACACATGAGAAATAAAAGAATAAGTCGCTCCTGTATCAATAATAGCAACTCAAGGTGTACTATTAATAAAGCATGTACCTTTAATCAACTGTCTGCACTAGTAGGCTGGAATTCTGCCCATGCAACCTCTTTTCCTAAGTTTGCTTCGGTTTCTGACAATAAGGACTAATGTGGCCAGGTTCACCACATTTAAAACAAATAACCTCATGGTCCTTACAATCAGCCGTCACATGCCCCATCCTTCCACACTTTACACATTTCTTCACATCAGTTCTACACTCAAATGAACGATGACCAAGCCCACCACATTTGAAACACTTAACGGAACCGGAACCTCCTCCAGATCTCTTTTCAAAGTTTCCCTTATGCTCGCCCTTATTAACGGGTGTCACATAAGGTTCACTCCTAGCCTGCTGCTTACCTTTCCTCTCATTCACACTTTTGTAATACGTAGAACGAGCCTTGCTATCTTCCTCGAAGATTCTACAACTTTCACTCAAAGCTGAAAACCTTCTAATTCTCTGATATCCTACAGCTTGCTTGATCTCGGGACGTAAACCATTCTCATACTTAATACACTTTGAGAACTCAGCAGTAATTGCAGCATAGTGAGGATGGAATTGAACCAACTCCACAAATTTAGCAGTATAGTCCACCACAGACATACTACCTTGTTTCAGTTCAAGAAACTCTATCTCCTTCTTTCCCTTCACACTCTCAGGGTAATACTTCCTCAAGAATTCAGTACGAAATAAATTCCAAGTTACCTCTTCATCATCCACCTCAAGAACTTCACGCATACCGACCCACCAATTGTCGGCTTCTTCTTTCAGCATGTGAGATCCAAGCCTCACCTTATTCTCCTCCGCACAGTCCATAACTCTGAAGATCCTTTCAATCTCTTTCAACCACAACTGAGCTCCATCGGGATCAAATCTTCCTTTGAAGACCGGTGCTTGATTCTTCCTGAACTCGTCAATAGCATTCACGTTAGGCGCACCTTGCACCGCCCTAGCCATTGCTTCCAAAGCAGCAGCCATCGCATTATCGTTTCTACCAGCCATATACTGATCATTCCCAAAAATTACAACAAGGTTAAACAACAGTTCAACCAACACAACAACAAGACAGACACAACTGACTCAACTCTGGCTCTGATACCACTTAATGTAACACCCCCTTTCTATACCCTCAAATAATCAATTCAAATCAATTAAGCACGTAATAAAAATTTTATCAGAGTATGATTGTAATTAAGGCATAAAAGAGAATGTCACATCATGCTTGAAATTGAAAACATACAACACCTGCTCAAAACAGACATGCAACAGTGGGGTAGCTCAATACCAAGGGATCTTAATCCTTACACCCACATAACAAAGTTTAGAATAAAAGCGGAATTATCTAAACATTGATTCACAACATATATGCATATATATATATACCATACTCCAATATGAGTCACCAACTTCATTCATGTTTACATAAACATTCGTCAGCTAGATACATGTACAAAAGTATCAACAAAAGATCACTACAGTCCTAGCTACCCGGTGTCACATATCAGAGCCGACCGACCAAAAGACACGAAGACACGCTTCACAAAATACCACCAGCATACCTAATCTGCAATGCCTCATAGGGCATCATAAAACAGCAGAAGGGTGAGAAATATTATCATAATAACAATGCATATAATTATATATCTCAACATAAACATATACACATTCCACATATTCTCACCATTCCATCGTACCACATAACCATACATATTATGTTTACTATGTCACAATCATCACATCTCGCTCAATATACATCGCAAGGCATATATATATAAAACCAAGCATATTCCTCATAATGCTTATCATTCAACACAAACACACATATTCATGTTTATCCATCCATGCACACCTGCACAATTCTACTCATTCCACATCAACATATACATCATGCATAATTCACCAATCCAATCAAGACCCGACAATACCACGCATCACATAACTGGGAATGACAGCATAGTCATTCTACCCCAATACATACCTCACTAGGAACGACAACATAGTCATTCTACCCTAGTGCACCTCTCATTAGGAATGACAACGTCGTCATTCTACCCCAATGAATATCCCACTAGGAATGACAACATAGTCATTCTACCCTAGTGGACACCACACTAGGAACGACATCAACGTCATTCTACCCCAGTGCACACCTCATTAGGAATGACAACATAGTCATTCTACCCCAATGAGTATCCCACTAGGAACGACAACATAGTCATTCAACCCCAATGGACACGACAACTCAATTGTACATCACTAGGAATGACATATAGTCATTCTACCCTAATGAGTACTCCACCAGGAACGACATATAATCGTTCTACCCCAATGGACCCAACGACACACTCGCACTTCACTTGGAATGACATAAAGTCATTCTACCCTAATGAGTACAACAACAACACTAGGAACAACATACAGTCATTCTACCCTAATGTGTTCGACCAAAACATTAATACCTCACTAGGAATGACATATAAGCCATTCTACCCCAATGATTATTCTAACACAATTGGAATCCATTCCACACACCAAATATTACTACTATAGCAATTCCATGATAATCAATACCTTACCATTCATCTTGCTGTGGATCTACGCCACAGAGGCCGCCATATCATACATTAATCATACACTCGAAACCACATACATTGATACTTACTTAAACAATGTATTTATCACTAACTACAACCCACAACAAATAGCATTTCATCATTTACACCCATATCAATTCACATCAAGAATTACTCACCATCAACCACAACAATCCATCATCACAACATCTCATCATATATTCACAATCAACATGCATTATCATTTAACTCAAACAATGCATATATTCACCATTATCATCATGTATATTCACATCGTATAACAGTACACAAGCTATACGTTATATAACAAAAGCATATCACACGGTAAAACACCGACCGCACGCATTTAACGCGATAAAAATCCGACAACCCGACTATTTTTCAAAAACACAAATTAATTAAATCATATTTTACCATCCAAGCCATTTTTAATAGAAAGAATATTTTATAAGCTTTCGAACGCTTCGAACGGGGACCAAAACGGATTTACGGTTCAAAAGTTACGATCGAAACAATTTTGAAGAAAAACCTACAGTAGGCCTGACACGGCCGCCCGTGTTGTGGGACACGGCCCGTGTCACTCAAAAACCCAAATTTCTCATTTTTTCACGTTTCCACCCTCCATAGTCAGTGGGCTGACACGGCCACCCGTGTAGTGTGACACGGGCCGTGTCAGGGCCCAGAAATTGCATTTTTCATCGTCGGAAGCCTTCCGGACCTCCGATTTCGATTCCGTAAAAAGCTGCGATCTCAGAATTCGACATACTACAATATTTCCATCATTAAAAATCCATCTAACAAATTTTCCATTTTTGAAATATTTTAAAACATAATTTTATCATTGAATTCTAAATTCGAACTCGATCGAAACCGCGGAAAAACACGCAAACAACCATTCCCGATTAAACCCAAACCTTACCCGATGAAATATCAACCTATACCAATGTTACCAGACATATCCAAACACTCTTACTCGATCACAACATCAATTTACACAAAAACCTCAATATATACCAAAAACTCACAAGTTATAAATTCGACTCGATTCAATCAAACGATCACACTAAATCAAGACCCAACATCACACGACTCTACTACGCGATTTATTCCGAATTTCATCCGTGAAAACATCGATTTCTATCCATTTTTCTCCTTTCGACCTAGAATTGGAAAACTATGGAAAAACAAGAAAACCTTCACACATTCACACATACATAATCATACACAAAGTTAGGACAACAATATTTCACACCCTTACCCGATTAAATTCGATTGAAACGGAGCTTTTCCCGATTTTTCCCACTTTCTCCTCTTTTCTCTCTTCTTTTCTCTTTCTCTTCTTTCTTCTTTTCTTCTTTCTCTCATTTTCTCTCTATTTATTTCTATTTATATAAAAACATAAACTTACCCAAGCAAAAGACCAAAATACCCCTCAGCTCGAATATCTCCCAAACGCTCTCAAAATGCGATAAAACATCAGCAACGATGAAAAATAATATATTGCCAAATAAAAGTCAATAATAAAATAATATAAAACCAAAACCAATTAAATCTACTCTATTAAATAAATCTAACAAAACTGGGGCGTTACAAACAGCAAGGCGAGGGTTCGCCAAGGAGTTCGCCTGGCGAACTTTGTATCTGTTTTTCAGCTGATAGTGGGTTCGCTGGACATTCGCCTAACGAAGGTGTTAGCGAATGCTCGCTAGAAGGTTCGCCTAGCGAACATGGCAGGTTGTCCCGTTTTGTTTCCTTCATAACTTTTGAATTGTAACTCGGATTGAGGCACGGTCGGATGATTGGAATTCCTGATTAGTTATGACTTTGGCTCGAATTATCCTATTGGTAAAGTTTATGTCTTGCGTGAGGAGTTAAGTCGAAAGTTTTACTTATGTCTGCTTTGATGGTTAAAGAGTGGGATTTTTGGGAGAATTTAGAGATTTGGGTTGGTGTGTGAATTGACGTCTGATAGTGTGCAGTTGGGTATATTAACAGTGAACAGTGATTTTTGGTGAAAATGAGAAAGAGTTAGACTTTGGACGTGAAATTGGTAATTTTGATGGTTACGAGTTATCAGAGTGTGAAACGGAAGCGTGAAGTGACATGATTCGTATATGCGTGTGGGACTGGTAATAGTTCATGGGTTGAACATTGGGAACGTGTAGGAGTGAGGAGGCCATTGGATGTTTTAGAATGGAAGTGTTAGGTGAAAGGTTCAAATGTTATCCATGGGCTACTATGTAGATGGATGTTTGGTTATATGTTCGATTGGTGAATCGGAGCATTGTTGTTGGTGTTCTGGTTTTGTTGATGTTGTTGAGACCCTGTGGTGTCGTGGAACTTTATGTTCTTGTTTGTGTTGTTGCCTCGTTTCCATGGTGATGGTTCGAGTGCGTGTGTCTAATTCCTGTGTGGGGAATTAGGGGAGTGTTACCAAGGGTAGGGTAACGATCTTGTTGTGTTTCGGTTCTAGAGTGAACCTGTGTGTTGGTATCTTGGCTTTTCCTTGTGTCGTGAGTTTGTCGTCAAGTGCATTGTATGGGCTTTGCATCTTGTCGTTGTAGTTGTTGTCGTTGTCGTGTCGTTGTGGTAGTTGGCAAGGTGGTTTGTCAGTTGTGTTATTCGTGGTGTGCCTTTTGTTGGCATGTTGGTTTGTTAGTCGGATGCCAGAGTCGTATCCGGAGTTGTTCGTATCGGTTAGATTTTCGAGGACGAAAATGTCTAAGTGGGGGAGAATTGTAACGCCCCGATTTGTTTAACTCTATTTATTTATTTCATTTATTTGAATTTTGTGAAATGTGTGAATTTATTGCATTTTACCTGCAAATTGAGTTAATTGGTTAATTTCTCTGATAGGTAAAATATTTTCAATAAATTATAATTTCTTTTCCACTTTATTTCACGAAAATATATTCCATCGCTGTTTATGTTTTATCGCATTTTGAGAGCGTTTGGGAGATATTTGAGCGTAAGGGCAAAAGGGTCATTTTGGGTAGTTAGATATTTTGTTATAAATAGAAAGTGGAAAGAAAAAGAGAGAAAAGAAAATAGACAGAAAGAAAAGAGAAGATAGAAAGGAAGAGGGAAGAAAAGAGGAGAAAGAGAAGAAAATCGAAGATTCTCCGTTTCGAGCGCGATTAATCGGGTAAGGGTGAGAAGTTTCAATTATATCTTGCTTGAGTATGTATATGTGTTGTTTGTTGTGATTGTTTTGGTTGTTTCTCGACTTTTTCTTATTGATTAAAATTAGGAGCAATTGATAGAAATCAATGTTTTCACGGATGAAATTCGATATAAACCGCGTAGAATACTTGTTGATTATGTCTAAACATGTTTTGGTTGTTCTGGTATGAATTAGAAGGGTTTGGGTGGTAAAAATGATGTATTTTGGTCCCATTTGACCTATATTGACGCTGCTGCGAATTCTGGGTTTCGCGGGTTCGCCTAGCGAACCCCAGCGAAGGAACGGGCGAATGTTCGCCTAGAGGCTCGCCTAGCGAACTTTATGACTGTTTTCCACTGCCTTGGTTCGCTAGGGTTCGCCTAGCGAATACTGGAGCGAACATGATATTTTCCAATTTTGTTTTCGTCGTAATTTTCAAACCGTAAGTCCGTTTTGGTCGCCGTTTGAAGCGTTGGAAAGCTAATGAAAAGCTATTTCTATTAAAAATGGTTTGGAGGGCAGTATATGATTTATTTAGGTCGTGGGTTTGGAAAAGTGTTGGGTTGTCGGGTTTTTATCGCGTACAATGTGTGCGATTGATGTGTTAGCATGATATATGCTTGTGACATGTAACGTGTAGCTTGTGGACCGTTATATGATGTGAATATACATGATGAAATGTTGCGATGATGGGTTGTGGCCCTATGGCAAATATGTGCATTGTTTTGGATTAGACTTCGATGCGTAATTTAATGATGTTGTTGGGTAGTAAAATACATTGTTTGATTGAATATCAATGTGTGTTGTTATGATGTGTTGTGGGTAGCCTTTGTGGTGTGAATCCCTTGTGGAGGTAATTGTGGTCGTATGATTGTCGTGGTTTGTGATGATATGCATTGTTTATGTGAAATTCAATGTGTGTTATTTGGTGGCCTTTATGGTTTGAAATGCATTGTTTGAATTGGTTTACAATGCATGAGTGTGATGATGTTGATTAATTCATATGGTTGAATTGTGATTGTATGAGATGAATGCATGAATATATTGTGAATATGTATGCATTTCAAGAATGTCTTGAGTCATTTTGTGTGTGAAACATAATGATGTACATTCTTGTGTTGAGTGATTCTAATGAGAATCCGTTGTAACGTCGTGTGTCCATGTGGGGTGTGAGCGATGATTACAAGCGATCGTGTGCCCATGTGGGGTATGAGCGATCGGATCGTGTGCCCGTGTGGGGTGTGAGCGATCCAGAAACGTCGTGTGCCCATGTGGGGTGTGAGCGATGGATTGGTTCCTGAGGGAATCTGCTATAACGTCGTGTGCCCATGTGGGGTGTGAGCGATGATTATAGACGATCGTGTGCCCATGTGGGGTGTGAGCGATCGGGTCGTGTGCCCGTGTGGGGTGTGAGCGATCCATAAACATTGTGTGCCCATGTGGCGTGTGAGCAATGGGGGAACATCGTATGCCCGACGGGGAGTTACATTGGTAACGAGCGATGGTTCCAATAAGTTCCTGAGTGAACTTGTGATGATTGAGTCGGTACCGCATTGCATTTGCATAGAGTCGTGAGTCGGTCTCTATGATTTGCATTTATCATCTCTGTATTTGTGCATTGATGAATAAACATAAATATGTATGTTTATGTGGAGTGATAAGAATTGTGGAAGTGTGCATGATGAATATGCTTGGTTTTGTACATATATACATTGTGATGTATATGAGTGAGTTGTGATGAATTGTGGTGAGAATTGTGAACGGATGAGTTATGTGTGGAAATTCATGATTTGATTTATTATGTGTGATATGTTGTATTTGTGGCATGCTATATGTGTTAGTATGTGATGGTATGGGTGAGATGATTTATACATGTGTTTGAGTGTGTGTTTGCATATTATTATACAATCTTGATTTAGTTGTTATTTCTCACCCTTCTGCTGTTTTATAATGCTCTATGAGGCATTGCAGATTAGAGTTGCTGGAGGTCTTTTGTGTAGACTAGCCCTCCGTTCTGTTGTCGGTCTTGGTGTCTGCTCTGATACGTAGCACGGGAGTCGGGGAAACGATTATGTTATTTATGTATATAATTGTTTAATATAATTGGTATTACCTTTATACGGAAAAGTTTCCCAATTGAGGGTAATCTATTTTATGCTATGTATCAAATTTATGAGCAGGGATGATGTTTTGTTTATTTAAATGTGACATCCTTGTTTCTGTCAGAAAAATAAATTTTTAGTTACTCTGATTTTATTTATGTATTAGTTATTCGCGATGGGAATTGGGGTGTTACATAAGTGGTATCAGAGCAGGTCGGTCCGTCCGGCCAAGTTGTTGAGTCAGTTGGTGTGACAATTGAATACTGTCATTGTTGTTTGTCCCTTAGTACGTGATATGTGTGGGAAACACTGTCAGTACTTTCTGGTTTTTCTAATCCTTTGTCTTCAGGATTGAGAATGAGATAAGTGGGGGAGAAGATGGTACTTCTCCAAGTTGCTTCGGTTGTGGAGCGTGGGCTTAGTGTGCCGTTGATTGCAAGATTGTAAGTGTTGTTAGGACAATGTTGTTCCCAATCCCGGAGGGAATGCGGAGGTACGGTTTATGTCAACTAAGGATTTGTGCCTTAGGTAGCTTTGTGTATGGGATGCAAGAACGGCTATTATAGTTTGGTAAAGACGGTTTATGCCCCATCATGATTATCGGCTGTCTATTGACAAATTGAGGAACTGATCACGCTTAATCTCTTGTTGATAGTAGACGGGAATTATGTTGGATGGAATAGACGGGATTTTCCGGCTTGGATAGTGTGTGCCATGAATTGTTTGGAATTGAGAAAATGATTACGGATTGTTTTGATGAGTCGATGAAGATTTTTATATCTGGAAGATAAAATAGATTAGAGGTTTTGGTATGTTGGTTCAGTGGGGAAGTGGTTGAGAGGGAACGATTGGGTATTGTTAAAGGTTGTTCTCAGAGAGTAGAGTGTGAACTCAAATTGGACAAAGGTAAGGATTTGAGGTTTGGATCTGCTAAGTAAGTAGAAGAACTTTTAGGACGTGAAACTAAGATGTTGTTATGTTTGTGACAATAGTTTTCTAGAAATTGGCAGAAAGGTCACAGTGATGGGCCGTCAGTTGTTCATGGTTTTCGGATGTGTTTTTGAATGGAACATTATGGCGTTGTGTTAGAGAGCTCCAGCTTTGTTAGTAACAAAAAGGGAATGACGATTGAATGGAATAACAAGCATTATGATGGTATTGGTATTGAGACTAAGGAAAGCGAAACTTAAAGTTCTGGAGAGGTTTGGAGTCTTTGAAATTATAAAGCGTTAATGGAAATTTTGAGAAAACCTTAAATGTGAATGTACTATTTGAGAGTTCTTTTGGGATGGTTGTTGCTACACGTGGGGATTTATGGAATTTGGGCTGTTAGGAGAAGAAATTATGTATGGATTACTAGCAATTGATTAAGGTAACAATTGAGAATAAGTGTCCACTTTCATGAACAGATGATTGGAATGGTTTGGTTGAGTTTGAGTGAAATTGCAGTTGGTTAGAATGTATGATAAGAGTGGTGGATGGTGTGAGTTAAGGCGTTGATCGATTTGATGTGACTGGTTATGTTGTTATCATCGGAATAGGCTGTTAATTACTCGGTTAAGCTTGTGTGTGAGTAGCCAGTTACCCAGTGCAAGGTTTTGCAAAAGCTTTGAGAATTTATATCTTTTGGAATTTGGTTGGGTATTCCAACGTACGGTGATGTTGCTTGGTGTTAGTAATGCGTCTGTAATATTTGTGGAGTAGAGGAGTCGTATCTTCCATATTTATGTAGATAAGTTAGTAATGGCTTGGATTGAGGATATTCAGATCTGTTATAAACTCAGAGGAAGAACAGGTAGAGTGTTTGGGATTTGAATTACAAGTGTCAAAAAGAGACGAAGTTTTATACTAAGTTATTCGAGTGAGAATTTGGGTTGAAAAAGGTTAGTTTTCTTGGATATGTTATTTCAGATGAGAGTATAGTTATGGATCCATCGGAAGTAGATGCAGTTCTACATGGAGAGGCTTCTAAGTCGGTTAAAGGGATTAGAAACTTTTGGGCTCAGTTGGTTGTTACTGCAGGCTGTGGAAGACGTTGCTAAGTTCGCACTTCTGTTATCTCAGTTGACTCGCAAAAAGGGTAAGTCGTTTGCTTTGGATGTTCTTTGTGGGAGAAGTTTGAGAGAGCTGAAGTAGGATTTGTCTACAGCTTCAGTTTTGATTCTGTGTGATCCTGATGAACCGTTTGTGAGGATATTGGGATGCGTCTTTGATGAGTTTAGTCAGTGTGTTACTGTAAAGGGGTAAAGTCGTGGCTTATGCTTTACGACAATTGAGGATTCCTAGAAGGATCGATACTATTCAGGATTTGGAAATTGGACGCGATTGTATTGTGTTGGAGAACCTGGAGGTATTATTTTACGGGTTTTAGGTTCAAGGTGTTTGGATGGAGGAAATGATGGTTTTGGATGAGTAACGAGACTGCTGGAATTCTGAGTTTTCGCGGGTTCGCCTAGCGAACCAGTTAGCGAAGGTCAGCGAAGGTTCACTGAGTTGTTCGCCTAGCGAAGTTTGGGTGTTTTTGATTTTGGTGGTTGCTGCCTTGGTTCGCCAAGGGATTCGCGGAGCGAACGGCAAGGCGAGGGTTCGCCAAGGAGTTCGCCTGGCGAACTTTGTATCTGTTTTTCAGCTGATAGTGGGTTCGCTGGACATTCGCCTAGCGAAGGTGTTAGCGAATTCTCGCTAGAAGGTTCACCTAGCGAACATGGCAGGTTGTCCCGTTTTGTTTCCTTCATAACTTTTGAATTGTAACTCGGATTGAGGCACGGTCGGATAATTGGAATTCCTGATTAGTTATGACTTTGGCTCGAATTATCCTATTGGTAAAGTTTATGTCGTGCGTGAGGAGTTAAGTCGAAAGTTTTACTTATGTCTGCTTTGATGGTTAAAGAGTGGGAATTTTTGGGAGAATTTAGAGATTTAGGTTGGTGTGTGAATTGACGTCTGATAGTGTGCGGTTGGGTATATTAACAGTGAACAGTGATTTTTGGTGAAAATGAGAAAGAGTTAGACTTTGGACGTGAAATTGGTAATTTTGATGGTTACGAGTTATCAGAGTGTGAAACGGAAGCGTGAAGTGACATGATTCGTATATGCGTGTGGGACTGGTAATAGTTCATGGGTTGAACATTGGAAACATGTAGGAATGGTGAGACTATTGGACGTTTCAGAATGGAAGTATTAGGTGAAAGGTTCAAATGTTATCCATGGGCTACTATGTAGATGGATGTTTGGTTATATGTTCGATTGGTGAATCGGAGCATTGTTGTTGGTGTTCTGGTTTTGTTGATGTTGTTGAGACCCTGTGGTGTCGTGGAACTTTATGTTCTTGTTTGTGTTGTTGCCTCGTTTCCATGGTGATGGTTCGAGTGTGTGTGGCTAATTCCTTTGTGGGGAATTAGGGGAGTGTTACCTAGGGTAGGGTAACGATCTTGTTGTGTTTCGGTTCTAGAGTGAACCTGTGTGTTGGTATCTTGGCTTTTCCTTGTGTCGTGAGTTTGTCGTCAAGTGAATTGTATGGGCTTTGCATCTTGTCGTTGTAGTTGTCGTCGTTGTCGTGTCGTTGTGGTAGTTGGCAAGGTGGTTTGTCAGTTGTGTTATTCGTGGTGTGCCTTTTGTTGGCATGTTGATTTGTTAGTCGGATGCGAGAGTCGTATCCGGAGTTGTTCGTATCGGTTAGATTTTCGAGGACGAAAATGTCTAAGTGGGGGAGAATTGTAACGCCCCGATTTGTTTAATTCTATTTGTTTATTTCATTTAATGAATTTTGTGAAATGTGTGAATTTATTGTATTTTACCTGCTAATTGAGTTAATTGGTTAATTTCTCTGATAGATGAAATATTTTCAATAAATTATAATTTCTTTTCAACTTTTATTTCACGAAAATATATTTCATCGCTGTTTATGTTTTATCGCATTTTGAGAGCGTTTGGGAGATATTTGAGCGTAAGGGCAAAAGGGTCATTTTGGGTAGTTAGATATTTTGTTATAAATAGAAAGTGGAAAGAAAAAGAGAGAAAAGAAAATAGAGAGAAAGAAAAGAGAAGATAGAAAGGAAGAGGAAAGAAAAGAGGAGAAAGAGAAGAAAATCGAAGATTCTCCGTTTCGAGCGCGATTAATCGGGTAAGGGTGAGAAGTTTCAATTATATCTTGCTTGTGTATGTATATGTGTTGTTTGTTGGGATTGTTTTGGTTGTTTCTCGACTTTTTCTTATCGATTAAAATTAGGAGCAATTGATAGAAATCGATGTTTTCACGGATGAAATTCGATATAAACCGCGTAGAATACTTGTTGATTATGTCTAAACATGTTTTGGTTGTTCTGGTATGAATTAGAAGGGTTTGGGTGGTAAAAATGATGTATTTTGGTCCCATTTGACCTATATTGACGCTGCTGCGAATTCTGGGTTTCGCGGGTTCGCCTAGCGAACCCCAGCGAAGGAACGGGCGAATGTTCGCCTAGAGGTTCGCCTAGCGAACTTTATGACTGTTTTCCACTGCCTTGGTTCGCTAGGGTTCGCCTAGCGAATACTGGAGCGAACATGATATTTTCCAATTTTGTTTTCGTCGTAATTTTCAAACCGTAAGTCCGTTTTGGTCGCCGTTTGAAGCGTTGGAAAGCTAATGAAAAGCTCTTTCTATTAAAAATGGTTTGGAGTGCAGTAGATGATTTATTTGGGTCGTGGTTTTGGAAAAGTGTTGGGTTGTCGGGTTTTTATCGCGTACAATGTGTGCGATTGATGTGTTAGCATGATATATGCTTGTGACGTGTAACGTGTAGCTTGTGGACCGTTATATGATGTGAATATACATGATGAAATGTTGCGATGATGGGTTGTGGCCTTATGGCAAATA
Source organism: Lathyrus tuberosus (assembly GCA_022829125.1). NCBI lineage: Eukaryota > Viridiplantae > Streptophyta > Magnoliopsida > Fabales > Fabaceae > Lathyrus > Lathyrus tuberosus. The sequence continues at coordinate 6,487,039 of JALAZF010000274.1, read as the reverse complement.
TGTGCATTGTTTTGGATTAGACTTCGATGCGTAATTTAATGATGTTGTTGGGTAGTAAAATACATTGTTTGATTGAATATCAATGTGTGTTGTTATGATGTGTTGTGGGTAGCCTTTGTGGTGTGAATCCCTTGTGGAGGTAATTGTGGTCGTATGATTGTCGTGGTTTGTGATGATATGCATTGTTTATGTGAAATTCAATGTGTGTTATTTGGTGGCCTTTATGGTTTGAAATGCATTGTTTGAATTGGTTTACAATGCATGAGTGTGATGATGTTGATTAATTCATATGGTTGAATTGTGATTGTATGAGATGAATGCATGAATATATTGTGAATATGTATGCATTTCAAGAATGTCTTGAGTCATTTTGTGTGTGAAACATAATGATGTACATTCTTGTGTTGAGTGATTCTAATGAGAATCCGTTGTAACGTCGTGTGTCCATGTGGGGTGTGAGCGACGGATTGGTTCCTGAGGGAATCTGCTATAACGTCGTGTGCCCATGTGGGGTGTGAGCGATGATTATAGACGATCGTGTGCCCATGTGGGGTGTGAACGATCGGGTCGTGTGCCCGTGTGGGGTGTGAGCGATCCATAAACATGTTGTGCCCATGTGGCATGTGAGCAATGGGGGAACATCGTATGCCCGACGGGGAGTTACATTGGTAACGAGCGATGGTTCCAATAAGTTCCTGAGTGAACTTGTGATGATTGAGTCGGTACCGCATTGCATTTGCATAGAGTCGTGAGTCGGTCTCTATGATTTGCATTTATCATCTCTGTATTTGTGCATTGATGAATAAACATAAATATGTATGTTTATGTGGAGTGATAAGAATTGTGGAAGTGTGCATGATGAATATGCTTGGTTTTGTACATATATACATTGTGATGTATATGAGTGAGTTGTGATGAATTGTGGTGAGAATTGTGAACGGATGAGTTATGTGTGGAAATTCATGATTTGATTTATTATGTGTGATATGTTGTATTTGTGGCATGCTATATGTGTTAGTATGTGATGGTATGGGTGAGATGATTTATACATGTGTTTGAGTGTGTGTTTGCATATTATTATACAATCTCGATTTAGTTGTTATTTCTCACCCTTCTGCTGTTTTATAATGCTCTATGAGGCATTGCAGATTAGAGTTGCTGGAGGTCTTTTGTGTAGACTAGCCCTCGGTTCTGTTGTCGGTCTTGGTGTCTGCTCTGATACGTAGCACGGGAGTCGGGGAAACGATTATGTTATTTATGTATATAATTGTTTAATATAATTGGTATTACCTTTATACGGAAAAGTTTCCCAATTGAGGGTAATCTATTTTATGCTATGTATCAAATTTATGAGCAGGGATGATGTTTTGTTTATTTAAATGTGACATCCTTGTTTCTGTCAGAAAAATAAATTTTTAGTTACTCTGATTTTATTTATGTATTAGTTATTCGCGATGGGAATTGGGGTGTTACATAAGTGGTATCAGAGCAGGTCGGTCCGTCCGGCCAAGTTGTTGAGTCAGTTGGTGTGACAGTTGAATACTGTCATTGTTGTTTGTCCCTTAGTACGTGATATGTGTGGGAAACACTGTCAGTACTTTCTGGTTTTTCTAATCCTTTGTCTTCAGGATTGAGAATGAGATAAGTGGGGGAGAAGCTGGTACTTCTCCAAGTTGCTTCGGTTGTGGAGCGTGGGCTTAGTGTGCCGTTGATTGCAAGATTGTAAGTGTTGTTAGGACAGTGTTGTTCCCGATCCCGGAGGGAATGCGGAGGTACGGTTTATGTCAACTAAGGATTTGTGCCTTAGGTAGCTTTGTGTATGGGATGCAAGAACGGCTATTATAGTTTGGTAAAGACGGTTTATGCCCCATCATGATTATCGGCTGTCTATTGACAAATTGAGGAACTGATCACCCTTAATCTCTTGTTGATAGTAGACGGGAATTATGTTGGATGGAATAGACGGGATTTTCCGGCTTGGATAGTGTGTTCCATGAATTGTTTGGAATTGAGAAAATGATTACGGATTGTTTTGATGAGTCGATGAAGATTTTTATATTTGGAAGATAAAATAGATTAGAGGTTTTGGTATGTTGGTTCAGTGGGGAAGTGGTTGAGAGGGAACGATTGGGTATTGTTAAAGGTTGTTCTCAGAGAGTAGAGTGTGAACTCAAATTGGACGAAGGTAAGGATTTGAGGTTTGGATCTGCTAAGTAAGTAGAAGAACTTTTAGGACGTGAAACTAAGATGTTGTTATGTTTGTGACAATAGTTTTCTAGAAATTGGCAGAAAGGTCACAGTGATGGGCCGTCAGTTGTGCATGGTTTTCGGATGTGTTTTTGAATGGAACATTATGGCGTTGTGTTAGAGAGCTCCAGCTTTGTTAGTAACAAAAAGGGAATGACGATTGAATGGAATAACAAGCATTATGATGGTATTGGTATTGAGACTAAGGAAAGCGAAACTTAAAGTTCTGGAGAGGTTTGGAGTCTTTGAAATTATAAAGCGTTAATGGAAATTTTGAGAAAACCTTAAGTGTGAATGTACTATTTGAGAGTTCTTTTGGGATGGTTGTTGCTACACGTGGGGATTTATGGAATTTGGACTGTTAGGAGATGAAATTGTGTATGGATTACTAGCAATTGATTAAGGTAACAATTGAGAATAAGTGTCCACTTTCATGAACAGATGATTGGAATGGTTTGGTTGAGTTTGAGTGAAATTGCAGTTGTTTAGAATGTATGATAAGAGTGGTGGATGGTGTGAGTTAAGGCTTTGATCGATTTGATGTGACTGGTTATGTTGTTATCATCGGAATAGGCTGTTAATTACTCGGTTAAGCTTGTGTGTGAGTAGCCAGTTACCCAGTGCAAGGTTTTGCAAAAGCTTTGAGAATTCATATCTTTTGGAATTTGGTTGGGTATTCCAACGTACGGTGATGTTGCTTGGTTTTAGTAATGCGTCTGTAATATTTGTGGAGTAGAGGAGTCGTATCTTCCATATTTATGTAGATAAGTTAGTAATGGCTTGGATTGAGGATATTCAGATCTGTTATAAACTCAGAGGAAGAACAGGTAGAGTGTTTGGGATTTGAATTACAAGTGTCAAAAAGAGACGAAGTTTTATACTAAGTTATTCGAGTGAGAATTTGGGTTGAAAAGGTTAGTTTTCTTGGATATGTTATTTCAGATGAGAGTATAGTTATGGATCCATCGGAAGTAGATGCAGTTCTACATGGAGAGGCTTCTAAGTCGGTTAAAGGGATTAGAAACTTTTGGGCTCAGTTGGTTGTTACTGCAGGCTGTGGAAGACGTTGCTAAGTTCGCACTTCTGTTATCTCAGTTGTCTCGCAAAAAGGGTAAGTCGTTTGCTTTGGATGTTCTTTGTGGGAGAAGTTTGAGAGAGCTGAAGTAGGATTTGTCTACGGCTTCAATTTTGATTATGTGTGATCCTGATGAACCGTTTGTGAGGATATTGGGATGCGTCTTTGATGAGTTTAGTCAGTGTGTTACTGTAAAGGGGTAAAGTCGTGGCTTATGCTTTACGACAATTGAGGATTCCTAGAAGGATCGATACTATTCAGGATTTGGAAATTGGACGCGATTGTATTGTGTTGGAGAACCTGGAGGTATTATTTTACGGGTTTTAGGTTCAAGGTGTTTGGATGGAGGAAATGATGGTTTTGGATGAGTAACGAGTCTGCTGGAATTCTGAGTTTTCGCGGGTTCGCCTAGCGAACCAGTTAGCGAAGATCAGCGAAGGTTCGCTGAGTTATTCGCCTAGCGAAGTTTGGGTGTTTTTGATTTTGGTGGTTGCTGCCTTGGTTCGCCAAGGGATTCGCGGAGCGAACGGCAAGGCGAGGGTTCGCCAAGGAGTTCGCCTGGCGAACTTTGTATCTGTTTTTCAGCTGATAGTGGGTTCGCTGGACATTCGCCTAGCGAAGGTGTTAGCGAATTCTCGCTAGAAGGTTCGCCTAGCGAACATGGCAGGTTGTCCTGTTTTGTTTCCTTCATAACTTTTGAATTGTAACTTAGATTGAGGCACGGTCGGATAATTGGAATTCCTGATTAGTTATGACTTTGGCTCGAATTATCCTATTGGTAAAGTTTATGTCGTGCGTGAGGAGTTAAGTCGAAAGTTTTACTTATGTCTGCTTTGATGGTTAAAGAGTGGGAATTTTTGGGAGAATTTAGAGATTTAGGTTGGTGTGTGAATTGACGTCTGATAGTGTGCGGTTGGGTATATTAACAGTGAACAGTGATTTTTGGTGAAAATGAGAAAGAGTTAGACTTTGGACGTGAAATTGGTAATTTTGATGGTTACGAGTTATCAGAGTGTGAAACGGAAGCGTGAAGTGACATGATTCGTATATGCGTGTGGGACTGGTAATAGTTCATGGGTTGAACATTGGAAACATGTAGGAATGGTGAGACTATTGGACGTTTCAGAATGGAAGTATTAGGTGAAAGGTTCAAATGTTATCCATGGGCTACTATGTAGATGGATGTTTGGTTATATGTTCGATTGGTGAATCGGAGCATTGTTGTTGGTGTTCTGGTTTTGTTGATGTTGTTGAGACCCTGTGGTGTCGTGGAACTTTATGTTCTTGTTTGTGTTGTTGCCTCGTTTCCATGGTGATGGTTCGAGTGTGTGTGGCTAATTCCTTTGTGGGGAATTAGGGGAGTGTTACCTAGGGTAGGGTAACGATCTTGTTGTGTTTCGGTTCTAGAGTGAACCTGTGTGTTGGTATCTTGGCTTTTCCTTGTGTCGTGAGTTTGTCGTCAAGTGCATTGTATGGGCTTTGCATCTTGTCGTTGTAGTTGTCGTCGTTGTCGTGTCGTTGTGGTAGTTGGCAAGGTGGTTTGTCAGTTGTGTTATTCGTGGTGTGCCTTTTGTTGGCATGTTGATTTGTTAGTCGGATGCGAGAGTCGTATCCGGAGTTGTTCGTATCGGTTAGATTTTCGAGGATGAAAATGTCTAAGTGGGGGAGAATTGTAACGCCCCGATTTGTTTAATTCTATTTGTTTATTTCATTTAATGAATTTTGTGAAATGTGTGAATTTATTGTATTTTACCTGCTAATTGAGTTAATTGGTTAATTTCTCTGATAGATGAAATATTTTCAATAAATTATAATTTCTTTTCAACTTTTATTTCACGAAAATATATTTCATCGCTGTTTATGTTTTATCGCATTTTGAGAGCGTTTGGGAGATATTTGAGCGTAAGGGCAAAAGGGTCATTTTGGGTAGTTAGATATTTTGTTATAAATAGAAAGTGGAAAGAAAAAGAGAGAAAAGAAAATAGAGAGAAAGAAAAGAGAAGATAGAAAGGAAGAGGAAAGAAAAGAGGAGAAAGAGAAGAAAATCGAAGATTCTCCGTTTCGAGCGCGATTAATCGGGTAAGGGTGAGAAGTTTCAATTATATCTTGCTTGTGTATGTATATGTGTTGTTTGTTGGGATTGTTTTGGTTGTTTCTCGACTTTTTCTTATCGATTAAAATTAGGAGCAATTGATAGAAATCGATGTTTTCACGGATGAAATTCGATATAAACCGCGTAGAATACTTGTTGGTTATGTCTAAACATGTTTTGGTTGTTCTGGTATGAATTAGAAGGGTTTGGGTGGTAAAAATGATGTATTTTGGTCCCATTTGACCTATATTGACGCTGCTGCGAATTCTGGGTTTCGCGGGTTCGCCTAGCGAACCCCAGCGAAGGAACGGGCGAATGTTCGCCTAGAGGTTCGCCTAGCGAACTTTATGACTGTTTTCCACTGCCTTGGTTCGCTAGGGTTCGCCTAGCGAATACTGGAGCGAACATGATATTTTCCAATTTTGTTTTCGTCGTAATTTTCAAACCGTAAGTCCGTTTTGGTCGCCGTTTGTAGCGTTGGAAAGCTAATGAAAAGCTCTTTCTATTAAAAATGGTTTGGAGTGCAGTAGATGATTTATTTAGGTCGTGGTTTTGGAAAAGTGTTGGGTTGTCGGGTTTTTATCGCGTACAATGTGTGCGATTGATGTGTTAGCATGATATATGCTTGTGACATGTAACGTGTAGCTTGTGGACCGTTATATGATGTGAATATACATGATGAAATGTTGCGATGATGGGTTGTGGCCTTATGGCAAATATGTGCATTGTTTTGGATTAGACTTCGATGCGTAATTTAATGATGTTGTTGGGTAGTAAAATACATTGTTTGATTGAATATCAATGTATGTTGTTATGATGTGTTGTGGGTAGCCTTTGTGGTGTGAATCCCTTGTGGAGGTAATTGTGGTCGTATGATTGTCGTGGTTTGTGATGATATGCATTGTTTATGTGAAATTCAATGTGTGTTATTTGGTGGCCTTTATGGTTTGAAATGCATTGTTTGAATTGGTTTACAATGCATGAGTGTGATGATGTTGATTAATTCATATGGTTGAATTGTGATTGTATGAGATAAATGCATGAATATATTGTGAATATGTATGCGTTTCAAGAATGTCTTGAGTCATTTTGTGTGTGAAACATAATGATGTACATTCTTGTGTTGAGTGATTCTAATGAGAATCCGTTGTAACATCGTGTGCCCATGTGGGGTGTGAACGATGATTACAAGCGATCGTGTGCCCATGTGGGGTGTGAGCGATCAGATCGTGTGCCCGTGTGGGGTGTGAGCGAACCAGAAACGTTGTGTGCCAATGTGGGGTGTGAGCGACGGATTGGTTCCTGAGGGAATCTGCTATAACGTCGTGTGCCCATGTGGGGTGTGAGCGATGATTATAGACGATCGTGTGCCCATGTGGGGTGTGAGCGATCGGGTCGTGTGCCCGTGTGGGGTGTGAGCGATCCATAAACATTGTGTGCCCATGTGGCGTGTAAGCAATGGGGGAACATCGTATGCCCGACGGGGAGTTACATTGGTAACGAGCGATGGTTCCAATAAGTTCCTGAGTGAACTTGCGATGATTGAGTCGGTACCCGCATTGCATTTGCATAGAGTCGTGAGTCGGTCTCTATGATTTGCATTTATCATCTCTGTATTTGTGCATTGATGAATAAACATAAATATGTATGTTTATGTGGAGTGATAAGAATTGTGGAAGTGTGCATGATGAATATTCTTGGTTTTGTACATATATACATTGTGATGTATATGAGTGAGTTGTGATGAATTTTGGTGAGAATTGTGAACGGATGAGTTAAGTGTGGAAATTCATGATTTGATTTATTATGTGTGATATGTTGTATTTGTGGCATGCTATATGTGTTAGTATGTGATGGTATGGGTGAGATGATTTATACATGTGTTTGAATGTGTGTTTGCATATTATTATACAATCTCGATTTAGTTGTTATTTCTCACCCTTCTGCTGTTTTATAATGCTCTATGAGGCATTGCAGATTAGAGTTGCTGGAGGTCTTTTGTGTAGACTAACCCTCCGTTCTGTTGTCGGTCTTGGTGTCTGCTCTGATACGTAGCACGGGAGTCGGGGAAACGATTATGTTATTTATGTATATAATTGTTGAATATAATTGGTATTACCTTTATACGGAAAAGTTTCCCAATTGAGGGTAATCTATTTTATGTTATGTATCAAATTTATGAGCAGGGATGATGTTTTGTTTATTTAAATGTGACATCCTTGTTTCTGTCAGAAAAATAAATTTTTAGTTACTCTGATCACCAGGCCTGTAGGCGATTTCAAAGTATTTCTGGTATGCTTGGATCTCTTTGATGTGTGTTGAAGTACCTTTCTTTACTTTGTCTTGCACAAGGGCAAAAGCTCGAGTTAGTTGGAGATTGAAGGCAACTACATCAAATAATTCTGCATTTTAATGCTCTCTCCACCAATTTTAGAACTCTCTGGTGCAGAGAAAGGATGGTTTAAAAGCCACAAGATTGAATTCTGTGAGGTCAGAATACTTGGCTAGCAACTTGGTACATTCTGCCTCATTATGCCACATGTCGTAATGAATCAGTGAACCCTTTTTAGAAAAGAGGGGTTTGGGTTTTATTTGAATGAGACCAAACTGTCGAGAGACGAGATTTGGTTGGTAACTGACAAGAGTGATTCGAAGTTTTGAAGGGTTGAGTCTTAAGGGCAGCAGCCTGGGCGTAAGAAAAGATTCCCAGATGTCAAGAGATCCTGCTTCCTGTTCTTTCGACTTAGGAGGAAACTTTCTTGTGATCCATCCAGGACCTACTTTCCTATCTGTAAAAGAGGCCATGTTGGGAGAAAAATTATGACGTTTTGAAAACATCATCGCGTAGCTGGTGAATTTCTGCTGAAGGTTCATTCCTTAGTCACTAGGAGTCAACTGAGCAAGCCTCGTCCCTTCAACCCTCATATTCTTCACTTCAACGGATTCTTCGTTAATAGGATTTCGAGCAGGAAGGGATGCTTCAAAAGTTGCATTTAGCCATAGTTACAGCAGCCAGAAGGGTCCAAAAAGGAGTAAGCTTCCTTTTGACTTAATTCTCTTCAACGTTGTGACGCCTTCGCCAAGGGTTTCCTACAGGCTAGCTAGAATTATTTCACTGAGACAAATGTCATGTCCAACATGCAGTTGGTTGGCCATGGTCAGGTACCTTTTCACCACTTGAAGGGACCTTGAGCAGAAAACACAATGAGAAAGCCAAAGAGCCAGGAAAGCAATGTGTTCTTGGTCGGAAACTTCTTTGGTTTCTTTGTCATGATAGTAGGCAATATAGGTGGTAAAGGCTGCCTTATTGGTGTCGAAACCTATTGAGTCATCAGCTAAAAGGGTAGGTTCATAATCCACTCCAATAGTTTTAAGGCCTATAATGGCAGCGACGTCGAACAAAGTAGGGGTAACCATTCCACAAGGGAGTTGGAAATTGTTGTGGGTGCAATCCCAAAAGTAGAGGAAAGCAATGAGCAAGGATGGGAAATATCCAGGCCCCACCTTCGATAGTTAAATTAGGTCGAAGATGCCCATGTTTTTCCAAACTTGGGACTTTACTTTCTCTATTTTTTCTAACCAAGCTAAGTAATCAGAAGGGTCTTTAGACAAATGACATGACCTGAAAACCCTAAAACTGGTGTTCATAAACGCTAAATTGATTGGGCCCCTCGAAGCTATGGTCGAAGAAGAACCTTGACCATCTACCTTTGCTTCTCATCAATTTTAATCTCCTCAATAGTCCTATTTTTTAAACCATTGGCTATGGATTTGTAATGGTGGTAAGTGGGAAAAAATTCTCTAACCTTAGCAGGGTCAGCAGCAAGATCAGGGAGAGGACCTAACATAACATGGGTCTTACTAGAAACAAGAACAGGAGTGCGTACCTGTGATTGATAGATCCTGCATTTCTCTTTTTCATTTGGAGGTCAGAAATGTACCGTTGGTTTCCTACCACATTTGGGCCCAGCATTCTGTGAATTGGAGCAAGCTCTTTGGATCTCTTGGATTCTTTGGCATTCTTGCTTGTTTCCTTGGAGATTTTTGAAGTAGAAACACTACTACAAAACGCGTAAACAACAACGCCAAAGTAACAACGGTTTCCTATTCACCGTAGCAATATGTGATATTTAGGAGCGTGCATTTTTTATTTTATTTTATTAAAATAATTTTAATCACGGGTAAAATTCCAACCATGGTAAAAAGTGAGGTCTTTCACCACGTTTATTTAAAAAACTGTGATTATAGGTAGCGTCTGGTCATGGGTTCAAGCCCTAGCACCAACATTTTTGGTTTTTTACTTATTTTTTTTAAATGCTGACAAACCTTTCACCACGGGTATTTAAAAAACCGTGATTATAGGTAGCGTTTTTTACTTATTTTTTCAAAATGTTGACAGACCTTTCATCACAGGTATTTAAAAAATCGTGATTATAGGTAGCTTCTGGTCATGGGTTCAAGCCCTAGGACCAGCATTTTTGGTTTTTTACTTTTTTTTAAATGCTGACAGACCTTTCACCACGAGTATTTAAAAAACCGTGATGATATGTAGCATTTTTTACTTATTTTTTCAAAATAATGATAGACCTTTCACCATAGGTATTTAAAAAACTGTGATTATAGGTAGCGTTTGGTCATGGGTTCAAGTCCCAACTCCAACATTTTTGGTTTTTTACTTATTTTTTCAAGTCCCAACACCAACATTATAGCTGGCGCACTTATTGAGTTTATTCATTGTTTTTAAACAAATCTTGGTCGTCCATTTAGTGATTATTAACGGTCAAGACACTACTATTAGTGATCCGCGTGAAACTTAAAACTTAGACGAACTTCCAACATAGACGAACTACATCTTCTACCTTCAAACATCATCTTACATTTAGGATACTCTATTTCTCCACTAAACTAAACTTGAAAACAACATTTCCTTCCTAAACAAAACTCGAAAATATCATTTCTTTCATTAACAAATTTCAGAACTCCATCATCTCTTCTACAACTTGAATGAGACAAGGAAAGTATGGATTCGAGTTAGCAGTGTTAGTTTTTGGTGCTCTTTTATTATTATTGTTTTTCTTGTTGTTATTATTGTTGTTCTTATTGTTATTATTGTTGTTGTTGATGTTGTTTTGTTGTTGTTTCTGTTGTTCTTGTTGTTGTTCTTCTTCTTCTTCTTCTTCTTCTTGTTATTATTGTTGTTGTTGTTCTTGTTCTTATTTTTGTTGTTTTTATTGTTGTTCTTATTGTTGTTCTTGTTGTTGTTCTTGATGTTGTTGTTCTTGTTGTTCTTGTTGCTACTCTTGTTCTAATGCTGCAATTTTTTTTAAATTTTATTAAAAGACATTCAACAACGACTATTAAAATAACCATGATTATAGGTAGTTTTAATGCTGCATTTTTTAAATTTTATTAAAAGACATACAACAACGTGTATTTAAAATAACTGTGATTATAGGTAGCGCGTTTTCCTGTTTATTAAAACGGTTACTGGGTCATGATTGTAAGTATCATATATATAATGACACTCTACATAACAACACCTGGGCCCGCGTGATTATATATATTTTCCAACTGTTGTTAAATGGGTTTTCTGTAGTACTGAAGTCATTATTGTAGCGGGTTTGTAGAGAAAAATTTGAAAGAGATGAAGTTTTGAGGGAATACGCTTGAGAAAGTTCAGAGAGTGAAAAGAGTAAAAATGGTGATTTCCACTATTTTATAGATGGATGAAGTGGAACAGCTACGGTACAACATTAATGGTGATAAAAATCATGGGACACGTGTCATGTGAGGGTTGTGTGATGAGAGAGTAGCAGTTAAAAAACTGACCCATGATCTCCTAGGGACTAGACGTGTGATGATTGAAAAGATTCACGCATAGGTTTGAGGAGATGTTTTGGGGAAAGTTGTCATGATGACAATAACGTCATAACAGTCCAAAGGTTTTTGGCGTCGAGTATGAAAACTTCAAAAAATGCCCTTTTCTGATCCATTTCAGTCGAAAATGACATTTTTGGGGGGCAATTTGTTGGCTGGGAATTTCGACGCCATGTTCCCATTTGAGAAACTAAGTGAAAATTAAAGTTTCTTAACTATGGCTGACTTCGACAAAGCTGGTATGAAGTGTTGTCGAAGTGGTTCTCATAAGGAGACGCGTTTGGGTAAATACTTAGAAATATTTTCTAAGTATAGGAAGTCACTTCGACAAAGGGATGTTTTGAAGCCTTCCTTCGACAGAAGTTTGAATTTCAAAATACGGATATATAACTGTCTTTTGTCTTTATCCGTTTCTCAGGAGAGATGCGTGGAGAACTATGACAAAACGAAGGCATACAGGGCAAAACGTGTCATCTTTTGGAGAAAGGCTCGTTGGAGATGGTTATTTCGACGAATTATAAATAGGGGTATTAGTATTAGGATTTCTGTGTGTTCAATTATTGTACTATACTAAAAATTTACTCAAAGTATCCAAGTCAAAGTGAGAAAAGAGTTACTGTTGAGAAATGTACCTTTGAAATACCATACTTTATTCAATATAAATTTACTTTCATTTTATCAATTGTTGTCTACTGCACTTTTTAATGTGAAGTTCTTTTCTTCATTGCATCTCTTTTACCAAACTTTTACAAAGTTTAGTCTTTTCAACAAACAATCAAAACGATCTTTTACGTAAATGAATACTGTCGAAGTGTTCTACAATTTTCCAGAAACACATTAACACAATAGCTATGTCCTTAGAATTCACTGGTTGGTCCTGCACGTAAACTAAACGTTTGAAAGACCCACGGTTGTTTAACAATTTTCACGGTAAACATGTCCCTAAACATAATTGCTCCTAAAATAGTTGTTTGGTTAAAAAATGTTTCATTTTTTTTAGTTTGGTTCAACTCACACTTAATATTTAGTTTTTTTTTAAGATTTACCTAGAATATCACAATCATTAATAAATAAAAATATAACTTTTATTATAACTTTTATTTATAGATGATAATATGAAAATTTTAATTTTAAAAATACTACTGAACAAAATTAAACATTTATAATAGTTTAACTGCTAAATTTGACTAATAATGTAAAAGAATTTTACGTTAAAAATAATATGTATTAATTAAATTATATTTCTATATTAATATGAAAAAATCAAAATGTGTTTGAGATCAGATTTGGTAGATAGTCAAGAAGTGACTTAGATACGAATCTGAATATTGTGACCATTTATAGAATCAAGATGGAGTTTTTTTTTTCTCACTTGCTTTTTCTCCTTTTTTTCATTTTTGTATTAGTACGTATGTCTAGACTAAATAGGATTAAAATATAAATTAATATTAGTTAGATGGTACAAATGAACCCAGCAGCAAAGATATCAGTTCCATTAGTTTCTATATCAGTTTTCTTCTTTGTATGTACTGCTGTTTCTTTTGAATAAATCATGGAGAAACTTCAAAGTCCATGTATCACTAGCTTAAACCCTTTTGCTAGAATATAAACAAAAGACACGTGTCGAAGTGATGAGATCTCTAAAACCTACAAAACTTAAAATGAAAATGGGAGTGGAAGAAACTATTGTGATTGTTTGGAGATAAACAAGTAAAAGGGAAGGAAATATCACACAAACCATTTCTATTGATTCTTATGACTTATGTTTATATCACACTTAATTTATTACTTTGTAAAATTTAGAATGTTAAGAAAGAAGTCTCAAATTAGTGTATACGATATATTCAATATAATGATTTAACAAGTAGAAAGCAATACATTAAACTGAAACTACCAACACAAACCTTGCTATGTTGTTTTGAATTGTAAATTATCTTAAGGATCCGGATGCAGTTTTTCCTACTAAACATGTTAGAGAAATAAAATGAATTGATATTTAGGTTGGATAGAAAATTATACGTTGGAGTGGATTATGGATTTAGGTTGCACTTGGCACATGACTCCAAACAAAGATGTGTTTGAGGAATTATGTGATCAAGATGGTGGATCAGTGCTGCTGGAAAACAACAAAGCTTGCAAAATTGCAGGTATTGGATTTGTGAGATTCAAGCTTCATGATAAGTCAATAAGGCTATTGACTGAAGTTAGGTATGTACTTGATTTTAAGAGAAATTTGATTTCTCTTAGTGAATTCGACAAGAAGGGATATGCTTTTCAAGGAGAGAAAAGTATCCTAAGAGTCATGAATAGGTCGAAGGAAGTCTTGAGAGACGTGAAGAAAAGAGGCTTGTATACCCTTGAGGCTAAAGTTGTAAGGCAAATGTTGCATCCACGAAACCTTTGTCAAAGATAGAAATTTGGCACATGAGATTGGGCCATGTCAGTGAAAGGGGTCTGGTTGAATTGGGGAAACAAAATCCGCTTGGTGGATATTTGTGGTATTTTGGATCGAACTCTAGTGTCGACAAGGGTAGTTTGATATTTCGATAGGAGTTGTGCATGTTGTAGTTGAAGTCTGTTCAAGCATGCTGTCAAAATATATTAACTTGTAATTTAAGTTAGTATGTCGAATTGGGTCTTGCTTGTTAGCCAATTGTTTAAGTCAGATTGTTCCCTAAGTTAGCATGTGTAATGGGTCTATGTGTAAAAACTCATTAGGTTAGTATGTTAGTTTTCTTATAAATAGCATGCTAGCTTCTTATCTTTGTAAGGGTGGTGCAAATCCTAATAAGGGTGAAAGAGGTTAATTGTTGGTATTCACTTGTAATCTTTGAACCCTTATTGAGAAAGTGAATAGTAAAATAGATTTAACAAATTCTCTATTCTTCTTCTCTTTTTTCTTTGTGAAACCTAATAGGGTTTTCTTGTGTTTGTTCAAGAAACTCAATCTTTTTCGTATAACTTTGTTCTGTTATTGACTACACCAATTCACAACAATAGCCATATTAAAGTCTTGAATAGTTCTGAACCTAAGACCTCCTCCTCCTTAGCTTGATAAAGCTTTTTCCATTTTATCCAATGTATATTAGATTCACACCACCATAACTTAGCACTCAAGCTATCAATCTTCTTGCAAAGGCTTTTAGGTAAGAGAAACGAGCTCATCACATTAATGGGAACAACTTAAGCTACTGACTTAGTTAGTCTAGCTCTGCCTTTGTAGGAGAGAGTATTCACCTTTCATGTCTTAATTTTCTTTTTGATTCTGTCCAGAATGAAGCTAAAGCTTATATATTTAGATTGACCTATTTATGTTGGCAACCTTAGGTAAGTATTAATTTTGTTAACTAGAGGAATCCCCAGAACTTTTGTGTTATTAGTGATCAATCTTTTATGCACAAAAGTACTTTGATTTTCACTAATAATGTTAGGGAGAATAGGTTGGAGTCTCTTTGCAATAGCTTTTAGTTATAATTTTCTTAACCACATTGCATAAGACTATAGGCATAAACTCTTTAGGTGTGGTGGGGTTTTTAATTTTAGGAATAATACTAATGTAAGTTGTAACACCCCCTTTCTATTCCCCCAAATAATCAAATAATCATTTAGACACATATTAAAAATTTCGTCAGAGTATAATTATAACATAGTATAAAAGGGGTATGTCACATTATACATTCAATTAAAACATACAACACCTGCTCAACAGTTAATATGTAACAGTGGGGTAACTTTGCAACAGAGGGACTTAGTCCTTACACCCACATCTCAACATTTAGAATATATGCGGAAAATCTAAACATTGAATAACCACAAATATATATACATATATGCATACATCATCAAGTATTCTCCACCAACATCATTCATGTTTACATAAACATTCATCAACAAGATACATATACAAAGTTATCCCAAAAGAATCATAGCCATCCTTGCTACCCGGTGCTACATATCAGAGCCGACCGACCAAAAGAATGAAGACACGCTTCACAAAAAGACCACCAGCATACCTAATCTGCAATGCCTCATGGAGGATTATAAAACAGCAGAAGGGTGAGAAATATTATCATAATAACAATGCATATAATTATATATATCTTAACATAAAAATACACATATTTCACATTCTCACCACAATTCATCAAAAACTCACCCATATACATCACAATGTATATATATATACCACCAAGTATATTCATCATACATACTTCCGCAATTCTCAATCATTCCACATAAACATGCACATTCATGTTTATTCATCAATGCACAAATACAAAGATGATAAATGCAAATCATAGAGACTGACTCACGACTCTATGCAAATGCAATGTGGTACCGACTCAATCATCACTAGTTCACTCAGGAACTATGCTGGATGTAATGCCCCGATTCCAATTATTCCCATTTTTTTTAGTCTTTTATTTAAATGGAGTGATAAATTATTTTATTTGTGGAATTGGTATGTTAATATGCTATGTTGATGTGTCATGATATTTGACCGTTTTGAGAGTTTTCGGGGAAATTAGAATGGAGGATATTTTAGACATTTCTCAATTATTAGTAAGTTAGAAATTTAGTAATAATTGTTCGAAAAATGATTAAGTGTGGAATTTTGTGAGAAAATGAATTAATTGTATTTGAGTGGAAAAATAGATAGAAAGGAAAAAGAAATAAGAAGAAGGAAAAATAGAAAAGAGAAATAGAAGAAAAAGGATAGAAAGAAAGAAGAGGAAGAGAAGAGAAGAGGAAAAAAGAGGAAAACTAGAGAATCATCAAGAACGATCATTTAGCGAGTTTGGAATCCGGGTAAGGGTGTGAAATCCTGTTATCTTAGCAATGTGTATGATTATGTATGATTGTATTATTGTTTTTGCTAATTTTCATGAGTTTTGGTATAAACCCATTTGTGTAGAAAATGGTAGAAATCGATTAAATCAGGTTGAAAATGATATGTTTGGATCCCTTGTTGTTGATACATGAGTAATACATGTTGTTGGATATCAAATTGGTATTTTTCTGTGTGTAGATGATGAAATTGGAGGATTTTGGGGGAGAAAACGCAGAACTTGGTTCTGCAGAATTTTTCTGGGTTTTCCCCTGGCCATACGCGTAAGGGGCATGTCCATACATGTATGAGCCAGGCGTTACGCGTATCATTGGCCTGTTTTTGGGCCAATACGCGTATGGGGGGTGGCTTTTCCCGGCCCTCTGGTGATACGCGTATGGGTGTGGGGCGTACGCGTATGGGTTTTGAAAACATGGAATTGTGAAGGAAATGGATTCTGCCCATACGCGTATGGACATGGGTGATACGCGTATGGACAGGAGGAATGTAAAAATGGGATTTTTCAAAATGTCGCTTTCGTTCTCATCCGTAACTTTTGTTCCGATTATCCGATTCTTACATTCCTGGTACCGTTGGGAAGCTATTGAGCTGTACTTTGTGATTATGATGGTGTGGAAACTGTTGGCCGATTTTATAATGTCGAAAAGTCGGGAATAGTGCTATTTAGCGACTTTTACCGTTTTGACTGTGTGTTTGAATGTGAATCATACAATAGTGCATTGATGTGAATGTATATAGATTGTATGTGATTGTATGAGATGAATGCATGAATATATTGTGAATATGTATGCATTTCAAGAATGTCTTGAGTCACTTTGCATGTGAAGCATAATGAAGTACATTCTTGTGTTGAGTGATTCTAATGAGAATCCGTTGTATCGTCGTGTGCCTATGTGAGGTGTGAGCGATGATTACAAATGATTGTGTGCCTAGGTGAGGTGTGAGCAATCGGGTCGTGTGCCCGTGTGGGGTGTGAGCGATCCATAAACATTGTGTGCCCATGTGGGGTGTGAGCAATGGGTGACCATCGTAGGCCCGACGGGGAGTTACAGTGATGTAACGAGCGATGGTTCCAGCAGAGTTCCTGAGCGAACTAGAGATGATTGAGTCGGTACCCCGCATTGCATTTGCATAGAGTCGTGAGTTGGTCTCTATGATTTGCATTTATCATCTTTGTATTTGTGCATTGATGAGTAAACATGAATGTGTATGTTTATGTGGAATGATTGAGAATTGCGAAAGTATGTCTGATGAATATGCTTGGTTGTATATATATATACATACATTGTGATGTATATGGGTGAGTTTTGATGAATTGTGGTGAGAATGTGGAATATGTGTATTTTTATGTTAAGATATATATAATTATATGCATTGTTTTTATGATAATATTTCTCACCCTTCTGCTGTTTTATGATGCTCTATGAGGCATTGCAGAGTAGGTATGCTGGTGGTCTTTTTGTGAAGCGCGTCTTCATTCTTTTGGTCGGTTGGCTCTGATATGTAACACCGGGTAGCTAGGATAGCTATGATTCTTTTGTGATACATTGTGTATGTATCTTGTTGAAGAATGTTTATGTAAACATGAATGATGTTGGTGGAGAATACTTGATGATACATGTATTTATGTATATATGTATATATGTTGTTGTTATTCAATGTTTAGATTTTCCGCTTTTATTCTAAATGTTGAGATGTGGGTGTAAGGACTAAGTTCCTCTGTTTCAAAGTTACCCCATTGTTGCATATCAATTGTTGAGCAGGTGTTGTATGTTTTAATTTAAAGTATAATGTGACATATCTCTTTTATACCATGTTTATAATTATACTCTGACGAAATTTTTAATATGTGCCCAAATGATTATGTGATTGTTTGGGGGTATAGAAAGGGGGTGTTACATTAAGTGGTATCAGAGCCAGAGTTGAGTTAGTTGTGTCTGTCTTGTTGTTGTGTTGGTTGAACTGTTGTTTAACTTTGTTGTCATTTTTGGGAATAATCAGAATATGGCTGGTAGGAACGACAATGCGATGGTTGCTGCTTTGGAAGCAATGGCTAGGGCGGTGAAAGGTGCGCCGAATGTGAATGCTAATGACGAGTTCAGGAAGAATCAACCACCGGTCTTCAAAGGAAGATTTGATCTCGATGGTGCTCAACTTTGGTTGAAAGAGATTGAAAGAATCTTCAGGGTCATGGACTGTGCGAAAGAGAATAAGGTGAGGCTTGGGTCTCACATGCTGAAGGAAAAAGCCGACGATTGGTGGGTCGGTATGCGTCAAATTCTTGAGGTGGATGATGAAGAGGTAACTTGGGATTTATTTCGTACTGAGTTCTTAAGGAAGTATTACCCTGAAAGTGTGAATGGGAAGAAAGAGATGGAGTTCCTTGAATTGAAACAAGGTAGTATGTCCGTGGTGGACTATACTACTAAATTTGTGGAGTTGGTTCAATTCCATCCTCATTATGCTGCGATTACTGCTGAGTTCTCAAAGTGTGTTAAATATGAGAATGGTTTACGTCCTGAGATTAAGCAAGCTGTGGGATATCAAAGGATAAGAAGGTTTTCAGATTTGACGGAATGTTGTAGAATCTTCGAGGAAGATAGTAAGGCTCGTTCTACACATTACAAAAGTTTGAATGAGAGGAAGGGAAAGCAACAGGCTAAAAGTGGACCTTATGTGACGCCCGCTGATAAGGTCAAGCATAGGGGAAACTTTGAGAAGAGATCTGGAGGAGGAGGTTCCGGTTCCATTAAGTGTTACAAGTGTGGTGAAATGGGTCATAAATCCTTTGAGTGTGGGAAGCCAGTGGTGAAATGTTCTAACTGTGGAAGTCTTGGGCATGTTACTACAGATTGTAGAAGGAATATGGTGAAGTGCTATAATTGTGGGGAAGTTGGTCACATTAGTACTAAGTGTACTAATCCGAAACAAGCTCAAGCGGGCGGAAAGGTGTTTGCATTGGCGGGGACTCAAACTACTAATGCAGACCGTTTGATTAAAGGTACATGCTTTATTAATAGTGTCAGACCCCAAATTTTGACCACTAAAGTTTCCCATCATTGTGCAAATCATCATCATAATATGGATGAATCATCATGCCACATCAATCTCCTCAAGGAATTGTTGAGCATTGACTGCAATCATAACTAGGGTTTCAAGCCCTCTCTGAGCCTTAGACAAAAGATCAATCAAGGAATGACTTGATCCTTAACTTGTCTAACCTCTCAATGGATCAAAAGGACTCCCACTTCAAGGATTAAGCACAATGCTGCTCCCTTCTAGGTGGATCAAGCCTCCCAATCGACAGTGTCACCAAATTAGGGTTTTGATCGCCCAGGGCCTCCAGATGGAAAAATTCATCTGGGCACAAGCCAATGATCCAAAACATAACCTAATATACTTCATGGGACCTCATGAACCCATTCATCAAGTCAATTTTTCCTCAGGGGATGCATACATTAAAAATCAGGAATTAGGGTTTCTTGACCTAATTCACCCCTAAGTTGACTTTTAGGACAAATCATGGGCCAAGACCTCAAGACATGATTTGAGGGTCTTTGATATACTACATTGATCCATTTGTCACATTGGATTGATCCAGGAAGCTTGAGCAACAAGTTTCAATTTCATCTGCACCACAATTAGGGTTTCGCGAGAAAAGTCAACTGTAACCTTGACTTTTGACTTGGACATGCTCCCAAGCCCTAATACATGAATGAATATACCCTATGACACCCATGGAACATGTCCATCAAGTTTGATTTAGGTCAAGGACATGATTTCCTAAAGAATTGCACAGTTTGGAATTCATCTAATAAAAAGTCAACTGTGCACAAAAAGTCAACTTTGACTTTTTGAGATTTTTCACCAAAATGGTTTTTTAACCCTAAAATGATGTTAATGTATGATTTGAATCATCATTCATCAAGAAAAATCAAAGAAAGTGAGATAACTTGTAAAAGGGGTAACCATAAAAACTTAGAAATTTTTCTAAGTTAAAAATAAAGTGGCTAGGGTACCAACTTTGGAGGACCATAACTCCTAAACCACAAAGCCAATTTTTTCCATCCAAAGCTTGATTTGTAGACCTCATTATCATCTACAAAAGCTTCAACTACAAGTCATTCCAATTCATTAAGGATTTTGAGTTATGGAGTGATCAAAGTGGCTGAAAAGTGAAAATGTCACTTTTTCCAACACTTAGTGAAATTTTCACTAAGTCAGAATTTGCCTTCACTTTTTGCCAAATGTAGGGGGATTTTTCACTTGGAATCAAAAGAGATCAAAACCAAACTTGTTCAAACAGTTCTTGTATCATGTTAGGGCTTTCCAAAATGGCCAAGAACATTGCCAAATTCAACCTACATCATGAGATACAACATTGGCAAGTTGCCTTGCTGAAATCTGTCAAAGCAAGGCAGAATTTGCATTATGGCTCGATTTGCCAAAATCAGCCAATTTCAATAGTTCCTATCCACTTGGACACCTCTGAGGATTGAATCCAAAGGGGACAATCACTGAGCCAAGCCTCCAAAGTCCATGGAACAAGAAATAGCATGTTGAACCTAGAGTTGCCAAAATAGGGACAAGACTCCAAATTTGGAATGAGGCATTCAATGGAACCATCAAGGTAGCATGGACTGAGCCATTCTCATCTGAAATCAGTCAAGACTTATCCAAGACCAAGGGAACCACAGCTCTGAGCCCTAACCTCTAGTCAATGGCTAGAGGAGACTTGCATTTTTATTGGCCAACATTGAGGAAACACCTGCTGCAGTTGCCATTCACTGTGGATCCCAAAACAAACTTGCTCTACTATAAATAGAGCTCAATTGTGATCAGTTTGAGTACACCAAAGCCATCAAACAGATGCTTTCCTCAAAATCTCTTCTTTCACTCCAATTTTGCCTTCAAAGGCAAGTCACTATCGGGTTTTGAGTTTGAGAGCAATTCGAATCAAACCAATCACTCACGCACCTCACATACATCATATAGAAGTGATACAAACACTCAAACAACATCTGGAACACAGATTTCACAAAATCACCAGCTGGTTGCTCAAGGTTTTAACCAAGTTGCAGCTGAGGTACCACAGAGTGATCCAGCCAATTTCAATCAAGTCCAAGCATTCAAAACACTTTGGGCCTCTAATAGAGTGTAAGACCCAATCCTTTTTTGACCAAATCATTTTGGGCCTCACTTATTGTATAAGTCCCGATACCGTCAAAAAACAAACGGCGCAATCGTCGCCTTTTTTCAAAAAATCATCTAGGCCTCTCCTTGAGCTATAAGACCCATTCAAAACACTTTGGGCCTCTAATAGAGTGTAAGACCCAATCCTTTTTTGACCAAATCATTTTGGGCCTCACTTATTGTATAAGTCCCGATACCGTCAAAAAACAAACGGCGCAATCGTCGCCTTTTTTCAAAAAATCATCTGGGCCTCTCCTTGAGCTATAAGACCCATTGAAAACACTTTGGGCCTCTAATAGAGTGTAAGACCCAATCCTTTTTTGACCAAATCATTTTGGGTCTCACTTATTGTATAACTCCCGATACCGTCAAAAAATAAACGGCGCGATCGTCGCTTTTTTTCAAAAAATCATCTGGGCCTCTCCTTGAGCTATAAGACCCATTAAAAACACTTTGGGCCTCTAATAGAGTGTAAGACCCAATCCTTTTTTGACCAAATCATTTTGGGCCTCACTTATTGTATAAGTCCCGATACCGTCAAAAAACAAACGGCGCGATCGTTGCCTTTTTCAAAAAATCATCTGGGCCTCTCCTTGAACTATAAGACCCATTCAAAACACTTTGGGCCTCTATTAGAGTGTAAGACCCAACCCCCTTTTAACCAAAACATGTTAGGCCTCACTTATTGTATAAGTCCCTCTGCGTTAAAAGAAAACCTCGGCGCGATCGCCATTTTAAACGAAAAGTCAACTGGGCCTACCCTCGTGTTATAAGCCCCACTCTTTTTCTTTAAAACTTTTTGGGCCTCTTGAGAGAGTGTAAGACCCATCCCTTTGTACAGAAAACCTTTTTGGGCCACAGGCACTTGTATAAGACCCTCTGTACAAATTCAACAGTGCAATCACAAGTAAAACCCTGGGCCTCTCCTTGAGCTGTAAGCCCCAAATCTTTCTTTTTGAAAGCACTTTCTCCTTTGATTTTGAATATATTGTTGTTTTCAATCTTTCTTTGTTGAACAACTAACCAACAGCATGGAAGCTCTACAACCGAGTAAGTGTTTATACGCTTTCATTTACTGCTTTCATATTATATAAATGTATTGTGGGGCTGCTCACTGTAAGTCTCCTTTCATAAACTCATATCAACTGTGTAATAATAGTATAGATATTTTGAGTTTCCCCGGCAACTACGTCTAGAACTAGGTAAAGCCGTTCCGTTTATCCGTAGAAATAGACACTTAGATCCCCAATAGGAGCACCAGATACAGTCTTCTCTTCGGCTGTCCTCCTTAGGAATCATCAAGAAACTCTACTCCCCAAGATGAATGTATTCTCCGTGAATGGCATCTTTGAGTTTCTTCCAAATTCTCGAACGTTCCTGACTCGATCTATTCCTTGTGAATAACTTGCCTTGAATGTCTCGGGGTTTGGGAACCCACTACGGTCATAATCTTGGACCTTAACTAAGGAACCCTCTTTAAAAGTTAAAAGTCGCTGGATAGTAAATCTCGCACGTTTACTAGTGGTTTTTATCTTTAAAAGAGTCATCTCTCCGAATGGAAAGGAGGTGATGGACCCACGGGCTTCTTAAAAGCAGCGGCCTCCTCTTGGGCATCGTACAAGGACCCGTCGGCTTCTTAGAAGTATTGACAGCCTCCTCTTAGGCTTTGTATAATGATCTCTTCCTCCGGGAATGATAGCCTTCTCTTAGGCTTCGTACAAGGACCGATCGGCTTCTTAAAAGCTTCCAGCCTCCTCTTGGGCTTCGTACAAATTGTCCCGACGACCTCCTAGAGGTATAGGAACAGAACTTAGTAATCTACATAGAGCAGTCCTTTCTAGAGTCTACTACTGTTTCTCCAAGCATAGTACAAAAGATAAAACTCTAGACTTGGACAGTCTATTTTCCTTGAGTCTCAAAGACATTCTCAAGTGACCCTCTGTTAAATAGGAAGGAAACCCGCAGACTCGGATAGTCTCAATACCCTTCAGATTTCCCCGTTTCCTTAAAGAACAGGGAACAACCCCGATCCTCAGATCAAACCCATGAGTACAGTGTTGCTCATATAGGAACTAATTTTCTCTTTAAAGATCAGTATACTGGACCTGTCACTTAACTAAAACAGTCACCAGCAGATCGCCTCCTCTTAGGCTTTGTATAATGATCCTTCTTATCCTCAGCATAAGATAGCCTCCTCTTGGGCTTTGTACAAATGATTCTTCCCAGCGGAGCAAACCTTTTCAGCCTCCATCTCGGGCTTTATACGAGATACAACAAAAAACACTCTCTTGTTGAATATAAAAGATTCCCCTGTAGAGTCAAAACCTTTTAGCCTCTCTCTCAGGCTTTGTATGAGACACAAAAAACTCCCTCGTTGAGTCAATCATCCTTTTGCCTCCATCTCGGGCCTCGTACGAGATACAAATTCCATAAGCAAGAGTCAAACTCTTTTTCAGCCTCCATCTCGGGCTTCATACGAGCTATAAAAGATTCTCCAACTGAGTCAACTCTTTTTTGGCCTCCTCTTAGGCTTTGTATAATGATATCCCCCACTGGGTCGAACCCTTTTTAGCCTCTCTCTCGGGCTTTGTACGAGACACATATTAGCCTCCTCTTAGGCTTTGTATAATGAATTCCCCAGCAGAAATTAGCCTCCTCTTAGGCTTTATATAAGATAACCACTGGTTAATCCAATTAACCTTTTAGCATCAAACCTGTGCCTCGTTCACAGTACTCAAACATCAACAACTCCTTCCCTTTAATCTAATCGCTGTAAGCGGCAAGCCTCTGGATCATCTACATCCATGCCACTGTCCTTCTTTTAGCATGAGGAATTCCTAAGGAAAGATGGTGTTGCTCTATACACAGAGTTAAAGTCTTCTCCTTCGGGTTAAAACCCCTTCTTCAGAAATTATGGCATTGCTAGGATCCGTGTATCCCAGTTAAAGTAATTCTCCTTCTTCCCTCTTTATAGACGACAAATTCTCTCTGAAGTCGAGACCTTTCAGCTTCACATCTTGGGCTTTGAACAAGATACAAACAACCTTTCGCTTCACGTCTTGGGCTTTGAACAAGACACCAAAAATCATTTCCTGGAACTACGAACGCTCTGATTTCCCTGTTTCAGTAAACGGGAATACGTAGGCATAAGATCGAAAGAAAAGATCTTAGCGAGCACACTCAATAAAAAACCCAAATCCCATTTCGAAAGCAGTAATTCAAAAGCAATCAGTCCTAACATCCTACACATCTCATCGAACCAATAACCTAGGTAAAACCCTGAATCTTTGAAGCATCTGTAACCAAACAGACCGCTGTTCAAACTCAATATGCAAGCAGGGTTAGTTGGAGACATCTATTTCCCTTCCTTCATCAGCTTTAATAGGATAAAAAATGAATCGAGCTGTAGTGGTAGCAACACCGAAGAGCGGTTGTGCCTCGCAAGCACGTCCAAAAACTCGCTCGCTACAAAAAAGTGGCGACTCTGCTGGGGAAGATCATTTGCAATTGAATCCGTTCGTTTTTTGTTCATTCTTAACTCCTAGGTAGAAGCCTTCGTTGAGATGAGACCTTTTGACTCTATTAGGATCTTAGGTCAAAACCTTCGCTTATATAGAAACTACAGAGTGGTGACTCCGTCGGGGAGCCATTTCTGTCAGGAACTTAAGATTCTTAGCTTTTAAAGTCTAGGATGCTTAGGACAAATATATATACTGCTTTTCCTAATTGCTATACGTGTTTATTTTTCTGCTACTGGGAATGCGGGTGATGCCGTATGTGGAAAGATTGAGTATACACCTAGAAAAGCCAACCCTTTCGTAGTGCGGAAGCTGTCGGAAATAGCTGTTACGCGATACTACCCTCATTTGAGGCTGGTGATCTATTCTCGGTGAATAGCACTTACTCTAAGATTACACACAACTCGCTGGCGATCCGCTTGTTGTCTGCCTTCCTGGGAGGAGCTAATGATAATGAGTACAGGTACAAAAATCACCTTAGTAAACCTTTGGGGATGGGTAGAGCCTTGACTTCATGACAACGACCCTCTGACCCCATGTTTTTTCTATGTTTTTGTGTGCTGCATTCATGCATTCATCTAAAAAACATTAAAACATTAAAAAAAATTTCTCTTCTAGTCTCTCTGTTTTTCAAAATAAACTAAGACTGTGATTGCAAATATCAGAGAAAAGGATTGCACCGATGGATTTCGGTAGAAGGAGAATTCACCAGTATACCTTCAAGGTTCCAAAGCTTGAGGATTTAAGAAGGTTGGCGAGGATGATCACTAACCCAGAGGCTTTCAGAGCCAAGCACGGTGGTTTGCTACCACTGTTAAGAGTCCATGTGATTGGGGGAATCATGGACGCACTCGTTCAGTTCTACGATCCAGTTTATCACTGCTTTACATTCCCGGATTACCAGCTAGCACCAACGCTGGAGGAGTATTCTCATCTGATTGATTTACATATCACTGATCGAGCTCCATTTTCTGGACTGGAAGAAATTCCAAAGAATCAGACCATTGCAAGGGCAATCCATTTGGACGAGTCTGAGGTCAGGACTCACCTGACTACCAAGGGTGGCATACAAGGTTTGCTAGCCCAGTTCTTAACAAAGAAAGCTCTGTACTTCGCTAGTATAGGGAACGGGACTGCTTTTGAAAGCATCTTTGTCTTGCTCACCTACGGGTTATTTTTGTTTCCCAACATCAATAACTTCGTCGATATCAACGCTATTAAGGTTTTTCTCATTGGAAACCCCGTGCCGACTTTGCTCGCAGATGCGTATCATTCTGTACACTTAGGAAATTTGTACAGCGGAGGGGAGATCACTTGCTATGTACCTTTGCTCTACAAATGGTTTATCTCTCATTTGCCTAAATCTCTTACTTTTTGGGATTGCAAGAATGCCCTGCGCTGGTCGCAGAAGATCATGTCTCTTACCAACTCTGATATAGATTGGTGCATTAAGATTTATGATGGGATCAGAATCATTGACCGTTGTGGAAACTTCCCCAACGTGCCTCTCATAGGAATTAAAGGGGGAATCAACTACCATCCGGTATTGGTTCTTCGTCAGTTTGGATAACCGATGAGGCTCGTTCTGCAGAACGCTCATCTGGAAGGTCTTTTCTTCAAGGAAGGAGAAAATGACAGGGCACTGAAGATGGAAATAGTGCATACGTGGAAACACGTTCATAAAAAAGGACGAGAGTCTCTAGGAAAACCGGACTGTGTCTCGGTGGAACCTTATCTCCATTGAGTACAAACTAGAGCTCTCAAGCTAAAAATGTCTTATCCTTGTTACGGAATTCTTCCGCCGAGGGAATCTGTCATGTACTTCATGACGGAAACTGAAAAGCTTCAGGTTACTCTCAACAAAGTTCAAAAGGAAAGAAGGTCTTCGAAGAACAAGTACCGCACCCTCAACATAGAGTGTATCCAAATACAACAACTACTGAGAGAGAAAGATGCTCTGATTGAAATTCTAGAGCAACATGCTGTAGAGAATCAAGACGACCAAAGGAATTTGCTCGCTCCTTTCACCTGGCAAAGGAATGACAACCCAACAACGGCCCAAGCGCCCCGGTCAAAGAAGAGGAAGTACCAGGACCCATTAGTTTAGGTTTCCGTACCTTGTAATCTACTGTATTTCCATTTCTGAAATCCTTTGAATTCAATAAAAAGGGGTTTCCCCACCGTTTGATATTTGCAATCTAATTGTCGAAGTTTATTTTGATTAAATCAACAAACAATTAATATAATCATTGCATTTTATCATTCTCACATCGCGTATTCTCCTTACCTACGAATCTTACGTTTGTGTCTCGGTTCTAGAGTCAAACTGTCTAATTCGTATAATACTTGGGCCAGTCGTCAGAAAAAGATGGATGATCTTGAGGAAGAGAACAAAGAGTTGAGAAAAGAGCTCGACGCTCTGAGAGAGGATATGAGAAAGCTTCGTAACGACATGCAAGCCATGGCAGAAGCTCGGCTACAAAGGACTGTGATCTCGGAGATCACCCCGACGCCCATAGTGGATAAGTTCGATCCTAAGTATCAGATGCCGAAAGATCGTACCTGGGGCATGCCTGTTAACTATATCCCGGAAGGATATGTTCCGCCGATCGTTGAAGATCAGGGAACTTCTGCAGGAGCCGCTGGTCCTAAAGGTTACAAACTTCGGGAAAGCGAAGATGCCAGAGGCATATTAAAGACCCCTGAAGGTTACAAACTTCGGGAGACACCAAGATTCAACGCCATAGTTACGGTACCACTCCCTGTGGTGCACGCTGTCCCGGAAGGACAGATTCCACAGATAACTTCTGGCAAGAAGGAGACTATGTTTGACCGAATGGATGAATTCCAGGAACAGTTCTTGGAAGTGCAGAGGGAACTGCAAGCCATTCGCGGTCAGGATCTTTTTGGAAAGGATGCCGCAGACCTTTGTCTGGTCCCCAATGTGAAAGTTCCGCACAAATTCCAAGTGCCCGACTTTGAAAAATACAAGGGTAACTCTTGCCCTCAGAGTCATTTGACGATGTACGCTCGACGAATGTCAGCTCAGACGAAAAATCAGGACCTGCTGATTCACTACTTTCAGGATAGTTTAACCGGTGCTGCCTTAAAATGGTACATGGGTTTAAACCGTGCCTCGATCAGCACATTCAGAGATCTTGGCACTGCCTTCGTCCAACAATACAAATACAATTTGGACATGGCACCTGACAGAGATCAACTCAGATGAATGTCTCAAAAGGATAATGAAATTTTTAAGGAGTATGCCCAAAAGTGGCGTGAAATCGCCGCTCAAATTTGTCCACCTCTTGAGGAGAAAGAGATGACAAAGATCTTCTTAAAGACCTTAAGCTCGTTTTACTACGGCCGAATGGTCGCCAGTGCGCCCAGTGATTTCACCGAGATGGTCGGTATGGGTGTACGTCTTGAGGAAGCCGTCCGAGAAGGACGTTTGGTAAAAGACACTGGATCAACGAGTGGTACTAAAAAATACGGTAGTGCTCTCCCTAAGAAAAAAGAGCAAGATATTGGGAATATCTCTCTCGGAAAGCAAAGGCGTCGTTATCAACCAGTAGCAGCGGTAACTCCTGCTATCGGCCCCGCGCCTGTTCCTACGTATCAACCTCAGGTTGCGCAGAGCCAACCTAATCAGCAAAGGACTCAACAGCCTCTTCAGCAGGCTCGTCCTCAGTACAATAACAACCGTACAACACGATCATCAGGGTTTGACCCTATACCTGTGTCGTACGCAGAACTATTTCCGTTACTACTGGCTAAGGGGCACATTCAGACTAAGTCTCCTCTTACTGTACCGGAAAATCCGTCTATTTGGTTTAAAGCGGATCAGACATGCCCTTATCATCAAGGAGGATCGGGGCATAACATAGAGAATTGCCTCAATTTAAAATCTGACGTTCAAAAGCTTGTTAGGAGCGGGCTCTTATCTTTCAAAGATATGAATCCTAATGTTCTCACGAACCCGCTGCCTCAACACGAAAAGGATGCAGTCAATCTAATTGAGAAAGAGACTGACAACGTCTATCAAATTCATGATGTACTCTTATTGAGGACCAATCTGGTCAAGATGCATTGTAGACAGAGTAGATATGGCCATGTGCCACCTCATAACTATCATCAGTGTGATATCTGCTCTAAAAACAAGCAGGGATGCTCTTTCAAACAAGAGGCCCTCCAGCGTCAGATGGATCTTGAATGGATCCAAGACTACCATGATAGGAATCCCTATCAAATCAACATGGTTCAGGTCTTCGATATTCGTGTGATGAATACCAACCTGGTAGAGTTACATGCTGAGCAGGTCCGCCTCAGATTCCTGGTCTCACATAACTATCAAAGCTGTAAAGCGGGTTGCGAAAACGATCAAGGTTGTACCCTTGTCCAGGAGGCACTTCAGCACTTGTTGAATCACTGGTGGATGCCAATCTATATGGACGAAGATACTCAGCAGATTAGTATCAGTAACAGAAATCCCACTCGGCGTCAAAGTCAGGATGTCCGATCAGTGGAGGCTAACCTAGTAAGGTTGCATTGTATTCAAAGTGGGCGTGGCCAGGTGCCCCCACACAACTATGACAGTTGTAACATCTGTTCAGAAAGTAACCAAGGGTGTTACTTTGTGAGAACAGCTCTTCAGGGTCAAGTGGATCGCGGAGAAATTCGTCCATATCCAGGTTCTGGACCTATCAATTGGTCGCCGAACTACGTTGCTGAGCAGGTTGACGATGTCCTCACGATCTCTGGTCACCACAGGACCAGGGATGTTTTTGCCATTATTCCTCTACTTGATGAATCCAAAATTCCCAACCGGGAACGAATCGAGGTTACTTATGATGGTCAGAAAAACCAGAAGGTTCCCATAGTCATCTATCTGCCGGGACCACTACCGTATGAATCAGCTAAGGCTATCCCTTACAAATACGGTGCAACAACAGTTGAAAATGGAAAGGAAATTCCATTACCCTCCGTCGTAAATATTGCAGACATCAGTCGTGTAACACGGAGCGGTCGAATCTTCAACCGGGGAGTTGGAGAATCCAACAAAGAAAAGGAACTTCAGACAGAAATTCCTGATCCGCCAGTCGGTCAATCCAGTAATCCCGACCTGTCGAAAGACAAAGATGAGATGCTAAAGCTCATCCAAAGGAGTGAATTCAACATTGTTGATCAACTGTTACAAACTCCTTCAAAGATCTCAGAATTATCACTGTTACTCAGTTCAGAAGCGCACAGGGAGGCTCTACAGAAAGTCTTAGAGCAGGCCTTCGTGGAACAGGATGTAACAATCAGACAGTTCGATAGTATTGTCTCTAACATCACCTCCTGCAACAATTTGGGATTTAGTGATGAGGAATTACCCGAAGAGGGTCGCCGTCATAACATGGCGCTCAATATCACAGTTAACTTCCAAGACGATGCTTTAGCCAGCGTACTGGTAGACACAGGGTCAGCCCTGAATGTTATGTTGAAGTCTACTTTGATGCAATTATCATTCAAAGGCCCTCCGATGAGAATCAGCGAGGTCGTCGTCAAAGCGTTCGACGGATCCAGGAAAGCAGTTATCGGTGAAGTTGATCTTCCCATAACTATTGGTCCTCATACTTTTCAAGTCACTTTCCAGGTCATGGACATCGGGGCAACGTACAGTTGTTTATTAGGAAGACCTTGGATACATCAGGCTGGAGCGGTTACTTCAACCCTCCACCAAAAGCTAAAGTTCGTTCAGAACGATCAACTTGTCACAGTCTGTGGGGAACAGGCTTTGCTCGTGAGTAACTTGTCATCATCTGCTGGTATAGAACCTGAAGAGGTTATTGGAACGCAGTTCCAAGCACTATCAATGAGCAAGAACAATCAATCCGAAGGAGGAACGTCGATTTCCTCATACAAGGATGCTATCAAAGGGGTCGAGAGTACCGATACAATCGGATGGGGACAGCTTGTTATTCCTATTGACAATAAAACAAAGAAAGGTCTTGGTTTTTCTACAACCTGTACCCAGACAGCTGTTGGCAATGAAAGTCTTCATCCCATTCAGAACTTCTTCCATAGTGGAGGCTTCCTCCAACCAGTGACTCAAGTAGTCCATGCTATCAATGAAGAGGATCCCTTTGACCTAGATGAGGAATGGAATTCTTATCTTAACCAGGACGGTTATGTGTCGCAGGACGAAACACAAATGCCATTTTGCTATCCCGCACAGAGTCCGAAATTTATACCCAGATCAGACGTCGAAATGATCTATAGAGATTGTGATCCGGAAGGATGCCGTGCTCCACCAAATTCATTAGAGGAAGACATTCTGATGAAAGACAACTTTGATTCTACCTGCTATGGCCCAATGGATGGTCTGCCAATGTGGCAACCTTATCCAGGAAACTTGGGGCAAGAGAGTCAGCCGAACAAACAAAAATCAGCTGACCGTCATTGAA
The DNA here is from genome assembly GCA_022829125.1 of Lathyrus tuberosus. Classification (NCBI taxonomy): domain Eukaryota; kingdom Viridiplantae; phylum Streptophyta; class Magnoliopsida; order Fabales; family Fabaceae; genus Lathyrus; species Lathyrus tuberosus. The sequence goes on along the minus strand of JALAZF010000274.1, from coordinate 6,455,739 downwards.
CAGAATACCTGTGTCCCCACCATGTCATGGGATCAACACTCAGGTCATTCTGAAACTACTCAACATAACGATGAATTCTCAACGTTCGCAGGACTTGAATTCATCAACTACACTTTTCCTGAGGTCAACGTCATCGAGAGGGATGACTCCTCCAGTTCCAAAGAAGTTTGGGACACTCTGGGAGAACTAAGTGGAAAATACGACTTCATGGTCAAGTACACCGCTCCCGAAAGCTCTCGTATCAGGCTCGAAGATATCCAGCCAACTGGATGGGGAGATGCAACTGAGAGTACAAATGCTATGCAAAATGCAACAGAGGAATCCTCCTACGACAATTCTGCCTGGGAGACAGATTCCAATGATCCTGCTCCACCAGAAATCAGCGTCATTTCTGAAGACAAATCAAGGAAGGTGCCAGACTTTGTGATTCACCGAGGAGTTCGCCGCCAGTGGGTTGTTGTCGATGTTCCGAAGGTCGTTTGTCAGTTAAAGTAATTGCCATCTTTAAGCCTTTCACCCTGCCCAGGTGAAACGGATGTTTTGATAGGGCTCGCTTTCTGTAAATTTCCTTCTTTGCTTTGCCCGAAGCGACAGAGTTTTGTTTTATAGGGCTGTAGTTTCAAGATTCGACTTGTTCATTAACAAAATAACGTCGTTCTGTAATTTCTGCATTAATTGCTGTTTTCTCTTTTTGCTTTTCTCAGAAAATGGTAATCCTAAAAAACAATTCAGAATAAAAACAAGCAGTAAAATAAATACACTGCACACACTCGGATTTTCTCTATCTCTTCTAAACACGAATCATCACGTCATGCAGATTGCTTGTTTTACACCCCGTTGAAACATACGATCCGATGCCTTCTCCCGACTTTAAGTTCCCGGTATTTGGGGCTGAAGAAGAAGTTGACAACGAAATTCCAAAAGAGATCTCCTGATTACTCAAACAAGAGGAAAGGTCCATTGAACCTCACAAAGAACCGTTGGAAATGGTAAACTTGGTTCAGAAGAAGAGAGAAAAGAAATCAGGATTGGAGCACTGCTCAGTCCAACTGCCAGAGAGGGTTTGATAAAGCTTCTCAGAGAATTTCCCGATGTGTTTGCTTGGTCCTATCAGGACATGCCTGGGTTGGATACCAACATCGTGGAACATCGCTTACCATTGAGATCGGAATGTCCGCCAGTAAAGCAAAGGTTGAGACGCACTCACCCGGACATGGCCATCAAAATCAAAGAGGAGGTACAGAAACAGATCGACGCGGGTTTCCTCGCTACATCTGAATATCCTCAATGGTTAGCCAACATCGTACCCGTTCCTAAAAAGGACGGAAATGTCAGAATGTGTGTCGACTACAGGGATCTGAATAAGGCTAGTCCAAAGGACGACTTTCCTTTACCACACATTAACATGCTGGTAGACAGCACAGCAAAGTTCAAAGTTTTCTCCTTCATGGATGGATTCTCGGGCTACAACCTGATCAAAATGGCGCCGAAAGACATGGAGAAAACTTCGTTCATTACCCCATGGGGTACCTTTTGTTACAAGGTGATGCCATTCGGTTTGAAGAATGCCGGGGCAACCTATCAAAGGGCCATGACCACTCTGTTTCATGACATGATACACAAAGAAATCGAGGTATATGTCGATGATTTGATTGCAAAATCAAAAACAGAGGATGAGCACGTTGAACATTTTTCAAAATTGTTCGAACGCCTAAGAAAATTCAAGCTCCGCTTGAATCCCAACAAGTGCACCTTCGGTGTCTGTTCGGGGAAACTACTAGGGTTCATCGTCAGCCAGAAAGGAATTAAAGTTGACCCTGACAAGGTCAAGGCCATTCAAGAAATGCCTTCTCCGAAAACTGAAAAACAAGTCAGGGGATTCCTGGGACGTTTGAACTACATCTCCAGATTCATATTCCTTATGACCGCCACTTGTGCGCCGATTTTCAAATTACTAAAAAAGAACCAGGACTGCGTTTGGTCAGAAGACTGCCAAACCGATTTCGACAGTATTAAAGAATATCTGTTAAATCCGCTAATTCTATCACCTCCAGTGGAAGGAAGACCACTGATCATTTATCTCACAGTCCTTGAGGACTCAATGGGATGTGTACTTGGCCAGCAAGACGAAACCAAAAGGAAAGAGTCTTCCATCTACTATTTGAGCAAGAAGTTTACCGACTGTGAAGCTCGGTACACGATGCTTGAGAAAACTTGCTGCATTTTGGCTTGGGCAGCCAAACGTCTCCGCCAGTACATGATTCGTCATACTACTTGGTTGATCTCCGAGATGGATCCAATCAAGTACGTCTTCGAAAAACCTGCTCTCACGGGAAGAATTGCCCGTTGGCAGATGCTACTATCAAAATATGACATAGAGTACCACGCTCAGAAAGCCGTTAAAGGAAGTATTTTAGCCGATCATTTGGCTCATCAGCCGATTGACAATCAGGAATCAATCGGGTTTGACTTCCCAGACGAAGATGTCATGTATCTCAAAATGAAAGACTGCGATGAACCGTTACCCAGTGAAGGGCCAGAACCAGGTTCCCAGTGGGGACTTATCTTTGACGGAGCAGTTAATCATTACGGAAATGGAATTGGGGTAATCATTGTTACCCCTCAGGGTACCCATATTCCTTTCACTGCCAGACTTACGTTCAAATGTACGAACAACGAGGCCGAATACGAAGCTTGTATTATGGGTCTCGAAGAAGCGATTGATTTAAGGATCAAAAACTTGGACGTATACGGTGATTCAGCCTTGGTTATCAATCAGATAACAGGAGATTGGAACACATACCAGTCAGGGTTGATCCCTTACAAAGACTACGCAAGAAGGTTGTTGCCCTTCTTCAACAGAGTTGAGTTTCATTACATCCCTCGTGGTGAGAATCATATGGCTGATGCATTAGCCACTCTCTCTCTTCCATGATTAGCGTAGGTCGATGGAATGACCTACCTAAGATTGACGTTATGCGCCTTGAACGGCCCGCCTACATCTTCGCGATCGAAACAGTCACAGACGACAAACCTTGGTGTCACGATATCAAATGCTTCCTTCAGCAACAAGAGTACCCACCTGGGGCACTCAGAAAGGATAGGAAAACCCTCAGAAGGCTAGCCGGTAGCTTCTTCCTGAGCGGTGATACTCTTTATAAGAGAAATTTTGACATGGTCTTGCTCTGATGTGTGGACAGACCAGAAGCAGACATGCTTATGAAAGAAATTCATGAAGGATCCTTTGGCACTCATGCCAACGGACACACAATGGCGAGAAAGATTCTCAGAGCCGGGTACTATTGGTTGACCATGGAATCCGACTGCTACAAGTACATGAGGAGGTGTCACAAGTGTCAGATATACTCCGACAAAATTCACGTACCGCCATCGCATCTCAAAGTTCTTTCTTCCCCATGGCCTTTTTCCATATGGGGAATCGACATGATTGGCATAATTGAACCTAAGGCTTCAAACGGACATCGGTTCATTCTGGTAGCCATTGACTATTTCACCAAGTGGGTCGAAGCAGCGTCGTACGCTAATGTTACCCGACAAGTGGTAGTCCGATTTATCAAAAACAATATCATCTGCCGTTATGGTGTTCCAAGCCAGATCATTACAGATAATGGATCTAACTTGAACAATAAGATGATGAAAGAGTTGTGCGCAGAGTTCAAGATTGAACACCATAACTCATCTCCCTACCGACCCAAGATGAACGGGCCGTTAGAAGCGGCTAAAAAGAACATCAAGAGGATCGTTCAAAAGATGGTTGTAACCTACAAAGATTGGCACGAGATGCTACCCTTTGCTCTGCACGGTTATCGTACATCTGTCCGCACTTCAATAGGGGCTACCCCTTTCTCTCTAGTGTATGGCATGGAGGCAGTTCTCCCCATAGAAGTAGAGATCCCATCAATCAGGGTATTGATGGAAGCTAAGCTCACCGAAGCTGAATGGTGTCAAAGTCGACACGACGAATTGAACTTGATCGAAGAAAAGCGAATCACGGCTTTATGCCACGGTCAGTTGTATCAACAAAGAATGAAGAGGGCGTTCGACAAAAAGGTCCGACCTCGTGTCTTCAGGAAAGGAGACCTCGTGCTCAAGAAGATACAATCATTTCTCTCTGATTCGCGAGGCAAATGGACTCCGAATTATGATGGCCCCTATGTGGTCACGAAAGCTTTCTCGGGCGGCGCCTTGAGACTTGCAACCATGGACGGAGAGGAATTTGCCTACCCCACGAATGTTGATGTAGTCAAGAAATACTTCGCCTAAACTAAAAAAAAAAACGTCTCGGTGGATTGAAAACCCTAAAGGGCGGTCCAGGAAAAAGTTAGAGACATAAAAAAAAATCATCCCGATGGATTGGAAATATCATAGTACAATCCAGGCAAAAATTAGGGATAATGGCAAGTAACTATGTTCAACAGAGGCAAGTCCCTCAGTAGCAGTTACATCACCCATCGGAGGAAATCTCCAGTCAAAGGTCATCTTCGACGGAAGCTCAGGATGTCCCGAATTCAAAGTTGGTAGAGGGATAGTGGTCGTTATGTTTCAACGTAGCCATTTTCCCTGTAAATTACCATTTTCTGAACTTTGTATATACTCTTTGGAATCACGCGTTTGGCTGATCTCCATCTTATCAATAAAATTTGAGCCCTTGTGCTTTTGTTTGTAATTCTTACTTGTTTTAGCTTTACAGAACGACGTTGTTTAAACTTAATCAGCGACTCTTAAAATGAAACAAAATGAATTTACTTGTTAAAACTTTTTCTGCTTTTAAATTAAAGATGGCATTTCTTTTGACTGTTGAACATCAGAAGAACATCGATCGCTTCTCCAGAAGTAAGCGAACTTCGAAGTGCAGAATCAAAGTACTCCTTCTAAGCCAGTGCGCCTGAATGAAGGATCAACTGTATCAGATGCGATTTTCTCGTCTGATACCCTCGGCCGAGTTCTCATCTCCTAAGCCCGATCAACATAGCTCCCAACAGGGACTATCTCTCCTAAGCAAGGTGGAATTACTGCTTGTTGAACCAGTGGTACCTTTTTGTCCCCAGCAGTGGCCGAGTATCCAGTCGTGTTCATCTTTTACTCTGTATGTCGCGTCTGTTTTGTCAGCATAAGCATACATACATCATGCATTTTTTATTTGCATTCACATTTCATATTGCATCACTATCACTTGAGTCGATCTTATCCTTCCATGATAACCGTCCTCTCAATCGAGTTTGTCAGTTCTTTCCTCGTCAGGAATTGCTTCGTCTGAACAATCTCGCTACCAGTGTATCTCTAGATCAGAGTCGGCGATCGACCACTTTGATAACTTGAACCTCTGAAACATCAGAGAAACCTTCAACAGATGTCACTCTTCACCATTGAAGATGATTTCCTTGCTTTCCCGGATTAAGGAAAATCCCCAGAGAAAGCCTCTTAAACAGAGATTCGGCAGTACAACAGTGTTTCTCCGAAAATCCGCTGATGAAAAGGTCATCGGCACCTCAAAAATTGGATCCCATCATATGGCATTTCTCTGGGAAGATCCCATGAAAAGTATGATGCAATATCCCCAAGCGAAGCAGTCTCTCAAGAGACTCACTTTCACCAGTAGAATCGACAAATGGCATCTCCAACAGAGAAGTTTGTGTACCTCTACAACTCGGACGACTGGGTTCCCCAGCAGGTCTGACATCAAAACTTTTTCGTCAAATGGCATCTCTCCAGGAAAATTCGGCGAGAAGTTTGAGGAAAACCGCTACGAATAGCATTCCTTGTCAATAAAGTTTATTGACAAAAGAAACTAAGACCAGTTCCTTGGTAGGAAACCAGGATCGAGGGGAAGTTTACATCAGAAACTAAGACTAGTTCCTTGGTAGGAAACCAGGATCGAGGGGAAGTTTACATCAGAAACTAAGACCAGTTCCTTGGTTGGAAACCAGGATCGAGGGGAAGTTTAAATCAGAAACTGAGACCAGTTCCTCGGTTGGAAGCCAGGATCGAGGGGAAGTTTACCTTTTCTAAGTATCAGTGCTTAGCAAAAGAAGATGAATGTGCAAGCTGCCGTTCATAGCCATCAAAATTTCGGTTATTCCGATATTTAATCCTCTTGCACCCCGAATGCTCGAATACTTTCGTCATTCACACCTTCGGGTCCAAGAAGATTAAATAGGGGCATCTGTCATACCCCAAATTTTGACCACTAAAGTTTCCCATCATTGTGCAAATCATCATCACAATATGGATGAATCATCATGCCTCATCAATCTCCTCAAGGAATTGTTGAGCATTGACTGCAATCATAACTAGGGTTTCAAGCCCTCTCTGAGCCTTAGACAAAAGATCAATCAAGGAATAACTTGATCCTTAACTTGTCTAACCTCTCAATGGATCAAAAGGACACCCACTTCAAGGATTAAGCACAATGCTGCTCCCTTCTAGGTGGATCAAGCCTCCCGATCGACAGTGTCACCAAATTAGGGTTTTGATCGCCCAGGGCCTCCAGATGGAAAAATTCTTCTGGGCACAAGCCAATGATCCAAAACATAACCTAATATACTTCATGGGACCTCATGAACCCAATCATCAAGTCAATTTTGCCTCAGGGGATGCATACATTAAAAATCAGGAATTTGGGTTTCTTGACCTAATTCACCCCTAAGTTGACTTTTGGGACAAATCATGAGCCAAGACCTCAAGACATGATTTGAGGGTCTTTGATATACTACATTGATCCATTTGTCACAATGGATTGATCCAGGAAGCTTGAGCAACAAGTTTCAATTTCATCTGCACCACAATTAGGGTTTCGCGAGAAAAGTCAACTGTAACCTTGACTTTTGACTTGGACATGCTCCCAAGCCCTAATACATGAATGAATATACCCTATGACACCCATGGAACATGTCCATCAAGTTTGATTTAGGTCAAGGACATGATTTCCTGAAGAATTGCACAGTTTGGAATTCATCTGATAAAAAGTCAACTGTGCACAAAAAGTCAACTTTAACTTTTTGAGATTTTTCACCAAAATGGTTTTTTAACCCTAAAATGATGTTAATGTATGATTTGAATCATCATTCATCAACAAAAATCAAAGAAAGTGAGATAACTTGTAAAAGGGGTAACCATAAAAACTTAGAAATTTTTCTAAGTTAAAAATAAAGTGGCTAGGGTACCAACTTTGGAGGACCATAACTCCTAAACCACAAGGCCAATTTTTTCCATCCAAAGCTTGATTTGTAGACCTCATTATCATCTACAAAAGCTTCAACTACAAGTCATTCCAATTCATTAAGGATTTTGAGTTATGGAGTGATCAAAGTGGCTGAAAAGTGAAAATGTCACTTTTTCCAACACTTAGTGAAATTTTCACTAAGTCAGAATTTGCCTTCACTTTTTGCCAAATGTAGGGGGATTTTTCACTTGGAATCAAAAGAGATCAAAACCAAACTTGTTCAAACAGTTGTTGTATCATGTTAGGGCTTTCCAAAATGGCCAAGAACATTGCCAAGTTCAACCTACATCATGAGATACAACATTGGCAAGTTGCCTTGCTGAAATCTGTCAAAGCAAGGCAGAATTTGCATTTTGGCTCGATTTACCAAAATCAGCCAATTTCAATAGTTCCTATCCACTTGGACACCTCTGAGGATTGAATCCAAAGGGGACAATCACTGAGCCAAGCCTCCAAAGTCCATGGAACAAGAAATAGCATGTTGAACCTAGAGTTGCCAAAATAGGGACAAGACTCCAAATTTGGAATGAGGCATTCAATGGAACCATCAAGGTGGCATGGACTGAGCCATTCTCATCTGAAATCAGTCAAGACTTATCCAAGACCAAGGGAACCACAGCTCTGAGCCCTAACCTCTAGTCAATGGCTAGAGGAGACTTGCATTTTTATTGGCCAACATTGAGGAAACACCTGCTGCAGTTGCCATTCACTGTGGATCCCAAAACAAACATTGCTCTACTATAAATAGAGCTCAATTGTGATCAGTTTGAGTACACCAAAGCCATCAAACAGATGCTTTCCTCAAAATCTTTTCTTTCACTCCAATTTTGCCTTCAGAGACAAGTCACTATCGGGTTTTGAGTTTGAGAGCAATTCCAATCAAACCAATCACTCACACACCTCACATACATCATATAGAAGTGATCCAAACACTCAAACAACATCTGTAACACAGATTTCACAAAATCACCAGCTGGTTGCTCAAGGTTTTAACCAAGTTGCAGCTGAGGTACCACAGAGTGATCCAGCCAATTTCAATCAAGTCCAAGCATTCAAAACACTTTGGGTCTCTAATAGAGTGTAAGACCCAATCCTTTTTTGACCAAATCATTTTGGGCCTCACTTATTGTATAAGTCCCGATACCGTCAAAAAACAAACGGCGCAATCGTCGCCTTTTTTCAAAAAATCATCTGGGCCTCTCCTTGAGCTATAAGACCCATTCAAAACACTTTGGGCCTCTAATAGAGTGTAAGACCCAATCCTTTTTTGACCAAATCATTTTGGGCCTCACTTATTGTATAAGTCCCGATACCGTCAAAAAACAAACGGCGCGATCGTCGCCTTTTTCAAAAAATCATTTGGGCCTCTCCTTGAGCTATAAGACCTATTCAAAACACTTTGGGCCTCTATTAGAGTGTAATACCCAACCACCTTTTAACCAAAACATGTTGGGCCTCACTTATTGTATAAGTCCCTCTGCGTTAAAAGAAAACCTCGGCGCGATCGCCATTTTAAACGAAAAGTCAACTGGGCCTACCCTCGTGTTATAAGCCCCACTCTTTTTCTTTAAAACTTTTTGGGCCTCTTGAGAGAGTGTAAGACCCATCCCTTTGTACAGAAAACCTTTTTGGGCCACAGTCACTTGTATAAGACCCTCTGTACAAATTCAACAGTGCAATCACTGGTAAAACCCTCGGCCTCTCCTTGAGCTGTAAGCCCCAAATCTTTCTTTTTCAAAGCACTTTCTCCTTTGATTTTGAATATATTGTTGTTTTCAATCTTTCTTTGTTGAACAACTAACCAACATCATGGAAGCTCTACAACCGAGTAAGTGTTTATACGCTTTCATTTACTGCTTTCATATTATATAACTGTATTGTGGGGCTGCTCACTGTAAGTCTCCTTTCATAAACTCATATCAACTGTGTAATAATAGTATAGATATTTTGAGTTTCCCCGGAAACTACGTCTAGAACTAGGTAAAGCCGTTCCGTTTATCCGTAGAAATAGACACCTAGATCCCCAATAGGAGCACCAGATACAGTCTTCTCTTCGGCTGTCCTCCTTAGGAATCATCAAGAAACTCTACTCCCCAAGATGAATGTATTCTTCGTGAATGGCATCTTTGAGTTTCTTCCAAATTCTCGAACGTTCCTGACTCGATCTATTCCTTGTGAATAGCTTGCCTTGAATGTCTCGGGGTTTGGGAACCCACTACGGTCATAATCTTGGACCTTAACTAAGGAACCCTCTTTAAAAGTTAAAAGTCGCTGGATAGTAAACCTCGCACGTTTATCAGTGGTTTTTATCTTTAAAAGAGTCATCTCTCTGAATGGAAAGGAGGTGATGGACCCACGGGCTTCTTAAAAGCATCGGCCTCCTCTTGGGCATCGTACAAGGACCCGTCGGCTTCTTAGAAGTATTGACAGCCTCCTCTTAGGCTTTGTATAATGATCTCTTCCTCCGGGAATGATAGTCTTCTCTTGGGCTTCGTACAAGGACCGATCGGCTTCTTAAAAGCTTCCAGCCTCCTCTTGGGCTTCGTACAAATTGTCCCGACGACCTCCTAGAGGTATAGGAACAGAACTTAGTAATCTACATAGAGCAGTCCTTTCCAGAGTCTATTACTGTTTCTCTAAGCATAGTACAAAAGATAAAACTCTAGACTTGGACAGTCTATTTTCCTTGAGTCTCAAAGACATTCTCAAGTGACCCTCCGTTAAATAGGAAGGAAACCCGCAGACTCGGACAGTCTCAATACCCTTCGGATTTCCCCGTTTCCTTAAAGAACAGGGAACAACCCCGATCCTCAAATTAAACCCATGAGTACAATGTTGCTCATATAGGAACTGATTTTCTCTTTAAAGATCAGTATACTGGACCTGTCACTTAACTAAAATAGTCACCAGCAGATCGCCTCCTCTTAGGCTTTGTATAATGATCCTTCTTATCCTCAGCATAAGATAGCCTCCTCTTGGGCTTTGTACAAATGATTCTCCCCAACGGAGCAAACCTTTTCAGCCTCCATCTCGGGCTTTATACGAGATACAACAAAAAACACTCTCTTGTTGAATATAAAAGATTCCCCTGTAGAGTCAAAACCTTTTAGCCTCTCTCTCAGGCTTTGTATGAGACACAAAAAACTCCCTCGTTGAGTCAATCATCCTTTTGCCTCCATCTCGGGCCTCGTACGAGATACAAATTCCATAAGCAAGAGTCAAACTCTTTTTCAGCCTCCATCTCGGGCTTCATACGAGCTATAAAAGATTCTCCAACTGAGTCAACTCTTTTTTAGCCTCCTCTTAGGCTTTGTATAATGATATTCCCCACTGGGTCGAACCCTTTTTAGCCTCTCTCTCGGGCCTTGTACGAGACACATATTAGCCTCCTCTTAGGCTTTGTATAATGATTTTCCCAAGCAGAAATTAGCCTCCTCTTAGGCTTTATATAAGATAACCACTGGTTAATCCAATTAACCTTTTAGCATCAAACATGTGCCTCGTTCACAGTACTCAAACATCAACAACTCCTTCCCTTTCATCTAATCGCTGTAAGCGGCAAGCCTCTGGATCATCTACATCCATGCCACTGTCCTTCTTTTAGCATGAGGAATTCCTAAGGAAAGATGGCGTTGCTCTATACACAGAGTTAAAGTCTTCTCCTTCAGGTTAAAACCCCTTCTTCAGAAATTATGGCATTGCTAGGATCCGCGTATCCCAGTTAAAGTAATTCTCCTTCTTCCCTCTTTAGAGACGACAAATTCTCTCTGAAGTCGAGACCTTTCAGCTTCACATCTTGGGCTTTGAACAAGATACAAACAACCTTTCGCTTCACGTCTTGGGCTTTGAACAAGACACCAAAAATCATTTCCTGGAACTACGAACGCTCTGATTTCCCTGTTTCGGTAAACGGGAATACGTAGGCATAAGATCGAAAGAAAAGATCTTAGCGAGCACACTCAATAAAAAACCCAAATCCCATTTCGAAAGCAGTAATTCAAAAGCAATCAGTCCTAACATCCTACACATCTCATCGAACCAATAACCTAGGTAAAACCCCGAATCTTTGAAGCATCTGTAACCAAATAGACCGCTGTTCAAACTCAGTATGCAAGCAGGGTTAGTTGGAGACATCTATTTCCCTTCCTTCATCAGCTTTAATGGGATAAAAAATTAATCGAGCTGTAGTGGTAGCAACACCGAAGAGCGGTTGTGCCTCGCAAGCACGTCCAAAAAATCGCTCGCTACAAATAGTACACCTTTAGTTGCCATTATTGATACGGGAGCGACTCATTCGTTTATTTCGTCTGAGTGCGCGAAGCGTTTGAATCTTGTGTTGTCTCTGATGGATGGTAAGATGGTTATTGATACTCCAGCAATGGGGTCAGTAACTACTTCTTTGGTTTGTTTAAGTTGTCCTTTAACCATTTATGGTAAAGACTTTGAGATGGACTTAGTGTGTTTGCCGTTGGAAGGATTGGATGTGGTCTTGGGTATGAATTGCTTGCAATTTAATAGAGTTCATATAGATTGTTATCACAAGTTAGTGAGGTTTCCTTCTTTGGAAGAGGACGAAGACTCGAGTTTCCTATCCACTAAAGAGTTGAAGAAACTTTTAGCGGACGAAGCTCAATTGTTCGGTTTGTTTGCATCTTTAACTGTGGATAGTCAAATGTCACTTGATGTGTTTCCTGTTGTGTGTGATTTTCCTGAAGTGTTTCCTGAGGATATTACAGAGGTACCGCCAGAGAGAGAAGTTGAGTTTTCTATTGATCTAGTTCCGGGTACTAGACCGATTTCGATGGCACCGTATCGTATGTCGGCATCGGAGTTGGTAGAATTGAAGAAGCAATTGAATGACTTGCTGGACAAGAAATTTGTAAGACCAAGTGTTTCTCCGTGGGGTGCTCCGGTATTGTTGGTTAAGAAGAAGGATGGAAGTATGCGGTTGTGCATTGATTATCGACAATTGAACAAGGTGACAATTAAGAACAAGTATCCGCTTCCAAGGATCGATGATTTGTTGGACCAATTGGTCGGTGCGCATGTTTTTAGCAAGATTGATTTGAGATCGGGATACCACCAAATTCGTGTGAAAGGAGAAGATATTCAAAAGACGGCCTTTAGGACACGGTATGGTCATTACGAATATTCTCTAATGCCATTCGGGGTTTCTAATGCGCCGGGTGTGTTTATGGAATACATGAATCGTATTTTTCATGTACAGTTGGATCGTTTCGTGGTTGTGTTCATCGACGACATTTTGATTTACTCTAAGTCTCAAGAGGAGCATGAAGAGCATTTGAGAATTGTGTTGTAAATCTTGAAAGAAAAACAATTATATTCTAAGTTGTCGAAATGTGAATTTTGGTTGTCGGAAGCAAGTTTCCTTGGGCATGTTATTTCCGGTAATGGTATTAGTGTTGATCCATCCAAGATTGATGCGGTGATGCAATGGGAGGCTCCTAGATCGGTGACGGAGATCCGAAGCTTTTTAGGATTGGCGGGTTATTATCGGAGGTTTATTGAGGGATTTTCGAAGTTGGCACTTCCGTTAACGCAATTGACTTGTAAAGGAAAGGCTTTCATTTGGGATATTCATTGTGAAGAGAGTTTCAATGAGCTAAAGAGAAGGTTGACAATGGCTCCGATCTTGATTTTACCGAATCCTAATGAACCATTTGTTGTGTATTGTGATGCTTCATTGATTGGTTTAGGTGGTGTTTTGATGCAAGATGGAAAAGTTGTGGCATATGTTTCAAGACAATTGAGAGTGCATGAAAAAAATTATCCTACACATGACTTGGAGTTAGCGGCGGTGGTGTTTGTTTTGAAAATATGGAGGCATTATCTTTATGGTGCGAGATTTGAAGTTTTTAGTGATCACAAAAGCTTGAAATATTTATTTGATCAAAAATAATTGAACATGAGGCAAAGAAGGTGGTTAGAGCTTTTGAAGGATTATGATTTTGGTTTGAATTACCATCCGGGTAAGGCAAACGTGGTGGTCGTGCCTTGAGTCAGAAGTCATTACATATGTCCTCATTGATGATGAGAGAATGGGAACTTTTGGAGAGTTTTAGAGACTTGAGTTTGGTTTGTGAAATGACGCCGAGAAGTGTGAGACTTGGTATGCTACATGTTACGAATGATTTTCTTGCAACCGTATGTGAAAAGCAAAAGTTGGATTTGAAGTTCGTTGATTTGATGACGAATGAGAATGAGGATTTCAAGGTTGATAATTTTGGAGTTTTGAGATTCCGTGGTCGCATTTGTATTCCCGATGATGCGGAGTTGAAAAAGATGATATTAGAAGAAGGACACCGAAGTAGCTTAAGTATTCATCCGGGAGCGAATAAAATGTATCAAGATTTGAAGAAAATCTTTTGGTGGTCCGGATTAAAGAGGGATGTTGCTCAATTTGTGTATGCATGCTTAACTTGTCAAAAGTCGATGGTGGAACATCAAAACCCTAGTGGATTGATGCAACCGTTGGACATTCCGGAGTGGAAATGGGATAGTAATTCGATGGATTTTGTTACGGGATTGCCGAATACGCAAAGAGGTCATAATGCTATTTGGGTAATTATTGATAGGCTTACTAAATCTGCTCACTTCATTCCAATTGATATTAGTTATCCTTTGGAGAAGTTAGCCGAGATTTATATTCTTGTGGTTGTAAAGTTACATGGAGTTCCTAAGAGTATTATATCGGATGGAGATCCTAGATTCACATCGAGGTTTTGGGAGAGTTTACAAAAGGCTTTAGGTTCTAAGCTAAGGTTGAGTTCGGCTTATCATCCGCAAACGGATGGTCAAACCGAGAGGACAATTCAATCATTGGAGGATTTATTGCGTGCTTGTGTGCTCGAGCAAGGTGGTGCTTGGGATAGTTATTTGGCATTGATTGAGTTCACCTATAATAATAGTTTTCATTCGAGTATAGGTATGGCACCATTTGAGGCTTTGTATGGTCGGAGATGTCGAACACCTTTGTGTTGGCATGAAACCGGCGAGAGGACGATAGTTGGACCGGAGATGGTACAACAAACGACGGAGAAAGTGAAGTTTATTCGGGAGAAGATGAAAGCTTCTCAAAGTAGACAAAAGAGTTATCATGACAAGAGGAGAAAAGATCTTGAGTTTCAAGAAGGCGACCATGTGTTTTTGAGAGTTACACCGGTTACGGGTGTGGGTCGTGCTTTGAAATCGAAGAAGTTGACTTCTCGTTTTATTGGTCCGTATCAGATTTCTGCATGAGTTGGTGTTGTGGCTTACGGTGTGGCGTTGCCTCCGAACCTTTCGAAATTGCATGATGTATTCCATGTTTCGCAACTTCGGAAGTATGTTCCGGATCCGTCACATGTTATTCCTATGGACGAGGTTGAAGTGAGAGATAACCTTACGGTGGAAGCTTTACCGATTAGGATTTTGGACCGTGAAGTTAGAAGCTAAGAGGCAAGGATATTGCGCTAGTAAAAGTAGCATGGGGAGGCGCTGCGGAAGGCGATATGACTTGGGAGCTAGAGAGTAGGATGCGAGGGTCGTATTCGGAGTTGTTTGAATCAGGTAATATTTTCGAGGACGAAAATTTCTAAAGTGGGGGAGAGTTGTAATGCCCTGATTCCAATTATTCCCATTTTTTTTAGTATTTTATTTAAATGGAGTGATAAATTATTTTATTTGTGGAATTGGTATGTTAATATGCTATGTTTATGTGTCATGATATTTGACCGTTTTGAGAGTTTTCGGGGAAATTAGAATGAAGGATATTTTAGAGATTTCTCAATTATTAGTAAGTTAGAAATTTAGTAATAATTATTCGAAAAATGATTAAGTGTGGAATTTTGTGAGAAAATGAATTAATTGTATTTGAGTGGAAAAATAGATAGAAAGGAAAAAGAAATAAGAAGAAGGAAAAATAGAAAAGAGAAATAGAAAGAAAAAGGATAGAAAGAAAGAAGAGGAAGAGAAGAGAAGAGGAAAAAAGAGGAAAACTAGAGAATCATCAAGAACGATCATTTAGCGAGTTTGGAATCCGGGTAAGGGTGTGAAATCTTGTTATCTTAGCAATGTGTATGATTATGTATGATTGTATTGTTGTTTTTGCTAATTTTCATGAGTTCTGGTATAAACCCATTTGTGTAGAAAATGGTAGAAATCGATTAAATCGAGTTGAAAATAATATGTTTGGATCCCTTGTTGTTGATACATGAGTAATACATGTTGTTGGATATCAAATTGGTATTTTTCTGTGTGTAGATGATGAAATTGGAGGATTTTGGGGGAGAAAACGCAGAACTTGGTTCTGCAGAATTTTTCTGGGTTTTCCCCGGGCCATACGCGTAAGGGGCGTGTCCATACGCGTATGAGCCAGGCGTTACGCGTATCATTGGCCTGTTTTTGGGCCAATACGCGTATGGGGGTGGCTTTTCCCGGCCCTCTGGTGATACGCGTATGGGTGTGGGGCGTACGCGTATGGGTTTTGAAAACGTGGAATTATGAAGGAAATGGGTTCTACCCATACGCGTATGGACATGGGTGATACGCGTATGGACAGGAGGAATGTAAAAATGGGATTTTTCAAAATGTCGCTTTCGTTCTGGTCCGTAACTTTTGTTCCGATTATCCGATTCTTACATTCCTGGTACCGTTGGGAAGCTATTGAGCTGTACTTTGTGATTATGATGGTGTGGAAACTGTTGGCCGATTTTATTATGTCAGAAAGTCGGGAATAGTGCTATTTAGCGATTTTTACCGTTTTGACTGTGTGTTTAAATGTGAATCATACAATAGTGCATTGATGTGAATGTATATAGATTGTATGTGATTGTATGAGATGAATGCATGAATATATTATGAATATGTATGCATTTCAAGAATGTCTTGAGTCACTTTGCATGTGAAGCATAATGAAGTACATTCTTGTGTTGAACGATTCTAATGAGAATCCGTTGTATCGTCGTGTGCCTATGTGAGGTGTGAGCGATGATTACAAACGATTGTGTGCCTAGGTGAGGTGTGAGAAATCGGGTCGTGTGCCCGTGTGGGGTGTGAGTGATCCATAAACATTGTGTGCCCATGTGGGGTGTGAGCAATGGGTGAACATCGTAGGCCCGACGGGGAGTTACAGTGATGTAACGAGCGATGGTTCCAGCAGAGTTCCTGAGTGAACTAGAGATGATTGAGTCGGTACCGCATTGCATTTGCATAGAGTCGTGAGTTGGTCTCTATGATTTGCATTTATCATCTTTGTATTTGTGCATTGATGAGTAAACATGAATGTGTATGTTTATGTGGAATGATTGAGAATTGCGAAAGTATGTCTGATGAATATGCTTGGTTGTATATATATATACATACATTGTGATGTATATGGGTGAGTTTTGATGAATTATGGTGAGAATGTGGAATATGTGTATTTTTATGTTAAGATATATATAATTATATGCATTGTTATTATGATAATATTTCTCACCCTTCTGTTGTTTTATGATGCTCTATGAGGCATTGCAGAGTAGGTATGCTGGTGGTCTTTTTGTGAAGCGCGTCTTCATTCTTTTGGTCGGTTGGCTCTGATATGTAACACCGGGTAGCTAGGATAGCTATGATTCTTTTGTGATACATTGTGTATGTATCTTGTTGAAGAATGTTTATGTAAACATGAATGATGTTGGTGGAGAATACTTGATGATACACGTATTTATGTATATATGTATATATGTTGTTGTTATTCAATGTTTAGATTTTCCGCTTTTATTCTAAATGTTGAGATGTGGGTGTAAGGACTAAGTTCCTCTGTTTCAAAGTTACCCCACTGTTGCATATCAATTGTTGAGCAGGTGTTGTATGTTTTAATTTAAAGTATAATGTGACATATCTCTTTTATACCATGGTTATAATTATACTCTGGCGAAATTTTTAATATGTGCCCAAATGATTATGTGATTGTTTGGGGGTATAGAAAGGGGGTGTTAAACTGGAACCATCGCTCGTTATCAATGTAACTCCCAGTCGGGCCTACGATGTTCACCCATTGCTCACACCCCACATGGGCACACAATGTTTATGGATCGCTCACACCCCACCTGGGCACACGACCCGATCGCTCACACCCACAGGCGGGCACACAATTCGATTGCTCACACCTCAACTAGGCACACAATCGTTTGTAATCATTGCTCACACCCCACATAGGCATACGACGATACAACGGATTCTCATTAGAATCGCTCAACACAAGAATGTACTTCATTATGCTTCACATGCAAAATGACTCAAGACATTCTTGAAATGAGTACATATTCCAAATATATTCATGCATTCATCTCATACAATCACATACAATCTATATACATTCACATCAATGCACTAATGTACGATTCGCATTCAAACACACAGTCAAAACGGTAAAAGTCGCTAAATAGCACTATTCCTGACTTTCCGACATAATAAAATCGGCCAACAGTTTCCACACCATCATAATCCCAAAGTACAGCTCAATAGCTTTCCAACGATATAAAGAACACCTAAATCGGAATTACGGTTCGAGAATTATGAGTTTTTAAAAGAAAAGAAAATTATAAAAAAAACAAAAGCGCCCGGCGACTGGAACGTTTCGCCCGGCGACGCTTCAATTTCGTCCTCGCTTCGCCCGGCGAAGAAGGGGCGAAGGAAAACCTCACAAACGTGAACCAAACCAGTAGCTTGACACTCTCTCGCCTCTCAATTTCGCCCGGCGAAGGCACGAACCGCCCGGCGCTCTGGGCAATTCGCCCGGCGATTCACACCAGAAGCAGAATTTATGCTTCGTGTACACTGTTCCAAAACCCCCAAAAATTCCATTTTCTTCCCCAATTCACTCCCATCATCAAAACAGTTAATAGCAATGGTTCATAAACATATAGAGATCATACAACACAATTTATATCGATTTCTATCCGCGAAAACATCGATTTCTACCATTTTCTACACCAATGGGTTAATACCAAAACTCATGAAAATCAACAAAACAATAATATAATCATACATAATCGTACACATTGCTAAGATAACAAGATTTCACACCCTTACCCGGATTCCAAACTCGCTAAATGATCGTTCTTGATGATTCTCTAGTTTTCCTCTTTTCCTCTTCTCTTCTCTTCCTCTTCTTTCTTTCTATCCCTTTTTCTTTCTCTTCTCTTTTCTATTTTTCCTTCTTCTTATTTCTTTTTCCTTTCTATCTATTTTTCCACTCAAATACAATTAATCCATTTTCTCACAAAATTCCATACTTAATCATTTTTCCAACAATTATTACTAAATTTCTAACTTACTAATAATTGAGAAATGTCTAAAATATCCTCCATTCTAATTTCCCCGAAAACTCTCAAAACGGTCAAATATCATAACACGTCAACATAGCATATTAACATACCAATTCCACAAATAAAATAATTTATCACTCAATTTAAATAAAAGACTCAACAAAATGGGCATAATTGGAATCGGGGCGTTACAACTCTCCCCCACTTTAGAAATTTTCGTCCTCGAAAATATTACCTGATTCAAACAATTACGGATACGACTCTCGCATCCGACTCTCTAGTTCCCAAGTCATATTGCCTTCCGCAGCGCCTCCCCACGCTACCTTCACAAGTGCAATATCCTTACCTCTTATCTTCTTAACTTCACGGTCCAAAATCCTAATCGGTAAAGCTTCAACCGTAAGGTTATCTCTCACTTCAACCTCGTCCATAGGAATAACATGTGACGGATCCAGAACATACTTCCGAAGTTGCGAAACATGGAATACATCATGCAAATTCTAAAGATTCGGAGGCAACGCCACACGGTAAGCCACAACACCAACTCGTGCAGAAATCTGATACGGACCAATAAAACGAGAAGTCAACTTCTTCGACTTCAAAGCACGACTCGCACCCGTAATCGACGTAACTCTCAAAAATACATGGTCGCCTTCTTGAAACTCAAGATCTTTTCGTCTCTTGTCTTGATAACTCTTCTGTCTACTTTGAGAAGCTTTATTCTTTTCACGAATAAACTTCACTTTCTCCGTCGTTTGTTGTACCATCTCCGGTCCAACTATCGTCCTCTCACCGGTTTCATGCAAACACAAAGGCGTTCGACATCTCCGACCATATAAAGCCTCAAATGGTGCTATACCTATACTTGAATGAAAACTATTATTGTAGGTGAACTCAATCAGAGCCAAATAACTATCCCAAGCACCACCTTCCTCAAGCACACAAGCACGCAAAAATCCTCCAACGATTGAATTGTCCTCTCGGTTTGACCATCCGTTTGCGGATGATAAGCCGAACTCAATCTTAGCTTATAACCCAAAGCCTTTTGTAAACTCTCCCAAAACCTTGATGTGAATCTAGGATCTCTATCCGATACAATACTCTTAGGAACTCCATGTAACTTCACAACCGCAAGAATATAAATCTCGGCTAACTTCTCCAAAGGATAACTAATATCAATTGGAATGAAGTGAGCAGATTTAGTAAGCCTATCAACAATTACCGAAATAGCATTATGACCTCTTTGCGTATTCGGCAATCCCGTAACAAAATCCATCGATATACTATCCCATTTCCACTCCGGAATGTCCAATGGTTGCATCCTTCCACTAGGCTTTTGATGTTCCACCTTAGACTTTTGACAAGTTAAGCACGCATACACAAATTGAGCCATATCTCTCTTTAATCCGGACCACCAAAAGATTTTCTTCAAATCTTGATACATTTTATTCGCTCCCGGATGAATACTTAAGTTACTTCGGTGTCCTTCTTCCAATATCATCTTTTTCAACTCCGCATCATCGGGAATACAAACACGACCACGGAATCTCAAAACTCCAAAATTATCAACCTTGAAATCCTCATTCTCATTCATCATCAAATCAACGAAGTTCAAGTCCAACTTTTGCTTTTCACATACGGTTGCAAGAAAATCATTCGTAACATGTAGCATACCAAGTCTCACACTTCTCGGCGTCATTTCACAAACCAAACTCAAGTCTCTAAAATTTTCCAAAAGTTCCCATTCTCTCACCATCAATGCGGACATATGTAACGACTTCCGACTCAAAGCATCGGCCACCACGTTTGCCTTACCCGGATGGTAATTCAAACCAAAATCATAATCCTTCAAAAGCTCTAACCACCTCCTTTGTCTCATGTTCAATTCTTTTTTATCAAATAAATATTTCAAGCTCTTGTGATCACTAAAAACTTCAAATCTTGCACCATAAAGATAGTGCCTCCATATTTTCAAAACAAACACCACAGCCGCTAACTCCAAGTCATGTGTAGGATAATTCTTTTCATGCACTATCAATTGTCTAGAAGCATAAGCCACAACTTTTCCATCTTGCATCAGAACACCACCTAAACCAACCAAGGAAGCATCACAATGCACAACAAATGGTTCCGTCGGATTTGGCAAAATCAAGATCGGAGCTATTGTCAACCTTCTTTTTAACTCATTGAAACTCTCTTCACAATGAATATCCCAAATGAAAGCCTTTCCTTTACAAGTCAATTGCGTTAACGGAAGTGCCAACTTCGAAAATCCCTCAATAAACCTCCGATAATAACCCGCCAAGCCTAAAAAGCTTCGAATCTCCCTAACCGATCTAGGAGCCTCCCATTGTATCACCGCATCAATCTTGGATGGATCAACACTAATACCACTCCCAGAAATAACATGCCCAAGAAAACTTACTTCTGACAACCAAAATTCACATTTTGACAACTTAGCATACAATTGTTTCTCGTTCAAAATTTGTAACACAATCCTCAAATGCTCTTCATGCTCCTCTTGAGACTTAGAGTAAATCAAAATATCGTCGATGAACACAACCACAAAACGATCCAACTGTTAATGAAAAATACGATTCATGTGTTCCATAAACACACTCGGCGCATTAGAAACCCCGAATGGCATCACGGAATATTCGTAATGGCCATACCGTGTCCTAAAGGCCGTCTTTTGAATATCCTCTTCGTTCACACGAATCTGGTGATATCCCGATCTTAAATCAATCTTGCTAAAAACACGCGCACCAATCAATTGGTCCATCAAATCATCGATCCTTGGAAGCGGATACTTGTTCTTAATTGTCACCTTGTTCAATTGTTGATAATCGATGCATAACCGCATACTCCCATCCTACTTCTTTACCAACAATACCGGAGCACCCCAAGGAGAAACACTTGGTCTTACAAATCTCTTGTCCAACAAGTCATTCAATTGCTTCTTCAATTCTACCAACTTCGATGCCGACATACGATACGGTGCCATCGAAATTGGTCTAGTACCCGGAACTAGATCAATAGAAAACTCAACTTCTCTTTCCGGCGGTACATCCTTAATGTCCTCAGGAAACACCTCAGGAAAATCACACACCACTGGAAACACATCGAGCTCAACTTTACTCTCCACCGACAATGATGCAAACACATCGAACAATTGAGCTTCGTCCGCTAAAAGTTTCTTCAACTCTTTAGTGGATAGGAAACTCTCATCTTCATCATCTTCCAAAGAAGGAAACCTCACTAACTTGTGATAGCAATCTATATGAACTCGATTAAATCGCAACCAGTTCATACCCAAGATTACGTCCAAACCTTCCAACGGCAAACACACTAAATCCATCTCGAAGTCTTTACCATAAATGGTCAAAGGACAACTCAAACAAACCAACGAAGTAGTTACTGACCCCATTGCGGGAGTATCAATAACCATCTTACCATCCATCAGAGACAACACAAGATTTAAACGTTTCGCGCACTCAGACGAAACAAACGAATGAGTCGCTCCCATATCAATAATAGCAACTAAAGGCTTACTATTAATAAATCATGTACCTTTAATCAAACGGTCTGCATTAGTAGTTTGAGTCCCCGCCAATGCAAACACCTTTCCGCCCGCTTGAGCTTGTTTCGGCTTAGTACACTTAGTACTAATGTGACCAACTTCTCCACAATTATAGCACTTCATCATATTCCTTCTACAATCGGTAGTAGTATGCCCAAGGCCTCCACAGTTAGAATATTTCACCACAGTCTTCCCACACTCAAATGATTTATGACCCATTTCACCACACTTGTAACACTTAATGGAACCGGAACCTCCTCTTCTATATCTCTTCTCAAAGTTTCCCCTATGCTTGCCCTTATCAGCGGGTGTCACATAAGGTCCACTTCTAGCTTGTTGCTTTCCTTTCCGCTCATTCAAACTTTAATAATGTGTAGAACGAGCCTTACTATCTTCCTCGAAGATTCTACAACATTCCGTCAAATCCGCAAACCTCCTTATCCTTTGATATCCCACAGCTTGTTTAATCTCGGGACTCAAACCATTCTCATACTTAATGCACTTTGAGAATTCAGCAGTGATCGCAGCATAATGAGGATGGAATTGAACCAACTCCACAAACTTAGCAGTATAGTCCACCACGGACATACTACCTAGTTTCAATTCAAGGAATTACATCTCCTTCTTTCCCTTCACACTCTCAGGGTAATACTTTCTCAAGAACTCAGTACGAAATAAATCCCAAGTTATCTCCTCATCATCCACCTCAAGAACTTGACGCATACCGACCCACCAATCGTCGGCTTCTTCCTTCAGCATGTGAGATCCCAGCCTCACCTTATTCTCCTCCGCACAGTCCATGACTCTGAAGATTCTTTCAATCTCTTTCAACCAAAGTCGAGTGTAACACCACATTTTTTTTTTAAAACATCAGAGTCAATTGTTTAACGAATTCCAAAACAACGGAGCATGTTACTTTTCCAATGCACAGCCGGCTCTACATATCCGAAGAAACTACAACGCATATTTTTCGAAATGGAAACAACTGTTTTGAAACTAAAATAATAATATATGCATCAATAGTAACTCCTCGAAGGATCAAAGTGTAAGCACCTGTACAGTACAATATCCCAAACTACAGCACCTAGTTCATGACCTATAAACATAAGGGTGCCATGAACGTAGGGCATACCGTAGCCAAAATATAACAATAACTGCTCCTAGAAGTATCATAGTATACGGTACAGTCATCCAAAAAGATATCCAAAACTAAACTATCTGCCCGTAGTAGTAAGCCGTACTTGAAGCCGGGTCAATCCTCCAAGCACTGGGCCGATCCTGGTCAATAAAATCCCAGGTGGTCACAGTCCCCAACACGATCGGCGGAACCTGTGGCTCTCCCATAGTCTGGGTGGTCGTTAACCACATCATAATAATAGTAGAGGGTCACTTTCTAAAAATAGCATATAGAAAAGAATCCACATATACAGGTATAACATGATATAATTGAACCACAATTTAACACCACAAAGTAAGTGCACATATATCCTAAATGCAGACTCTATATGGATTGGTGGTCCCAATTCGTCGGGTACCCTCACCATGCATGAATCCCGGAATTTTACCTCTCCGCAGAGAGTTGTGATACCCCCTTGGGTCCTCACTAACCGTGCTGCCTTGCAGACACAAAAAGTGCTTCCCTTGCAGACACCCGGTGTTGCCTCCTCGCAGACACCTGACTCAATTTGATCTCAAAGGATCGATGATGGCTCAGTCACATCACCTGGTGTAGTAGAATCCCTTCGAGATTAGGTGACAGCTCAGTCACATCACCCTGGCCCGTTCGGCACCAACTACCTACACGCAACTATGGTATGCATGCACACACAAATGCAAATGCAACAATTTATATAATCTCATCTCAGGTAATCATAACCACATGCCAATTCATATATTTCGCACAAATCATATGAAAGCTTTTCACACGTTTATCATTAACAAACTCAATCAGCACATCATTTTCACAAGGACCCCAAGTGGGCACACAATCATTCATACAAATACATAAGCATTCAGTGCTATATAATATCGTTAGAAGGTGCCCTTACCTTCACACGCTTCCTGATAATTTCCTTCTTCCCACGTACCGGTACTATCACGTCCTAAACCACGTAATATTTACCGTTAAAAAATGTATTTTATTCCCTCTCAGTTCTAACTCATAAATATAACCATTCCCGATAACTACTAATCTAATCGCTTTATAAACAAAATAAATCTTTTCACACAGAAAATAGTTTTCCCGTAAAAGAATAATTAAATTCCAGTTCAAAGAAATTTCTAACACACTAATTAAAATTCATTTAATATTTTGAACAAACAATTTTTGCCAAAATATGTTTCTCACACAAGGAATAAAATTAGTGAAACCAATAGAGATAATTAAGTAATATACCAAAATAAATAATATTCTAAATTATAGTTTAGAATAAAATAATATTTTCTATTCAAAATAAATTATTTTGATCTAAAAATATTTCGACATCAAAACTTGTTAACAGTTTTTCAACGGTACCAAAAATCGGCACCGATCGTACTTTAAAATACTATTCCGAACGTATCCGGAAAATTCTTAAAAAATAAAATAATTAACTAAATAAAAATATTTGAAGAAAAATAAATATTATTTCCTTTAAAAAAACTCAAACGAAAAAATAATATCAAAAAGACATAAAAACAAGACTGGAAGCAAAAAAACACAGTGTGGCGCCCGCCACACTAGTGAGAAGTGGCGCCTGCCACTCTACTACAAAGTGGTTCCCGCCACTTAATCAAAGGAAAGGGTGGTGGTCCCGCCACTCTCATTTTTTTTTTTCCTTTCTTTTTTTTTTCTAAACCAAATATATTTATTTTCTTAACAAAATATAATAACTCAATTATTTCTACTCTCCTAACACTACTACCAGTACCAATAAACTCACTTAAGCTTATTAAATAACATGATAAATTACACTCCTAAAACAATCCTTAAAAAAAATATAATTCATGCTATTTAAATTAAAACCAAAACATATTCATGTTAACTCTAATAAAATGAAAACCGCTTAAAGAAATAATATACTTAAGCTAAGAAAAATATATTACCCGAAACAAGCTTTTGAAATGGAGAATATGGAGTTTGATAAACACAGAGCTCTTTTTTTCTTTGAGAGAGATAACAGACGTGTATGAAAATGAATTAACCACAAACTTAACCCAATTAATATTTTGTCTCTACAGGAATAGTAACCGCCCTGACATTTTCACGTGGAAACCAATCATCACTTTTTTCCAAACCAATCATCACTTTTTTCCAAAATATCATGATATTTGGTTTCTGAAAAATTAGATAATACATATACTTATATGTATTTTAATATTTTGCTACAGTACACAAACAAAACAATATCCCATGTACGATTTTATTCTATTTTATTTTTCCTAAACAAAATAATAAATTTTCTAACCAACCTACAAGTGTCAAAAAAAGACCCAAACGAAAAACAGTTGAATTCATCTTTTTATCAAAAATAAAATTTGAACATATCAAAATAAATTATAGGTGACGAAATTATAGAAAACAGACTGGAAATGATAAAACTCATAAATATAATTATTTCAACCGGTCAGCCGGTAAATTTATATTTAATTATTTCCGAAATAAAAAAGATAATTAGTATAGATAATTAAAACAAGAGAACAACGCCACTCACTGCAAAGTTTCTGGTAACACTCCTGACCTGGCCCTGGTAACACAGTATTATTTATCAACAAAAACTCGGACTCACGGTCGGTAACCCCTAACTCTCTAAATAATTAAACACCCTAATACTTAAAATTATTCAAAAGCTATGGGTCTTACATTACTCCCCCCCTAAAAGAAGTTTCGTCCTCGAAACTTAGACGACATTGAAAAGCTCGGGATATTGCTCCTTCATCTTGCTCTTTAGTTCCCAAGTTGCATCTCCTGTAGCTTCGTTCCATATTACCTTAACCAGTGGTATTTCTTTGTTCCTAAGGCTTTTCATTTTCTTATCTCCAATCCTTATTGGTGGTACTTCAAATGACAAGTTTTCCTTTAACTGAATATCATCGGGCGTGATCACATGTGAAGGATCCGGAACATACTTCCTTAGTTGAGACACATGAAACACGTCATGAATTCGGGATAATTCTGGTGGTAGTGTTATCCGATATGCAACCTTCCCAATTCTCTCAGTGATTTGATACGGTCCAATGAATTTAGGGGTTAACTTCCTTGCCTTTAGGGCCCTTCCCACACCAGTGGTTGGTGTAATTCGAAGGAATACATGCTCCCCTCCTTTAAACTCTAACGGCCTACGGCGCTTATCTGCATAACTCTTTTGACGATCTTGTGAAGCCTTCATCCTTTTCCTAATCTTCCTGACCTTATCCGTAGTCTGTTGCACCATCTCTGGTCCCACTATCATATGCTCCCCATCTTGATACCAACACAACGGTGTCTAACACCGCCTTCCATAGAGAGCCTCATATGGGGCCATTCCAATACTTGTATGGAAACTGTTGTTGTAGGTGAATTCTATCAATGGCAAAACATCATCCCAACTTCCTCTGTCATCTAACACACAAGTTCTTAATAGATCCTCTAAGGACTGGTTAGTTCTTTCCGTCTGGCCATCCGTTTGCGGATGATATGCCGAACTTAACCTTAACTTAGTACCCAATGCGACATGTAGTGCTCCCTAAAAATGAGAGGTAAATTTTGGATCCCGGTCTGACACAATGCTTGCGGGTACTCCGTGAAGCCTCACAATCTCAGCTATGTAAATCTCAGTCAGCTTCTCTGTTGTATAAGTAGTCTTGACAGGCAGAAAGTGAGCAGACTTCGTTAACCGGTCAACTATATCCCATATGGAGTCATTCTTCCTTTTAGTCTTTGGTAAACCTGTGATAAAGTCCATCAAAATGCTATTCCACTTCCATTCTGGTATGTCCAACGGTTGTAACATCCCTGCAGGCCTCTGGTTCTCTACCTTTGCCTTTTGACAGGTCAAACATGACGCAACATACTCAGCTATATGCCTCTTCATACCTGGCCACCAAAAATCCTGCCTTAGATCCTGATACATCTTAGTTGCCCCTGGGTGAATACTCACTTTGCTCTTATGAGCCTCCTCAAGGATCGTCTTTCTCAGTTCTTTTGCATCGGGCACACACACTCTACCATTACATCTCAAGATATTGTCTCCTCCTACCTTGAATTCCGTGGCGGTTCCTCGAATAATCAGATTCCTTTTGTCTACAATCAAGTCGTCATCCTGACAACTCGCAATGTCTTCCAACAATCCATTTGATACTTTAATCATACCCAATTTCAAAGCTCCTGGTACAAATTCCACGTTAAGATGTAGGTCTCGAAATACTTCTAACAACCTTTGTTGATTAGCCATGATGGTCGATAATGCGGAAACACTCTTCCAGCTTAACGCATCTGCCACAACATTCGCTTTTCCAGGGTGGTATTGTAGTGTGAAATCGAAATCTTTGAGCGTCTCCATCCACCTTCTCTGTCTCATATTCAGTTCCATCTGGTCAAAAAGGTATCTCAAACTTTTATGGTCGCTGAAAACAACAAAAGTGCACCCATACAGGTAATGTCTCCAGATTTTTAGGGCAAAAACCACCGCTGCAAGCTCTAAATCATGTGTGGGATAGTTCTTTTCATGAGTTCTTAACTGCCGTGATGCATACGCCACTACTTTCTTATGCTGCATCAGCACACATCTGAGTCCTTGATGAGAAGCATCACAAAATACTTCATAAGGTTCCTCTGGTTGCGGTAAAAATAACACCGGTGAAGTCGTCAATCACTCTTTCAGCAATTTGAAACTGGTTTCACACTTCTCGGTCCAAGCAAAGGGTTGATCCTTCCTTGTAAGTTGCGTCATTGGTGCAGCAATCCTTGCAAATCCTTCAATAAATCTGCGGTAATAACCAGCTAAACCGATAAAACTTCGTATATCTGTAACCGTCTTCGGCTGATCCCATGCAAGTACCGTCTCAATTTTCCTAGGATCCACTGCTATCCCTTCTCTTGATATGACATGACCTAGAAAATTCACTTTGTCTAGCCAAAACTCACACTTAGAGGGATTAGCATACAACTTCTTAACACGCAAAACTTGTAAGACGAAACGAAGATGCTCTTCATGTTCCTCTTCACTTTTTGAGTAAATGAGTATATCATCGATGAAAACTACCACAAATCGGTCTAAGAACGGATGGAAAATCCTATTCATGTAGTCCATAAAAATGGCGGGTGCATTCGTCACTCCAAACGACATCACCAGGTATTCATAATGCCCATAACGCGTACGAAATGTCGTCTTTGAAATATCTTCCTCCCTTACTCTGATCTGGTGGTAGCCTGACTTCAAGTCAATCTTTGAGAAAATGGCAGCTCCAATCAATTGATCCATCAGATCATCAATTCGTGGCAAGGGGTACCGGTTCTTAATAGTTACCTTATTGAGTTTCCGATAATCCACACATAAGTGTGAACGCCCATCTTTCTTCTTTACCAAAAGAACTGGCGCTCCCCAAGGGGATACACTTGGCCTGATGAATCCTTTCGCGAGTAGATCCTCAACCTGACTCTTTAGCTCAGTTAATTCTACCGACGCCATCTGATAAGGAGGATCTGAAACCGGTCCTGTTCCAGGATGTAAATCTATAAAGAACTCTACTTCGCGTACCGGGGGAAATCCTGGAATCTCCAATGGAAACACATCTTGGAATTGTTGAACCACACGTATATTTTCAATTTGAATGTCTGAGGTTACTTCCACACCGTGTAGTGGCAAAAACTCTAGAGCGCCATCCCTTAAGGCCACTCTAAGTTAGTTTGCGGACAAGTATTTAACAACTCCGGGTTCAGGGAAAAATACCATCTTGCGAGCACAGTCCAAGATGACATAGTGATAGGATAACCAGTCCATCCCGAGTATGCTCTCGAGTGACGGTAGGGGTAAACAAATTAGATTGACCAAAAACTCTCTATTCTGGATAACTACTAAACAGTGTAAGCATGCTGAACTCACAACTAGATTCTTGGCAGGTGTAGAGACTTGTAAATCAAAAAGCAGTGGAGATATCTTTATGTTCAAACGATTGGCACAATCTAAGGAAATGAATGAATGGGTTGCACCAGTATCAATCAATGCAGTTAAAGAATTACCCTCAACTTGACAATTCTCATGTATTGCATTGCTGGCTTGGACACTCTCCTCAACACCCATAGTGTAGACACGTCCCTTTGCAGTAGGTCGGGCTCCCTGTGTCGCATTTAATGTTGACTCCACCTTTGGAACCTTGCAATCTCAGGACAGATGACCTGGTTTCTTACAGTTGTAGCAAGTAAGTGTATTTGTTTTGCAATCCTTCGCAAAATGTCCTTCCCGTCCACAGTTGTAACATACCAGTTTCCCCCTCATCTGATTTCCTTGGGTGACGTTTGCAGAACGAGTTGGTCCACGATAGTTCTGGGAGGGTTGATAAGGCTTCGTTCCCTGTCTACCACGATTAGGATTATTTGGACGACTTGGTCCCCCAGCAGTATAGTTTCCTCCACGGTTTACCCTCTTATTTTTCATATCCTCGATCTCTTGACATTTCTCAACCAGTGTTTGAAATTGTCTGATACCCAAAGGTATCACTGCATCCTGCATCTCATATCTCAACCCTTCTTGGAATCGACGACACATGTAAGCTTCATCGACACCATCTCTGAAGAAACGGAAAAACCTTGATAGGGATTCAAACTTGGTCGCATAAGCCTCAATGGTCATACCTCCTTGGCGTAGTTTCAGGAATTCCTCACCGTACCTTTCCCTAGCTGTCTCTGGAAAGTACTTGGCCAGAAATTTATGTTTAAAGGTTTCCCAGTTTATCTCCTCGTGTTCACCTTCCATAATCAGCCTAGTGTTCTTCCACCAGTACTCAGCGTCTCCTAGTAGTTGATAGGTGGCCAGAGTCACCCTTTCTATCTCAGGGCAATGGATTGCTCCGAATATCTTCTCCAATTCCTGGAGCCATAAGTCAGCCGCATCAGGACCTCCTTCCCCATGGAACTGAGGTGGGTCTTGGCGACGAAATTGAGTGAGAGTACGAGTCCCAACAGCATGAATCTCTCGATCTCTCTTCTCTGCATCTCTTTGTATCTTAGCATTGGTTTGCGCAGTCACAGCAGCTGCCATAGCATTCATTGCATGAGCCATTTGACCAATGGTGCGATTATTAGTCTCAGGGGGTGGAGGTACACGTCGGGGAGGCATTTTCTTCCTGCAAGACCTAACATTTAGATTAGAACCTTCTCCTGAGCTTTCCAACACTATCACATGTCAACAACTTACTAACGTAAACTTAATTACTCAAGCTCTAGAACTGACTGGACAACTAAACAGAAGACTCTAGACGGATGACTTCCTAAAACACTTTCCCTTTGAAGATCTAAAGCCGTGCTCTGATACCAAAAATGTAACACCCCCGTTTTTTTTTTAAAAGCATCAGAGTCAATTGTTTAACGAATTCCAAAACAACGGAGCATGTTACTTTTCCAATGCACAGCCGGCTCTACATATCCGAAGAAACTACAACGCATATTTTTCGTAATGGAAACAACTGTTTTGAAACTGAAATAATAATATATGCATCAATAGTAACTCCTCGAAGGATCAAAGTGTAAGCACCTGTACAGTACAATATCCCAAACTACAGCACCTAGTTCATGACCTATAAACATAAGGGTGCCATGAACGTAGGGCATACCGTAGCCAAAATATAACAATAACTGCTCCTAGAAGTATCATAGTATACGGTACAGTCATCCAAAAAGATATCCAAAACTAAACTATCTGCCCGTAGTAGTAAGCCGTACTTGAAGCCGGGTCAATCCTCCAAGCACTGGGCCGATCCTGGTCAATAAAATCCCAGGTGGTCACAGTCCCCAACACGATCGGCGGAACCTGTG
The DNA here is from genome assembly GCA_022829125.1 of Lathyrus tuberosus. Taxonomy (NCBI): domain Eukaryota; kingdom Viridiplantae; phylum Streptophyta; class Magnoliopsida; order Fabales; family Fabaceae; genus Lathyrus; species Lathyrus tuberosus. Next base: position 6,424,618 of record JALAZF010000274.1, on the reverse strand, counting down.
GCTCTCCCATAGTCTGGGTGGCCGTTAACCACATCATAATAATAGTAGAGGGTCACTTTCTAAAAATAGCATATAGAAAAGAATCCACATATACAAGTATAACATGATATAATTGAACCACAATTTAACACCACAAAGTAAATTCACATATATCCTAAATGCAGACTCTATATGGATTGGTGGTCCCAATTCGTCGGGTACCCTCACCATGCATGAATCCCAGAATTTTACCTCTCCGCAGAGAGTCGTGATACCCCCTTGGGTCCTCACTAAACGTGCTGCCTTGCAGACACAAAAAGTGCTGCCCTTGCAGACACCCGGTGTTGCCTCCTCGCAGACACCTGACTCAATTTGATCTCAAAGGATCGATGATGGCTCAGTCACATCACCTGGTGCAGTAGAATCCCTTCGAGATTAGGTGACAGCTCAGTCACATCACCCTGGCCCGTTCGGCACCAACTACCTACACGCAACTATGGTATGCATGCACACACAAATGCAAATGCAACAATTTATATAATCTCATCTCAGGTAATCATAACCACATGCCAATTCATATATTTCGCACAAATCATATGAAAGCTTTTCACATGTTTATCATTAACAAACTCAATCAGCACATCATTTTCACAAGGACCCCAAGTGGGCACACAATCATTCATACAAATACATAAGCATTCAGTGCTATATAATATCGTTAGAAGGTGCCCTTACCTTCGCACGCTTCCTGATAATTTCCTTCTTCCCACATACCGGTACTATCACGTCCTAAACCACGTAATATTTACCGTTAAAAAAGGTATTTTATTCCCTCTCAGTTTTAACTCATAAATATAACCATTCCCGATAACTACTAATCTAATCGCTTTATAAACAAAATAAATCTTTTCACACAGAAAATAGTTTTTCCCGTAAAAGAATAATTAAATTCCAGTTCAAAGAAATTTCTAACACACTAATTAAAATTCATTTAATATTTTGAACAAACAATTTTTGCCAAAATACGTTTCTCACACAAGGAATAAAATTAGTGAAACCAATAGAGATAATTAAGTAATATACCAAAATAAACAATATTCTAAATTATAATTTAGAATAAAATAATATTTTCTATTCAAAATAAATTATTTTGATCTAAAAATATTTCGAGATCAAAACTTGTTAACAGTTTTTCAATGGTACCAAAAATCGGCACCGATCGTACTTTAAAATACTATTCCGAACGTATCCGGAGAATTCCGAAAAAATAAAATAATTAACTAAATAAAAATATTTGTAGAAAAATAAATATTATTTCCTTTAAAAAAAACCAGACGAAAAAATAATATCAAAAAGACATAAAAACGAGACTGGAAGCAAAAAAACACAGTGTGGCGCCCGCCACACTAGTGAGAAGTGGCGCCTGCCACTCTACTACAAAGTGGTTCCCGCCACTTAATCAAAGGAAAGGGTGGTGGTCCCGCCACTCTCATTTTTTTTTTCCTTTCTTCTTTTTTTTTTCTAAACCAAATATATTTATTTTCTTAACAAAATATAATAACTCAATTATTTCTACTCTCCTAACACTACTACCAGTACCAATAAACTCACTTAAGCTTATTAAATAACATGATAAATTACACTCCTAAAGCAATCCTTAAAAAAAATATAATTCATGCTATTTAAATTAAAACCAAAACATATTCATGTTAACTCTAATAAAATGAAAACCGCTTAAAGAAATAATATACTTAAGCTAAGAAAAATATATTACCCGAAACAAGCTTTTGAAATGGAGAATATGGAGTTTGATAAACACATAGCTCTTTTTTTTTTGAGAGAGATAACAGACGTGTATGAAAATGAATTAACCACAAACTTAACCCAATTAATATTTTGTCTCTACAGGAATAGTAACCGCCCTGACATTTTCACGTGGAAACCAATCATCACTTTTTTCCAAACCAATCATCACTTTTTTCCAAAATATCATGATATTTGGTTTCTGAAAAATTAGATAATACATATACTTATATGTATTTTAATATTTCGCTACAGTACACAAACAAAACAATATCCCATGTACGATTTTATTCTATTTTATTTTTCCTAAACAAAATAATAAATTTTCTAACCAACCTACAAGTGTCAAAAAAAGACCCAAACGAAAAACAGTTGAATTCATCTTTTTATCAAAAATAAAATTTGAACATATCAAAATAAATTATAGGTGACGAAATTATAGAAAACAGACTGGAAATGATAAAACTCATAATTATAATTATTTCAACCGGTCAGCCGGTAAATTTATATTTAATTATTTCCGAAATAAAAAAGATAATTAGTATAGATAATTAAAACAAGAGAACAACGCCACTCACTGCAAAGTTTCTGGTAACACTCCTGACCTGGCCCTGGTAACACAGTATTATTTATCAACAAAAACTCGGACTCACGGTCGGTAACCCCTAACTCTCTAAATAATTAAACACCCTAATACTTAAAATTATTCAAAAGCTATGGGTCTTACATTACTCCCCCCCTAAAAGAAGTTTCGTCCTCGAAACTTAGACGACATTGAAAAGCTCGGGATATTGCTCCTTCATCTTGCTCTCTAGTTCCCAAGTTGCATCTCCTGTAGCTTCGTTCCATATTACCTTAACCAGTGGTATTTCTTTGTTCCTAAGGCTCTTCATTTTCTTATCTCCAATCCTTATTGGTGGTACTTCAAATGACAAGTTTTCCTTTAACTGAATATCATCGGGCGTGATCACATGTGAAGGATCCGGAACATACTTCCTTATTTGAGACACATGAAACACGTCATGAATTCGGGATAATTCTGGTGGTAGTGTTATCCGATATGCAACCTTCCCAATTCTCTCAGTGATTTGATACGGTCCAATGAATTTAGGGGTTAACTTCCTTGCCTTTAGGGCCCTTCCCACACCAGTGGTTGGTGTAACTCGAAGGAATACATGCTCCCCTCCTTTAAACTCTAACGGCCTACGGCGCTTATCTGCATAACTCTTTTGACGATCTTGTGAAGCCTTCATCCTTTTCCTAATCTTCCTGACCTTATCCGTAGTCTGTTGCACCATCTCTGGTCCCACTATCATATGCTCCCCATCTTGATACCAACACAACGGTGTCTGACACCGCCTTCCATAGAGAGCCTCATATGGGGCCATTCCAATACTTGTATGGAAACTGTTGTTGTAGGTGAATTCTATCAATGGCAAAACATCATCCCAACTTCCTCTGTCATCTAACACACAAGTTCTTAATAGATCCTCTAAGGACTGGTTAGTTCTTTCCGTCTGGCCATCCGTTTGCGGATGATATGCCGAACTTAACCTTAACTTAGTACCCAATGCGACATGTAGTGCTCCCTAAAAATGAGAGGTAAATTTTGGATCCCGGTCTGACACAATGCTTGCGGGTACTCCGTGAAGCCTCACAATCTCAGCTATGTAAATCTCAGTCAGCTTCTCTGTTGTATAAGTAGTCTTGACAGGCAGAAAGTGAGCAGACTTCGTTAACCGGTCAACTATATCCCATATGGAGTCATTCTTCCTTTTAGTCTTTGGTAAACCTGTGATAAAGTCCATCAAAATGCTATTCCACTTCCATTCTGGTATGTCCAACGGTTGTAACATCCCTGCAGGCCTCTGGTTCTCTACCTTTGCCTTTTGACAGGTCAAACATGACGCAACATACTCAGCTATATGCCTCTTCATACCTGGCCACCAAAAATCCTGCCTTAGATCCTGATACATCTTAGTTGCCCCTGGGTGAATACTCACTTTGCTCTTATGAGCCTCCTCAAGGATCGTCTTTCTCAGTTCTTTTGCATCGGGCACACACACTCTACCATTACATCTCAAGATATTGTCTCCTCCTACCTTGAATTCCGTGGCGGTTCCTCGAATAATCAGATTCCTTTTGTCTACAATCAAGTCGTCATCCTGACAACTCGCAATGTCTTCCAACAATCCATTTGATACTTTAATCATACCCAATTTCAAAGCTCCTGGTACAAATTCCACGTTAAGATGTAGGTCTCGAAATACTTCTAACAACCTTTGTTAATTAGCCATGATGGTCGATAATGCGGAAACACTCTTCCAGCTTAACGCATCTGCCACAACATTCGCTTTTCCAGGGTGGTATTGTAGTGTGAAATCGAAATCTTTGAGCGTCTCCATCCACCTTCTCTGTCTCATATTCAGTTCCATCTGGTCAAAAAGGTATCTCAAACTTTTATGGTCGCTGAAAACAACAAAAGTGCACCCATACAGGTAATGTCTCCAGATTTTTAGGGCAAAAACCACCGCTGCAAGCTCTAAATCATGTGTGGGATAGTTCTTTTCATGAGTTCTTAACTGCCGTGATGCATACGCCACTACTTTCTTATGCTGCATCAGCACACATCTGAGTCCTTGATGAGAAGCATCACAAAATACTTCATAAGGTTCCTCTGGTTGCGGTAAAAATAACACCGGTGAAGTCGTCAATCACTCTTTCAGCAATTTGAAACTGGTTTCACACTTCTCGGTCCAAGCAAAGGGTTGATCCTTCCTTGTAAGTTGCGTCATTGGTGCAGCAATCCTTGCAAATCCTTCAATAAATCTGCGGTAATAACCAGCTAAACCGATAAAACTTCGTATATCTGTAACCGTCTTCGGCTGATCCCATGCAAGTACCGTCTCAATTTTCCTAGGATCCACTGCTATCCCTTCTCTTGATATGACATGACCTAGAAAATTCACTTTGTCTAGCCAAAACTCACACTTAGAGGGATTAGCATACAACTTCTTAACACGCAAAACTTGTAAGACGAAACGAAGATGCTCTTCATGTTCCTCTTCACTTTTTGAGTAAATGAGTATATCATCGATGAAAACTACCACAAATCGGTCTAAGAACGGATGGAAAATCCTATTCATGTAGTCCATAAAAATGGCGGGTGCATTCGTCACTCCAAACGACATCACCAGGTATTCATAATGCCCATAACGCGTACGAAATGTCGTCTTTGAAATATCTTCCTCCCTTACTCTGATCTGGTGGTAGCCTGACTTCAAGTCAATCTTTGAGAAAATGGCAGCTCCAATCAATTGATCCATCAAATCATCAATTCGTGGCAAGGGGTACCGGTTCTTAATAGTTACCTTATTGAGTTTCCGATAATCCACACATAAGTGTGAACGCCCATCTTTCTTCTTTACCAAAAGAACTGGCGCCCCCCAAGGGGATACACTTGGCCTGATGAATCCTTTCGCGAGTAGATCCTCAACCTGACTCTTTAGCTCAGTTAATTCTACCGACGCCATCTGATAAGGAGGATCTGAAACCGGTCCTGTTCCAGGATGTAAATCTATAAAGAACTCTACTTCGCGTACCGGGGGAAATCCTGGAATCTCCAATGGAAACACATCTTGGAATTGTTGAACCACACGTATATTTTCAATTTGAATGTCTGAGGTTACTTCCACACCGTGTAGTGGCAAAAACTCTAGAGCGCCATCCCTTAAGGCCACTCTAAGTTGGTTTGCGGACAAGTATTTAACAACTCCGGGTTCAGGGAAAAATACCATCTTGCGAGCACAGTCCAAGATGACATAGTGATAGGATAACCAGTCCATCCCGAGTATGCTCTCGAGTGACGGTAGGGGTAAACAAATTAGATTGACCAAAAACTCTCTATTCTGGATAACTACTAAACAGTGTAAGCATGCTGAACTCACAACTAGATTCTTGGCAGGTGTAGAGACTTGTAAATCAAAAAGCAGTGGAGATATCTTTATGTTCAAATGATTCGCACAATCTAAGGAAATGAATGAATGGGTTGCACCAGTATCAATCAATGCAGTTAAAGAATTACCTGCAACTTGACAATTCTCATGTATTGCATTGCTGGCTTGGACACTCTCCTCAATACCCATAGTGTAGACACGTCCCTTTGCAGTAGGTCGGGCTCCCTGTGTCGCATTTAATGTTGACTCCACCTTTGGAACCTTGCAATCTCAGGACAGATGACCTGGTTTCTTACAGTTGTAGCAAGTAAGTGTATTTGTTTTGCAATCCTTCGCAAAATGTCCTTCCCGTCCACAGTTGTAACATACCAGTTTCCCCCTCATCTGATTTCCTTGGGTGACGTTTGCAGAACGAGTTGGTCCACGATAGTTCTGGGAGGGTTGATAAGGCTTCGTTCCCTGTCTACCACGATTAGGATTATTTGGACGACTTGGTCCCCCAGCAGTATAGTTTCCTCCACGGTTTACCCTCTTATTTTTCATATCCTCGATCTCTTGACATTTCTCAACCAGTGTTTGAAATTGTCTGATACCCAAAGGTATCACTGCATCCTGCATCTCATATCTCAACCCTTCTTGGAATCGACGACACATGTAAGCTTCATCGACACCATCTCTGAAGAAACGGAAAAACCTTGATAGGGATTCAAACTTGGTCGCATAAGCCTCAATGGTCATACCTCCTTGGCGTAGTTTCAGGAATTCCTCACCGTACCTTTCCCTAGCTGTCTCTGGAAAGTACTTGGCCAGAAATTTATGTTTAAAGGTTTCCCAGTTTATCTCCTCGTGTTCACCTTCCATAATCAGCCTAGTGTTCTTCCACCAGTACTCAGCGTCTCCTAGTAGTTGATAGGTGGCCAGAGTCACCCTTTCTATCTCAGGGCAATGGATTGCTCCGAATATCTTCTCCAATTCCTGGAGCCATAAGTCAGCCGCATCAGGACCTCCTTCCCCATGGAACTGAGGTGGGTCTTGGCGACGAAATTGAGTGAGAGTACGAGTCCCAACAGCATGAATCTCTCGATCTCTCTTCTCTACATCTCTTTGTATCTTAGCATTGGTTTGCGCAGTCACAGCAGCTGCCATAGCATTCATTGCATGAGCCATTTGACCAATGGTGCGATTATTAGTCTCAGGGGGTGGAGGTACACGTCGGGGAGGCATTTTCTTCCTGCAAGACCTAACATTTAGATTAGAACCTTCTCCTGAGCTTTCCAACACTATCACATGTCAACAACTTACTAACGTAAACTTAATTACTCAAGCTCTAGAACTGACTGGACAACTAAACAGAAGACTCTAGACGGATGACTTCCTAAAACACTTTCCCTTTGAAGATCTAAAGCCGTGCTCTGATACCAAAAATGTAACACCCCGTTTTTTTTTTAAAAGCATCAGAGTCAATTGTTTAACGAATTCCAAAACAACGAAGCATGTTACTTTTCCAATGCACAGCCGGCTCTACATATCCGAAGAAACTACAACGCATATTTTTCGTAATGGAAACAACTGTTTTGAAACTGAAATAATAATATATGCATCAATAGTAACTCCTCGAAGGATCAAAGTGTAAGCACCTGTACAGTACAATATCCCAAACTACAGCACCTAGTTCATGACCTATAAACATAAGGGTGCCATGAACGTAGGGCATACCGTAGCCAAAATATAACAATAACTGCTCCTAGAAGTATCATAGTATACGGTACAGTCATCCAAAAAGATATCCAAAACTAAACTATCTGCCCGTAGTAGTAAGCCGTACTTGAAGCCGGGTCAATCCTCCAAGCACTGGGCCGATCCTGGTCAATAAAATCCCAGGTGGTCACAGTCCCCAACACGATCGGCGGAACCTGTGGCTCTCCCATAGTCTGGGTGGCCGTTAACCACATCATAATAATAGTAGAGGGTCACTTTCTAAAAATAGCATATAGAAAAGAATCCACATATACAAGTATAACATGATATAATTGAACCACAATTTAACACCACAAAGTAAATTCACATATATCCTAAATGCAGACTCTATATGGATTGGTGGTCCCAATTCGTCGGGTACCCTCACCATGCATGAATCCCGGAATTTTACCTCTCCGCAGAGAGTCGTGATACCCCTTGGGTCCTCACTAAACGTGCTGCCTTGCAGACACAAAAAGTGCTGCCCTTGCAGACACCCGGTGTTGCCTCCTCGCAGACACCTGACTCAATTTGATCTCAAAGGATCGATGATGGCTCAGTCACATCACCTGGTGCAGTAGAATCCCTTCGAGATTAGGTGACAGCTCAGTCACATCACCCTGGCCCGTTCGGCACCAACTACCTACACGCAACTATGGTATGCATGCACACACAAATGCAAATGCAACAATTTATATAATCTCATCTCAGGTAATCATAACCACATGCCAATTCATATATTTCGCACAAATCATATGAAAGCTTTTCACATGTTTATCATTAACAAACTCAATCAGCACATCATTTTCACAAGGACCCCAAGTGGGCACACAATTATTCATACAAATACATAAGCATTCAGTGCTATATAATATCGTTAGAAGGTGCCCTTACCTTCGCACGCTTCCTGATAATTTCCTTCTTCCCACATACCGGTACTATCACGTCCTAAACCACGTAATATTTACCGTTAAAAAAGGTATTTTATTCCCTCTCAGTTCTAACTCATAAATATAACCATTCCCGATAACTACTAATCTAATCGCTTTATAAACAAAATAAATCTTTTCACACAGAAAATAGTTTTTCCCGTAAAAGAATAATTAAATTCCAGTTCAAAGAAATTTCTAACACACTAATTAAAATTCATTAAATATTTTGAACAAACAATTTTTGCCAAAATATGTTTCTCACACAAGGAATAAAATTAGTGAAACCAATAGAGATAATTAAGTAATATACCAAAATAAACAATATTCTAAATTATAATTTAGAATAAAATAATATTTTCTATTCAAAATAAATTATTTTGATCTAAAAATATTTCGACATCAAAACTTGTTAACAGTTTTTCAACGGTACCAAAAATCGGCACCGATCGTACTTTAAAATACTATTCCGAACGTATCCGGAGAATTCCGAAAAAATAAAATAATTAACTAAATAAAAATATTTGTAGAAAAATAAATATTATTTTCTTTAAAAAAAACCAGACGAAAAAATAATATCAAAAAGACATAAAAACGAGACTGGAAGCAAAAAAACACAGTGTGGCGCCCGCCACACTAGTGAGAAGTGGCGCCTGCCACTCTACTACAAAGTGGTTCCCGCCACTTAATCAAAGGAAAGGGTGGTGGTCCCGCCACTCTCATTTTTTTTTTCCTTTCTTTTTTTTTTTTTCTAAACCAAATATATTTATTTTCTTAACAAAATATAATAACTCAATTATTTCTACTCTCCTAACACTACTACCAGTACCAATAAACTCACTTAAGCTTATTAAATAACATGATAAATTACACTCCTAAAACAATCCTTAAAAAAAATATAATTCATGCTATTTAAATTAAAACCAAAACATATTCATGTTAACTCTAATAAAAAGAAAACCGCTTAAAGAAATAATATACTTAAGCTAAGAAAAATATATTACCCGAAACAAGCTTTTGAAATGGAGAATATGGAGTTTGATAAACACAGAGCTCTTTTTTTCTTTGAGAGAGATAACAGACGTGTATGAAAATGAATTAACCACAAACTTAACCCAATTAATATTTTGTCTCTACAGGAATAGTAACCGCCCTTACATTTTCACGTGGAAACCAATCATCACTTTTTTCCAAACCAATCATCACTTTTTTCCAAAATATCATGATATTTGGTTTCTGAAAAATTAGATAATACATATACTTATATGTATTTTAATATTTCGCTACAGTACACAAACAAAACAATATCCCATGTACGATTTTATTCTATTTTATTTTTCCTAAACAAAATAATAAATTTTCTAACCAACCTACAAGTGTCAAAAAAAGACCCAAACGAAAAACAGTTGAATTCATCTTTTTATCAAAAATAAAATTTGAACATATCAAAATAAATTATAGGTGCCGAAATTATAGAAAACAGACTGGAAATGATAAAACTCATAAATATAATTATTTCAACCGGTGACCCGGTAAATTTATATTTAATTATTTCTGAAATAAAAAAGATAATTAGTATAGATAATTAAAACAAGAGAACAACGCCACTCACTGCAAAGTTTCTGGTAACACTCCTGACCTGGCCCTGGTAACACAGGATTATTTATCAACAAAAACTCGGACTCACGGTCGGTAACCCCTAACTCTCTAAATAATTAAACACCCTAATACTTAAAATTATTCAAAAGCTATGGGTCTTACATTGAGCACCATCGGGATCAAATCTTCCCTTGAAGACCGGTGGTTGATTCTTCCTGAACTCGTCATTAGCATTCACGTTCGGCGCACCTTGCACCGCCCTAGCCATTGCTTCCAAAGCAGCAGCCATCGCATTGTCGTTTCTACCAGCCATATTCTAATCATTCCCAAAAATAACAACAAAGTTAAACAACAGTTCAAACAATACAACAACAAGACAGACACAACTGACTCAACTCTGGCTCTGATACCACTTAATGTAACACCCCCTTTCTATTCCCCCAAATAATCAAATAATCATTTAGGCACATATTAAAAATTTTGTCAGAGTATAATTATAACATAGTATAAAAGGGGTATGTCACATTATACATTCAATTAAAACATACAACACCTGTTCAACAGTTAATATGTAACAGTGGGGTAAGTTTGCAACAGAGGGACTTAGTCCTTACACCCACATCTCAACATTTAGAATATAAGCGGAAAATCTAAACATTGAATAACAACAAACATATATACATATATGCATACATCATCAAGTATTCTCCACCAACATCATTCATGTTTACATAAACATTCATCAACAAGATACATATACAAAGGTATCCCAAAAGAATCATAGCCATCCTAGCTACCCGGTGCTACATATCAGAGCCGACCGACCAAAAGAATGAAGACACGCTTCACAAAAAGACCACCAGCATACCTAAACTGCAATGCCTCATAGAGCATTATAAAACAGCAGAAGGGTGAGAAATATTATCATAATAACAATGCATATAATTATATATATCTTAACATAAAAATACACATATTTCACATTCTCACCACAATTCATCAAAAACTCACCCATATACATCACAATGTATATATATATGTATATACCACCAAGTATATTCATCATACATACTTCCGCAATTCTCAATCATTCCACATAAACATGCACATTCATGTTTATTCATCAATGCACAAATACAAAGATGATAAATGCAAATCATAGAGACCGACTCACGACTCTATGCAAATGCAATGCGGTACCGACTCAATCATCACTAGTTCACTCAGGAACTATGCTGGAACCATCGCTCGTTACCAATGTAACTCCCCGTCGGGCCTACGATGTTCACCCATTGCTCACACCCCACATGGGCACACAATGTTTATGGATCGCTCACACCCCACCTGGGCACACGACCCGATCGCTCACACCCCACAGGCGGGCGCACGATCCGATTGCTCACACCTCACCTAGGCACACAATCGTTTGTAATCATCGCTCACACCCCACATAGGCACACGACGATACAACGGATTCTCATTAGAATCGCTCAACACAAGAATGTACTTCATTATGCTTCACATGCAAAATGACTCAAGACATTCTTGAAATGAGTACATATTCATAATATATTCATGCATTCATCTCATACAATCACATACAATCTATATACATTCACATCAATGCACTAATGTACGATTCGCATTCAAACACACAGTCAAAATGGTAAAAGTCGCTAAATAGCACTATTCCCGACTTTCTGACATAATAAAATCGGCCAACAGTTTCCACACCATCATAATCCCAAAGTACAGCTCAATAGCTTTCCAACGATATAAAGAACACCTAAATCGGAATTACGGTTCGAGAATTATGAGTTTTTAAAAGAAAAGAAAATTATAAAAAAAACAAAAGCGCCCGGCGACAGGAACGTTTCGCCCGGCGAAGAAGGGGCGAAGGAAACCCTCACAAACGTGAACCAAACCAGTAGCTTGACACTCTCTCGCCACTCAATTTCGCCCGGCGAAGGCACGAACCGCCCGACGCTCTGGGCATTTCGCCCGGCGATTCACACCAGAAGCAGAATTTCTGCTTCGTGTACACTGTTCCAAAACCCCCAAAAATTCCATTTTCTTCCCCAATTCACTTCCATCATCAAAACAGTTAATAGCAATGGTTCATAAACATATAGAGATCATACAACACAATTTATATCGATTTCTATCCGCGAAAACATCGATTTCTACCATTTTCTACACCAATGGGTTTATACCAAAACTCATGAAAATCAACAAAACAACAATATAATCATACATAATCGTACACATTGCTAAGATAACAAGATTTCACACCCTTACCCGGATTCCAAACTCGCTAAATGATCGTTCTTGATGATTCTCTAGTTTTCCTCTTTTCCTCTTCTCTTCTCTTCCTCTTCTTTCTTTCTATCCCTTTTTCTTTCTCTTCTCTTTTCTATTTTTCCTTCTTCTTATTTCTTTTTCCTTTCTATCTATTTTTCCACTCAAATACAATTAATCCATTTTCTCACAAAATTCCATACTTAATCATTTTTCCAACAATTATTACTAAATTTCTAACTTACTAATAATTGAGAAATGTCTAAAATATCCTCCATTCTAATTTCCCCGAAAACTCTCAAAACGGTCAAATATCATAACACATCAACATAGCATATTAACATACCAATTCCACAAATAAAATAATTTATCACTCAATTTAAATAAAAGACTCAACAAAATGGGCATAATTGGAATCGGGGCGTTGCATAAGTCTTGTTAAGATCCTTAGGACTTCCTTGATTATTAAGAATGTTCAAACAAGTGTTAGTGATATCTTTTCCCACCATGTCCCAATAGTTTTGATATAAGCTAGTAGGTAGACCATAAGGGGCACGGGCTGCATTTCTCTTAAGGTTTCTCATAGCAGTATACACCTCCTCTTTTGAGAAAGGAGTCTTGAGGGAATTAGCCTTGTCTTGGGTAATCCTTTCTGGTCATTCTAGAAACAACTATTGTAGGTGCCCATAATGTAAGCCCTAGACAGTTCCTTATAGCACTGAATTAGGATGATTTTGATTTCCTCATCCTTATAAGTAGTGTATGTTAACCTGGAATATTTACTTATTAGGAAACACCCAAATGAATGTGAATTAGTAAGTGTTTAACATTAATGGACAGGAGTCGACAGTAATGACACGTCGACTAAGGCTTCCCGATTGACATCTTGAAATGTAGTTTGGAATAATCTCAAGAGCAGATCTTGAGATTAAGTTTGTATGAATCGCAGGAACAAACATGGGTAAGTACTAGACACCATGTCGAGGATGAGTCTTTCGACAAGATCCAAATACTTATTAAATTGAGGAAACCAATAAAAGAAGGGAGTTAGCACTATCAGTAACTACCTTCGACGGACATGGAGTTACTAGTTTCTAAGAGTTGTTAGAGAACTTGGCATAATGGTTTCAGTAGTTTCAAAGCCCTAACGACGTGGCAATACGTTGGAAGACGAGTTGCATGCATTCAAAGGCGTATCAATTCTTTAGGAGTAAACTTTCAGGAACAATTATTTCTAGTTTAGTAAATATAACATGCTCATATGTTGTAATCGAGGTCACAAATTTCATACACTTTCTCTATAGAACTGGAGTACCCAAGCTAAAGTGTGAAATAGTTTGTAAGCAATATGTGAGTCTGCCTCCATTTTTCTTTGTACTTTTTATGTTTCCTTAATTGAAACACCCTTTTATTTTGTCATTTATTGAATTTATTTAATGTTGTTTATTATAAACTTATTTTACTGTAATTCAAGCTTTATTTTCTTTAAGGTTTACTTTTACATTGTCTGCACCTAGACATTCATAGTCACATCCTACATGTACTTTCTTATAAACGTTTTTGCATAAAGATATTTCCGAGATTTTTTGAGTTAATCTCAAAGACTTTTGATCTTGTGATTATTCTCTAAAAACACCTGTGAATAAATTGGCACGCCTACTGGGGTCTGTTTTGGATAAAAATCATTTTCTTTTTGCATGAAATTGTTGTATCATTTACTTTGTTTTATATTTGAAAATTTTCAATGTTCGGGGTCATATGCGTTTGAAAAGTGGTTGGATTTTAGAAGAAATGGTAAACCCAAAGAAAACTTCTCGTTCCCAAAATGATGCTCCTGATCTTAAACCTCTGGTTACTACGACAGTTGGTACAATAGGAATAACGGACATATTCGGAGTCACAAGCGTCATCCTATCTCCGGTAGCAACTTCTATGTAAATTCTAGAAGTGATGGCTACTTTACCATTGGTAGCAAGTGTACTAGCCTCTCCCAAGCAGACATCGACAGTTTTGGGGGACCCTAATCCCTTATATGTCCTAAGTTTTACTATGCTCTTAGTTACGAGGGACTACCCATATGTCATGCCAACTGCCATGATGACAGGTTACAAAGTCACACTTCGACGTTTGTGGATAATGCTGCAACAATAATGTCACCACTCAATCCACATTTGGCTTCAGGATCTTCCAAAAGGAACCCAGCTCGGATCGGGCAACCACAAGGGGGTTTTCGATATGGTCGCATATAATTCCAACTTTGACTATTTATTCTCTAGCGTCCATGAGGAAACAAATGGATGAAAGTAATCCCTTAATTCAAAACACCACCCAAAGTTACCAGCAGTTAGTCCATCAGATGGACATAATTGCTGACTTTTATGGGGCGCTGTTGTGCCACCACCTATTAACCAAGTTCCTATCGAACAACCTCCACCGAGGAAAGTTGAAGGGAACCAAGCCCATAATGGCCCTTAAATAGTTATGGTAAGAAGAGACCAGGACGCCGACTAAGTACTTATAAATGTCCAACAAAATAACTTTGGGGAGGGGGGATAACATAGCTAACATGGTTGAACAAATTTTTTCCCAAAATGGAATCAACGTTGGCATTTATAGGCCTAATTATGTGTCCCGTCAGTCAGAATATGTTCGACAGACTAAACTCCACAAGGAGTGGAAAGTCCCCAAATTCACCAAGTTTTCTAGTGAGACTAACGAGTCCACATTCGAGCATGTTGTCAAATATCAAACTAAGGTGAAATTCTGGAATAGCAGATAGCAGATGTCTTAACACATGTCAAGACATTGTTCTCTGCACAACTTTAAACCAAGAATAGAATAACAAACTGATATCTAGAATATCAGTAACTGCAACAAGATAGATGTTTCGACATCTGTTACAATATGTTAATCAAAACTGAACTGTAAATTGCATAATGATAAACAACACAAAATATGATAACTCAGTTCGGTGCAAATCACATACATCTGGGGGCATACCAAGCCAGAAAGAAGAATCCACTATCAGTAGTATATTTTTATGTAAACAACCGCTGGTTTACAGTAAACAACCTCTGGTTTACCTATCACTACCCAATGAAAACTTTATCTAAGAACTCCATCCTAGATAAGAGAAACCCATCTCACTCTCTAAATCACAACCTGTGATTATCTAACAGTTATAGTCACAATAACTGTATCGTCCTACTTGAAAGACACCCCTTTCAATACAAAGTCCAGTCAAGCATTCTTGACTAACAAGTTAACTTGGATTTGCTTAAAAGCTTCATCCAAGAACAATACACAATTCATTACCTACACGTTTCTGAATCTGTACAAGTACCTATGTCTTCCACAATGTATCAAATTGATACAGAGGGAGACTTACAAGAGAAACTTACGACTCTCAAAAACTAAACCCTATTTTACAAAATAGGGTTCCTAAGTCTACGTCGTTCTCTCTCCCTTTTCTGCCTAGGTCTCGGTCTTCTTTTGTAGCTTTCTGCTGTCTTGGGCTTCAAATCTTCTTTCCTTGATCCACTACCAATCGCGCCTTGAATCTTGAAACAGATTGAAAAACAAAACTTGCTGTGACAGTCATGATGTCGAATCTTCATGCTGTGACATTTCATTCGACATCTTCATGTTGGAACATCTTTCCCAACATTATGTTTTACCAAAATTTAGTTAAACCATTTGAGCTTTCATAAGGATATGGATATATCTAATAATGAGAGTTTTAAGATGAAATACTTTCCAAATTCTCTAACAAAAAATGCCTTTACTTGGTTCACCACACTCCCTCCTCATTCCATACATAGTTTGAGTGAGTTAGAGAGTGTTTCATGAACAATTCTACATGGGCCATTAAAAAACTAGCCTTAAGGAACTAGCCAGCGTTAGGAGTAAAACACTTGAGTCTATTGATGACTACTTGGACAAGTTTTAACTTATCAAGACAAGGTGATTTATGTAACACCCCCTTTCTATACCCCCAAATAATCATTTAAATCATTTAGGCACATATTCTAAAATTCGCCAGAGTACAATTAAAGCATGGCATAAAAGAGGCATGTCACATCATACACGCATTTAACACATACAACACCTGCTCAAAAGGTTGATATGCAGCAGTGGGGTAACTTGCTACAGAGGAACTTTGTCCTTACACCCACATCTCAATATTTAGAATTAAAGCGGAATATCCAAACATTGAAATACATCAAAATATATATACATACATATACATATGTATGCTTCATCAACACACTTCATGTTTACATAAACATTTATCCACAAGATACATATACAAATGTATCACAAAAGAATAATATACATCCTAGCTACCCGGTGCTACATATCAGAGCCAACCGACCAAAAGAATGAAGACACGCTTCACAAAAAGACCTCCAGCATACCTACTCTGCAATGCCTCATAGAGCATCATAAAACAGCAGAAGGGTGAGAAATATTATCATAATAACGTTGCATATAATTATATATCTCAACACAAAGTATACACACAACACATCCTCACCATTCTACCATTCCACATAACATGCATATTATATTCATTCTTCAATGCATCATTACAACGATACAATTCTTATCACAATTCATCACATCTCATTCAATATACATCGCAAGGCATATATATATATATATGCAAAACCAAACATAGTCATCACAATGCTTATCATTCAACATAACCACCTATATTCATGTTTATTCACCAATGCACATATACAAGGATGACCAATACAAATCATAGAGACCGACTCACGACTCTATGCAAATGCAATGCGGTACCGACTCATTTCATCTCAAGTTCAATTGAAGAACTTATTGGAACCATCGCTTGTTACTTAACGTAACTCCCCGTCGGGCATACGATGTTCACCCATTGCTACCACCTCTCAAAAGGCTTACAATGTTTATGGATTGCTTTCGGTCCTCTTTGTATAAGGCTCACAATCCGATCGCTTTCGGTCCTCTTTTTATAAGGCTCACGATCGTTTGTAATCATCGCTCCCACCTCTCAAAAGGCTTACGACGTTACAACGGGTTCATCTTAGAACCCCACAATGCAAGAATGCACATCATGATGCTTCACATACAACATGACTCATGACACTTTTGACATGCATACATATTCACAATATAGTCATGCATTCATCACACACAATCCACATACATTCACATCAATTGTGCCAAACGCCAACCGAACGTTTTCACAAATAACCAAACAATTCGATTTACGGTTTACCGGAAAAGTTGGTGAAAAGTTGGCTAAAAATATAATTTCTTATCACCATCAATTAGTACATATCAATACCTTCAATTCGATATAAAGAACTCTCAAATCCGATAAACAACGAACAAGTTATGAATATTTCAATCTAACGCAAAAACATAAACCGGACACCCGACACTACGAAACGATTCGTAAAAACTGTACCGATTGGACCAAGTTCAGACCCCAAAACTATTTTTCCTAGAAAGAACATCTCGTTAGCTTCCCAACGCTTCGAACGGGGATCAAAACCGACTTACGGTTCAAGAGATATGAATTTCCGAAGTTTCCCCGAAAAACCAGAATTTCTGTTTCAGCACAGTATGTATCGATACATAGGCTTTATGTATCGATACATAAAGACCTCATGTATCGATTCATAACTCGCATGTGTCGACACATGCTGTAGTGAAAATGCTATTTTTCCCAATTTTCACAGTATGTATCGATACATAAGGGTTATGTATCGATACATAAACCATTTCGTATCGATACATAGCTGTTATGAATCGATTCATGCTCTGTTTTTCTCAAAAAAACCAGATTTTTCAATTTACACCTTTGCTGCCATTTTCCCGAATCCCCGAAAACTCGACTAAATCAAACATTTTCACCGAAACAACCATATACGCCCAACCACCAAATACATGGGAACAATTTAGAACACATAAACGAAATTTCTACGACGTTCGATTTTTCGATTAAATTTCAACCTTTCAAAAACCAGAATTTTTAAACTTCACCAAATCGAATAAAAAGCACGCCATATGACGACCTAACCTTCCTCGATACCACTACGTAATTTATTTCGAATTCTAACCGTGAAAACATCGTTTTCTATCAATTTCCTATAATTCGACCTAAACGGAAACAACAACGGAAACATACCGAAAACTAACCGAAACATAACCAAACTTCATGAAACTTCAAACAGCAGCTCACATACATATAACCAACCAACACATGTATTTATACGACTTTTCGACCGTAGAAACATCGGTTTCTATCGATTTCGTCCAATACGACATAAACGGAAACATATGGAAAACCAACCAAAACATTCACACAAAACACATACATAATCATACACAAAGTTAGGATAATAATATTTCACACCCTTACCCGATTTCTCGATTCTTGGAAGCTTGATCTTGATGATTTGTAGCTTTTCTTCTTTTTCTCTTCTCTTTTTCACTCTTGCTCTCAAAATTCTGTTTTTCTCTCTTTCTCACCTCTAACTTTCTATTTCTATTCTTTTTCTTTCTTTCTTATACTTTTCTTTCTTTCTATTTCTTTATAGTTTCTCAAAATATCTACTAACTAACTAACTATCATTAAATGTGAAATATCTAAAATACCCTTCAATCTAATTTCCTCGCAAACTCTCAAAAACCGTAAAATCACATAATATGCAAACATAACATATTAACACACCAATATCACAAATAACATAATTATTGCCCAATTAAATAAAAGACCCAACCAAATAGAGTCAATCAACACAAAAATGGAAATATCAAAATCGGGCTGTTACAACTCTCCCCCACTTTAGAAATTTTCGTCCTCGAAAATATTACCTGATTCAAACAACTCCGGATACGACTCGCGCATCCCACTTTCCAATTCCCAAGTCATATTGCCTTCTGAAGCGCCTCCCCACGCCACTTTCACAAGTGCAACATCTTTACCTCTTAACTTCTTAACTTCGTGATCCAAAATCTTAATCGGTAAAACTTCAACCGTAAGATTATCTCTCACTTCCACATCGTCCATAGGAATAACATGTGACGGATCCGGAACATACTTCCGAAGTTGCGAAACATGGAAAACGTCATGCAAATTCGAAAGATTCGGAGGCAACGCCACACGATAAGCCACATCGCCAACACGTGCAATAATCTGATACGGACCAATAAAACGAGAAGTCAACTTCTTCGACTTCAAGGCACGACCCACACCCGTAACCGGTGTAACTCTCAAAAACACATGGTCGCCTTCTTGAAACTCAAGATCTTTCCTTCTCTTGTCATGATAGCTCTTTTGTCTACTTTGAGAAGCTTTCATCTTCTCCCGAATAAGCTTCACTTTCTCCGTCGTTTGTTGTACCATTTCCGGTCCAACTATCGTCCTCTCGCCGGTTTCATGCCAACACAAGGGTGTTCGACATCTCCGACCATACAAAGCCTCAAATGGTGCCATACTAATACTCGAATGAAAACTGTTATTATAGGTGAACTCAATCAACGCTAAATAACTATCCCAAGCACCACCTTGCTCTAGCACACAAGCACGCAACAAATCCTCCAACGATTGAATCGTCCTCTCGGTTTGACCATCTGTTTGCGGATGGTAAGCCGAACTCAATCTTAGCTTAGAACCCAAAGCCTTTTGTAAACTTTCCCAGAACCTCGATGTAAATCTAGGATCTCTATCCGATACAATACTCTTAGGAACTCCATGTAATTTCACTACCACCAGAACATAAATCTCGGCTAACTTCTCCAAAGGATAACTAATATCAATTGGAATAAAGTGAGCAGATTTAGTAAGCCTATCAACAATCACCCAAATAGCATTATGACCTCTTTGCGTATTCGGCAATCCCGTAACAAAATCCATCGATATACTATCCCATTTCCATTCCGGAATATCCAACGGTTGCAACAAACCACTAGGCTTCTGATGTTCCACCTTCGACTTTTGACAAGTCAAACATGCATACACAAATTGAGCAACATCCCTCTTTAATCCAGACCACCAAAAGATTTTCCTCAAATCTTGATACATTTTGTTCGCTCCCGGATGAATACTTAAGTTACTTCGGTGTCCTTCCTCTAATATCATCTTTTTCAACTCCGCGTCGTCGGGAATACAAATACGACCACGGAATCTCAAAACTCCAAAATTATCAACCTTGAAATCCTCATTCTCATTCAACATTAAATCAACAAACTTCAACTCCAACTTTTGCTTTTCACTAACCGTTGCAAGAAAATCATTCGTAACATGTAACATACCAAGTCTCACACTTAGCGGCGTCATTTCACAAACCAAACTCAAATCTCTGAAATCCTCCAAAAGTTCCCATTCTTTCATCATTAATGCGGACATATGTAACAACTTTCGACTTAAGGCATCGGCCACCACATTCGCCTTACCCGGATGGTAATTCAAACTAAAATCAAAATCCTTCAAAAGCTCTAACCATCTTCGTTGTCTCATGTTCAACTCTTTTTGATCAAATAAATATTTCAAGCTCTTGTGATCACTAAAAACTTCAAATCTCGCACCATAAAGATAATGCCTCCATATTTTCAAAACAAACACCGCGGCCGCTAACTCCAAGTCATGCGTAGGATAATTCTTTTCATGCACTCTCAATTGTCGTGAAGCATATGCCACAACTTTTCCATCTTGCATTAAAACACCACCTAAACCTGTCAATGAAGCATCACAATACACAACAAATGGTTCATTAGGATTAGGCAAAATCAAGATCGGAGTCGTTGTCAACCGTCTCTTTAGCTCATTGAAACTCTCTTCACAATGAATATCCCAAATGAAAGCCTTTCCTTTACAAGTCAATTGCGTTAAAGGAAGTGCCAACTTCGAAAATCCTTCTATAAACCTCCGATAATAACCCGCCAAGCCTAAAAAGCTTCGAATCTCCGTAACCGACCTAGGAGCCTCCCATTGCATCACCGCATCTATCTTGGATGGATCAACACTAATACCACTACCGGAAATAACATGTCCAAGGAAACTTACTTCCGACAACCAAAATTCACATTTTGACAACTTAGCATACAATTGTTTCTCTTTCAAAATTTGCAACACAATTCTCAAATGCTCTTCATGCTCCTCTTGAGACTTAGAGTAAATCAAAATATCATCGATGAACACAACCACAAAACGATCCAACTGTTCATGAAAAATACGATTCATGTATTCCATAAACACACCCGGCGCATTAGAAACCCCGAATGGCATCACGGAATATTCGTAATGACCATACCGTGTCCTAAATGCCGTCTTTTGAATATCCTCTCCTTTCACACGAATCTGGTGATATCCCGATCTCAAATCAATCTTACTAAAAACATTCGCACCAACCAATTGGTCCATCAAATCATCGATCCTTGGAAGCGGATACTTGTTCTTAATTGTCACTTTGTTCAATTGTCGATAATCAATGCATAATCGCATATTCCCGTCCTTCTTCTTTACCAACAATACCGGAGCACCCCAAGGAGAAACACTTGGTCTTACAAATTTCTTATCCAACAAGTCATTCAATTGCTTTTTCAATTCTACCAACTCCGATGCCGACATACGATACGGTGCCATCGAAATCGGTCTAGTACCCGGAACTAGATCAATAGAAAATTCAACCTCTCTTTCCGGCGGTACATCCGTAATGTCTTCCGGAAACACTTCTGGAAATTCACACACCACTGGGAACACATCAAGTGAAACTTTACTTTCCACCGACAATGATGCAAACAAACCAAATAATTGAGCTTCATCCGCTAAAAGTTTCTTCAACTCTTTAGTGGATAGGAAACTCTCAAATTCATCATCTTCCAAAGAAGGAAACCTTACTAACTTGTGATAGCAATCTATATGAACTCGATTAAATTGCAACCAGTTCATACCCAAGATTACGTCCAAACCCTCCAACGGCAAACATACTAAATCCATAACAAAGTCTTTACCATACATGGTTAAAGGACAACTCATACACACCAAAGATGTAGTTACCGACCCTGAAGCAGGAGTCTCAATAACCATCTCACCACCCATCAAAGACAACGCAAGATTTAAACGCATCGCGCACTCCGAAGAAATAAACGAATGAGTCGCTCCCGTATCAATAACAGCAACTAAAGGTGTACTATTAATAATGCATGTACCTTTAATCAAACGGTCTGCACTAGTGGTCTGAGTCCCCGCCAATGCAAACACCTTTCCGCCCGCTTGAGCTTGTTTCGGCTTAGTACACTTAGTACTAATGTGACCCACTTCTCCACAATTAAAACACTTCACCATATTCCTCCTACACTCAGCAATAGAATGCCCAATACCTCCACAGTTAGAACATTTCCCAACGGGCTTCCTACACTCAGTTGCTTTATGACCCATTCCACCACAATTGAAACATTTAATGAACCCAGAACTTCCTCCTCCAGATCTCTTATTAAAGTTTCCCTTATATTTACCCTTATCAGCGGGTGTCACATAAGGTCCACTTCTAGCTTGTTGCTTTCCCTTCCTCTCGTTCAAACTCTTGTAATGTGTAGAACGAGCTTTGCTATCTTCCTCGAAGATTCTACAACATTCCGTCAAATCCGAAAACCTCCTAATTCTTTGATATCCCACAGCTTGCTTAATCTCAGGACGCAAACCATTCTCATATTTAATACACTTTGAGAACTCAGCAGTAATCGCAGCATAATGAGAATGAAATTGAACCAATTCCACAAACTTAGCAGTATAGTCCACCACTGACATACCACCTTGTTTCAATTCCAGGAATTCCATCTCCTTCTTCCCTTTCACACTTTCAGGGTAATACTTCAGCAAAAACTCGGTACGAAACAATTCCCAAGTTACCTCTTCATTATCCACCTCAAGAATTTCGCGCATACCGACCCACCAATCATCGGCTTCTTCCCTCAGCATGTGAGATCCAAGCCTCACCTTATTCTCTTCCGCACAGTCCATAACTCTGAAGATTCTTTCAATCTCTTTCAACCAATTTTGAGCTCCATCGGGATCAAATCTTCCTTTGAAGACCGGTGGTTGATTCTTCCTGAACTCTTCATTAGCATTTACATTCGGCGCACCCTGCACCGCCCTAGCCAATGCTTCCATAGCAGCAGCCATCGCATTATCGTTTCTACCAGCCATATTCTGATCATCCCCAAAAATAATAACAAAGGTTAAACAACAGTTCAACCAACACAACTACAAGACAGACACAACTGACTCAACTCTGGCTCTGATACCACTTAATGTAACACCCCCTTTCTATACCCCCAAATAATCATTTAAATCATTTAGGCACATATTCTAAAATTCGCCAGAGTACAATTAAAGCATGGCATAAAAGAGGCATGTCACATCATACACGCATTTAACGCATACAACACCTGCTCAAAAGGTTGATATGCAGCAGTGGGGTAACTTGCTACAGAGGAACTTTGTCCTTACACCCACATCTCAATATTTAGAATTAAAGCGGAATATCCAAACATTGAAATACATCAAAATATATATACATACATATACATATGTATGCTTTATCAACACACTTCATGTTTACATAAACATTTATCCACAAGATACATATACAAATGTATCACAAAAGAATAATATACATCCTAGCTACCCGGTGCTACATATCAGAGCCAACCGACCAAAAGAATGAAGACACGCTTCACAAAAAGACCTCCAGCATACCTACTCTGCAATGCCTCATAGAGCATCATAAAACAGCAGAAGGGTGAGAAATATTATCATAATAACGTTGCATATAATTATATATCTCAACACAAAGTATACACACAACACATCCTCACCATTCTACCATTCCACATAACATGCATATTATATTCATTCTTCAATGCATCATTACAACGATACAATTCTTATCACAATTCATCACATCTCATTCAATATACATCGCAAGGCATATATATATATATGCAAAACCAAACATAGTCATCACAATGCTTATCATTCAACATAACCACCTATATTCATGTTTATTCACCAATGCACATATACAAGGATGACCAATGCAAATCATAGAGACCGACTCACGACTCTATGCAAATGCAATGCGGTACCGACTCATTTCATCTCAAGTTCAATTGAAGAACTTATTGGAACCATCGCTTGTTACTTAACGTAACTCCCCGTCGGGCATACGATGTTCACCCATTGCTACCACCTCTCAAAAGGCTTACAATGTTTATGGATTGCTTTCGGTCCTCTTTGTATAAGGCTCACAATCCGATCGCTTTCGGTCCTCTTTTTATAAGGCTCACGATCGTTTGTAATCATCGCTCCCACCTCTCAAAAGGCTTACGACGTTACAACGGGTTCATCTTAGAACCCCACAATGCAAGAATGCACATCATGATGCTTCACATACAACATGACTCATGACACTTTTGACATGCATACATATTCACAATATAGTCATGCATTCATCACACACAATCCACATACATTCACATCAATTGTGCCAAACGGCAACCGAACGTTTTCACAAATAACCAAACAATTCGATTTACGGTTTACCAGAAAAGTTGGTGAAAAGTTGGCTAAAAATATAATTTCTTATCACCATCAATTAGTACATATCAATACCTTCAATTCGATATAAAGAACTCTCAAATCCGATAAACAATGAACAAGTTATGAATATTTCAATCTAACGCAAAAACATAAACCGGACACCCGACACTACGAAACGATTCGTAAAAACTGTACCGATTGGACCAAGTTCAGACCCCAAAACTATTTTTCCTAGAAAGAACATCTCGTTAGCTTCCCAACGCTTCGAACGGGGATCAAAACCGACTTACGGTTCAAGAGATATGAATTTCCGAAGTTTCCCCGAAAAACCAGAATTTCTGTTTCAGCACAGTATGTATCGATACATAGGCTTTATGTATCGATACATAAAGACCTCATGTATCGATTCATAACTCGCATGTGTCGACACATGCTGTAGTGAAAATGCTATTTTTCCCAATTTTCACAGTATGTATCGATACATAAGGGTTATGTATCGATACATAAACCATTTCGTATCGATACATAGCTGTTATGAATCGATTCATGCTCTGTTTTTCTCAAAAAAACCAGATTTTTCAATTTACACCTTTGCTGCCATTTTCCCGAATCCCCGAAAACTCGACTAAATCAAACATTTTCACCGAAACAACCATATACGCCCAACCACCAAATACATGGGAACAATTTAGAACACATAAACGAAATTTCTACGACGTTCGATTTTTCGATTAAATTTCAACCTTTCAAAAACCAGAATTTTTAAACTTCACCAAATCGAATAAAAAGCACGCCATACGACGACCTAACCTTCCTCGATACCACTACGTAATTTATTTCGAATTCTAACCGTGAAAACATCGTTTTCTATCAATTTCCTATAATTCGACCTAAACGGAAACAACAACGGAAACATACCGAAAACTAACCGAAACATAACCAAACTTCATGAAACTTCAAACAGCAGCTCACATACATATAACCAACCAACACATGTATTTATACGACTTTTCGACCGTAGAAACATCGGTTTCTATCGATTTCGTCCAATATGACATAAACGGAAACATATGGAAAACCAACCAAAACATTCACACAAAACACATACATAATCATACACAAAGTTAGGATAATAATATTTCACACCCTTACCCGATTTCTCGATTCTTGGAAGCTTGATCTTGATGATTTGTAGCTTTTCTTCTTTTTCTCTTCTCTTTTTCACTCTTGCTCTCAAAATTCTGTTTTTCTCTCTTTCTCACCTCTAACTTTCTATTTCTATTCTTTTTCTTTCTTTCTTATACTTTTCTTTCTTTCTATTTCTTTATAGTTTCTCAAAATATCTACTAACTAACTAACTATCATTAAATGTGAAATATCTAAAATACCCTTCAATCTAATTTCCCCGCAAACTCTCAAAAACAGTAAAATCACATAATATGCAAACATAACATATTAACACACCAATATCACAAATAACATAATTATTGCCCAATTAAATAAAAGACCCAACCAAATAGAATCAATCAACACAAAAATGGAAATATCAAAATCGGGCTGTTACAATTTACGCAAATCCCTAAACATGAGTTGGTTGAAGTGGTAGTTTTTGGTATAGACTATTCTATTAGGAAGAAGTTAGACACTCAGTACCTCAAGGATATGGTCCAACTAGCAGATTGGGTTCGACAAGTCGAACATTTGAAGGTCGAAAAGGCCAGGTTGAGTAAGTACCATAAAATGTAAAAAAAAATAGTGTACATCGAGATAGATGAAATAGATAACTTATCCAACACAGATAAGGACTTTGTCAAATAAAATGAGGCCAATGTGACAGAACTAAAGCCAGAACCTCCCTATGTGTCTAAATTTTTGAAACCTTCGAATGGAAAAAATTCCATTTAACCTAAAAACAAAAAATTTGTCACAAAATTGTATGCGTTCAATGTAACTAAATGTGACGATATTTCCGACCTTATAGTTTCTGATGGACAAATAGTAATCTCTAAAGGGTTAAAGACTCTGACGTTAGCACACAGAAAGAAAAAGGCATAATTAGTCCCTAGGTCCCTTAAGTTAATTACAATTTTCAGTTTAGTCCTTTAATAAAAAACATTACAGTTTGGTCCTTTAATATTAATTCCGTTAACATTATTGGTCCATTCCGTTAATTTAGCTGAGGAAAACATTAATATTTGCCAACGTGACATGCCTACCATGCAATGAGTCAGCAAAAATAATAGTAAATAATACAAATTTGTTTACATATCCATTTACACATTTTCTCCAAGAAGTGACTTAGATACGAACCTAAATATTGTGACTATTTATAGAATCAAAATGGAGTTTTCTTTTTCTCACTTGCTTTTTCTCTTTTTTCCATTTATTTTTTAGTATGCATGTTTAGACTAAATAGGATTAAAATATAAATTAATATTAGTTAGATGGTACAAATGAACCCAGCAGCAAAGATATCAGTTCCATTAGTTTCTATATCAGTTTTCTTCTTTGTATTTACTGCTGTGTCATTTGAATAAATCATGGAGAAACTTCAAAGTCCATGTCTCACTAGCTTAAACCCTTTGCTAGCATATAAACAAAAGACATATGTCGAAGTGATGAGATCTCTAAAACCTACAAAACTTAAAATGAAAATGGGAGTGGAAGAAATTATTGTGATTGTTTGGAGATAAACAAGAAGTAAAAGGGGGAGGAAATATCACACTTATCATGTTAATTTATTACTTTGTAAAATTTAGAATGTTAAGAAAGAAGTCTCAAATTAGTGTATACCAGATATATTCAATATAATGATTTAACAAGTAGAAAGCAATACAATAAACTGAAACTACCAACACAAACCTTGCTATGTTATTTTGTATTAGAAATTATCTTAAGGATCCGGATGCAGTTTTTCCTACTAAACATGTTAGAGAAATAAAATGAACTGATATTTAGGTTGGATGCAAAATCCATAACAACATCATGTGAAAATATATAAAAGAGAATGGAGCTGATATTAGGCATATTTTAAACAGAGTTTTACTTCTTTTTTTATACATATCCATCAGAAATACAACATAATTTTGTAACAATTATTCACAAACAGAGTTGAAAAAGTAAAAGGCTCATTTAACATGAATTAATATACCATGTTGCTTTCTTATAAGACAATCAATATTTTGACATACATAAAAATCTTATCAAGAAAAACACTCAAAACACCAATGGAAAACTTACACACAAAATCAAACTAGCTGATCAAACATGAATGATCAAGTTTATTTTAAACAGAAAATAAAAACTAACACAATAGTAAAAATAACCACAAGAATAAAACTATGACATTTGTATCATCTGATTCATGGTTGAACCATTGGTTCTCCTCTCTCTTGCTCTTCTTTTCACTCTTCTCTTAGGCTTCCCACCAAATATCATCACAAGCCATCTTGGCTTTCCAACTAAAAACATGCAATATCCAAGGCCTATTCCAAACACAAATCCACATCCATATCCAATTGCCACTGGTTTCCATCCAAATCCAAATTTCTCTTCACTCCAAAACATGTTGGGTGAAGATGGGGAATGCTGTTCAGGTCCACAGCTCTTTGACAAGGGTAATCCACATAACTCAGAGTTTCCTTCATACGAATCATTTGAAAACGTGTTGAATTGTTTTCCTTGAGGTATTTCTCCCACAAGATGGTTATTGGAAAGATCCAAGACTTCAAGAAAATTCAAATTGATTAAATCTTCAGGAATCATACCAGTGAGCATATTGGATGAGAGATCCAACCATTCCAAGCTTGTCAAGTTTCCCATGGATTGTGGAATAATACCAGTGAGTCTATTATGGGAAAGGTTAAGTCCTATGAGTGTGTGAAGCTCGCCAATAACATTTGGAATGCCTCCTTCAAATCTGTTTCTTGACAAATCAATAATTACAAAGATTGTTGGAATTTTCACCAATGTTATTTTCTTCCCTTTGGTCTCCACAGACACAGAATCATAGTATTGTGTATCATGTTGGTGTACAAGGTGAAAATAATGAAGATGAAGAAGAGAATATATTATATTGAATGACGGCTACAAAAGGATAAAAGGATACAAATGATTGGAATGACAACTATCCTATTTATAAGCTAAAATTAGGGTTACCAAAAGCAACAATAAAATACTAAAATACCCTCTAACAAACTTAATGACTAAGTTTGTGAATATAAAATAAAATATAAATTATTATTCTAATACCATCCCTTAATTTATATTTCCTCAAAACTAACAACTCCAATTCCATCCCTTAAGCGAAGGAATTGATCAGTCTTGATAGCCTTCGTCAGAACATCTGCCAACTGCTTCTGGGTACTACAGTGCAGAACTTCTAACACTCCATTCTGAACTTGACTTCTCAGATAGTGATACTTTGTCTCAATATGCTTGCTTCTCCCATGCAACACTGGGTTTCTGGCAAGGTTGATCGCAGACTTGTTATCAATCATCAGCTTCAGAGGCTTGTCAACTTTAATCTTCAGATCTTCCAGCAAGTTCAGAATCCACACAGCTTGACATGCAGTAACAGCGCCTGCAATGTATTCAGCTTCACAGGTTGATAGCGCAACAACAGGTTGTTTCTTAGAACTCCAAGAAATAGGACCTCCCAGAAACTTGAACAAGTATCCAGAAGTACTTCTTCTATCAACTCTGTCTCCACACCAATCAGAATCTGAGTAACTCAGAAGTTCTGATTCAATCTTCCTTCCAGAACTCAGAAGTTCTGATTCAATCTTTCTTCCAGAAGGGAACATCACTCCATACTTCAGAGTTCCCTTGATATACCTCAGAATCCTGACAGCAGCTTGGTAATGGGACCACTTAGGTTTACTCATGAATCTACTAACCATTCCAACTGCATAGCAAATATCAGGTCTGGTATTACACAAATACCTCAGAGAACCAACCAACTGTTTGAAGGTTGTAGCATCCACATCCTCACCATCAGAATCAGAATCTAATTTCTGATTTGTATCTGCAGGTGTGATAGCAGCCTTACAATTCTGCAGCTTAAATCTCTTCAGAAGTTCTCGTTCATACTTCAGCTGATGCAAAATGATACCTTTCTCAGAATATCTGAACTCCATCCCTAGAAAGTATGTCATTTTCCCGAGATCAGTCATTTCAAACTCATTCATCAGCACCTTCTTGAACTTCGCTAATTCTTGTTCAGAACTTCCGGTCAACAGTATGTCATCAACATACAAACACACCAGAATCATATTTCCTTCAGAAATATGCTGAACATAAACACCGTATTCCATCTCACATTTCTGAAACCCTTGCTTCTTGAAAAATGAATCGATCTTCTGATTCCAAGCTCTGGGCGCTTGCTTCAATCCATACAAAGCTTTATGTAATCTGTACACCATCCCTTCCTGATTCTCTTTCACAAATCCAGGAGGTTGTGACACATAAACTTCTTCTTCTAATGGACCGTTCAGAAATGCAGATTTCACATCTAAATGCATCAGAGGCCAATTCCTGTTAGCAGCTATTGCAATCACCAATCTGATTGTTTCATGTCTCGCTACAGGTGCAAACACTTCAGAATAATCCAGCCCAGGTTTCTGTAGAAATCCTCTTGCTACCAACCTCGCTTTGTATTTGCCAATTGATCCATCTGGCTTTAGCTTCTGCTTGAAAACCCATCTGACGCTGATGGCTTTCTTGTCCTTTGGAAGTTCTGACAGCTTCCAAGTCTTGTTTCTCTCTATGGCCTCAAGTTCTTCTTTCATGGCCTTTAGCCAGAACTTCTGCTTGAGAGCATCTTCTGTACTCACGGGTTCAGAGTCTACTAACATGGCACACTGAATAATCTCTCCCTCAGAATCTACTTCAGTGTCTTGCAACATGTCAAACTCTTCAAATCTTCTTGGAATGTTTCTGATTCTCTGTGGCCTCTGACCTCGTTCAGAACTTTCTCCGGATGCTTGAACCTCAGAAGTTCTGTCCTCAGAAGTTTCTCCTTCAGAAGTTCTTGCTTCAGAAGTTGGACTTCCTCCAGAACCTTGACCACCTTCAGAGTCTGGCATATTCCCAGAATCTGAATCACCACCAGAATCTTGATCATCATCAGAATCTGGATCATCAGAATCACCTTCATCTTCTGAGTCTTCTTCAGAATCAGAATCACCATCTTTTTCAGAAATTCTTATTTCTGACCTTTCTTCAGAAGTTCTCACATCAGAATCAGATTGAGACTTATCCCAATTCCAAACTTCTGATTCCTTCACAATAACATCTCTGCTGAACTCAACTTTATTAGTTTCTGGACAATAGAGCTTGTACGCACCTGTACTGTGGTACCCCACCAGTAACATTACTTTGCTTCTATCATCCAACTTCTGTCTTCTAGCTTCTGGAACATGTTTGTAACAAACAGAACCAAACACCTTTAGATGACTAACACTTTGCTTTTCTCCCGTCCACTTCTGAATAGGAACTATCTCCTTCAGCTTCTTCGTTGGACATCTGTTGAGCACATATGCTGCGGTTGCAACAGCTTCTCCCCAGAAGTTCTGAGGAAGCTTCTTCTCCTTCAGCATGCTTCTCACCATATCAAGCAAAGTACGATTTCTTCTTTCAGCAAGACCATTGTGTTGAGGAGTGTAAGGAGCAGTAACCTCATGCTCAATTCCATTCTCCTCACAGAACTTCTGAAACTCTTTGGAGTTATACTCACCCCCACCATCGGTTCTGAGAATCTTCAGAGTCTGACCACTCTGATTCTGAACCTTCATTCGGAACTTCTTGAATTCACCAAACACCTCGTGTTTGAACTTAATAAGGGATATCCATATCATTCTTGTGAATTCATCAACAAATGACACGAAGTATTTATTCCCTCCGAACGATTCTACTGGAAATGGACCACACACATCAGAATGTACTACTCCCAAGGCATGTTTTGCTCTTGGAGCAACTTCTGACGCAAATGGCAATCTTGGTTGCTTTCCTTCCATGCACACTCTGCATGACTTCTCAGGCTTCTTAATTGTAGGAATTCCATGTACCAGCTTCTTCGAATTCAGATGTTCTAAGCTTCTGAAATTCAGATGACCAAATCTTCTGTGCCACAGCTCACTTTCTTTCACAACGCTTGTTGCACTAAGACATTCAGAGTCAGAAGTTCTGACATTCACCTTGAATGTTCTATTCCTTCCTTGTTCTGACTCCATAATCAACTTCTGATTACAGTCATACAGCTTCAGAAGATTGTCCTTCATGGTAACTGAAAAACCTTTCTCAATTAATTGTCCCACGCTCATCAGATTGCTTTTGATGCCAGGTACATACCACACATTCTGAATCAATGCTGTTTTCCCATTGTTCAGAACAACTCTGACATTTCCCATACCTTCAGCGTTAAGATATTTGTCATCAGCACATCTGATCTTTGTCCTCTTTTCAGAGTCAAAATCAACCAGCCATTTCTTATTTCCAGTAAGATGATTTGAGCAGCCAGTGTCCATATACCACCAGTCTGTCAAATTCGTATCATCAGATTCAGAAGCCATCAGTAGCACAGATTCATCATCAGAACTTCTGGCTATATTTGCTTCTTCTGACTTCCTTTCCTTGTTTGACCAACAATCTCTAGCAAAGTGACCAAACTTCTTGCAACAGTAACATTGGATCTTCTTCTTGTCATACTTCTCTTTTCCCTTCTGAGCATTCTTTTGCCTATCAGAAGTTGAGGTTTCTGACTTCTGACCACCATCAGATCTTCTCCTAGCTTCTGACTGCTTCTGATGCTTCCTATCAGAAACTGCTTTCAGAGCCTGCTGCTCTACTTCCCTTTCAGAAGTTCTCTCAGTCAGACGCAACTCTTGCGCTTCTAGACTGCTTTGCAGCTCTTCAATTCTCATGGTGCTCAGATCTTTAGAATGTTCTATTGCTACCACAATGTAATCAAACTGAGGAGTAAGGGATCTCAATACCTTCTCAATGATTACTTGTTCAGAAAGAGTTTCTCCACACGCCTTCATCTCATTAGTGATCACAATCACTCTAGAGATGTACTCAGAAACTTTCTCATTGTTCTTCATGTTCTGATTCTCGTACTGCTTACGTAGAGACTGAAGCTTCACCTTCTTCACTGATGCGTCACCACCGTAACATCTGACCAGTGTGTCCCACGCCGCCTTCGCCGTCGTAGAATCTGCAATCTTCTCAAACACATTCGCATCCACACACTGATGGATGTAGAACAATGCTTTCTGATCTTTCTTCCTTGTATCCTTTTGCGCGTTCTTCTGTTCCTCCGTCGCATCTGCTGCTACCGGAACATAACCGTCGGTGACAAGATCTAGAACATCTTGAGCACCGAACAGTACACGCATCTGAATCATCCAACGATTCCAGTTTTTGCCATCAAATACTGGGAGCTTGGTGTTCATTCCGCCGCCGCCGTTCATCATCTTCAACCTTCAACCTTGTACAATACACTCAGAATCTCACCGCACACAGTGTTTCCCAACCCACAGAATCACAAATTTATGATTCCGATCAGAACTTCGTTCAAGATTCAACACAAATCAAGAACAAAATTCAATCACATAAGAAAAATCCTCACGTTTTCACTCGTGTTTCCCGTTGATCCTAACCGGAGCTCTGATACCAATTGTTGGTGTACAAGGTGAAAATAATGAAGATGAAGAAGAGAATATATTATATTGAATGACGGCTACAAAAGGATAAAAGGATACAAATGATTGGAATGACAACTACCCTATTTATAAGCTAAAATTAGGGTTACCAAAAGCAACAATAAAATACTAAAATACCCTCTAACAAACTTAATGACTAAGTTTGTGAATATAAAATAAAATATAAATTATTATTCTAATATATCATTCATTATATTTGTGTCCATGTATTGGAAAATGTAATTCTCTCCCATTTGAGTAACAATCCTCATGGCTTCAAAAGACTTTAAATAGTCTTTGGGTATAGGACCGCTAAAGTTATTTCCTGAGACATCAAAAATGATTAAACTTGGAAATGGATGCTTGACCTTTATATTATCAATGGGACCATGGAATTTATTATCTCGCAAAATCAGCACTTTTAAATCTTGCAGAGTTTGAATCCAGTAAGGAAAATTATCTTCTATTTTGTTACTGCCAAGATTTAAAACTTCTAAGTTTCTGCAGTTGGACAAAGATTTAGGCACAATGTCTCCTAATTGATTACCATAGAGATTCATAGTATGAAGTGTACTGTTCTTTGAAAAATTACTGGGCGTATTTCCATATAATTTGTTCATTTGTAACTCCAAAACTCGAAGGGATGGTAATTTAGCAAGACAATGTGGAATAACACCTGTCAATCTGTTGTATGCCATGCTGAGAAATTCAAGGGAACTCATATTACAAATTGATGGAGAAAGTTCACCATTTAGTAAGTTAAAACTAAGATCAAGGCCAAAGGACATGTAATTATTCCTTGAGATTTTATCTATTGATGTTAACAAATTTTGAGAAAGGTTCAAAAATCCGAAGTAATACATTCTTTCAGGTAACCAATTGGGAAGACTTCCTTTAAGTTTGTTATTAGATAGATCAAGGTATTTCAAACTTGAGGATTTCAATGATGATATGGGAAACTCAGTTAAACCCAATGAAGACAATTTCAATTCAGTTAGTCTAGAAAAGGTATAATTGCTATTGGATTCAAAGTTTAGTGATAATTGACTATTATATGAAAGGGAAAGAGAATCTAAATTTTGAAGTTTAGAAAAATGTTGAAAATCAACGACACCACTAAAGTTGTTGGTTGAGAGATCTATAGTAGTTAAATTTGTAAGATTGAAAATTGATTCTGGAATATTACCTTGAAATTTGTTGTTGTATAAATATAGTTCCTTTAAGGAATATAGCGAGATTCCACTGATAAGTCCTGTAAATTGATTATTTGACAAATCTAAAAATACTAAAGAAGGCAATGATAACAAGGAGGGAGGAATTGTTTCATTTAGCAGATTGTAATTTAAATTCAAATAAGTTAGTTTTTGGAAACCTGTAATTTTGTTAAGAAGTGGACCCTCTAGTTTATTATTAGAACAATATAAAGTAATAAGTTGAGTCAAGTTAAATAATGAAGATGGAATTTGTCCTTCTAATTTGTTAAAATCTAAACTGAGTTGTTGCAGTTTGGTCATACTAAAAAAAACATCTGGGATTTGACCGCTAAATGAATTGTGTGAAAGATCCAAGCGAATGAGATGTTGAAGGTTTGAAAGTGATGATGGAAGCTCACCTCTAATTTTGTTATCACTCAAATCTAATTCTTTAAATTTGTTTGACTTGCAAAATACATTTGGGACTTGACCACTCAGTTCATTGTATTTAAGATTTAAAAATGTTAGTTGTGGAAGAGTTAAAAGTGAGGATGGGATTGAACCGTTTAGGTAGTTTTGTGCGAGGCTTAGAGAAGTAAGATGCGTGAGGTTAGAAAAAGAAAAAGGAATTGGTCCTTCGAAACCACCAAATGAAAAATCCAAAATTCTGAGAAAAGGGCTGCAACTAAATTGAGGAAGTTCGCCTTCAAAATAATTACCTGACATATATAGTTCTTGAATATGTGGTAAGCAGATAATGCTCTTTTTGAAGCTTCCGGTCAATACTGTGTTTTGAAGATCAAGAGTAACTAAAGTGGAAGAATGGTTGAAGAGTAAATCAATGGAGTTTGGTCTTATTGAAAACATATATGTGTCATCCAAAACTAGCTCTATTAATTTTGTTGCATTTTGCACAAGTCTCTTCAAAGTGGTCTCTTTCCAAACTAAGCCCCTATTGTAAGAGAGATGAAGTGATGTTAATTTAGAAAGGTGTGAGATTTGAGGAGGAACTTCACCTTGAAAATCACAGAAAGACAAGTCAAGATGTGTGAGATTCCTAAACTCATAAAACTTAGAAGGGAAATGGGAGCCATCTAAAAAATTTGAAGAAAGGTCGAGTGTTTGAAGGTGAATAAGATGAAAAATGGAATTGTTAGGATGTAATATACCCTCAAGGCCTTCACTGGAAAGGTTGAGTTCTGTGACGTGTCCCGAGAGAGTGTCACATTTGACACCATGCCATGAGCAGCAATCAGTTCCATTTTTCCATGTTGCAATCTTCACTGTATCATCATAAGTGAATGAAGACTTGAATTGAAGCAAAGCAACACTCTCATCATGGTGGCCTAAGAAATTGAAAGAAGGAATATGGAAGATAAAAAGATATAAACACAGAAGCAACCACCCCATAGATGATTTATTTAGCTTTGAATCCAATGCAATATTTAACAGAAAGAAAAGAAAGGGTACATGAATGACAAGGAAGGTAACAAAATTATTTATAGAGAAATTCAAAATATAATATAATTTAAATTTAATTTCCAAGCCCAATTTCTATTCTATAAAGCTGACCAAATTAAGTCAAGAGACTTTTAAGTGCCTAACCACATGGAAAAAGTACTTATGTTCAATTT
This sequence comes from Lathyrus tuberosus, assembly GCA_022829125.1. Lineage (NCBI taxonomy): Eukaryota > Viridiplantae > Streptophyta > Magnoliopsida > Fabales > Fabaceae > Lathyrus > Lathyrus tuberosus. The sequence goes on along the minus strand of JALAZF010000274.1, from coordinate 6,388,190 downwards.
CAAGCCCGCCCATGACGAAGTTATGTTAGTGGAAACTTTAACTGATTCTCAAAGATTGTTTTCAATACAGTGACTTAGAAGTTTTTTTTTTTAAATTACTCTCTCTCTCTCTCTCTCTCTCTCTCTCTCTCTCTCTCTCTCTCTCTCTCTCTCTCTCTCTCTCTCTCTCTCTCTCTCTCTCTCTCTCTCTCTCTCTCCTTTACATACCGTAAATATAAAAAATGTGCGGAAAAATGCTTTCTTCAAATCTCTCATTCTCTTTTCAATTTCTATATTTTCCATTCACTTTTATGATTTTAAACTTATGTATCTTTTTTGTTTTGTGTTCTTACTTTGAAGATTCAACCATTATATTTATTGCTTTTTTGACAATTTTTTTTTTGCATTTCGTTAATATTTTTGGTGCTAATTTTCGCAGATCTGGACTATAATAAGATGGACCAAAAACTTTCAAATCTGAAATTAGACCATGTAAATTTGAAAGAAGGTGAGTTGTTACTATGTGTTCATTTTTCTATAATATGAGTTGTTAATATTTTTGTGGTTAATTTTTGCAGATCTGGTCTATAATAACCAGAAGTGTTAATAATTTTGGTGTTAATTTTCACAGATCTGAACTATATGTTTGCTGTTAATGTTCCCAAGGAAACTATGTCTTTTTGTCCCTAAACAACCCTCTGTATTTCACACTCAGAATCATCATCTCTCTATTTCTCTAAAACAATTACAGTTGCAGCTTCAAAAAGCAGAAGTAAATAATAGCTTTTAATGCCTTATCATTTCGTATATTGACTTTTTATATTTTAGATATTGAAATAAATTTACTAATTTTAATTTGTTTATTATTATTTGTTTTTGTTTTTGTTTGAGATGTTGAAGAAGCAGTGGTTGAGGCAACGAGAGGATCTCGCTCGTGGATGTGACGTTGTTTCTCAAAGGCAAAGTTGTAATTACCAAAACTTGGAAGAAGAATGGATGGCCTTCTGGGCAATAGATTGGAAATAACAAGAAGTCCATTTTTCTCGGAAACCCTAATTTGAAAAAGGAAAGAAACGGAACCGGGGTTTTTTTGCCTCAGTTTGTTGATTCCGAGTCATCACAAAAAAAATTAGGTAAAAAATCAATTTATTATTAAATTCTTTTAGTTTTTATTATGTCAAATTAAATTAAATGTAAATGTGTTTATTAATTTTTTGTTTTGTTTTTGTTTTTTTATTGTGTATGCAGGGAGTAGAAATGTGGTTGTTCTTGATAGAGTTCTTCATGCATTGAATCAGAAGGTTGATAAAGGTGTGATTAGAGGTTACATGCAGCAAAAGAATCGTTTCCATGGAACTTCAAATTTTGAAAATGGTTTTGGTAAAAAAACTAATTTTTTTATTCATTATTATTGATTTGGATTTAGAAGTTTTGTAAATTGATAGTGACATATGTATGATATTTTAGGTGTTGTAAGGAATGGGAGTGATTATGATTTTTTGCAGCAAAAGCAGACAGAGGTGAACAGTGAGATTCACCTACCCTAAGAATGGACTTATTGATAAAATAGGTGGGGCCGATGTTTTAAAAATATTTGTGTAATCAGTCCATTGAAAATTAAACTGTTTGACATTTTTAAAGAATAATATATTATTCCCTCCGTTTCACAATGAGTGATCCAGTTGACTTTTTAGACAGATTAAAAAAAATTAAATGAAGGAGAGAGAATGATATTTTTACTAAAGTACATTTATGATGTATTGGGAATGATAAAAGTAATATTAATTAGAGGGTAAAATAGAAAAAGTTGCATTGAAAATTAAAATGGGTCATACATTTTAAAACACCATTTTATTTCAAATGAATCACTCATTATAAAACAGAGGGAGTAATATATAATCCTTAAGAAATATCTCGGGAGCACTCATTAGCAAAAGTCTTATTTTAAAGTTACACTATTTTAAAACATTATCTCACCTTTTTCTCCAATTAATAAAGATCATGTTAAGATCATAACGTGTTTCATCCGACTAAGAGACTTTTTAGTGCCCAACCACATGGAAAAGTTTAATTCATTTTCAAGCATATTCATAACGTTAGGGTGGTGGAAGTTTTAAGTGACTTTCAAATATTATTATCTACGCTTTGACTTGTGTTGTGAATTGATGTCGTCAAGAATAACCTAAAATATGAGAAAAAGATTGAGTTTCTTAAACAAACATAAGAAACTCTATTAGCTTTTACAAAAGTTAGAGAAGAAAGAAGAAGAAGAATAAGAATTGGTTAAAACTGTTTTTCTATTCACTTACTCAATAAGAGTTCAAAGATTACAAGTGAATACCAACAATTAACTCCTCTCAACAACCTGAGAGAACTAGTCTATTTATAGACTAAGCTAATTTAGACTACAACCTAACTTAACAATTGAGCTTACAATCAAGGTCCAATTTGACATACTAACAAAAACACAAAGTTAACATATTTCGACATTATGCTCGAACAGACTTCGACTACAATATACACAACTCATGTCGAACCATGAAGTTAACCTTATCGACACTAAAGCTCTATCCAAATACCACAAAATCTCCACCTTGGAACAAACTCTATAACAAGGGAACAAAATAGCTTTCATCATCCATGACTTTCAACCATTAAGTCTTGTCTCGACACCTCATAACTTCCTTATAGTCTATAGGTTCTTCGTCCAGAACCTCACTTGCAGAGATTAAGGCATAAGCTATAAGATTTGCATAACCAAGTCTCAGAGGTGACTTGATGACTCTTCTCGACTTATCTTTTGTCAGCATGTCGTTATTATCAATTTCCTCATCTTCACCAGCAACTTGAGATTCTTCTTTGACTGCATCTGAGTTATGCAATTCAGCATCACTATGCTCCACCTCAACAGAAATCTCTTTCTGTTCCAGCTCTTCTTCAGAGATCTTCGAACTTCGACCAATGTCATCAGTTTTCTTGAAAGTTATCTCAGCTTCATTGAAAACTACATCTCGACTTGTGATACACCTCAACAGCCTATAAATTTTAACTCCTTCTGGGTATCCAAGGAACATACATCGCAGAGCACTAGGTTCGACATTGTCTTGCCTAATATGAATATAAGCTAAACAACCAAATACTCTAAGTCTGTCAAGACTAGGTGGATGTCCCGACCAGACTTCTTCAGGCGTGTTTATTCCCAAGGTTGTCGAGGGACACCTATTTATCAAGTATGCTGCAGTCACAACAGCTTCTGCCCAAAACACCTTCTTCAATCATGCACTTACCAACATGCACCTTAATCTTTCCAGTATGGTTCGATTAAACCTTTCAGGCAAGCCATTTTGTTAGGGAGTCCCTGCAGTAGTTTTGTGTCTTGCAATACCAAATGCAGCACAATAGATGCCGAAAGCCTCATTATAAAATTCAAGACTATTGTCAATCCTCAACCTCTTGACCTTCCTCCCAGTTTGGTTTTCGACCAGAGTCTTCAAACTTTTAAAAATTTCAAAAATTTCATCCTTAATCTACTAGATGATAAAGTTCACTGTACTAGTTCGCTTAAACTTTCATCTATGTGCTTCACTTGAAATTTAGTGTTTGCAACATTTTGAATCAGATTAGATTTTGATTTTCATTCGAAAATCTATTTATTATTTGTTAAAGCAACTAGTTAATTATTGACAAGTTTATATATATATATATATATATATATATATATATATATATATATGAGAAAGATTCAAATAAAATAAGTCCAAAGACTTGTGGAAAAATTATCCTTTTGACGAGTCTCTAGGCTTCGTAATTTTGAGATGAAAAATCAAACTAACCATTAATGCACCGCCGACAGGTTCCATCTTTAACGAAGACTTCTAAGTCAATGTAAACATAGAACAAGATATATGAACCACCTTATTAATGTTATATGGACTATAAAATGTATACAAATATCCTTTTTTTAATCAAAAATGATTTTTTAAATAAAGAAAACATACTCACCAAAAAAATATATGGAACATACTAAAAGCAAACATATTGAATAGTCGCAAATAATATTAATATACCAACTTAAACAAAAATAAATCATGATAGAAGTAAAGGATCAAAACACACATAAATTGTTTTTCTAATTCAGTCTAAAATTTTGAATGAGAGCAGTTTTATTAGTACAAGTAAAGAGTCTCAACAAACTATAACAAATGAGTTATAAGAAATTAAGTTGATAAATTCATAAAATAAACTTTTACACGTGTGTGTATATATATATATATATATCCACCTTAAGGTAAATTCCCTTATTTTTATGAAGGTCTATTTTAGCAAATTTCAACTAAAAAATCTTAAATGCACCTTAAGGTACATACTACTAAAACACACCTTCATAAAAACAAGTGAATGTATAGGATTTGCTATAATACACCTATTTATTTTTATGAAGGTGTGTTGTAGTATTTGTTTAACTAAAAAATAGTTAAATGTACTCTAAGGTGCATGTTGCTAAAATAAACCTGCACAAAAACAAGTGGATCTACGTTAATAAACTTTTATATATATATATATATATATATATATATATATATATATATATATATATATATATATATATATATATATATATATTCACTTTACTATTATTTATTAATTAAATAGTCCTTAATAAGAATTTGGGTTAATAAATTAATATATGATTACTAGAGTTTTTGATCGCGACTTTATGAGTCTATCGAGTATACTAACTGCAAGCGCACAGTCTAATCGCGTAGTTTTAAAAGATATCGAACCCACAAGGACTGATAATCAAACTAATGCTATCAGATTGTTACTATGTTTAGCTAAGGCGATGATTAATCAAGGATCTAAGAAACAACGGGAAATAAATTCGGATTTGAGAGAAATATTCAAATACGGGACGCCGGTATGTAATTCCTATCTACTTCGGGGATTCAAACAGTCATTGGCATACTTTAATTGTTAAAACATTTATCCGTAGAAAACATTAATTTGAAAACCTTTGTCTCACACTCTCGTGTTTATTGACTCTGATTATATTCTTAAATAAAAATGCTTGCTCTCGCTGTCTCATTTAAAATCTAAAAATACTTTTTGGAAATTAATGAAGTCTAATTAATTTTAAAGTGCTCTCGCTGTGTTTAAAATTAATGTTTGATTACTACTATCCGGTTAAAACCTCAAACTCTCGCTTTGTTGATTTTACCCTTTGTTTGCTTTTACTCTCGTAAAAAACAGTATTGAATTAATTATTTAGAAACCAAAACCAGATAAACAGTTTATAAGTATTTTATGCCAATAAGTTTTCGAACCCCTTCCGTCGATAATCCTTACATACCATAATCAAGAAAATTAGCCGGACATATTAATGAGTATAAACATACAAAAGCAGAAGCAGTAAAGCATCAATTCATGCATGGTTATTCAAAATAAAAGCAATTCTATTAATTAAATAAGAACCTGGAAATTAAATTGATTTGGAATTAAATAGATCTTGAAGTTAGCAATCCTCCACAAGTCAGTAGATTTTTGCTTCGCCGAATGATAAAAACTTAAACTAAATAATCTAACTAGAGTGCAATGGTTCCCCGGTGTAGGAAACTATTGCTATTTAGGTGAATGAAAATAGAACGAAAAACAAGACTGATAAAGCTCTGAACGTAAAGAAATTTCTGCAGCAAAAAGAAGGCCCCCCTCACGTTCCCAACTGCCTTCAACTTATAGTACTCAGCAGGTTTAGTGGGAGAGAAAAATTAGGAGATGGAAGTTTGAGTCGATGAAATCGGAGTGACTTGGTTGAGTTGAGAGATTTCCAGGAGACTTGAGACTGAGTTGAAACGTGGGATCAGTTGCAGAGTGGTCCATGCTGTAATAATTAAACTTATAAAATAAGTTGTGTCGGTCGCCACGTAATGTGTGACTAGGGTCACACTATGTCGGGCTTGTTACGGTCGCCACATAAGTGTGATGGTCGCCACACTCTTCTGTGTGCAATTCTCCATATTTTTCTGTCTTCTGTCTTCTGTTTCCTCTTTCTTTCCGCATTTTCTCTTCTTTTCTCATGCACGCTTTGTGAAATGAAATACCTGAAAATAGGCTCGAACACTTGCAAAATAAAGCGTAAATAATGAAAAACGATAAAATAATTTAATGTAAATCAAGGTAAATATGTAATGTAATTTCGCATTATCAAACTCCCCTACACTTGAATCTTTGCTTGTCCTCAAGCAAATAATCAGTAAAGAACTCAAAAAACATTGGTCAAACACAAATACATGACACATCTCCAAGTCGTACGTGGTTGTGAGGCATTTTGTTAAAACGACAAATACTCAAATTAAACACCAAAGATACATTAATGACACAAAACATGAAACATGATCATAAAACCCCCCTATACAAACCAGTCCGAATCATTCTACTATAGCTCAACCTAATGCTTTTCGTTTCTATTTCACCCGTTTTCATTCTAACGCAATCACATTAAGCCCTTTGCCTTTGCACGCACGTAGTAGAGTAGCCGGTTAGTGATTTTGATCCTTTAAGCACAGGGTCTGGTACACAAGTGTGGTAACCCTTTATATATATACCAATTGTAAGTTGTGGGGGATCGAACCGTAATTCGCCCTACCAAGTTCAGTACTAGGCACCTCTGAACCAACTGACAACGGGTTTCTCTTTCCTTTTGTAGGTCTTGCATCCGTTAGATTTGGTGCATTCCCTATTTTCCAATAATGTCAAAGGTATGAAAATTTTTAATTTTAGGCATCAATCACTTATTTTCATCGGCTCTCCACGTAGCTTGTGCTTAAGACGGTGCTGACTGCTAATATAAACTACTTGGGGTTAATTTAGAATTAAAGCTTAAGGTCTCGGTATAATAGGTACTCAAACTGATCTCGCATATTCGAGGGGCCTAGGGTGTCAAGACGATATCAATTTTGTTAAATCTTTCTCAGGTGTCTAACATAGCCTATGTGTAAAACAACCTATATACTCTAAGGGTATGTCAAGTTATGCATCGAATCCAACAATTTTTTTTGTTATGGCTAAATAAAATGGGGGAATTAAATAATAACGGAAAACACATGCATATAATAACTTGACAGTACATTAATGTTGATAAAAGGAAATAACAATAACATAAATCTAATTAGAAAGCGATAGAAATGGTAAAGCTTCCTCTCCCACTCTAAATCTAACATTGTCCTCAATGTTTCGAGATAATGTAAAAGAGAAAGGAACAAACAAAAATATAAAAGTAAACTACTGGGGGTCGTGTCCACGCGATCTTCCTCGTGCTCTTCCACGTCCTTCGTGTCCAAGCTGATGTGGCATACCCACATGATAGATGTACTTTTGCAAGCCATCCACACGCATAGTCAAAGCGCCCATCTCATCGATGACGCTTGACAACCTTCGATCCATCCTTTCACCTTGGTCGCGCTGATCTTGTTGGATCTGTCGCATGAGACTCATCATGTGAGTATGCTGAGTTTGGTATCTCTAGTCTCTCTGGGCATCCAATTCATTCTGTTGCATAATAGCCGCAAGAATGTCATCATTAGTAGCGAGAGCGCGTTCACTTCTTCGACGGCGTCGGGAGGATGAACTTGCAAATTGTGCAGCAGGTGGTTGTTGATCTTCTTCAGGTGTAGCCTGCTCCATCTCATCATATTCGTCATTAGGCTGCCCTTCTGGTGCAGGTGCATTAGGCTCAGCGGAATCCAAATCAAAAAGCCAATTTGCCATATTTTGTGGATTCATACAATTATGGCAAGGCAAAACAACACTTCTCACTACTTTGTTCCGAACCATAAGGTTGTACTTTTTATCCTCTCTAGCTTTAATCAAATGTGCGGCGCGACAATAGTCGATATTCATAAATACAGCCGGCACAGATGGTAAGTCTGTAAGCCTCTCCCCCAAATTCAGAGCAAGTGTTATAGAAGTAACGATTCCCCTAAAACAGAAAGGACTAGTACCTCTTGCACAACTAGATTGAATGTGTGCTAGCAGAAATGGGATAGCATTGATCGGTTTAGGCGCGAAAACACAATGCATGAAGAATAGTTCTTTGGAATTTACCTTGTGGTTGTTTATTCTCCCAAAAATAATGTGTCCTAAAACACGGTGATAATACCTTATGGCTGGATTGTGGATGTATGTAGCATTAAGTCCTTCCCAGCTTGTAGCATTTACATCGGTTAGAGTTCGCCATACGCCAAATGCTACGGTTGGCCAATTTGCATCACGAGGGACACGATATTGAACATCATCTCCATGTGGAAACTGCAGCATGTCGCCTAGCTCATCTTGGCTCAAGGAATATTCAGTGTTAAACATTCTGAATGTAGCATAGCCGATGAGGAATTAATTATCATCCGAGGGTGTGTTGTAAGAGAAAGAGCTTAAAAACTCCAAGGTTAAAGCTTCGTAGGTTGGAAGGTTTTGAGTGCAGAGATGTGCCAACCCCGAGTTGGAGAGCATCCATTTAACACCCTCCAACAATCCTAGTTCTTGCAAACAGGTTATATCCATATACCTCGTAGGTTGAACTGAACGCTGATGAAATTTGTGGTATTTTTCCCTTTGAAGCTCACCAGCTTCTCCTTGGTGGAACGAGATTGTTGACAGGTTAGGTGCTTGCATTTGGTTTTGAGCCATGTTGCATGCAAGAAGGATTGAAAAATGGGTTTGTGTTTAGGGTGCTCAGAGAGGAGTTCGTGGGTTTTGGAATGAGTCCTCTGTGCTTAAATAGAAGTTGGAGAAATGTGGTAAATGGAGGAATAAATGAAATTGAATGAGAAGATTGAAAGGATTTTTGAGTGGGTCGGTGAAGAAGAAGAAAAGAAAAAGGAAGAGGAAGAGGTTCTGTTTTGAATAAAATAGAATGTGAGTCTATGATGGGGGTCACAGATGGCGTTACGATCGCCAAAAATTAAAGATGCCTGTGACGTGCGTCACAAAGGTGTTACGAGCGTAATGGTCCAAAACTCAGGAAAATGAAAATAAAACTTCCAGCTCATGTAACTTTCACACTTTGCATCACAGAGCATAAATGAATGTAAAGGTGGAACATTGCTACAAATAAACTGAAAGTGGAAATTCATTCATTGCTTCAGAAGATATAAATGCAAACGCATCTAACAACAAAATATAAAAATAGCTAATGATGAAATAAATTTAAACTAACAGAAGAAAAATAATGAAATAAACATACACTACCAGAAGCAATTTTTTTTTTAAAATTATTCGCAAAATTTGGATCAGTTTAATCTAAACGCAAAAAGTAACAATAAATTTAATCTAAACGCAAAAAGTAACAATAAAAACTAAAATACTCCCTCCCCACACTTAAACACAGCAATGTCCTCAATGCGTCAGCGTGAGTAGGAAAATGCGATAAATAACAAAATAAAATCAGCCACGCTTTTGTTGCAAAGACTCCACCGCTTGATTCAAATGATCAAACTGCTCAACACCAGTGTCCCTTAAGCCGATAACATCAAGACGTAGAGTGTGGAGGTCGTCCCTCATAGCATTCAGGTCGGTACGAAAAGCTTCCAAAGTGATATGAATGTTGGCAGGAGGAATGGCATTGGCAGCATGGATGGGGTGGTGTGGGATTGGAAAATGGTGGTAGTATGGAGGGGTTTCAGGTTCTGTTTCAACATCAGAGATATGATCATCAAGGTTTTCATCAATTTGTGGTACATCCAAATCATATAGCCAATTATGGCGGTTTTGCACACTTGTACGCTCATGGTTAGGTAAGGTAAAGTGGGGAAAAATCTCGTTGTTAATCAGGAGTTGGAATTGGTTTGGTCCAAGATTTCTGATCAATCCCCTATTAAAACAAAAGGTGATGTTTAGGGGCCGATAACCTCCTAAAGGTTTTATGTGAGAGAGAGGTGTTTTAAACTCTAAGGCTTCAGCAATAATGGCAACGAGGCCACCGATTAGAATGGGACCATAGTTAGCTTGAGCAATCCTAAAATGGTTGGTAAAACATAAAGGTGGCCCCATTGACGGGTCTAGACTGAAATACACAAAATATGATGAAAAGCTCGTCTCTAGACACCAGGGTATCATTTTCAGACTTTCCAAAGAGGGTAAAAGCTAAGATCATGTGGAAATATCTGATGGCAGGGTTATTAATCTCAGTGGAGTGCATAGGATGCGGGTCATGGTGTGATTGTCCAGAAATACTACTCCAGAAAAAATTAAGTTCAGTATCCATAAACACATCCTCTTGTGCCATGGTGAAAACATCAGGACCATTACGAAAACCCAATAGTTCTGCGATCTCACGGTGGTTAAAGTGGAAAGTGTACCTAAAAAGCCGAAAGGTTATTCTACCTCTATTGAATGCCCTTCCATGATTAGGATCATAAGTCAGTGAGCTCAGGAATTCTAAAGTTAACCTATGATTGAAGATGGCTGGTTTATACCTGAGTGAATCGTACACTCAAAGATACAACAGAGTCACCACCGAACTTTATTTAGTCCCAAAGAATAGGGAAAATATCGATAAAACCCAAGGGGAAGAGAAACGGGAACGGGGGTCGGTTATGCGAAAGGAAGGTACTAACACCTAACGCATCCGTCGTACTCGACGGGAACCATTTCGCTTGCTTATAGGCTTGGATGGGTTATCTATCTAAGGGCTTCTAGCTAAAAGAAGAGGAGAGAGGAAAGGGGAAAAAGAAAAGAAAGAAAGAAAGTGCTCGCGGAGGATTGTGGCCCTCGTGCCTACGTACCCTCATAGTGCAATGAGGAAATCAGAGCGTCGTAGTTCATGGAACTAGGGGACAGAGAAAAGGAAAGGAAATAAGGAGAAAGATAGAAAGGTGGGAGTGTGCTCGCCAAGACATTGTGTCTCGTGCCTAGGTATCATACATTCGAAAAAATGCAGAATCAGAGCTTCCGTAGTTCGGGGAACCAAACAAAGAAAGGAAATGGTGTCAAAACCAAGAGCAAAAGGAAGAGAAACTCTACTGGGGAAAACTGAACAGTAAGAGCGGTTACACAAGAACTAGAACAGGGGTAGTGTCAAAACCAAGAATAAAAGGAAGAAACAAAACTACGCTGGGGAAGAAAATAAAGTCGGCTAGGGAGCAGAGGGTAAGCGACCCCTACTGGGAAACAAACAAAGGGATGGTGTCAAAACCAAGAGAAAAGGGAAAATCGGTATATTAACTGACTGGCAGTGGTTAACCGAAGAGAGAGAGAGAGTAAAATTCTGTGGGGAAAAGGAATTGGTGTTAACTGGCAGACTGTGATAAACCAGAAGAATGGGTGTAGGACCAATCGGAGGTCGTGACCCAAAATGGCCATTTGTACAAGCTTAATAGAGAGTAATTGACCAATAGGAAGAGGTGTTTGAACCAAAGGAGGTTGCTAACCAAAGGGTGCAAGTATTCGAACCAAGAAAAGGTTGCCAACTGCTGAGGGTTCGGTTTTAACAGACAGACTGTGATTAACCGAAAAGGAACGAGTGATTAACCCAGAGAAGGTGATTAACTCAAAAGGGCTCAGTATTTAACAGACAGACTGTGGTTAACTAAAGGAAAAGGGTGATTAACCAAAGAGGCAGTGATTAACCCAAGAAGAACTCAGTGTGTTAACAGACGGACTGTGGTTAACTGAGGAGGAGTGCAAGTTGGTGTTTTAACTAATAGATAATGATTAACCAAACAAAGGGAGAAGAATAAAAAGAAGGTTGCGAACTCCGGGGATTATCGGTTTTAACAGACAGATTGTGATTAACCGAAGAAACAGAATTGAGACTCTTCTGAGGAATCAAGAAGAAATGATTGACCACGAGAAGAAAGGAATATTGAAACAACGAGAGTTTGCTAGTGCAAAACAATGATCTTAACCAAGATGGTGATTGATCAAAAGAGGGATTGAAAGTGATTTGAGTGATCAAAGATCGACTCGACTGGGAAAGGGGATACGCTACAGCCTGGGGATAGAGGTGACTAAGCCAAGCATAGGGTCATTCGTCCCCTACCTGAAGTAGTCAGAATGAGAGTAGGAATTCTCTCTTCTCATTCCTTCTCTAACACACAGAGTGTAATGCAGAAGTTGAAACGGACAACACAATAGCTCCAAGTTGTACAGTGCTCCAGTGCAAGGCGTAGCGTGAAACTTCAACTCCTCATGGGAAAAGAAAGAACCAGCTCTAAAGGAAGCCTAAAGAGAGGGGAAGGGAAGATCGATTAATCGAAACAAGGTTTCGATCAATTAATCAAGGGAGAACCATGCTAACAACTTTCCAAAGAGAATGGAAAGTCATTAAAGCAAAAAGGTGTGAATTATTGATTATACAAGATTAAGTTTATCCATGAAGAATAAACATAATACAAACCTGAAATGGAAGGTGCAAAACAGTGCCAAATGATCATCAAAATGCCACACAAAATCATGTATCATGTGAACAAAGATAGTGCAAGAAGGATTATGTTCATACAATGCTAAGAATATGAAACAAATGAATAATCGAAAATGCGCATCGAAAGTTCATGAATATGCTTCAAGCAGAAGTGAAATGACACTTAAAACATCCATAAAATCAAGCATGATAATCAATGGAAGTTATAAGGAAGAAAACATGGCAAACACACTTGAAAATGCAAGAAAATAACCTTCTGGTACAGTGTTAATCGGTTAACCATATGGTTAATCGGTTAACGGCTTGAAAATCAGCATTTTTTGGTGAAAAATGAACTGGTTAATCAATTAACCAAATGGTTAACCGATTAACACTGTGACAGTGGAAAAAATAACAGTAAAAACAACTTTTCAAAAGTAGTTTTCAACACATAATCACTTATCCAAACTTCCATATTCTATGGTATGATTTTGTGCATGAAAATTACATCATGTAAGCACAATTAACACAAATTGCAAGCACCAATCATGGAGATCAAAGATCAATCAAAAGTATGGAAAATCAAATCGAAAACGATCGACATTACATCGAAAATGCGCGGAAACAATCGAAACAGAGAGTAAAGTAAGATCCACCAACCTACAAGGCTGAGATGTGCCTTGGTAATTGCTGCAAAGTGTTCTTGATGCAGAAAATTAAAGAAAACAAGTGGAATCTCCAATTTTGATGGCGAAACGCGTCGAAATCGAGCAAAATACGATTAAGCTCCAAAATACGAATTCGAACTGTTGAAAGTTGCAGAAAATACTCAAGATTAATCCATAAGCTGAAATAACTCCAGAAATCCAAGTATAAAAGCAAGAATGATGAAGGTTAAGCTCAAGAAATAATCACTTTTGGTGTAAAAGTTATTATCCTTCAAAGTAGAAATGAGCTTTGGTGAGGTTTTGGAAGAGAATTGGGATGAAAATGAAGATGTAGTAGAGAGAAATCAGAGAGAATGTGAGAGAATTGAGAGTGATAAGTGAATAATTTGTGTGAAAATGTGGTGAAAATGGTCCTCCTTGAAAAGTGAGTGAATATGTGTTTATATAGACTTTTGGTTTGGAGTGTGAGAGGTTTGGAGCTAGCTTTGGGCTTAGCTTTGGGTTTGGAACTAGGGTAGGAGTTAGTTAGGCCTGACTCACTGAATTTTTGCTGAAATAGCAGGTGTTAATCGATTAACCAACAGGTTAACCGATTAACAGTTGTTAAAAAGCTGAATTTGGCGCTGTAAAAGGGTGTTAATCGATTAACCAAATGGTTAACCGGTTAACTAGTCAAAAACTTGCCCAATTTTGCTTGAAAAGGGTGCTATGATCACGGTTCCGATTTTCAACCTCTTGCTTTGATGAATAGGCATAGAAACCCTTAATTTGGGCTTGTTTTGATGATGATAATAATCTTGTGAGGATGATATTAGTCGGGCTAGAAAACCTAAAAATCCAGCAACAAGAAACACATAGAGGAAAACGCGAATGCATATGCCGACAATGCGAATGCACATGCTTATGCAAAAGGAAAAAGAGGGAGGTCAAATTTTGGGTTACGATAGCTGCCCCTATTTAATCCTCTTGGACCTGAGTATACGAATTGCGCTAGCTATCATACCCCAAATTTTGACCACTAAGATTTCCCACCATTGTGCAAATCATCATCACAATATAGATGTACCTTTATGCCTCATCCATCTCCTTAAGGAATTGCTGAGCATTCACCACAATCAAAATTAGGGTTTCAAGCCCTCTCTGAGTGCTTAGACAAAGGATCAATCAAGGAATGACATGATATTCAACTTGTCTAACCTCTCAAACATCCTCAATGGTTCAAGAGGACTCCCACTTCAAGGATTAAGCATAAGGTTTATCCCTTCTAGGTGGATCAAGCTTCAAGATCGCCAGGGCCGCCAAATTAGGGTTTGGTCGACCAGGGCCTCCAGATGGAAATTTTCATCTGGGCATGAGCCCATGCTTCAAAACATAACCTAATATACTCCATGGAGCCTCATGGACCCAATCATCAAGTCAATTTTGCCTCAAGGGATGCATACATCAAAAATCAGGAATTAGGGTTTCTTGACCTAATTCACCCCTAAGTTGACTTTTGGGACAAATCATGAACCAAGACCTCAAGACATGATTTGAGGGTCTCTAATACACCTTATTGATCCATTTGGAATAATGGATTGATCAAAGAAGCTTGAGCAACAAGTCTCAATTTCATCAATACCACAGTTAGGGTTTCGCGGGAAAAGTCAACTGTAGCTTTGACTTTTGACTAAGACATGCTCCCAAACCCTAAGACATGATTCAATATACCCTATAATGTAACACCCCCTTTCTATACCCCTAAATAATCATTTAGGCACATATTAAAAATTTCGTCAGAGTATAATTACAAACATGGTATAAAAGAGGCATGTCACATCAATTAAGAAATTAAAACATACAACACCTGCTCAACAATTGATATGCAACAGTGGGGCAACTTGCAACAGAGGAACTTAGTCCTTACACCCACATTTCAATATTTAGAATAAAAGCGAAAAATCTAAACATCGAATAACAGCCAACATATAAACATCGCCAAGCATTATCCACCAAACCTAATTCATGTTTACATAACATTTATCAACAAGATACATATACAATGTATCACAAAAGAATCATAGCCCTGCTAGCTACCCGGTGCTACATATCAGAGCCAACCGACCAAAAGAATGAAGACACGCTTCACAAAAAGACCCTCAGCATACCTACTCTGCAATGCCTCATAGAGCATCATAAAACAGTAGAAGGGTGAGAAATATTATCATAATAACAATGCATATAATTATATATAACAGCATAAAATTACACATAATTCACCTTCTCACCACAATTCATCACAAGTCACTCATATACATCGCAATGTATCCATATATGTATAAAACCAAGCATACACATCAGGCATACTTTCACCATTCTTATCATTCCACATAAACATACACAACTGTTTATTCACCAATGCATCAGTTAAAGATGAGAAATGCAAATCATAGAGACCGACTCACGACTCTATGCAAATGCAATGCGGTACCGACTCAATCATCTCAAGTTCACTCAGGAACTTCTGCTGGAACCATCGCTCGTTACCAAAGTAACTCCCCGTCGGGCCTACGATGTTCACCCACCGCTCACACCTCCACCAAGAGAGGCTCACGATGTTTCTGGATCGCTCACACCTCCACCGAGAAAGGCTCACGACCCGATCGCTCACACCTCCACCAAGAGAGGCTCACGATCGTCTATAACCGTCGCTCACACCTCCACCGAGAGAGGCTCACGATGTTATAGCGGATTCTCATTAGAATCCCTCAGCACAAGAATGCACATCATTATGCTACACATGATAATGACTCAAGACATTCTTGAAATGCATACATATTCACAATATATACATGCATTCATCTCATACAATCACATACAATCTACATACATTCACGTCAATGCACTATTATACGATTCACATTCAAACACACCGTCAAAACGGTAAAAAGTCGCTAAATAGCACTATTCCCGACTTTTCCGACTTAATTAATCAGCTAACAATTTCCAAATCATTATAATCATATAGTACAGCTCAACAGCTTCACAACCATACCAAGAACACAAACATCGGATAATCGGAACAAAAGTTACGGAATTTAGAAAACAGATAAAATTTTGAGGTCCCAGACCGCGCTGAGCGGCCTCTCGAGCGCGCTGAGCGGGCTCGCTACTGCCTGGTGAGGTTGCATTTTTTCAAAAGCGCGCTGAGCGGGCACCTGCGCGCTGAGCGGGCTCTGCGATTTTCAGAAAAATTCCTCTTCGCAAATCCACCCCAAAAATCCCATTTTTCACCCAAATTCAATTCTAACAACAAAACAAACATCAACGATTATTCATACACACAGTGTGATCATACAATACAGTTTATATCGATTTCCGACCGTAAAATCATCGATTCCGAATCGTTTTATCGTTTTCGACCTAAAACTCCAAAAACCATGGAAAACAAGAAAACATCCAAGCAACTCATACATAATGATACACATTGATAAGATAATAAGATTTCACACCCTTACCCGGATTCCAAATGATCTAGCTCTTGTTCTTGATGATTTCCACTCTTCCTCTTTCTTTCTCTTCTTTTTCTTTCTTTTTCCTCTTTTTCTTTCTATCTTTCTCTATTTCTCTATTTCTCTCTATCTCTCTATTTTCCTTCTATTTTCCTTTCTATCTTTTTCTTTTTATTTCTTTTCTCTCATTTTCCAAACTATCAATTAATTCTTTTTTCTCACAAATTCTAATTCCACTTAATTTCTAATTTATCATTAATTGAGAAAAGTCTAAAATACTTTCCATTCTAATTTCCCCGAAAACTCTCAAAACGGTAAAATAACATTTAACACACCAAATTCACAATTAAAATAATTATCACTCAATTTAAATAAAAGACTCAACTAAATGGGAATAATTGGAATCGGGGCATTACAACTCTCCCCCACTTTAGAAATTTTCGTCCTCGAAAATATTACCTGATTCAAACAACTCTGGATACGACTCTCGCATCCTACTCTCTAGTTCCCAAGTCATATCACCTTCCGCAACGCCTCCCCACGCTACCTTCACCAGTGCAATGTCCTTGCCTCTTAACTTCTTAACTTCATGGTCCAAAATCCTAATCGGTAAAGTTTCAACCGTAAGGTTATCTCTCACCTCAACCTCGTCCATAAGAATAACATGTGACGGATCCGGAACATACTTCCGAAGTTACGAAACATGGAACACATCATGCAAATTCGAAAGATTCGGGGGCAACGCCACACGGTAAGCCACAACACCAACTCGTGCCAAAATCTGATACGGACCAATAAAACGAGAAGTCAACTTCTTCGACTTCAAAGCACGCCCCACACCTGTAACCGGCGTAACTCTCAAAAACACATGGTCGCCTTCCTGAAACTCAAGATCTTTTCTTCTCTTGTCATGATAGCTCTTTTGTCTACTTTGAGAAGCTTTCATCTTCTCCCGAATAAACTTCACTTTCTCCGTCGTTTGTTGTACCATCTCCGGTCCAACTATCGCCCTCTCACCCGTTTCATGCCAACACAAAGGTGTTCGACATCTCCGACCGTACAAAGCCTCAAACGGTGCCATACTTATACTCGAGTGGAAACTATTATTGTAAGTGAACTCAATCAATGCCAAATAACTATCCCAAGCACCACCTTGCTCGAGCACACAAGCACGCAATAAATCCTCCAACGATTGAATTATCCTCTCGGTTTGACCATCCGTTTGTGGATGATAAGCCGAACTCAATCTTAGCTTAGAACCCAAAGCCTTTTGTAAACTCTCCCAAAACCTCGATGTGAATCTAGGATCTCTATCCGATACAATACTCTTAGGAACTCCATGTAACTTTACAACCGCAAGAATATAAATCTCGGCTAACCTCTCCAAAGGATAACTATTATCAATTGGGATGAAGTGAGCAGATTTAGTAAGCCTATCCATAATTACCCAAATAGCATTATGACCTCTTTGCGTATTCGGCAATCGCGTAACAAAATCCATCGATATACTATCCCATTTCCATTCCGGAATATCCAACGGTTGCAAAAATCCACTAGGTTTTTGATGTTCCACCTTAGACTTTTGACAAGTTAAGCATGCATACACAAATTGAGCAACATCTCTCTTTAATCCGGACCACCAAAAGATTTTCTTCAAATCTTGATACATTTTGTTCGCTCCCGGATGAATACTTAAGTTACTTCGGTGTCCTTCCTCCAATATTATCTTTTTCAACTCCGCATCATCGGGAATACAAATACGACCACGGAATTTCAAAACTCCAAACTTATCAACCTTGAAATCCTCATTCTCATTCATCATCAAATCAAAGAATTTCAAATCCAACTTTTGCTTTTCACACACGGTTGCAAGAAAGTCATTCGTAACATGTAGCATACCAAGTCTCACACTTCTCGGCGTCATTTCACAAACCAAACTCAAATCTCTAAAATTCTCCAAAAGTTCCCATTCTCTCATCATCAATGCAGACATATGTAACGACTTCCGACTCAAAGCATCGGCCACTACATTTGCCTTACTCGGATGGTAATTCAAACTAAAATCATAATCCTTCAAAAGCTCTAGCCACCTTCTTTGCCTCATGTTCAATTCTTTTT
Organism: Lathyrus tuberosus; assembly: GCA_022829125.1. NCBI lineage: Eukaryota > Viridiplantae > Streptophyta > Magnoliopsida > Fabales > Fabaceae > Lathyrus > Lathyrus tuberosus. The sequence continues at coordinate 6,369,543 of JALAZF010000274.1, read as the reverse complement.
GATCAAATAAATACTTCAAGCTTTTGTGATCACTAAAAACTTCAAACCTCGCACCATAAAGATAGTGCCTCCAAATTTTCAAAACAAACACCACAGCCGCTAACTCCAAGTCATGCGTAGGATAATTCTTTTCATGCACTCTCAATTGTCTTGAAGCATAAGCCACAACTTTTCCATCTTGCATCAAAACACCACCTAAACCAACCAAGGAAGCATCACAATACACCACAAATGGTTCATTAGGATTAGGAAAAATCAAGATCGGAGCCGTTGTCAACCTTCTTTTTAGCTCATTGAAACTCTCTTCACAATGAATATCCCAAATGAAAGCCTTTCCTTTACAAGTCAATTGCGTTAACGGAAGTGCCAACTTCGAAAATCCCTCAATAAACCTCCAATAATAACCTGCCAAGCCTAAAAAGCTTCGAATCTCCGTAACCGATCTAGGAGCCTCCCATTGCATCACCGCAACAATCTTGGATGGATCAACGCTAATACCACTACCAGAAATAATATGTCCAAGAAAACTTACTTCCGACAACCAAAATTCACATTTCGACAACTTAGCATACAATTGTTTCTCTTTCAAAATTTGTAACACAATCCTCAAATGCTCTTCATGCTCCTCTTGAGACTTAGAGTAAATCAAAATATCATCGATGAACACAACCACAAAACGATCCAACTGTTCATGAAAAATGTGATTCATGTATTCCATAAACACACCCGGCGCATTAGAAACCCCGAATGGCATCACGGAATATTCGTAATGACCATACCGTGTCCTAAAGGCCGTCTTTTGAATATCCTCCTCTTTCACACGAATCTGGTGATATCCCGATCTCAGATTAATCTTGCTAAAAACACGCGCACCAACCAATTGGTCCAACAAATCATCGATCCTCGGAAGCGGATACTTGTTCTTAATTGTCACCTTATTCAATTGTCGATAATCGATGCATAACCGCATACTTCCATCTTTCTTCTTTACCAACAATACCGGAGCACCCCAAGGAGAAACACTTGGTCTTACAAATTTCTTATCCAACAAGTCATTCAATTGCTTCTTCAATTCTACCAACTCCGATGCTGACATACGATACGGTGCCATCGAAATCGGTCTAGTACCCGGAACTAGATCAATAGAAAACTCAACTTCTCTTTCCGGCGGTACATCCTTAATATCCTCAGCAAACACTTCAGGAAAATCACACACAACAGGACACACATCAATTGACACCTGATTATCCACAGACAAAGATGCAAACAAACCGAACAATTGAGCTTCATCCGCTAAAAGTTTCTTCAACTCTTTAGTGGATAGGAAACTCTCAAATTCATCATCTTCCAAAGAAGGAAACCTTACTAACTTATGATAACAATCTATATGAACTCGGTTAAATTGCAACCAATTCATACCTAAGACCACATCTAATCCTTCCAACGGCAAACACACTAGATCCATCTCAAAGTCTTTACCATAAATGGTCAAAGGACACATCAAACAAACCAAAGAAGTAGTTACTGACCCCATTGTTGGAGTATCAATAACCATCTTACCATCCATCAGAGACAACACAAGATTTAAACGCTTCGCGCACTCAGACGAAATAAACGAATGAGTCGCTCCAGTATCAATAATGGCAACTAAAGGTGTACTATTAATAAAGCAAGTACCTTTAATCAGACGGTCGTCACTGGAAGTCTGAGTTCCTGCCAGAGAAAATACCTTCCCACCGGATGGAGCTTTCTTCGGATTCGGACACTTTGGGCTAATGTGACCAATTTCCCCACAATTATAGTACTTTACCACATTCCTTCTACAATCTGTAGTAGCATGCCCAAGGCCTCCACAGTTAGAACATTTCGCCACTGTCTTCCCACAATCAAATGATTTATGACCCATTTCACCACACTTGTAACACTTAATGGAACCAGAACCTCCTCCTCCAGATCTCCTCTCGAAGTTTCCCCTATGCTTGCCCTTATCAGCGGGTGTCACATAAGGTCCACTTCTAGCTTGTTGCTTTCCTTTCCTCTCATTCAAACTTTTATAATGTGTAGAACGAGCCTTGCTATCTTCCTCGAAGATTCTGCAACATTCCGTCAAATCCGAAAATCTTCTTATCCTTTGATATCCCACAACTTGCTTAATCTCAGGACGCAAACCATTCTCATACTTAATGCACTTGGAGAACTCAGCAGTAATCGCAGCATAGTGAGGATGGTATTGAACCAACTCCACAAACTTAGCAGTATAGTCCACCACAGACATACTACCTTGTTTCAATTCAAGAAATTCCATCTCCTTCTTTCCCTTCACACTCTCAGGGTAATACTTTCTCAAGAATTCAGTACGGAATAAATCCCAAGTTACTTCTTCATCATCCACCTCAAGAACTTCACGCATACCGACCCACCAATCGTCGGCTTCTTCCTTCAGCATGTGAGACCCAAGCCTCACCTTATTCTCTTCCCCACAGTCCATGACCCTGAAGATTCTTTCAATCTCTTTCAACCAAAGTTGAGCACCATCGGGATCAAATCTTCATTTGAAAACCGGTGGTTGATTCTTCCTAAACTCGTCATTAGCATTCACGTTCGGCGCACCTTGCACCGCCCTAGCCATTGCTTCCAAAGCAGCAGCCATCGCATTGTCGTTCCTACCAGCCATATTCTGATTATTCCCCAAAAATGACAACAAAGTTAAACAACAGTTCAACCAACACAACAACAAGACAGACACAACTGACTCAACTCTGGCTCTGATACCACTTAATGTAACATCCCCTTTCTATACCCCTAAATAATCATTTAGGCACATATTAAAAATTTCGTCAGAGTATAATTACAAACATGGTATAAAAGAGGCATGTCACATCAATTAAGAAATTAAAACATACAACACCTGCTCAACAATTGATATGCAACAGTGGGGCAACTTGCAACAGAGGAACTTAGTCCTTACACCCACATTTCAATATTTAGAATAAAAGCGGAAAATCTAAACATCGAATAACAACCAACATATAAACATCGCCAAGCATTATCCACCAAACCTAATTCATGTTTACATAACATTTATCAACAAGATACATATACAATGTATCACAAAAGAATCATAGCCCTCCTAGCTACCCGGTGCTACATATCAGAGCCAACCGACCAAAAGAATGAAGACACGCTTCACAAAAAGACCCTCAGCATACCTACTCTGCAATGCCTCATAGAGCATCATAAAACAGTAGAAGGGTGAGAAATATTATCATAATAACAATGCATATAATTATATATAATAGCATAAAATTACACATAATTCACCTTCTCACCACAATTCATCACAAGTCACTCATATACATCGCAATGTATCCATATATGTATAAAACCAAGCATACACATCAGGCATACTTTCACCATTCTTATCATTCCACATAAACATACACAACTGTTTATTCACCAATGCATCAGTTAAAGATGAGAAATGCAAATCATAGAGACCGACTCACGACTCTATGCAAATGCAATGCGGGTACCGACTCAATCATCTCAAGTTCACTCAGGAACTTCTGCTGGAACCATCGCTCGTTACCAAAGTAACTCCCCGTCGGGCCTACGATGTTCACCCACCGCTCACACCTCCACCAAGAGAGGCTCACGATGTTTCTGGATCGCTCACACCTCCACCGAGAAAGGCTCACGACCCGATCGCTCACACCTCCACCAAGAGAGGCTCACGATCGTCTATAACCGTCGCTCACACCTCCACCGAGAGAGGCTCACGATGTTATAGCGGATTCTCATTAGAATCCCTCAGCACAAGAATGCACATCATTATGCTACACATGATAATGACTCAAGACATTCTTGAAATGCATACATATTCACAATATATACATGCATTCATCTCATACAATCACATACAATCTACATACATTCACGTCAATGCACTATTGTACGATTCACATTCAAACACACCGTCAAAACGGTAAAAAGTCGCTAAATAGCACTATTCCCGACTTTTCCGACTTTATTAATCAGCTAAAAATTTCCAAATCATTATAATCATATAGTACAGCTCAACAGCTTCACAACCATACCAAGAACACAAACATCGGATAATCGGAACAAAAGTTACGGAATTTAGAAAACAGATAAAATTTTGAGGTCCCAGACCGCGCTGAGCGGCCTCTCGAGCGCGCTGAGCGGGCTCGCTACTGCCTGGTGAGGTTGCATTTTTTCAAAAGCGCGCTGAGCGGGCACCTGCGCGCTGAGCGGGCTCTGCGATTTTCAGAAAAATTCCTCTTCGCAAATCCACCCCAAAAATCCCATTTTTCACCCAAATTCAATTCTAACAACAAAACAAACATCAACGATTATTCATACACACAGTGTGATCATACAATACAGTTTATATCAATTTCCAACCGTAAAATCATCGATTCCGAATCGTTTTATCGTTTTCGACCTAAAACTCCAAAAACCATGGAAAACAAGAAAACATTCAAGCAACTCATACATAATGATACACATTGATAAGATAATAAGATTTCACACCCTTACCCGGATTCCAAATGATCTAGCTCTTGTTCTTGATGATTTCCACTCTTCCTCTTTCTTTCTCTTCTTTTTCTTTCTTTTTCCTCTTTTTCTTTCTATCTTTCTCTATTTCTCTATTTCTCTCTATCTCTCTATTTTCCTTCTATTTTCCTTTCTATCTTTTTCTTTTTATTTCTTTTCTCTCATTTTCCAAACTATCAATTAATTCATTTTTCTCACAAATTCTAATTCCACTTAATTTCTAATTTATCATTAATTGAGAAAATTCTAAAATACTTTCCATTCTAATTTCCCCGAAAACTCTCAAAACGGTAAAATAACATTTAACACACCAAATTCACAATTAAAATAATTATCACTCAATTTAAATAAAAGACTCAACTAAATGGGAATAATTGGAATCGGGGAGTTACATATAACACCCATGGAACATGTCCATAAAGTTTTATTTAGGTCAAGGACATGATTTCCCAAAGGATCGCACAGTTTGGAATTCATCTGATCAAAAGTCAACTGTGCACAAAAGTCAACTTTGACTTTTTGAGATTTTTCACAAAATTGGATTTTTAACCCTAAATTGATGTTAATGTATGATTTGAATCATCATTCATCAAGAAAAATCAAAGAAAGTGGGATAACTTGTAAAAGGGGTAACCATGAAATACTTAGAAATTTTTCTAAGTTATGAACAAAGTGGCAAGGGTACCAACTTTGGAGGATCATAACTCCTAAACCACAAAGCCATTTTTCCCCATCCAAAGCTTGACTTGTAGATCTCATGGCCCTCTACAAAAGCTAAAAACTGACCTCCCTCTAAATTCCTCATGGATTTTGAGTTATGGAGTGATCAAAATCAAGAAAAGTCACTTTGTTCCAACACTTAGTGAAAATTTCACAAAGTCAGAATCTGCCTTCACTTTTTTCCAAATGTAGGGACATTTTTCACTTGGATCCAAAAAGTATCAAAACCAAATATGATCAAACAGTTGTTGTATCATATGAGGGCTTTCCAAAATGGCCAAGAACATCACCAAATTCAATTTGAGCTTTGAGATATAGTAGTGGCAAGATGCCTTGCTGAAATCTGCCAAGGCAAGGCAGATTTTTGCACTTTTGGTCGATTTGCCAAAATCAGCCAATTCCAAGCCTTGTCATCACTTTGGACACATCTGAGGATTGAATCTAAAGGGGACAATCACTGAGCCAAGCCTCCAAGGTCCTTGGAACAAGAAATAACATGTCAAACCTAGAATTGCCTAAAATAGGGACAAGACTCCAATTTTGGATTGGAGCATTCAATGGAAGCACCAAGGTGGCATGGACTGAGCTATTGGCAACTAAATTCAGTCAAGACTTATCCAAGACCAAGGGAACCAAAGCTTTGTGCTCTAACCTCTAGTCAATGACTAGAGGAGACTTGGATTTTCATTTGCCAACATTGGCCAACCCTGCTCAGCAGTTGCCATTCACTATTCCTTGCAAAACAAACTTGCTCTACTATAAATAGAGCTCAATTATGATTAGTTTAAGTACACCAAAGGCCTACAACACTTACCTTTCTCAAAATCCACTTCTCACTCTCAAAAATGCCTTTCTTAGCAAGTCACTATCAAGTTTTTCAGTAGAGAGCAATTCTACTCAAACCAATCACACACACACCTCACATACATCATATGTGAGCTGATCAAACACTTAAACAACATCTGGAACACTGATTTCTCAGAATCACCAGTCAATTGCTCAAGGTTTTAACCAAGTTGCAGTTGAGATGCCATGAAGTGATCCAACCAATTTCCATCAAGTCCAAGCATTCAAACACACTCCCTAGGGTGTAGAGAAGCTGTTCAGATCATCACAACTCATCTGTAACACCTCCAACTCAGAAATCACTTTGAGCTTGCTGCCACGACCTAAAGGTAAGCCTAAACTTGGTCATCTCTCAATCTATGCATATTTCCTCGCACAATACTTTTACCAAATGTTCATAATCATGCATGGAATGTTTCCCCTCAATTAATTGCTTTGTTTGAATCGTGTATCAAAAATCTCAGCCTTCATGCAGAATTTAGGGTTCTTGAGGATTTGTCGTGATATCTTGTTTTATGGTTAATTTAAATGCAATTAATTGTTATAAACATGATCGTGAGGTGAAAGCGAGCAATTTGATATGTGGATTGCATGATATAATCAAGTATTCAGTGAGATTGGATAGAAAATGCAAATCTGGGCAAAACTGAAAAACGCGCCTGTTCTTCAGCTGTTCTTGGTGCCATTTCCCTCAAATTCAAATATTTGAATTTTGTGATTTTATTTAATTGATTCAAAAATTAATTTCTCTCTAAGTTTTAATGATTTTGAGTTGATTCTTTTTTTAATAATTCACAAAAATGTTAAAATATTTTATTTTACCAAAAAATCCCAAAAATATTATTTATTTCATATAATTGATATTTTTGCAAAGAATTAATATTTTGATTGTTTTTTACATTTAAAATATTTTTTCCCTCTTGATTTTGCAAATTTTAATGACTTCTAATCATTTTGTAGGGTAAAACATGATTTTTAAAGCATTAATCCAATATCATAATTTGTTTCCCACATGTTAAACAATTTTTAATCATTTTAATTGAATTTTTATTCAATTAAAATACATTTTGGAAATAAATTAGGGTTTTTGATTAATTTAACCCTCACAAATCATTTTTTTAAAAACTTTTTGGGCCTCTTGAGAGAGTGTAAGACCCAAAACCCCCTTGTACAAACAATTTTGGGCCTCACCTATTGTATACGTCCCTCTGTATAAGTAAACGGCGAGATTGTCGCTTTTTTTTAAAAAAAAAATCAACTAGGCCTCTCCTCGAGCTATAAGACCCATTCAAAACTCTTTGGGCCTCTAATAGAGTGTAAAACCCAATACTCTTTTAACCAAAAACAACTTTGGGCCTCAGATATTGTATAAGCCCCTTTGCGTTAAAAGAAAATCTCGGCGTGATCGCCATTCAAACGAACTCTTTTTCTTTAAAAAGTTTTTGGGCCACTTGAGAGAGTGTAAGACCCATCCCTTTGTACATAAAACCTTTCTTGGGCATCGGTCACTTGTATAAGTCCCTCTGTACAAATTTAACAGTGCAATCACTGGTAAAACCCTAGGCCTCTCCTTGAGCTGTAAGCCCCAAATCTTTCTTTTTCAAAGCACTTTCTCCTTTGATTTTGAAATATACTGTTGTTTTCAATCTTTCTTTGTTGAACAACTAACCAAACAGCATGGAAGCTCTACAGCCGAGCAAGTGTTTATATGCTTTCATTTACCACTTTCATATACATATAATTGTATTATGGGGCTGTTTCGCTGTAAGTCTTCTTTCATAAACTCATATCGACTGTGTAATAATAGTATAGATATTTAGAGTTTCCCCGGCAACTACGTCTAGCACTAGGTGAAGCCGTTTTGATTATTCGTAGAAATAGACTATACTAGATCCCCCATAGGAGCACCAGATACAGTCTTCTCTTCAGCTGTCCTCCTTAGGAATTGTCAAGAAACTCTACTCCCCAGAGATGATCTCTTCTCCGTGAATTGCATCTCTTGAGTTTCTTCCAAAACTCTCGAACTTTCCTAGCTTGATCTATTCTCTGTGAATAGCCTGTCTTGAATTTCTCGGGGTTTGGGGACCCATGGGCTTCTTAAAAGCATCCGACCTCCTCTTGGGCATTGTACAAGGACCCACAGGCTTCCTAAAAGCATCCCCGCCTCCTCTTGGGCGTTGTACAAGGACCCGTCGGCTTCTTAGAAGTATTCACAGCCTCCTCTTAGGCTTCATATAATGATTCTTCCCCTGGGAATGATAGCCTCCTCTTGGGCTTCGTACAAGGACTTCTCGGCTTCTTAAAAGTTTCCAGCCTCCTCTTGGGCTTCGTACAAATTGTCCCGACGACCTCCTAGAAGTATAGGAACATAAATTAATCATCTTAATAGAACAATCTTTCAAAGAGTCTAGATCTTTCTACCGTGAACGTACTACTACTGTTTCTTTAAGCATAGTACAAAAGATAAAACTCTAGACTTGGACAGTCTAATTTCCTTGAGTCTCAATGACATTCTCAAGTCCCTTTCAAAAATAGGAAGACACCCGCAGACTTGGACAGGCTCAATACCCTTCGGATTTCCCATTTCCTTAAAGAACAGGAAACAATCCCGATTCTCAGGTCAAATCCATGAGTACAGTGTTACTCATATAAAAACTGATTTTCTCTTAACCAAAATACTGGACCTATCACTCAACTAAAACATAATTTTTTAGCCTCCATCTCGGGCTTCGTACGAGATACCAAAGACTCTCTTGTTGAGTATAAAAGGCTCTCTTGTTGAGCCAATCTACCTTTTAGCCTCCATCTTGGGCTTCGTATGAGATATAAAATCACTCTCTTGTTGAGTATAAAGCACTCTCTTGTTGAGTCAAACCTTTTAGCCTCCATCTCGGGCTTCGTACGAGATACAAAAACACTCTCTTGTTGAGTATAAAAGATTCTCCTGTTGAGTCAACCCTTTTAGCCTCTCTCTAGGGCTTCGTACGAGACACATAAAAACTCCCTCTTGTTGGGCCAATAGCCTCCTCTTAGGCTTTGTATAAGAAAACCCAGGTTGAGCCAATCAACCTTTTAGCATCAAAGCTGTTCCTCGTTCACAACATACAAACCTCAACAACTCCTTCCCCTTCATCTAATCGCTGTAAGCGGCAAGGCTCTGGATTATTTACATCCATGCCACTGTCCCTCTTTTAGTATGAAAGATTCCTAAGGAAAGATAGCATTGCTCTACACTGAGTTAACGTCTTCTCCTTTAGGTTAAAACCCCCTATAAAGGAAATTATGGAATTACTAGGATCCACATATCCTAGTTAAAGTAATTCTCCTTTATAATCAATCACCCAACAGTTGTGACAAACAGACCCCTTTAGAGATGACAAATTCTCTCTAAAGACAACACCTTTTAGCTTCACATCTTGGGCTTCGAACAAGATACAAATAGACCCTTCAGTTTCACATCTTGGGCTTTGAACAAGATATAGATCACTTTTCGCTTCACGTCTTAGGCTTTGAACAAAACACCAAAACACCCATTTCCTCCCATAGAATAGGAGGAACTACGAACGCTCTGATTTCCCTATTTCGGTAAACGGGAATACATAGGCATAAGATTAAAAGAAAAATCTTAGCGAACACACTAAACAAAAATCCTAAATCCCATATCAATTGAAAAACATCAGTCCTAACTTCCTGCCCATAGAATAAACCCGTCATTCTGTCAAAATAACATAAGAGAAGCCCCACTGCCACATAGCATCCGTAACCTAAAAGACCGCTGTTTAAACTCGGCATGCAAGCAGGGTTAATTGGAGACATCTATTTCCCTTCCTTCATCATCTTTAATAGGATAAAAAATGAATCGACCTGTAGTAACCCCAAAAGGGAGCGACAGTGCTTAAGAACCACGTCCAAAATCGCTCGCTATAAAAGAATGGCGCCCACCGTGGGGCTATCTAACCTTATTTTTTCTTTTCATCTCTTGGGTAGAAACCACAGAATGGCGTTTCCTCCGGGGAGCCATTTTCTGTCAGGAACATAGGATTCATAGCTTTAAAAGTCTAGAACATTAGGACAAATATATATACTGCTTTTCCTAATTGATATATGTGTTTATTTTTCTGCTAATGGGAATGCGTGTGATGCCACATGTGGAAAGATTGAGTATACACCTAGGAAAAACCCCTTTAGTGGCGCAGAGGCTATCATAAATAGTTGACATGCGATGCCACCCTCTTCTGAGGACTCTTCAAAAAACACCACTTAGCACGGTTCCCCGCCCGCTGGTGTTTTCTTGACAAGAGTTGTTGATGATGAGAGACAGGTACAAAAATCATTAGTAAACCTTTGGGATGGGTAGAGCCTTGACTCCATGACAATGACCCTTTGACCCCATGTTTTTTCTATGTTTTTGTGTGCTGCATTCATGCATTCATTTAAAAAGCATTAAAACAAAGAAAAATTTTCTCTTCTAGTGTCTCTGTTTTTTTCAAATTAAACTAAGACTGTGATTACAAATGTCAGAGAAAAAGATTACGCTAATGGATTTTGGTAGAAGGAGAACTCATAAGTATACCTTCAAGGTTCCAAAACTAGAGGATTTGGGAGGTTTGGCGAGAATGATCACAAACCAAGAGGCCTTCAGGGCCAAGTACGGAGGTCTGCTACCTCTGTTAAGAGTCCATGTGATTGAGGGAATCATGGATGCACTCGTTCAGTTTTACGATCCGGTCTATCACTGTTTCACATTCCCGGATTACCAGCTAGCACCAACGCTGGAGGAGTACTCTCACCTGACTGATCTACACATTACTGATCGAGCTCCATTTTCTGGATTGGAAGAAATTCCTAAGGACCAGACCATTGCAAGAGCAATTTATTTGGACGAGTTAGAAGTCAGGACTCACATGACTACCAAGGGTGGCATTCAAGGTTTGCCAGCCCAGTTCTTAAGAAAGAAAGCTATGTACTTTGCTAGTATAGGGAACGGGACTGCTTTTGAAAGCATCTTTGTTTTACTCACCTACGGATTATTTCTGTTTCCCAACATTAATAACTTCGTCGATATCAACGCCATTAAGGTTTTTCTTATTGGAAACCCTGTGCTGACTTTGCTCGTGGATACGTATCATTCTGTACACATAGGGAATTTATACAGTGGATGGGAGATCACATGTTGTGTACCTTTGCTTTACAAATGGTTTATCTCCTATTTGCCTAAATCTATTGCTTTTTGGGATCATAAGAGTGCCTTACGTTGGTCGCAGAAAATCATGTCTCTTACCAACTCTGACATAGATTGGTGCAATAGTATTTATGATGGAATAAGGATCATTGACCGTTGCGGAAACTTCCCCAACATACCCCTTATAGGAACTAAGGGAGGAATCAACTACCATCCAGTATTAGTTCGTCGTCAATTTGGATACCCAATGAGGCATGTCCCGCGCAATGCTCATCTGGAGGGTCTTTTCTTCAAAGAAGGAGAAAATGACAGAGCACTAAAGATGGAAATAGTGCACGCTTGGAAACATGTTCATAAGAAAGGACGGGAGTCTCTAGGAAAACCGGACTGTGTCTCGGTGGAGCCTTATCTCCACTGGGTACAAACTAGAGCTCTCAAGCTAAAGATACTGTATCCTCGTTACGGAGTTCTTCCACCAAGGGAATCTGTCATGTACTTCATGACTGAAACGGAAAAGCTCCAGGTTACTCTCAACAAAGTTCAACAGGAGAGGAGGTCTTGGAAGAACAAGTACCGCACCCTCAATATGGAGTGCATCAAAATACAGTAACTGCTAAAAGATAAGGATGCTCTGATCAAGATTTTAGAGCAACATGCTGTGGATAATCAGGATGACCAAAGGAATTTGCTCGCTCCTTTCACCTAGCAAAGGAATGACAACCCGACAACGGCCCAAGAGCCCCGGTCAAAGAAAAGGAAAGTACCAGAGTCAGCACCCGATTTCTCTTCAGAGAGGACTCGGGATCCATTAGCTTAGGTTTCTGTTTCTGCACCTTGTAATCTACTGTATTTCCATTTCTGTAATCCTTTGATTCAATAAAAAGGGGTTTCCCCACTGTTTGATATTTGCAATCTAATTGTCGAAGTTTATTTTGATTAAACAAAAAAAAAACAATTAATATAATCATTGCATTCATCATTCTCACGTCACGTATTCTTCTTACCTACGAATCTCACGTTTGTGTCTCGATTCTAGAGTCAAATTGTCTCATTCGTACAATACTGGGGCCAATCGTCAGGAAAAGATGGATGATCTCGAGGAAGAGAACAGAGAGTTGAAAGAAGAGATCGACGCTCTAAGAGAGGATATGAGAAAGCTTCGTGACGACATGCAAGCCATGGAAGAAGCTCATCAACAAAGAACTGTGATCTCAGAGATCACCTCAGCGCCCATAGTGGAGAAGTATGATCCTAGGTATCAAATGCCGAAAGATGGTCCCTGGGGCATGCCTGCTAACTATATCCCGGAAGGATATGTTCCGCCGATCGCTGAAGATCAGGGAATCACAACAGATGCCGCTGGTCTTGAAGGTTACAAACTTCGGGAAATCGAAGATGCCAGAGGCATATTGAAGACTCCTGAAGGTTACAAACTTCGAGAAACGCCAAGATTCACTGCCGTAGTCACGGTACCACCCCCTGTGGTGCACACTGTCCCGGAAGGACAGATTCCACCGATTCCTTCTGGTAAGAAGGAAACCATGTTCGATAGAATGGATGAATTCCAGGAATAGCTCTTGGAAATGCAGAAGGAACTGCAAGCCATTCGTGGTCAGGATTTATTTAGAAAGGACGCCGCAGACCTCTGCTTGGTCCCCAATGTGAAAGTTCCGCACAAGTTCAAAGTGCCCGACTTTGAAAAGTACAAGGGTAACTCTTGCCCTCAGAGTCACTTGGTGATGTACGCTGGGCGAATGTCAGCTCAGACGGAGAATCAGGACCTATTGATTCACTACTTTCAGGATAGTTTAACCGGTGCCGCACTCAAATGGTACATGGGGTTAAACCGTGCCACGATCGGCACTTTCAGAGATCTTGGCACTGCCTTCGTCCAACAATACAAATACAACTTGGACATGGCACCGGACAGAGATCAACTCAGATCAATGTCACAAAAGGATAAGGAAACCTTTAAGGAGTACGCTCAGAGATGGCGTGAAATTTCCGCTCAGATTTGTCCACCTCTTGAGGAAAAAGAGATGACAAAGATCTTCTTAAAGACCTTGAGCTCATTTTACTACGACAGAATGGTCGCCAGTGCACCCAGTGACTTCACTGAAATGGTGGGCATGGGAGTTCGTCTTGAGGAAGCCGTCCGAGAAGGACATTTGGTAAAAGACGTTGGATCATCGAGTAGTACAAAACGATACGGTAGAGCTCTCCCTAAGAAAAAAGAGCAAGATATTGGGAATATCTCTCTCAGAAAGCAAAGACGACGGTACCAACCGGTAGCAGCTGTAACTCCTGCTATCATCCCTGCGCCTATTCCTACATATCAACCTCAGGTTACGCAGAGCCAACCTAATCAGCAAAGGACACAACAACCTCTTCAGCAGGCTCGTCCTCCATATAATAACAACCGTACAACGCGACCACCAGGATTTGATCCTATACCCATGTTGTACACAGAACTATTTCCGTTACTACTGTCTAAGGGGCACATCCAGACTAAGTCTCCTCTTGCAGTACCGGAAAATCTACCTTTTTGGTTTAAGGTGGACCAGACTTGCCCTTATCATCAAGGAGGATCGGGGCATAACATAGGGAACTGTCTCAATTTCAAATCTAACGTGCAAAAGATTGTTAGGAGAGGGCTCTTATCTTTCAAAGATACGAATCCCAATGTTCTCACGAACCCGCTGCCTCAACATGAGAAAGCTGCAGTCAACTTGATAGAGGGAGAGACTAACAACGTCTATCAAATTCATGATGTACTCTTATTAAGGACCAATCTGGTCAAGATGCATTGTAGACAGAGTGGATATGGCCATGTACCACCTCATAATTATCACCAGTGTAATGTCTGCTCTAAAAGCAATCAAGGAACCAAGAGCACCGATGGATCTCGGATGGAACCAAGAGCACCGAGTTTGTGGAGTTAACATGGTCTATACGAATTCCAACGTCATTCAAAACCACGACATCCGTGCGATGAATGTCAACCTGGTGGCAATGCACTTAAGGTAAAGCCAGTATCATAATCTGCCGTGGCACGATTACAATTCTTGTCTGACTTGCTCGGTAAACAAACAGGGATGCTCTTTCATATAGGAGGCCCTCCAGCGTCAGATGGATCTTTGGTGGATCCAAGACTACCATGATAGGAATCCTTATCAGATCAACATGGTTCAGATTTTTGATATTCACGTGATGAATACCAACCTGGTAGAGTTACATGCTGAGCAGGTCCGACTCGGATTCCTAATATCACATGATTACCAAAGCTATAAAGCGGGTTGGGAAAATGATCATGGTTGTACCCTTGTCCAGGAGGCACTCCAGCACTTGTTAAATCACTGGTGGATGCCAATCTATATGGATGAAGATACTCAGCAAATTAGTATCAATAACAGGAATCCTACTCGGCCTCAGAGTCAGGATGTCCGATCCGTGGAAGCTAACTTAGTAAGGTTACATTGTATTCAAAGCGGACGTGGCCAGGTGCCACCACACAATTATGAACGTTGTGGAGTCTGTTCAGAAAATAACCAAGGGTGCTACCTTGTGCGAGCAGCTCTCCAGGGGCAGGTGGATCGCGGAGAGATTCGCCCATATCTGGGTTCCGGACCCATCAATTGGTTGCCGAACTACCTTGCCAATCAAATTAAGGACGTTGTCGTCATCTCTGATCATCAGAGGACCAGGAATGTTTTTGCCATTACCCCTCTACTTTACGAATCAAGAATTCCCAACCGGGAACGGATCGAGATTACTTATGATGGTCAGAAAAATCACAAGGTTCCCTTACTCATCTATCTACCGGGACCACTACCGTATGAATCAGCTAAGGCAATCCCTTACAAATACGGTGCAACAACAATTGAAAATGGAAAGGAAATTCCATTACCCTCCGTCGTGAATATTGCAGACATCAGTCGAGTAACACGGAGCGGTAGAATCTTCAACAGAGGAGTTGGAGAGTCCAACAAAGAAAAGGAACTTCAGACAGAAGCTCCCGATCCACCAGTCGGTCAATCCAGTGATACTGACCTTTCAAAAAACAATGATGAGATGCTGAAGCTCATCCAAAGGAGTGAATACAACATTGTTGATCAACTGTTACAAACTCCTTCAAAGATCTCGGTAGTATCATTGTTACTTAGTTCAGAAGCGCACAGGGAGGCTCTACAGAAAGTCTTGGAGCAAGCCTTTGTGGAACAGGATGTAACAATCAGACAGTTCGACAGCATTGTGTCATACCCTAAATTTTGACCACTAAGATTTTCCATCATTGTGAAAATCATCATCACAATATGGGGGAACCATCATACTTCATCAGTCTCCCCAAAGATGGGTGAGCATCCACTACAATCAAAATTAGGGTTTCAAGCCCTCTCAGAGCCTTAGACAAAGGACCAATCAAGGAATGACATGATCTTCAACTTGTCTAGCCTCTCAAATATCCACAAGGGATCAAGAGGACTCCCACTTCAAGGACTAAGCACAAGGCTGCTCCTTTCCAGGTGGATCAAGTCTCAAGCTCGACAGTGTCACCAAATTAGGGTTTTGATCGACCAGGGCCTCCAGATGGAAAATTTTCATCTGGGCACAAGCCAATGATCCAAAATATAACCTAATATACTCCATGGGATCTCATGGACCCAACCATCAAGTCAATTTTACCTCAGGGGATGCATTCATAAAAAATCAGGAATTAGGGTTTCTTGACCTAATTCACCCCTAAGTGACTTTTAGGGAAAATCATGAGCCAAGACCTCAAGAGAGGGTTTGAGGGTCTCTAATGAACTATATTGATCCATTTGGAACAATGGATTAATCCAATAAGCTTGAGCAACAAGTCTCAATTTCATCTGCACCACAATTAGGGTTTCGCGGGAAAAGTCAACTGTAACTTTAACTTTTGACCTGGACATGCTCCCAAACCCTAGGACATGATTCAATATACCCTATGACACCCAAGGAACATGTCCATCAAGTTTGATTTAGGTCAAGGACATGATTTCCTGAAGAATTGTACAATTAGACTTTTTGAGATTTTTCACCAAAATGGATTTTTAACCCTAAAATGATGTTAATGTATGATTTAAATCATCATTCATCAAGAAAAATCAAAGAAAGTGGGATAACTTGTAAAAGGGGTAACCAAAAAAACTTAGAAAAATTTCTAAGTTATTGAAAAAGTGACACTAATGTGCCAACTTTGGAGGACCATAACTCCTAAACCACAAGGCCATTGTTCCCCATTCAAAGCTTGATTTGTAGATCTCATTGCCCTCTACAAAAGCTTCATACTGACCTATGTCCAAATTCCTCATGGATTTTGAGTTATGGAGTGATCAAAATCAAGAAAAGTCACTTTGTTCCAACACTTAGTGAAAATTTCACTAAGTCAGATTTTACCCTACTTTTTTCCAAATGTAGGAGGATTTTTCACTTGGATTAAAAAGAGATCAAAACCAAATACGATCAACCAATTATTGTATCATGTAAGGGCTTTCCAAAATGGCCAAGAACATTACCAAATTCAGTTTGAGTCATGAGATATGACATTGGCAAGTTGCCTTGCTGAAATCTGCCAAGGCAAGGCAGATTTTGCACTTTTAGTCGATTTGCCAAAATCAGCCAAATCCAAATGCTCCTATCCACTTGGACACATCTGAGGATTGAATCTAAAGGGGACAATCACTGAGCCAAGCCTCCAAAGTCTTTGGAACAAGAAATAGCATGTTGAACCTAGAATTGCCAAAATAGGGACAAGACTCCAATTTTGGATTGGAGTATCCAATGGAAGCATCAAGGTGGCATGGACTGAGCCATTCTCAACTGAATTCAGTCTAGACTTATCCAAGACCAAGGGAACCAGCAACCTGTGCCCTAACCTCTAGCCATTGGCTAGAGGAGACTTGGATTTTCATTTGCCAACATTGGCCAAACCTACTCAGCAGTTGCCATTCATTATTCCTTGCAAAACAAACTTGCTCTACTATAAATAGAGCTCAATGGTGATCAGTTTGAGTAAACCAAAGCCATCAAACAGATGCTTTCCTCAAAATCTCTTATTTCACTCCAATTTTACCTTCTAAGGTAAGTCACTATCGGGTTTTGAGTTTGAGAGCCTTTCCAATCAAACCAATCACACACACACACCTCATATACATCATATAGAAGTGATCTAAACACTCACATAACATCTGGAACACACATTTCACAAAATCACCAGCCAATTGCTCAAGTTCTTGACAGATTTGCAGTTGAGGTACCATCTTCAACTCCAAACCATTTCAATCCATTCCAAGCATTCATACACACTCCATGGCACCTAGGGAAGCTATCCAGATCATTGGAATCTAGCTGTAACACCTCCAACACAAATCACGATCACCAGCTGCATGTGGTAAGCATGAGCTCTTCTAACTCTATGATCCATGCAATTTTTGCTGCACAATAATTTGGCCATATGTTCATAATCATACATGGAATGTTTCCCCTCAATTAATTGCATTGTTTGAATCGTGTATCAAAAATCCTAGCCTTCATGCAGAAATTAGGGTTCTTGAGGATTTTTCATGATTTCTTGTAATATGTTTAATTTAAATGAAATTAAATACCATAGACATGATCGTGAGGTTAAAGCGAGTTGATTGGTATGTGGATTGCATGATATAATCAAGTATTCAGTGAGATTGGAGAGAAAATGCAAATCTGGGCAAACCCAGAACACGCGCGTGTTCTTGGCGCCATTTTTTGAAAATTCAACTATTTGAATTTTGTGATTTTATTTAATTGATTCAAAAATTAATTTCTCTCTGAGTTTTAATGATTTTGAGTTGATTCTTTTTTTAATAATTCACAAAAATGTTAAAATATTTTATTTTCCCAAAAAATCCCAAAAATATTATTTATTTTGTATATTTGATATTTTTGCAAAGAATTAATGTTTTAATTTTTTTTAACATTTAAAATATTTTTCCACCTTGATTTTGCAACTTTTAATGCTTTCTAAATATTTTGTAGGTCAATAGTTAATTTTTGAAGCATTAATCCAAGATCACAATTTGTTTTACATATGTTAAACAATTTTGATCATTTTAATTGAATTTTTATTCAATTAAATACATTTTTGAAAACAAATTAGGGTTTTTGGATCAATTCAACCCTCATAAATCATTTTCAAAACACTTGGGCCTCTAATAGAGTGTAATACCCAATCCTTTTTTTGACCTAAATCATTTTTGGGCCTCTCTTATTGTATAAGTCCCGATACCGTAAAAAACAAACGGCGCGATCGTCGCCTTTTCAAAACAAAAGACCCTGGGCCTACCCTCGAGTAGTAAGACCCATTTCTTTTCTTTAAACTCATTTAGGCCTTTATTAGAGCGTAAGACCCAACCCCCTTGTACAGAAAACTTTGTGGGCCTCATTTGTTGTATAAGTTCCTCTGTACATTTTCAAATAAACGACGCGATCGTCGCCTTTGGAAAAATAACCCTGGTCCTATCCTTGAGCTATAAGACCCATTCAAAAACTCTTTGGGCCTATAATAGAGTGTAAGACCCAATCCCCTTTTAACCAAAACATTTTGGGCCTCACTATTGAATAAGTCCCTCTGCGTTAAAAGAAAACCTCGGCGCGATCGCCATTTCAAACGGAAAAATCAATTGGGCCTACCCTCGTGTTATAAGCCCCACTCTTTTTCTTTAAACCTTTTGGGCCTCTTGAGAGAGTGTAAGACCCATCCCTTTGTACAAAAAAAAAACCTTTTGGGCCTCAGTCACTTGTATAAGTCCCTCTGTACAAAACAACAGTGCGCTACTGATAAAACCCTGGGCCTCTCCTTGAGCTGTAAGCCCCAAATCTTTCTTTTTCAAAGCACTTTCTCCTTTGACTTTGAATATACTGTTGTTTTCAATCTTTCTTTGTTGAATAACTAACCAAACAGCATGGAAGCTCTACAACCGAGTAAGTGTTTATCCGCTTTCATTTACCGCTTTCATATACATATAACTGTATTGTGGGGTTGTTTCGCTGTAAGTCTTATTTCATAAACTCATATCAACTGTATAATAATAGTATAGATATTTCGAGTTTCCCCGGCAACTACATCTAGAACTAGGTGACGCCGTTTTGTTTATTCGTAGAAATAGACAACTAGATCCCCAATAGGATCACCAGATACAGTCTTCTCTTCGGCTGTCCTCATTAGGAATTGTCAAGAAACTCTACTCCCAGAGATGAATGTAATCTCCGTGAATGACATCTTTGAGTTTCTTCCAAATTCTTGAACTTTCCTGACTTGATCTATTCCTTGTGAATAGCTTGCCTTGAATTTCTCGGGGTTTGGGGACCCACGGGCTTCTTAAAAGCATCAGCCTCCTCTTGGGCATCGTACAAGGACCCACAAGCTTCCTAAAAGCAACCCCGCCTCCTCTTGGGCTTAGTACAAGGACCCGTCGACTTCTTAGAAGTATTCACAGCCTCCTCTTAGGCTTCGTATAATGACCTCTTCCCCCGGGAATGATAGCCTCCTCTTGGGCTTCATACAAGGACCACTCGGCTTCTTAAAAGTTTCCAGCCTCCTCTTAGGCTTCGTACAAATTGTCCCGACGACCTTCTAGAGGTATAGGAACAGAACTTAGTCATTTGTATAGAACAGTCCTTTCAAAGAGTCTACTATTGTTTCTCAAAGCATAGTACAAAAGATGAAACTCTAGATTTGGACAGTCTAATCTCCTTGAGTCTCAAAGACATTCTCAAGTGACCCCTTCGTTAAATAGGAAGAAAACCCGTAGACTCGGACAGTCTCGATACCCTTCGGATTTCCCACTTCCTTGAAGAACATGAATAACCCGGATCCTTGAATCAAATCCTTGAGTACAGTGTTGCTCATATAAGAACTGATTTTCTCTTTCAAAATCAGTATACTGGACCTGTCACTCAACTGAAATAGTCACCATAGCCTCCTCTTGGGCTTTGTACAATGATTCTCCCCAGCGGAGTCAAACAACGTTTAGCCTCTCTCTCGGGCTTTGTACGAGACACATAAGAGACTCCCTCGTTGAGTCAATCACCCCTTTAGCCTCCATCTCGGGCTTTATACGAGATACAAAAAGGTTCTTATTGAGTCAAACAAACAACAGCCTCCATCTCGGGCTTCGTACGAGATACAAAAAACTCTCTTGTTGAGTCAAATAGCCTTCATCTCGGGCTTTATACGAGATACCAAAAGACTGCCATCGTCGAGTCAAAACCTTTTAGCCTCTCTCTCGGGCTTTGTACGAGACACATACTAGCCTCCTCTTAGGCTTTGTATAAGAAAACCACTGGTTGATCCAATCAACCTTTTAGCCTCAAGGCTCTGCCTCGTTCACAGTACACAAACATCAATAACTCCTTCCCCTTCATCTAATCGCTGTAAGCGGCAAGCCTCTGGATCATCTACATCCATGCCACTGTCCCTATTTTAGCATGAGAAATTCCTAAGGAAAGATGGCATTGCTCTACACTGAGTTGAAGTCTTCTCCTTCAGGTTAAAACCCCCTATAAAGGAAATTATGGCATTACTAGGATTCGCGTATCCCGGTTAAAGTAATCCTCCTTTATATTCAGTTACCCAACAGTCGTGACAAACATACCCCCCTTTAGAGATGACAAATTCTCTCTAAAGTCAACACCTTTAGCTTCACATCTTGGGCTTTGAACAAGATACAAACTACTTTTCGCTTCACGTCTTGGGCTTTGAACAAGACACCAAAAACACCATTTCCTCCCATAGAATAGGAGGAACTACGAACGCTCTGATTTCCCTGTTTCGGTAAACGGGAATACGTAGGCATAAGATTGAAATAAAAATCTTAGCGAGCACACTAAACAAAAACCCAAAATCCCATACTCTCATGTATCTATCAAAAAGTAGTATCCTAACAAAACCCCAGAGAGAAATCAGTATTGGCGAAAATACAAATAACCGATACAAAGGCCCCACCACATTGATCGCATCCGTAACCTAACAGACTGCTGTTTAAACTCAGTATGCAAGCAGGGTTAATTGGAGACATCTATTTCCCTTCCTTCATCAGCTTTAATAGGATAAAAAATGAATCGACCTGTAGTAAACCAACCGCAGAGAGCGACCGCGCTTAAGAACCGCGTCCAAAATCGCTCGCTACACATTGTCTCTAACATCACTTCCTGCAACAACTTGGGATTTAGTGATGAGGAATTACCTGAAGAGGGTCGCCGTCATTACACGACACTCAATATCACAGTCAACTGCCAGGACGATGCTTTAGCCAGCGTACTGGTAGACACGGGGTCAGCCCTGAATGATATGCCGAAGTCCACTTTGATGCAATTATCATTCAAAGGCCCTCCGATGAGAACCAGCGAGGTCATCGTCAAAGCGTTCGACGGATCCAGAAAAACGGTTATCGGCGAAGTTGATCTTCCCATAACTACCGGTCCTCACACTTTCCAAGTCACTTTCCAAGTCATGGACATCCGAGCAACGTACAGTTGTTTATTAGGAAGACCTTGGATACATCAGGCTGGAGCGGTCACCTCGACCCTCCACCAAAAGCTAAAGTTCGTCTAGAACGGCCAACTCATCACAGTCTGTGGGAAGCAGGCCTTGCTCGTGAGTAACTTATCATCATCTACTTATGTAGAACCCGAGGAGGTTATTGGGACACAGTTCCAAGCACTATCAGTGAGCAAGGACAATCAATCAAGAGGAGGAACTTCGATTTCCTCATACAAAGATGATATTACAGCAGTCGACAATACCGATACAATAGGATGGGGACAGCTTGTCATTCCTACTGACAATAAGGCAAAGAAGGGTCTTGGTTTTTCTGCAACCTGCACCCAGATGGCTGCCAACGATGAAAGTCTTCATCCCATTCAGAACTTCTTCCATAGTGGAGGCTTTCTTCAACCAGTGACTCAAGAAGTGCACACTATCAATGAAGAGGATCCCTCTGACACAGAGGAGGAGTGGAATTCCTACCTCAACAAGGACGGTTATATGTCCCAGGAAGAAGTGCCTATGCTATTTTGCTAACCCGCACAGAGTCCGAGATTTATACCCCGGTCAGATGTCGAAATGATATATGGAGTTTGTGATCTGGAAGGATGCCGTGCTCCACCAAATTCATTAGAGGAAGACACTCCGATGAAGGACAATTTTGACTCAATCTACTATAGCCCGATGGATGGCCTGCCAATGTGGCAACCATACCAAGGAGACTTGGGGCAAGGGAATCAGCTGAATAATGGAAATCAGCTGAGCATCATTGAACTGAATACTTGCGTCCCCACCATGTCATGGGATCAACACCCAGGTTATCCTGAAAATACCCAGCACGACGATGAATTTGCAACGTTTGCAGGACTAGAGTTCATCAACTATGCTTTTCCCAAGGTCAACGTCATCGAGAAGGATGACTCCTCCAGTTCCACGGTGTGGGACACCCTGGGACAACCAAGTGGAAAATACGACTATATGGTCAAGTACACTGCTCCCAAAAGCTCTCGCATCAGGCTCGAAGACATCTAGCCAACTGGATGGGTAGATCTACCTAAGAGTAAAAATACTATGCAAAATACAACTGAGGAATCGTCCTACCACAATTCTGCCTGGGAGACAGATTCCAATGATCCTGCTTCACCAGATATCAGCGTTATTTCTGAAGACAAATCGAGGAAGGTGCCAGACTTTGTGATTCACCGAGGAGTTCGCCGCCAGTGGGTTGTTGTCGATGTTCCGAAGATCGCTCATCAGTCAAAGTAATTGCCATCTTTAACCTTTCACCCTGCCCAGGTGAAACAGATGTTTTGATAGGGCTCGCTTTCTGTAAATTTCCCTCTTCGCTTTGCCCGAAGCGACAGAGTTTTGTTTTATAGGGCTGTAGTTTCAAGAATCGACTTGTTCATTAATAAAATAGCGTCGTTTTGTAATTTCCGCATTAATTGCTGTTTTCTCTTTTTGCTTTTTCTCAGAAAATGGTAATCCTAAAAAACAATTCAACAATAAAAACAAGCAGTAATACAAAAAAAATACACTGTACACACTTTTGTATTCTCTTTATCTCTTCTAAACACAAATCATCACGTCATGCAGATTGCTTATTTTAAACCACGTTAAAACATACGATCCGATGCCTTCTCCCAACTTTGAGTTCCCGGTATTTGGGGCTGAAAAAGAAGTTGACAACGAAATTCCAGAAGAGATCTCCCGATTTCTTAGACAAGAGGAAAGGTCCATTGAACCTCATAAAGAGCCGTTGGAAACGGTAAACTTGGGTTCAGAAAAAGAGAGAAAAGAAATCCGGATTGGGGCACTGCTCAGTCCAACTACCAAAGAGAGTTTGATAAAGCTTCTCAAAGAATTCCCTGATGTATTCGCTTGGTCATATCAGGACATCCCAGGGTTGGATACCAGCAGCATGGAACATCACTTACCGTTAAGATCGAAATGTCCGCCAGTAAAGCAGAGATTGAGACGCACTCACCAGGACATGGCCATCAAAATCAAAGAGGAGGTACAAAAACAGATTGACGCAGGTTTCCTCGCGACATCAGAATATCCTCAATGCTTAGCCAATATCGTACCCGTTCAGAAAAAGGACGGAAAGGTCAGAATGTGTGTCGATTACAAGGATCTGAACAAGGCAAGTCCAAAGGACGACTTTCCTTTACCACACATTGACATGATGGTTGACAGTACAGCAAAGTTCAAAGTTTTCTCCTTCATGGATGGATTCTCGGGCTATAACCAGATCAAAATGGCACCGAAAGACATGGAGAAAACTTCGTTCATTACCCCATGGGGTACCTTTTGTTACAAGGTAATTCCGTTCGGTTTGAAGAACGCCGGGGAAACCTATCAAAGGGCCATGACTACTCTGTTTCATGACGTGATACACAAGGAAATCGAGGTATATGTCGATGATATGATTGCAAAATCCAAGACAGAGGAGGAGCATGTGACCCACCTGTCAATACTATTCGAGCGTTTGATAAAATACAAACTCCGCTTGAATCCCAACAAGTGCACATTCGGTGTCCGCTCGGGGAAACTCTTAGGGTTCATCGTTAGCCAGAAAGGAATTGAGGTTGATCCTGACAAGGTCAAGGCCATTCAAGAAATGCCTTCTCCGAAAACTAAAAAACAAGTCAGAGGATTCCTGGGACGGTTGAACTACATCTCCAGATTCATATTCCTTATGACCGCGACGTGTGCGCCGATTTTCAAATTACTCAAAAAGAACCAGGATTGCGTTTGGACAGAAGACTGCCAAACTGCCTTCGACAGTATTAAGGAATATCTGTTGAATCCTCCGATTCTATCACCTCCAGTGGAAGGAAGACCACTAATCATTTACCTCACGGTCCTAGAGGACTTAATGGGATGTGTACTTGGCCAACAAGACGAAACCAAACGGAAAGAGTCTGCCATCTACTATTTGAGCAATAAATTCACCGACTATGAGACTCGGTACACGTTGTTCGAGAAAACTTGCTGTGCTTTGGCTTGGGCAGCCAAACGTCTGCGCCAGTACATGATTCGTCACACTACTTGGTTGGTCTCTGAGATGGATCCAATCAAGTATGTATTTGAAAAGCCTGCTCTCACGGGAAGAATCGCCCGTTGGCAGATGTTGTTATCAGAATATGACATAGAGTACTATGCTCAAAAAGCTGTTAAGGGGAGTATCTTAGCCGATCTTTTGGCTCATCAACAGATTGACGATCAAGAATCAATCGGGTTTGACTTCCCAGATGAAGATGTCATGTATTTAAAGATGAAGAACTGCGATGAACCGCTACCCAGTGAAGGGCCAGAACCAGGCTCCCAATGAGGACTTATCTTTGATGGAGTAGTTAATCATTACAGAAATGGAATTGGGGCAATCATTGTTACCCCTCAGGGTAACCACATTCCTTTCACTGCCAGACTTACGTTCAAATTTATAAACAACGAGGCCGAATACAAAGCTTGTATTATGGGTCTCAAAGAAGCGATTGATTTAAGGATCAAGAACTTGGACGTATACGGCGATTCAACCCTGGTTATCAATCAGATTAAAGGAGATTGGAACACATACCAATCAGGATTGATTCCTTACAAAGATTATGCAAGAAGGTTGCTACCCTTCTTCAACAGAGTCGAGTTTCATCATATCCCTCGTGAGGAGAATCACATGGCTGATGCATTAGCCACTCTCTCTTCCATGATTAGTGTAGGTCAATGGAACGACCTACCTAAGATCGACATAATGTGCCTTGAACGGCCCGCTTACATCTTCACGATTGAAGCATTCATAGACGACAAACCTTGGTATCACGATATCAAATGCTTCCTTCAGAAACAAGAGTACCTACCTGGGGCGTCCAAGAAGGATAGGAAAACCCTCAGAAGGCTGGATGGCAGCTTCTTCCTGAGCGGCGATACACTCTATAAGATGATGAAAGAGTTGTACGTAGAATTCAAGATTGAACACCATAACTCATCTCCCTATCGACCCAAGATGAACGGAGCGGTAGAAGCGGCTAATAAGAACGTCAAGAAGATTGTTCAAAAGATGGTCGTAACCTACAAAGATTGGCACGAGATGCTACCCTTTGCTCTTCACGATTATCGAACATCTGTCCGCACTTCAACAGGGCAAACCCCTTTCTCTCTAGTATATGGTATGGAAGCAGTGCTTCCCATAGAAGTAGAGATCCCATCAATCCGGGTATTGATGGAAGTTAAGCTTACAGAAGCTGAATGGTGTCAAAGTCGACACGACGAACTGAATCTGATCGAAGAGAAGCGAATAATGGCACTATGCCATGGTCAGTTGTATCAGCAGAGAATGAAGAAGGCATTCGACAAAAAGGTCCGACCTTGCATCTTCAGGAAATGAGACCTTGTGCTCAAGAAGATACAATCATTTCTCACTGATTCTCGAGGCAAGTGGACCCCGAATTATGATGGCCCCTACGTGGTCACGAAAGCTTTCTCAGGCGGTGCCTTGAGACTTGTAACCATGGACTGAGAGGAATTTTCCTACCCCACAAACGTTGATGTAGTCAAGAAATACTTCGCCTAAAAAGAAAGAAACGTCTCGGTGGATTGAAAATCCAAAAGGGCGGTCCAGGCAAAAGTTAGAGACAAAATAAAAAAAAAATCATCCTGGTGGATTGGAAACATCATAGTACAATCCAGGCAAAAGTTAGGGATAATGGCAACTAACTATGTTCAACAGAGGCAAGTCCCTTAGCAACAGTTACATCATCCATCGGAGGAAAACTCCGGTCAAGGCCATCTTCGACAGAAGCTCAGGATGTCCCGAGTTCAAAGTTGGTAGAAGGATAGTGGTCGTTATGTTTCAACGTAGCCCTTTTCCCTGTAAATTACCATTTTCTAACTTTGTAAATACTCTTTGGAATCACGCGTTTGGCTGATCTCCATCCTACCAATAAAATTTGAGCCCTTGTGCTTTTGTTTGTAATTCTTACTTGTTTTAACTTTATAGAACGACATTTTGATATGATTAATGATTCTTGAAATAAAACAAAAATGAATTTACTTGTAAAACTTTTTCTGCTTTAAAATAAAGATGGCTATTTCTTCTGACTGTTAAACATCAAAAGAACATCAATCACTTCTCCAGAAGTAAGCGAACTTCAAAGTGCATAATCAAAGTACTCCTTCTAACCCAGTACGCCTGAATGAAAGGATCAACTGTGTTAGAGACCTTGTTTCGTCTAACACGCCTCGGCCGAGTTCTCATATCCTAAGCCCGACCAACATAGTTCCCCGCGAGGACTACTTCTCCTAAGCAAAATAGAATTGCTACTTTTTGGACCAACGGTACTTCTTCGCCCCGTGATGGTCGAGTATCCAGTCATGTTCATCTTTTAGTTTGTATGTCGCGTCAGTCTTGTCAGCATAAACATACATACATCATGCATTATTGATTTGCATTCACATTTCATATTGCATCACTATCACTTTAGTCGGTCTTATCCCCTAGTGATAACAGTCCTCTCAATCGAGTTGCCAGTTCTTTCCTCGTCAGGAAATGTTGCATCTGAACGATCTCTCTCCTCCAGTTTATTTCTGGAATGAAGTTGGCTCCTCGACCACTTTGATAACTTAAACCTCTGAAAAACCAGAGAGCCCTCAGTCAACATCACTCTTCGCCATTGAAGAGGATATCCTTGCTTTCCCGGATTAAGGAAAATCCCGAGAGAAAGCCTCCTAATCAGAGATTCGGTGGTATAGTAGTTTTTCTCCGAAAAAACCGCTGATGAAAAGGTCATCGGCGCCTCAAAATTGGATCGCATCATATGGCATTTCTCCGGGAAGATCCCGAGAAAAGTATGGTGTGAGACCCCAAACGAAAGCAGTCTTTCAGGAGACTCATTTTTCCCCAGTAGAGTCGACAAATGGTGTCTCCAGACAGAGAAGTTTGTGTACCTCTACAACTCGGATGAATGGGTTCCCCAGCAAGTCTGACATCAAAACCTTTTCCGTCAAATGGCATCTCCCCAGGAAAATTTGGCGAGAAGTTTGAGGAAAACCGCTACGAGTAGCGTCCCTTGTCAATGAAGTTTATTGACAAAAGAAACTAAGACCAGTTCCTCGGTAGGAAACCCGGATCGAGGGGAGGTTTAAATCAGAAACTAAGACCAGTTCCTCGGTAGGAAACCAGGATCGAGGGGAAGATTAAATCAGAAACTAAGACCAGTTCCTTGGTAGGAAACCAGGATCGAGGGGAAGCTTAAATCAGAAACTAAGACCAGTTCCTTGGTAGGAAACCAGGATCGAGGGGAAGCCTAAATCAGAAACTAAGACCAGTTCCTTGGTAGGAAACCAGGATCGAGGGGAAGTTTAAATCAAAAATTAAGACCAGTTCCTCGGTAGGAAACCAGGATCGAGGGGAAGTTTATTTCAGAAACTAAGACCAGTTCCTTGGATGAAGACCAGGATCGAGGGGAAGTTTACCTTCTCTAAGCATCATTGCTTAGCGAAAGAAGATGAATGCGTGAATTACCATTCATAAACGCCGTCAAAATTTTGGATATTCCGATATTTAATCCTCTTGCACCTCGAATGCCCGAATACCTTCGCCATTCACACCTTCGTGTCCAAGAAGATTAAATAGGGGCATCTGTCATACCCCAAATTTTGACCACTAAGATTTCCCATCATTGTGCAAATCATCATCACAATATGGACGTACCTTTATGCCTCATCCATCTCCTCAAGGAATTCCTGAGCATTCACCACAATCAAAATTAGGGTTTCAAGCCCTCTCTGAGTGCTTAGACAAAGGATCAATCAAGGAATTACATGATCTTCAACTTGTCTAACCTCTCAAACACCCTCAATGGATCAAGAGGACTCCCACTTCAAGGATTAAGCACAAGGTTGCTCCCTTCTAGGTGGATTAAGCTTTAAGATCGCCAGTGCCACCAAATTAGGGTTTGGTCGACCAGGGCCTCCAGATGGAAATTTTCATCTGGGCATGAGCCAATGCTTCAAAAAATAACCTAATATACTCCATGGAGCCTCATGGACCCAATCATCAAGTCAATTTTGCCTCAAGGGATGCATACATAAAAAATCAGGAATTAGGGTTTCTTGACCTAATTCACCCCTAAGTTGACTTTTGGGACAAATCATGAACCAAGACCTCAAGACATGATTTTAGGGTCTCTAATACACCATATTGATCCATTTTTAACAATGGATTGATCCAAGAAGCTTGAGCAACAAGTCTCAATTTCATCAGTACCACAGTTAGGGTTTCGCGGGAAAAGTCAACTGTAGCTTTGACTTTTGACCAGGACATGCTCCCAAACCCTAAGACATGATTCAATATACCCTGTAACACCCATGGAACATGTCCATCAAGTTTGATTTAGGTCAAAGACATGATTTCCCAAAGGATCGCACAGTTTGGAATTCATCTGACAAAAAGTCAACTATGCACAAAAGTCAACTTTGACTTTTTGAGATTTTTCACAAAATTGGATTTTTAACCCTAAATTGATGTTAATGTATGATTTGAATCATCATTCATCAAGAAAAATCAAAGAAAGTGGGATAACTTGTAAAAGGGGTAACCATGAAATACTTAGAAATTTTTCTAAGTTATGAACAAAGTGGCAAGGGTACCAACTTTGGAGGATCATAACTCCTAAACCACAAAGCTATTTTCCCCATCCAAAGCTTGACTTGTAGATCTCATGGCCCTCTACAAAAGCTAAAAAATGACCTCTCTCCAAATTCCTCATGGATTTTGAGTTATGGAGTGATCAAAATCAAGAAAAGTCACTTTGTTCCAACACTTAGTGAAAATTTCTCTAAGTCAGAATCTGCCTTCACTTTTTTCCAAATGTAGGGACATTTTTCACTTGGATCCAAAATGTATCAAAACCAAATATGATCAAACAGTTGTTGTATCATATGAGGGCTTTCCAAAATGGCCAAGAACATCACCAAATTCAATTTGAGCTTTGAGATATGGTAGTCGCAAAATGCCTTGCTGAAATCTGCCAAGGCAAGGCAGATTTTTGCACTTTTGGTCGATTTGCCAAAATCAGCCAATTCCAAGCCTTGTCATCACTTTGGACACATCTGAGGATTGAATCTAAAGGGGACAATCACTGAGCCAAGCCTTCAATGTCCTTGGAACAAGAAATAGCATGCCAAACCTTGAATTGCCTAAAATAGGGACAAGACTCCAATTTTGGATTGGAGCACTCAATGGAAGCACCAAGGTGGCATGGACTGAGCTATTGGCAACTGAATTCAGTCAAGACTTATCCAAGACCAAGGGAACTAAAGCTCTGTGCTCTAACCTCTAGTTAATGGCTAGAGGAGACTTGGATTTTCATTTGCCAACATTGGTCTACCCTACTCAGCAGTTGCCATTCACTATTCCTTGCAAAACAAACTTGCTCTACTATAAATAGAGCTCAATTGTGATAAGTTTAAGTACACCAAATGCCTACAACACTTGCCTTTCTAAAAATCCACTTCTCACTCTCAAAAATTCCTTTCTTAGCAAGTCACTATCGAGTTTTTCAGTAGAGAGCAATTCTACTCAAACCAATCACACACACACCTCACATACATCATATGTGAGTTAATCAAACACTTAAACAACATCTAGAACACTGATTTCTCAGAATCACCAATCAATTGCTCAAGGTTTTAACCAAGTTGCAGTTGAGATGCCATGAAGTGATCCAACCAATTTCCATCAAGTCCAAGCATTCAAACACACTCCCTAGGGTGTAGGGAAGCTGTTCAGATCATCACAACTCATCTGTAACACCTCCAACTCAGAAATCACTTTGAGCTTGCTGCCACGACCTAGAGGTAAGCCTAAACTTGGTCATCTCTGAATCTATGCATATTTCCTCGCACAATACTTTTGCCAAATGTTCATAATCATGCATGGAATGTTTCCCCTCAATTAATTGCTTTGTTTGAATCGTGTATCAAAAATCCCAGCCTTCATGCAGAATTTAGGGTTCTTGAGGATTTGTCGTGATTTCTTGTTTTATGCTTAATTTAAATGCAATTAATTGTTATAAACATGATCCTGAGGTGAAAGCGAGCAATTTGATATGTGGATTGCATGATATAATCAAGTATTAAGTGAGATTGGATAGAAAATGCAAATCTGGGCAAAACTCAAAAACGCGCGTGTTCTTCAGCTGTTCTTGGCGCCATTTCTCTCAAATTCAAATATTTGAATTTTGTGATTTTATTTAATTGATTCAAAAATTAATTTCTCTCTGAGTTTTAATGATTTTGAGTTGATTCTTTTTTTAATAATTCACAAAAATGTTAAAATATTTTATTTTACCAAACAATCCCAAGAATATTATTTATTTCATATAATTGATATTTTTTGCAAAGAATTAATATTTTAATTGTTTTTGACATTTAAAATATTTTTTCCCTCTTGATTTTGTAAATTTTAATGACTTCTAATCATTTTGTAGGGCAAAACATGATTTTTGAAGCATTAATCCAATATCATAATTTTATTTCCCACATGTTAAACAATTTTTTATCATTTTAATTGAATTTTTATTTAATTAAAATACATTTTGGAAATAAATTAGGGTTTTTGATTAATTCAACCCTCACAAATCATTTTCTTTAAAAACTTTTTGGGCCTATTGAGAGAGTGTAAGACCCAAAACCCCCTTGTACAAACAATTTTGGGCCTCACCTATTGTATAAGTCCTTCTGTACAAGTAAACGGCGCGATCGTCGTTTTTTTTAAAATAAATCAACTGGGCCTCTCCTCGAGCTATAAGACCCATTCAAAACTCTTTGGGCCTCTAATAGAGTGTAAGACCCAATCCCCTTTTAACCAAAAACAACTTTGGGCCTCAGATATTGTATAAGCCCCTTTGCGTTAAAAGAAAATCTCAGCGCAATCGCCATTTCAAACGAAAAATCATCTGGGCCTACCCTCGTGTTATAAGCCCCACTCTTTTTCTTTAAAAACTTTTTGGGCCTCTTGAGAGAGTGTAAGACCCATCCCTTTGTACAGAAAATCTTTCTTGGGCCTCAGTCACTTGTATAAGTCCCTCTGTACAAATTTAATAGTGTAATAACTGGTAAAACCCTGGGCCTCTCCTTGAGTTGTAAGCCCCAAATCTTTCTTTTTCAAAGCACTTTCTCCTTTGATTTTGAAATATACTGTTGTTTTCAATCTTTCTTTGTTGAACAACTAACCAAACAGCATGGAAGCTCTACAATCGAGTAAGTGTTTATATGCTTTCATTTACCGCTTTCATATACATATAACTGTATTATGGGGCTGTTTCGCTGTAAGTCTTCTTTCCTAAACTCATATCAACTGTGTAATAATAGTATAGATATTTAGAGTTTCCCCAGAAACTACGTCTAGCACTAGGTGAAGCCGTTTCGATTATTCGTAGAAATAGACTATACTAGATCCCCCATAGGAGAACCAGATATAGTATTCTCTTCGGCTGTCCTCCTTAGGAATTGTCAAGAAACTCTACTCCCCAGAGATGATCTCTTCTCCGTGAATTGCATCTCTTGAGTTTCTTCCAAAATTCTTGAACTTTCCTAGCTTGATCTATTCTCTGTGAATAGCCTGTCTTGAATTTCTCGGGGTTTGGGGACCCATGGGCTTCTTAAAAGCATCCGGCCTCCTCTTGGGCATTGTACAAGGACCCAAAGGCTTCCTAAAAGCATCCCCGCCTCCTCTTGGGTGTTGTACAAGGACCCGTCGGCTTCTTAGAAGTATTCACAGCCTCCTCTTAGGCTTCATATAATGATTCTTCCCCTGGGAATGATAGCCTCCTCTTGGGCTTCGTACAAGGACTTCTCGGCTTCTTAAAAGTTTCCAGCCTCCTCTTGGGCTTCGTACAAATTGTCCCGACGACCTCCTAGAGGTATAGAAACAGAAATTAGTCATCTTAATTGAACAGTCTTTCAAAGAGTCAAGATTTTTCTACCGTGAATGTACTACTACTGTTTCTTTAAGCATAGTACAAAAGATAAAACTCTAGACTTGGACAGTCTAATTTCCTTCAGTCTCAAAGACATTCTCAAGTCCCTTTCAAAAATAGGAAGACACCCGCAGACTTGGACAGTCTCAATACCCTTCGGATTTCCCATTTCCTTAAAGAACAGGAAACAATCCCGACTCTCAGATCAAATCCATGAGTACAGTGTTACTCATATAAAAACTGATTTTCTCTTAACCAAAATACTGGACCTGTCACTCAACTGAAACATAATTTTTTAGCCTCCATCTCGGGCTTCGTACGAGATACCAAAGACTCTCTTGTTGAGTATAAAAGGCTCTCTTGTTGAGGCAATCTCCCTTTTAGCCTCCATCTCGGGCTTCGTACAAGATATAAAATCACTCTCTTGTTGAGTATAAAGCACTCTCTTGTTGAGTCAAACCTTTTAGCCTCCATCTCGGGCTTCGTACGAGATACAAAAACACTCTCTTGTTGAGTATAAAAGATTCTCCTATTGAGTCAACCCTTTTAGCCTCTCTCTCGGGCTTCGTACGAGACACATAAAAACTCCCTCTTGTTGGGCCAATAGCCTCCTCTTAGGCTTTGTATAAGAAAACCCAGGTTGAGCCAATCAACCTTTTAGCATCAAAGTTGTGCCTCGTTCACAGCATACAAACATCAACAACTCATTCCCCTTCATCTAATCGCTGTAAGCGGCAAGCCTCTGGATTATTTACATCCGTGCCACTGTCCCTCTTTTAGCATGAAAGATTCCTAAGGAAAGATAGCATTGCTCTACACTGAGTTAATGTCTTCTCCTTCAGGTTAAAACCCCCTATAAAGAAAATTATGGCATTACTAGGATCCACATATCCAAGTTAAAGTAATTCTCCTTTATAATCAGTCACCCAACAGTTGTGACAAACAGACCCCTTTAGAGATGACAAATTCTCCCTAAAGACATCACCTTTTAGCTTCACATCTTGGACTTCGAACAAGATACATATAGACCCTTCAGCTTCACATCTTGGGCTTTGAACAAGATATAGATCACCTTTCGCTTCACGTCTTGGGTTTTGAACAAGACACCAAAACACCCATTTCCTCCCATAGAATAGGAGGAACTACGAACGCTCTGATTTCCCTGTTTCGGTAAACGGGAATACGTAGGCATAAGATTGAAAGAAAAATCTTAGCGAGTACACTAAACAAAAATCCTAATTCCCATATCAATTGAAAAACATCAGTCCTAACTTCCTGCCCATAGAATAAACCCGCCATTCTGTCAAAATAACAGAAGAGAGGCCCCACTACCACATAGCATCCGTAACCTAACAGACTGCTATTTAAACTCGGCATGCAAGCAGGGTTAATTGGAGACATCTATTTCCCTTCCTTCATCAGCTTTAATAGGATAAAAAATTAATCGACTTGTAGTAACCCCAAAAGGGAGCGACAATGCTTAAGAACCACGTCCAAAATCGCTCGCTACACTAGCTTTTCGATGATTCGAGGTAGAAGAGGATTAAATAAAAGAGTAGCTCGAAAATTTGGCCGACGGTGACAAAAGAAGAGTGTTGAGAGGCTGAATATCCGTAAGGGAGATGAATTAGGCCAACAAAGAGAGAGTATGCACGATGCATATGCCATGTATACGTCGATCTACATGATGCTTGATATCATGCAATGCAGAAGGGTATGGCTGAGGTAATGAATGGTAAGTTAGGCAGAGGTTGTAGCAAAACGATCTCGACATCCTTGGTCAGAGAGGGAAGCCACTGATAAAACAAAAAATTGCTAGGGGAAGAGCCCCAAAAGGTGATAATTCTGCTGTGAAAATCCAGAAAATGGTGAAGGCTCTGCTGGGAAAGAAGCTGAGAAGGCTCACCATCGACCCTGCAATGGATAAGAGGATCAGACTAATCCCTTCATCATGACTGTCTCTGCCGGGGATGAAACCAGACAAATCTGATTTCTACGCTGCCACTGACTCTGCTGTGGATATCCCGATTGTCTCTGTCTGGGGGACTCAGAAGGCTCGAAGAATCTTCTCTGCTTAGGGAAGACGAGGAACAAAATCGTACAGTTGCGGGTGCGCAACATGCTGACATGTTGCGGAGAAAGCACGACCCATGCTGGGGAGAAGGACAAATCCGTCTCTTCTCAGGGCACAACATGAAAATTTGTTGGTGACATTATGGATCTGTTGGGGAAGTGATGACCCTGCTGAGGAAACAACAACTTCTTCAAAGAATTAACCTATTTCCAGCCGGGCGTTAGGCTTACCACTGGATATTACTGATTATCCTGCAGGGATTACCAGCAATATATGCAATGCATGCTTTCTCGATTGATTTAGCTTTTTATTGTTCTCAACGTTTTATAGTATTATGTGATCACAAATAATTGTTTGTTTTGCAAACAAGATACTGAAATGAAAACAAATGAGAAAACAAGAGATGCATTTTGTTGAATGTGAAAATTCTGTACATAAAGTGTGTACAAGGATGCAAAAATCCTTGATGAGGAAATTTGCAATAAAATTGAAAAACAAGTGTAAATGGCAAAGGTAAATTATTCTTTGCATTGATTACAACATTGGCTCCCATCCACTGAAAGTCTAGGTTCCAACGCTTTGCACCTGTTGATGACGATTTGACTGCTCTGTTACCGTCTGAGGTCTAGCTGTGATGAAAAGAGGCTCAAGTGTTAACAGTCAATGCCTTTATCCATAATTTTTGCCTGGACATGTTTTTCTATTCTGTTCGTCCACCGGGATACCCATTTTTTCCTAAGTCGCCCTCTCGGGTTTTCGACTTAGCGGGCAGTTATTATTTGTTTTTTTCATTGTCCCTAACTTTTACATGGACATTTCTTTTTTTGGGTCCATCGGGACGTCCATTTTTTCCTAGATTGTCCTTGCGGATGTCAATCTAGCGGAATCTTATCCATTTTTTTCAGGCATAATATTTTTTTACTGTATCAGAGTTCAAGGGCGATGGAAACTCCTCCCCATCCATGGTGGTGAGGATCAGGGCTTCGCCTGAGAAGGCCCTCTTGACAACAAAGGGTCCTTTGTAATTAGGAGTCCATTTGCCTCGTGGATCCGAGTGAACAAGTGAATATCTCTTGAGCACGAGTTCGCCTTCACAGAACGTTCGAGAGAGAACTTTCTTGTCAAAAGCTCGCTTGAGGCGTCTCTGATAGAATTGACCATGACAAACGGCTGTAAGGCGCTTCTCTTCGATGAGATTCAGCTGGTCGTATCTGGATTGAACCCATTCGGCTTCGTCAAGACCTGCCTCCATGATGACTCTGAGTGAAGGAATTTCGACTTCAATGGGTAGAACAGCCTCCATACCATACACAAGCGAATACGGAGTTGCCCAAGTAGAAGTGCGGACTGAAGTTATGTAGCCATGCAGTACAAAAGGAAGCATTTCATGCCAATCCCTGTATATCTTGACCATTTTCTGAACAATCCTCTTGATGTTTTTATTCGCTGCTTCAACGACACCATTCATCTTGGGCTGATACGGTGAAGAGTTGTGGTGCTCGATCTTAAATTCTTGACACAACTCCTTCGTCATATTGTTGTTTAGGTTGCTTACATTGTCCGTGATAATACTGCTAGGTATGCCATACCGACAAATTATCTCCTTTTTAATAAATCTGGCAACCACTTGCTATGTAACGTTTGCATAGGATGAAGCCTCAACCCACTTGGTGAAGTAGTCGATAGCGACTAGAATGAATCGATGACCATTGGAAGCTTTCGGTTCGATCATTCCAACCATATTTATACCCCACATAGAGAATGGCCAAGGTGAAGTCAAAACATTCAATGGAGTAGGAGGCACATGGATCTTGTCTCCGTAGATTTGGCACTTGTGACATCTTTTGGCAAAGTTGTAATACTCATCCTCGATTGCTAAACAGTGTGCTGGTTCGTTGAAATGATCAATGCGGATATGAGGAGCTTCATTCTTCCACTTAACCTTAAACATGGATGCTAAAGTAGCAAGAGCATCAGCCAGTTGATTTTCCTCTCTGGGAATATGATGAAAAGTGATCTCATCAAAGTAAGGAATAAACTTCGCTATGTGTTGTTGGTACGGAACCAGCTTGGAATCCTGAGTCACAAAGTTCCCTCTGACTTGACCGATGACCAAGGCAGAATATCCATAGACCTCAAGAATCTTGATTCTCATGTCAATTGCCGCTTCAATATCGTAGATACATGCTTCGTATTCAGTCATTTTGCTGGTGCATGCAAAGCATAATCTGGCGGTGAAGGGAAAGTGAAAACCTGTTGGAGAGATGAGGATAGCACCGATTCCACGACCTTTAGAATTAGAGGCACCGTCGAACATGAGCGTCCATCGCGCCCCTGATTCGGGTCCTATATCAGGGTCTGGAGTCTCATAATCTCTGATAAACAGAACATCCTCATCGGGAAAGTCAAACTTCATTTGTTGATAACCCTCTACAGGTTGATGGGCAAGGTAGTCAGACAAGACGCTCCCTTTTATTGCTTTCTGGGTAACATGTTGGATATCATACTCAGTTAACAACATCTGCCACCGAGCAATCCTTCCAGAGACAACAGCCTTTTCGAATATGTACTTTATCGGATCCATTTTGGATATCAACAAAGTAGTATGGCAAATCATGTATTGTCGTAGGTGTCGAGCAGCCTAGACCAGAGCATAACAAGTTTTCTCTAAGAGTGAGTATCTGGTCTCACAATCAGTGAACTTTTTGCTCAGATAGTATATTGCATGTTCTTTTTTGCCAGTGTCATCATGTTGACCCAATACATATCCCATTGATTCATCAAGAACGGTGAGATACATGATTAAAGGCCTACCAGGAACCGGCGGTACTAAGATCGGTGGTTCTTACAAGTATTGTTTTATTTTGTCAAATGCTTCTTGACAATCATTGTTCCATTCAACCGATTGATTTTTTCTTAGTAATTTTAACATCGGTTCACAGGTAGCCGTCAAGTGGGAAATGAACCTTGAGATGTAATTAAGTCTGCCCAGAAAGCCACGGACTTCCTTTTCTGTTTTGGGAGGCGGCATGTTCTGAATTGCCCGAACCTTGTCAGGATCAACTTCAATGACCTTCTAACTTACAATAAAGCCCAACAGTTTGCGAAATCGAACTCTGAAGGTACACTTCGCAGGATTTAACCGCAATCTAAACTTTCAGAGTCTTTCAAACAGCTTCTTCAGATGAACCAAGTGATCATCTTCAGTCTTGGACTTGGCAATCATATCGTCCACGTAAACCTCAATCTCTTTATGGATCATATCGTGAAAGAGAGTTGTCATGGCATGCTGGTATGTTGCCCATGCATTCTTCAGACCGAATGGCATTACTTTGTAGTAATATGTACCCCATGGCGTGATGAAAGTAGTCTTCAACATATCAGGTGGGGACATTTTGATCTGGTTATATCCTGAGAAACCATCCATAAATGAAAAGACAGAGAACTGCACTGTGTTATCCACCAAGACATCAATATGAGGCAAAGGAAAATCATCCTTCGGGCTTGCCTTGTTGAGATCTCAATAATCCACACACATTCTGACTTTACCATCTTTCTTTGGAACTAGGACGATGTTGGCAATCCATTCAGGATATTCGAAAGTGGCTAGGAAACCAGCATCAAGCTGCTTCTTCACCTCTTCTCTGATTTTGAGTGCCATGTCGGGTATAGTCTTCCTGAGCCTCTTCTTAACAGGAGGACATCTAGGCTTGAGTGGCAAGTGATGCTCAATGATGTTGGTATCCAACCCAGGCATATCTTGATAGGACCAGGCAAAGATATCAACATACTCTTTCAATAACTTGACCAACTCGGAGTGTACATGCTTCGCGAGGGACACGCCAAACTTGACTTCCCTTCTGACCTCATCAGTACCAAGATTGACAACTTCCACTAGCTCTTTGTGCGGCTGAATCTCTTTATACTCGTGCTCAAGGAGCCTTGCTAGTTCAGCCAGTAATTCACAATCTTCCTCACCATCTTCTTCGGCTTGGTTAATTGGAATTCCCGAATTACAATGGATGTTTGCTATGTTGTTATCAATGCTTTTATTAGTTCTGCATGTTTATGAATATGTTTAGAATGAGCCATTTTTTTTAAAAGTGAAAAGAAAAGAAACTTTTGCCATTTGTTTTGTGAAAAAGTAAAATAAAGAAAAGAAAATAGAGCATGGTTTTGAATGCAAAAAACTTTTATTTATTGATCACATAATATTGAAAAATAGTGAGGCCCTTACAAGCTATCCACTCGTCTCGGGCGAGGACGAGGGAAAGGAAAAAGCAAAATGCATTATATGATATATGGGAAAACCACAGGAATCACGGTAGATGTCCAATTGTTGAGCTTAAAACCTGGCAGACACCTACGCACAAAGCTTGAACTCTAATTGCTAGGACCAGCATCATCAATAGCAGCCACGATGTCACCCTGCTGGAAACCTGCGCTACTGAACTTGATTGAACTGCACTGATTCTGACCATGTGACCGTCGACTCGAACGATAACCCAATCCAAAACAATTATGCTTTTCGACCACATCAATCACATGACCCCAGCCTGGCAAGGTACCTCTCTCGATGGTCTCTTTAGCACTCTTACCAGATGGTAAGGTCATTTGAGGTGATCTACATTGACTAGTTGAAGCAGAGCTGACATCTTCGAATTCGAGACACTGCAACGACACCTCAGCTATGCCTTCCTCGGTCTCGACATATTAGAAAGAAGATAACTCGCTTACAATCAAATCCTCCTCACCACAGACGATGACCAGCTGATCGTCAAACATGAATTTCAACTTCTGATGTAAAGTGGATGTTACTGCTCCTGCGGCGTGTATCCAGGGACGACCCAGTAGGCAACTATATGCTGGATTGATATCCATCACTTGGAAAGTAATCGTAAACAAATGTGGTCCGACCTTGATGGGTAAATCCACTTCTCCGATGACTTGCCTTCAAGAACCGTCGAAGGCTCTGACAACTAAGGCACTTGGTCTCATCTCGTTTCCCTCCACCAGTAATTGACTAAATATGCCCATAGGCATTACATTGAGGGAAGAACCGGTATCTACTAGAACACGAGATAACAGGATATCTGTGCAAGTCACGGAAATGTGCAGTGCTCTATTGTGGATAGCTCCTTCAGGAGGCAATTCCGAATCATTAAATCCCAAATATCGACTTGCGGTTATGTTAGCCACTACATCATCAAACTCGACGACAGATATATCATGCATAACATGGGCAGTGTTCAAGACCTTCAACAGAGCTGATCTGTGCACGGGCGAGCTCATGAGTAAGGACAAGATTGAAATCCTCGAGGGATTCTGCCCCAGTTGATCCATAATTTTAAAGTCACTCTTCTTGATCAACTTTAGGAACTCTTGGTCATCAAGTGTCTCCTTGCTTTTTGAAACATCCTCAGACGGAATGTTCGGCATTGGAATGGTAGTAGAAGACGCCCCTGGTTAAACAATAGGGGTTGCAGATGTAGGCGTCTCTTGGGGAGGAACAACGGTTGGAACTTGCATAGACTTTGTAGTGACTTTCGGAGCAAACACCCGTCCACTACGAGTCGTACCTCCGACGACTGTAATATTCATGATCTCAAATTCCGTAAACCTTTTTTCCTGACCTCTAGAAAACACAGAAGACCCATACTTCCACGGTACCTCCTTAGAATTATGATACGGAAATGGTTTTGGCGGGCAAACCACGATGGGTTACACTTTCTTCTGTTTAGGAGATTCCACATGAACCTTCCCATAGACAATGGTGAATGGCTCGATGGTAGCAACTTCCTCAACAGTTTTAGATCTGGCAAATTGTACTTCACCTCGATTCATCAAAATTTGGACACAGCCTTTCAGCCTTTGACACTGGTTAGGATTATCGTCACAAATTTGACACTTACCATGCAACCCTTTCAACAGCCCGTGTTCATTCAAACTCTTGAAAACCACAGTCTTTGGGGTCTTTACTTCGTCAACATCCATGATCAATTCAGCCCTTGAATTATCCTCAATCATGTTAACCGCAGGTCCATTATGATTCGGCAACAGATTATTCTGAATGTTAGGACCTTCCTCAGCGAAAGTATGAATCTTCTTATCAATGAGTTCTTGAACCTTGGTTTTGAAAACAAAACAGTCCTCTGTTGCATGTCCTATGTATCCAGCATGATAGGCACAAGATGCATTTGGATTATGCTTTGCGCCAAATGGAGGAATCGGAGGTGCAATCTGCTTGGGGACAATTGCCCCGTGGTGAACCAAGTAAGGAAACAACTCAGTGTATGACACCGGAATTATGTCAAAATTCGGACGCTTAGGGTTTCCTTGATTGTTGTTGTTCTGACAGTTTTCATTCTGCTGAATTTTGTTCTGTTTAGTCGGTTGCTAATTCTAAACATTCTGAGCTGGATGTTGCAGATGATACTGGTACTGAGGTTGTTGATATTGAGCAA
Source organism: Lathyrus tuberosus (assembly GCA_022829125.1). Classification (NCBI taxonomy): domain Eukaryota; kingdom Viridiplantae; phylum Streptophyta; class Magnoliopsida; order Fabales; family Fabaceae; genus Lathyrus; species Lathyrus tuberosus. The sequence continues at coordinate 6,328,154 of JALAZF010000274.1, read as the reverse complement.
CGGCAATGTACGGATATAGATAATATGGCATGGGAGCCATGGAAGCTTGATATTGAGCAGAAACTTGAGTTGTCACAACATCGACTTCACCTTCCTTCTACTTGGACTGACTGTTCTTAGATTTTCTGGCTGGCTGCTAGGAAGCAGTTCCAGGAATCTTTCCAGTCTTCAACCCGATCTCAATCCGTTCACTAATGGTCACAACGTCAGCGAAGTTCGATGAAGAACTACCCACCATTTTCTCATAGTAGGACCCTTGCAATGTACCCATAAAGATGTCAACCAACTCATAGTCAAAGAGAGCGTGTCTCACGCGAGATGCCATCTCACGCCATCTTTGTGCATACTCTTTGAATGTTTCAGCTGAGCGCTGAGATTGGTTTTGCAACTGCAATCTGGTAGGTGCCAGATATAGATTGTATTTGTATTGTTTCACGAACGCTTCAGACAAATCCCTCCAAGTACGGATCTTGCTACGTTCTAGGCCCATGTACCAATTCAATGAAGCACCAGACAAACTATCTTGAAAACAATGAACAAGCAATTCATCATTATCAATATGGGATGCCATCTTCCTATAGTACATAGTGATATGACTACGCGGGAAACTCAACCCTTTGTACTTTGGCAAATCTGGTATCTTGAATTTCTGTGGCAGTACAACATTCGGAACCAAACACAAGTCTTTGGCCTCCATGCCAAAAGCAGAGAACCCTTCAATAGCTCTGATACGGTCTTCTAATAACTTGTAGTTAGCAGGTCTACTCTGATTAGTTGGTCTAACAAGAATCTGAGGATTTGGCAGCTGAGATGTGGCCGAAGCATGCACTTGCGGAGTAGCAAACTGGGAAGAATACACCAAACCTGGATTAACCATCTGACCAGCATTCGGACCCATCTGAACACAAAACGGATAATGCGCAGGAGGTACCACAGCAGTGGAAGAAGATGCCCCAGGGTAGAACATCCCAGGATGAACATTCTGAACAGCGGTTTGACCAGCTTGAGATAAAACCAGAACATGAATAAGAGGACCCCTATACATATGCTCTTCATCATCAGGAGTATCACCGAAAATTTGATGATCCTGAACCTGAAGATTCTCATGATCATCGCTCACTACTGGAGGTGGAACTGGAGTAGGCATGCCCCATGGATATGCAGCCATATTCCCATTGGGAAGGGGTGCAACAAAAGGCTGATATGGTAGGAAGGCACTACCATTGTTAGCAATCTAAGGAGTGTAATTTGGAGGCATGCCCCATGGGAAACCAGCAGGCATCTTGTTAACATTAGGCTGAACAACAGGCTGATTCACAGGCTCGATCGGCACTTCAACCATAACAGGAGAAGGAACAACAACAGGAGTAGTTATAACAGGTGTGACAATGGTTGCATCAGTAGTAGTTGCAACAATAGTGGCAGTAGCAGAAGCGTCCCTCTAGGCGCGAAGGAGTTCCATGATGACATCCATGTTCGTCTGAAACTGATCCATCCGACCTTGGAATTGAGCCAGAGTTTGCTTGTAGGCAGCGTTCTCAGCTTCGAAGTCAGCCATGATTCTGGATTTGCTAGATCGAGTGAAATACCGGTGTCGAGTCGTCATCTTGCTACAAGGAAGGCGGACAAGGATGAGCAACGGTTTCGGATGAAAGGACGTGCATATGTGTGCAAATGAATGTATGATATGCATGCAAAAATAAAGTTTTAAATTCTAGGAATTCTTAAACTTATCTTTGTTGACAAAATCATAAAGCATACAAGTAAAGGTGCGAAATATGAAATTGGCAAGCAACTTTATTCATTCATTCAATAATAAAGGAAAGAAGTACAAGTCGAGTATAAGTCAAATATCTGCCTTTTGGGCTACAAAAAAATCCGCATGGATCCTATCAAATACCACCCTACAAACAGACAAGAAGTGGAAAATAGCCCAAGGAAGCTGGTGTGGCAATACATCAGCAAATGCATCCCTCAACAACCCAGGGAAGTCCTCTAGTGCATGCTCAGCAAATTTGGCTAAACGGCCATGTCTCTCACTCCAACACTTCGCATCCTTCATGAGGTTGTGCAGCAAAGAATGGTTAGGTCCCTGAAGCATATCCTGAAGAAAGGCATCTTTCTGATCCAAGAGGTCATATAGATGACGACTTTGTTGCTCCCAACGAGTATTCTCTGTGTTGAGCTGAGTGATCTGCTCTCGGCACTGATGTGCTTGATCCTGCAGCTTCTGAACCTCACCGAAGACTTCGTCGAGCTTGGCTTGACACTGAGAGTGGTCCTTTGCTAGCTGATTAGCACGGTCTTGCTCGCTTTTTCATTTTGTCTTGAACTCGGATAACTTCTCTCGAAGTTCTTCAAGTTGTTTCTTGTAGCTCAACTCCTCTTTGTAAGCTTGATAATGAGCATCGGTAAGTTGTCTCTTCTTTGAAGCAAGTCCCTCATAGGTGCTCTTCAAAGCATCACCCACCTTCCTACGCTTGTTCTGTTCGACCTCCACCTCTTTGAGCATGCGCTCGCGCTTCTGGCGGAGCTCAATCTATAGGTTATCCTTCTCGGAAGTGACTCTATCAAGGTTGAGACGAAGATCGACGTTCTCCTTATTCAACTTCTCAATAATCAGCTTGAGTTGGTCGACCTCAGATGGAGGAACAACGGCAAGTTCAGGAGGCTTGGCATTCAGGGAAGGCTCATAAGAAAATGGCAACAAGATCTCTTTCAAGCGCTCTCTGACCCAAAGTGTGTAAGCTTCCTTGGCTACACAATTCTTCTTACCCAAATCGGCTATTCCCTCAAGATGAATCTGAGTCCAAGTGGCACTAAACCTCTTCAGCAAACCCATGTCATCAACCCCTTCACGAAAGATGAACTCTTCCACTGCCTCAGGATCAAGCTTGGAAACCATAGGATATCCCAACTGTCTGAAAGCCATTCTCGGATTGTAGTTAATTCCACCCTTTGTACCCAAGTGAGGCACATTGGAGAATTTCCCACAATGAAGAATGATCAAAATGTCGTCGTAGACTCGAGAATACCAAGAAATGTCATCAGCGGTAAGCGACATGATTTGTTGAGACCACTTGAGATTACCCTTATTCTCAACAAAAGGACCCTTCTGTGGAAGGTGAAACATGAACTATCAGTACAGCAGAGGAGCACAACAGACAATGGTTCCTTTCTTCTTTTCATTCTTGGAATAAATAGAATGGTAGGTATCAGCAAGAAGCGTCGACACAGGGTTCTTAGACAAGAATATGCTAATGGCAGCCTGATCTACAAAATCATCCATGTTCGAAAACAAGACAATCCCATATATCAGCAGAGCAAGAATGGTGTTGAAAGCCTTCCAGTTTCCAACCTTGACGAAGGAAGTGGCCTTGTCAACCAAGAACTTCGAAGCAAACCCTCAAATGTCTTTCCCTTTGGTCTTAAGATTATCCTCCACATCCTTCTTACTAATGCAAAGCGCATTAGCAATCAGATGAAACTTCGGACAACCACTAGTGTAAACATAAGAAATCTGCTTCTTGATCTCAACCCCAAGAATATAAGCATACTCCTTAAGTGTAGGTGCTAGCTGATAATCCTGAAATATGAAGCACCTAAGTGGCGAGTCATAGAACTGAACCAGAGTATGAATAACAGTGATGTTGACTTCGGTGTTGAGGATGGACAACAGATTACCATAATCATCTATGAAATCCCCTCTATGATCTCCAACCAACAAGGATGCCAAACCTCTCAAAATACCCAGCTTAGGCTCCGCAAACTTGTAGCTGAAAATGCCACGACAACCAGTACTCATCTCTATGATAATGTTAACAAAATATAAGCCTTCGAATACCTGGAAATGAACATGCAAAATTAGTTTATATGATGATATCATATGCAACACAACAACAAGAAGTCAACACAGTCTGAACAATCAAATCTGAATAATCCGAATATCTGCATGTAATTCTGTGATGTTGCAACATAATCTGATGTGTGTGCCAGTCCGACATGTGAGAGAACCAAGGTATGAAGTGGCTTGTTTTCCTGCAAAAACCCATCCCCTTCACAGGTGTGATCTAGACACAACAAGGTGGTCCCTAGAAAGGTCACCTAAACCATATGACTCAGAATGAAAATCCCCCGCCGTAGTGAATTCTCACAGGACAAAAGTATTCTTAAGCGAATCACGATCAGGGATGTGGCTCTCGTGATAACCCAACGTGCAAAACGGAGGCCTCACGACTATCCACGTTCTAGCCTATGTGTATACTAGGCCCGGTGTTAGGACCTTTCTCTCCAATAATATCTACCCATCCCAACAACAGCAGAAAATAAAGCAAATATCCAGAATATGCAGCATATGAATATTCAAAGTAGTAAAGAAATACAGTAAATAAATATAAAGCTAAAGCATTAAAATAAAGCTAGTAAAGCGCGAAAGATAAACACCCAAGCATGTAAGAAAAGCAAACAAAACTAGGCGAGACCCCAACCTGCAAGCAAGGACTCCCCAGCAGAGTTGCCAGTTAAAGATGGCTGGTTTATACATGAGTGAATCGCACACTCAAAGATATAACAGAGTCGCCACCGAACTTTATTTAGTCCCAAAGGACAGGGAAAATATCGATAAAACCTAAAGGGAAGACAAACGGGAACGGGGGTCGGTTATGCGAAAGGAAGGTACTAGCACCTAACGCATCCGTCGTACTTGACGGGAACCATTTCGCTTGCTTCTAGGCTTGGATGGGTTATCTATCTCAAGGCTTCTAGCTAAGAGAAGAGGAGAGAGGAAAGGGGAAAAAGAAAAGAAAGAAAGAAAGAAAGTGCTCGTAGTTCATGGAACCAGGGGACAGAGAAAAGGGAAGGAAAGAAGGATAAAGATAGAAAGGTGGGAGTGTGCTTGCCAAAACATTGTGTCTCGTGCCTACGTATGATACATTCGAAAGAATGCAGAATCAAAGCTTCCGTAGTTCGGGGAACCAAACGAAAAACCAAACAAAGAAAGGAAAGTGGTGTCAAAACCGAGAAAAAGGAAGAGAAACTCTACTGGGGAAAACCAAACAGTAAGAGCGGTTGCACAAGAACTAGAACAGGGGTAGTGTCAAAACCAAGAATAAAAGGAAGAAACGAAACTACGTTGGGGAAGAAAATAAAGTCGGCTAGGGAGCAGAGGGTAAGCGACCCCTACTGGGAAACAAAGAAAGGGATGGTGTCAAAACCAAGAGAAAAGGGAAACTCGGTATATTAACTGACTGGCAGTGGTTAACCGAAGAGAGAGAGTAAGATTCTGTGGGGAAAAGGAATTAGTGTTAACAGGCAGACTGTGGTAAACCAGAAGAATAGGTGTAGGACCGATCGGAGGTCGTGACCCAAAAGGGGCGTTGGTACAAACTGAATAGACAGTAATTGACCAACAGGAAGAGGTATTTGAACCAAAGGAGGTTGCTAACCAAAGGGTGCAAGTATTCGAACCAAGAAAAGGTTGCCAACTGCTGAGGGTTCGGTTTTAACAGACAGACTGTGATTAACCGAAAAGGAACAAGTGATTAACCGAGAGAAGGTGATTAACTCAAAAGGGCTCAGTATTTAACAGACAGACTGTGGTTAACTGAAGGAAAAGGGTGATTAACCAAAGAGGCGGTGATTAACCCAAGAAGAACTCAGTATGTTAACAGACGGACTGTGGTTAACTGAGGAGGAGTGCAAGTTGGTGTTTTAACTGACAGATAGTGATTAACCTAACAAAGGGAGAAGAACCAAAAGAAGGTTGCGAACTCTGGGGATTATCGGTTTTAACAGACAGACTCTGATTAACCGAAGAAACAGAATTGAGACTCTTCTAAGAATCAAGAAGCAATGATTGACCACAAGAAGAAAGGAATATTGAAACAAAGAGAGTTTGCTAGTGCAAAACAATGATCTTAACCAAGAAGGTGATTAATCAAAAGAGGGATTGAAAGAGATTTGAGTGATCAAAGATCGACTCGACTGGGAAAGGGGATACGTTACACCCTGGGGATATAGGTGACTAAGCCAAGCATAGGGTCATTCGTCCCCTACCTGAAGTAGTCAGAATGAGAGTAGGAATTATCCCTTCTCATTCCTTCTCTAAGATACAGAGTGTAATGCAGAAGTTGAAACAGACAGCACAACAACTCCAAGTTGTACAGTGCTCCAGTGCAAGGCGTAGCCTGAAACTTCAACTCCTCAGTGGAAAAGAAAGAACCAGCTCTAAAGGAAGCCTAAAGAGAGGGGAAGGGAAGATCGATTAATCAAAACAAGGTTTCGATCAATTAATCAAGGGAGAACCATGCTAACAACATTCCAAAGAGAATGGAAAGTCATTAAAGCAAAAAGGTGTGAATTATTGATTATACAAGATTAAGTTTATCCATGAATAGGGCTGGAAATGAGTCGAGTCGAATCGAACTTGCCTTAGCTCAGTTCGACTCATTAAGAATTAGTCGAGTTCGAGTCCGAGTTCGAGTTCATCACTGACTTTTTTTTCAGCTCAAACTCGACTCGTTAAGAATTGGCCGAGTTCGAGTTCGAGTTCATCACGAACTTTTTTTTTCAGGTCAAACTCGGCTTGTTAGAAGTTCACGAATATCTTAGTTCAACTCGTTAGGTTTATCTTGTTAGGTTCAATTCGCTTATTTCACAGACTTAAAAGTAATTTTTTTAAGTCTGTTTTTTATATATATATTTGACATTTTAAATTAAAAGTTTTTAAATAAAAAATATAGAAATAAAATAAAAGTTATAAGATTGGAATTTATACGATGTTAATTTTATTTGTATAATTATTCGTAGAATATTTTACTCACATGAGAATATAAATTATCAATTAAAACCGTTAGATTAAAAGAAAATATGAGACTAAGATTTAGAACAAATCTTTAAACCTACTCTTAAAGACAATATAATCCATCTCATATATAATCGAATTGGCTCATGAACCTAACGAGTCGAACTATGTATAGTCCAAGTTCAGATCATTTAGTTAACGAACTTAGTTTTTAGCTCATATTCAGCTCATTTGGTTCATGAACCTAGTTCAACGATTTAATTTTCTAATCAAATTTCGAACTATTTTCGAGTTGGTTTGGTTCATTTCCAGCCCTATCCATGAAGAATAAACTTAATACAAACCTAAAATGGAAGGTGCAAAACAGTGGCAAATGACCATAAAAATGCCACACAAAATCATGTATCATGTGAACAAAGATAGTGCAAGAAGGATTATGTTCATACAATGCTAAGAATATGAAACAAATGAATAATCAAAAATGTGCATCGAAAGGTCATGAATATGCTTCAACCAGAAGTGAAATGACACTTAAAACATCCATAAAGTCAAGCATGATAATCAATGGAAGTTAGAAGGAAGAAAGCATGGCAAACACACTTGAAAATGCAAGAAAATAACCTTCTGGTACAGTGTTAATCGGTTAACCATATGGTTAATCGGTTAACGGCTTGAAAATCAGCATTTTTTGGTGAAAAATGAACTGGTTAATCAATTAACCAAATGGTTAACCGATTAACACTGTGACAGTGGCAAAAATAACAGTAAAAACAGCTTTTCAAAAGTAGTGTTCAACACATAATCACTTATCCAAACTTCCACTTGCTATGGTATGATTTTGTGCACGAAAATTACATCATGTAAGCACAATTAACACAAATTGCAAGCACCAATCATGGAGATCAAAGATCAATCAAAAGTATGGCAAATCAAATCGAAAACGATAGAAATTACATCGAAAATGCACGGAAACAATCGAAACAGAGAGTAAAGTAAGATCCACCAACCTACAAGGCTGAGATGTGCCTTGGTAATTGTTGCAATGTGTTCTTGACGCAGAAAATTAAAGAAAACCAGAGGAATCTCCAATTTTGATGGCGAAACGCGTCGAAATCGAGCAAAATACGATAAGCTCCAAAATGCGAATCCGAACTATTGAAAGTTGCAGAAAATACTCAAGATTAATCCACAAGCTGAAATAACTCCAGAAATCCAAGTATAAAAGCAAGAATGATGAAGGTTAAGCTCAAGAAATAATCAATTTTGGTGTAAAAGTGATTATCCTTTAAAGGAGAAATGAGCTTTGGTGAGGTTTTGGAAGAGAATTGGGATGAAAATGAAGATATAGTAGAGAGAAATCAGAGAGAATGTGAGAGAATTGAGAGTGATAAGTGAAGAATTTGTGTGAAAATGTGGTGAAAATGGTCCTCCTTGAAAAGTGAGTGAATGTGTGTTTATATACACTTTTGGTTTGGAGTGTGAGAGGTTTGGAGCTAGCTTTGGGCTTAGCTTTAGGTTTGGAACTAGGGTAGGAGTTTGTTAGGCCTGACTCATTGAGTCAAGGCGGTTAACTCGGTTTGTTAGAACCAACTCGGTAACAATCCTAATGTGAGCTCCAACATCCAAAGATCCACATTACTTGGAAAACAGGAACATGGTGCACTTGATTTAAAGTGATGCATAGAATAAATGTAAGGGAAATGTATTGAATGGTCCTGAACTGTCTAGAATGTTCCACACAATGCTAGAATATAATAGACCAAAAGAGAATGGAGAGAGTTGCTGAAATATGATGGAAATGTTGAATTTTTTCTGAAATAGCAGGTGTTAATCGATTAACCAACAGGTTAACCGATTAACAGCTGTTAAAAAGATGAATTTTGTGCCGTAAAAGGGTGTTAATCGATTAACCAAATGGTTAACCGGTTAACTAGTCAAAAACTTGCCCAATTTTGCTTGAAAAGGGTGCTATGATCACGGTTCCGATTTTCAACCTCTTGCTTTAATGAATAGGCATAGAAACCCTTTATTTGGGCTTGTTTTGATTATGATAATATTCTTATGAAAATGATATTAGTCGGGCTAGAAAACCTGAAAATCCTGCAACAAGAAACACATAGAGGAAAGCGCGAATGCGTATGCCGACAATGCGAATGCACATGCTTATGCAAAAGGCAAAAGAGGGAGGTCAAATTTCGGGTTACGACAATGATAGGTTGAATGTCTCTTTCTAGAAAATCCTTCCCACCCAATTTGGTTAAACATATAGTCAATGTATTAACTAATTCCTAAAGCAGTCATGGTAGGTCCATGAGCAAATTTGGTCAAAGCCATCTCTCTACGGGAAAGGGTCTCAAACGGCGCCATTGGGCCTCGTTTCCAAAGAACACAACCATGTTATCTACGTTATCCATCTCTAATGTTAATAGGAAGAATAAGTCAGAGGAGAAGGAATAAGGTAGAAGGAAGAAGGAAGATAAAGTTCTGGAAGTAGGGAGTAAGAAAATTAGCACTGATTTTAAAATAATCAAAAATACCGCATTTGTTAGTGAAGCAAATTTAGGAAAAAGGAAAAAGAATAAATATAAAAATAAAAAGAAAAATAAAAATAAGAGACAAGGATAATAATAAATAAAATAAAATAAACAAAAGAAAGGTTATGGGTTGCCTCCCACGCAGCGCTTCATTTAATGTCGGGAGCTCGACACGGTTTTTCGAAAAAATTAGTTTAAGGGAGTTACAGGAATTTCTGCAAGTTTTAGACTAGTCGAATAGTCTCTGTTGTCTACGCAATAATAATGTTTTAAACATTGCCCATTCACTATAAACGGTTCACTAGATCTACCCTTTATTTCTATTGCACCGCTTGACAGAACTTTAGTTACCTCAAAGGGACCAGACCACCTAGAACGAAGTTTTCCTGGTAAGAATCTAAGTCTTGAATTAAACAGAAGTACAACGTCACCTTCATTAAATTCTTCCTTGATATACGCTTGTCATGCCACTTTTTAGTTCTCTCTTTGAGATTCGGGCATTTTCGTAAGCGTCTAATCTAAGTTCTTCTAGTTCATGTAAATCTAAAAATCGCTTTTCACCTGCGGCGGTATTATTTAAATTAAGGGTCTTGATAGCCCAATAAGCCTTACGCTCTATTTCTATCGGCAGGTGACATGATTTACCATAAACTAGCTTAAATGGTGTGGTTCCTATGGGAGTTTTATAAGTTGTCCTATAAGCCCACAAAGCTTCGTGTAATTTTGAAGACCAGTCTTTCCTAGAAGTGGCAACGGTCTTTTCTAAGATCTGCTTAATTTCCCTATTCGAGACCTCTACTTGCCCACTTGTTTGGGGGTTGTCGTAACCCGAAATTTGACCTCCCTCTTTTGCCTTATGCATGAGCACGTGCACTCGCATCGCTGGAATCCGCATTTGCACTTTTGTCTTTGTGTTTCTTGCTGCAGGATATTCAGGTTTTCCAAGCCCGATTAATCCTATCATCACAAGATCATCACATCATCAAAACAAGCTCAAAATAAAGGTTTCCATGTTTATTTATCAAGATAAGAGGTGGAAAATCGAAATCGGGACTTCAGTATCATTTTTCAGCAAATTTGTGGAAATTTGGCTGAAGTAACCGGTTAGCAGATATGCTGTAACCGGTTACTCAGTGTATTTTTCACAAAAAAATGCAGGTTTTCAAGCAAGTAACCGGTTAGCAGATATGCTGTAACCGGTTACTCAGTACAAAATATCAGTTTCAGCTGCATTTTCTGGGACAGCAGCCATGCACTCTCTTTGGTCATTGATGCTACAGTATTCTAGCAGTGTGTTGAATATTCTAGACATCTCTAGACATTTCAAGGTTATTCAACCCAATCCAAGTGCTTTTGCTCTAATACTTCACTCTAATTTAAGTGCACCATGTTCCTTGTTTTACAAGCATGCCAACCTTTGGATGATGGAGTTCACATTGGGATTGTTACTGAGTTGGTTCTAACTAACCGATTTAACCACCTTGACTCGTTGATTCAAGCCTAACTAACTCCTAGCCTAGTTCCAAACCCAAAGCTAAGTCCAAAGCTAGCTCCAAACCTCTCATACTCCAAACCTAAAGTCTATATAAACTCATTTTCATTCATTTTTGAAGGATCCTCAATCATTTCTCCAATTTCTCACATTTTCACTCTCCATTCTCTTACATTCTCTCTGATTTTCCTCTGCTACATCTTCATCTTCATTTCAATTCTCTTCCAAAACCTCACCAAACTCATTTCTACTTTGAAGGATAATCACTTTTACATCAAAAGTGATTATTTCTTGAGCTCAACCTTCATCAATTTTGCAATTCTACTTGGATTTCTGGAGTTATTTCAGTTCGTGGATTAATCTCAAGTATTGGCTTCAACATTCAACGGTTCGAATTCGCATTTTAGAGCGTTATCGTATTTTGCTCGACTTCGACACGTTTCGTCACCAAATTGAAGATTTCTTTGGTTTTCTTTGATTTTCTGCATCAAAAACACTTTGCAACAATTACCAAGGCACGTCTCAGCCTTGTAGGTTGGTGGATCTTACATTACTCTCTGTTTCGATTGTTTCTGCGCATTTCCAATGTAATTTCGATCATTTTCGGTTTGATTTGCCATATATTTGATTAATCTTTGATCTCCATGATTGATGCTTGTAATTTGTGTTAATTGTGGTTACATGATGTAATTTTCGTGCACAAGATCAAATCTTATCATGTGGTGGTTGACATAAGTGATTAAGTTTGAAAATCACTTTTGAAAAGCTGTTTTTGCTGTTATTTTTTCCCCTGTTACAGTGGTAACCGGTTAGTAGATATGCTGTAACCGGTTACACAGTGCAATTTTCACTAAAAACGCAAGTTTTCAAGCATGTAACCGGTTAGCAGATATGCTGTAACTGGTTACACAGTTCAATTTTCACCAGAAACGCTGATTTTCAAGCATGTAACTGGTTAGCAGATATGCTGTAACCGGTTACCACTGTACAGAATGGCCATTTTTTTTGCATTTTCAAGTGTGTTTGCTATGCCTTCTTCCCTTTAACTTCCATTGATTATCATGCTTGATTTTATGGATGTCATAAGTGTCATTTCACTTCTGGCTGAAGCATATTCATGAACTTTCGATGCATATTTTCGATTATTCATTTGTTTCATATTCTTAGCATTGTATGAACATAATCATTCTTGCACTACCTTTGTTCACATGATACATGATTTCGTGTTGCATTTTAATGATCATGTGGCACTGTTTTGCACCTTCCATTTCAGTTTTGCATTAAGTTTATTCTTCATGGATAAGCTTAATCTTATATAATCAATAACTCACACCTTTTTGCTTTAATGATTTTCCATTCTCTTTGGAAAGTTGTTAGCATAGTTTCCCCTTGATTAATTGATCGAAACCATGTTTCGATTAATCGATCCTTCTTTTTCCCTCTCTTTAGGCTTCCTTTAGAGCTTTCTCTCTCGTTCCCCGTGGAGTTGGAGTTTCGTGGTGCGCCTTACAACGGAGAACTGTACAAATCGGAGTCGCTACGTTGTCTGTTTCTTCATGCAATAGCACTGTACAACTTGGAGTTGTTGGGCCGTCCGATTCAATTTCTGCATTACACCCTGTGTGTGTTAGAGAAGGGATGAGAAGGGAGAATTCCTACTCTCATTCTGACTACTTCAGGTAGGGGACGAATGACGCTGTGCTTGGCTTAGTCATCTCTATCTCCAGGCGATAATGTGCTTTCTTTCCTCAGTCGAGTTGATCCTTGATCACTCTTCTCTCTTTGCAATATCTTTCGATCCTTGATCACTCCTATCTCTTTCAACCTCTCTTTTGATCAATCACCATTCTTCTTGGTTACGATCCTTTGTTCATTGGGTTATCAAGCTTCCTTTGTTTCAATACCCTTTTCTTTCCTTGCGGTCAATCATTGTTATGTGATTCCCCTGGAGAGTCCCTCTTCTCTTTCTTCGGTTAATCACGGGTTTCTTGTTAAAACCGAATCCCCAGGAGTTCACAACCTTCGTTTGGTTCTTCTCCTTTTGTTGGTTAAACACTGTCTGTCAGTTAAAACACCAATATTTGCATTCCTTCTCAGTTAACCACAGTCCGTCTGTTAAAACACTGAGTTTCCTCTTGGGTTAATCACCTATCATCGGTTAATCACCCTTTACTTCAGTTAACCACAGTCCGTCTGTTAAAACACTGAACCCTTTCTTTGAGTTAATCACCTTCTCTTGGTTAATAACTCATTTTTCTCGTTTAATCACAGTGTTCTGTTAAAATCGAACCCCCAAGCGATTAGCAACCTCTTTTGGTTCGATACCCTTCTTCGTTGGTCAAGTGCTGTTTGTTCAGTCGATACCAACACCCCTTTTGGGTTACGACCTTCAATCGGTCTTACACACGTTCTTCCAGTTAGTCACAGTTTTCTCTGTTAAAACCAATGCTTCTCTATCACCTCAGAGTTGCAATCCTTGCTTCCTCGGTTAACCACTGTTTATTAGTTGACATACCGATGTCCCCTCAGAGTCAAACACATTCTCTTGGTTCAACACTCTCTCTCTTGGTTTATCATAGTCCGTCTGTTGATACCAGCCTCTTTTCTCCACCAGAGTCTTACTCTCTCTTCGGTTAACCACTGCAAGCCAGTTAATATACCGAGTCTCCCTTTTCTTGTGGTTTGGACACCATCCTTTTGTTTGGATCCCCAGTCGGGTCGCTTACCCTCTTTTCCTAGTAGTTCTTTGATTTTTTTCTCCCCATCAGAGTCTTTTCTATTCATTTTGCTCTTACTTTCTCTGTTTCGACACCAATCCTCTCTGTGATCCCCTGCAGAGTTTCTTTCATTCTTGGTTCTAACACCATTCTTTTTCTAGTCTCTTGTGCAATCGCTCTTACTGCGTGGTCTTCCCCAGTAGAGAGTTTTCTTTCACTCTTGATCTTGGTTTTGATACCACTTCTCTTGTTTTCCTGTTTCTTTCTTGTTTTGTTTTCCGTCTTAGTTCCCCGAACTACGAAAGCTCTGATTCTGCATTCGTTCGAATATCAGATACGTAGGAACGAGACGCGATGTCTTGGTGAGCACACTTCCACCTTTCTTTCCTTCTCTCTTTCTTCTTTCCTTTCTGTCCCCTGGTTCCATGAATTACGACGCTCTGATTTCCTCATTGCACCATGAGGGTACGTAGGCACGAGGGCCACAATCCTCCGCGAGCACTTTCTTTTTTTCTTTTCTTTTTCCCTTTTCTCTCTCCTCCTTCTTTTAGCTAGAAGCCTTTGGATAGATAACCCATCCAAGCCTAGAAGCAAGCGAAATGGTTCCCGTCGAGTACGATGGATGCGTTAGGTGCTAGTACCTTCCTTTCGCATAACCGACCCCCGTTCCCGTTTCTCTTCCCCTTGGTTTTTATCGATATTTTCCCTGTCCTTTGGGACTAAATAAAGTTTGGTGGTGACTCTGTGTTATCTTTGAGTGTGCGATTCACTCAGGATGTAAACCAGCCATCTTCAGTTGGCGACTCTGCTGGGGAGTCCCTGCTTGCAGGTTGGGGTCTCGCCTAGTTTTGTTTGCTTTCCTTGCTTATTTGTGTGTTTATCTTTATCGCTTTACTAGATTTATTTTACTTGCTTTAAGCTTTATGTTTATTTATCGCACACACACAGACCCTTCCACCAAAAGGATGAAAATCAGGTCAAAGCCTGCTATTACCAAAAGGATAATAGGGCACACACACAGACCCTTCCACCAAAAGGATGAAAATGAGGTCAAAGCCTGCTATTACCAAAAGGATTATAGGGCACACACATAACTATCTAACACCAAAAGGATGCAGACCTATCACCAAAAGGATGATAGTAAACACACGCACACAGACTCTTCCACCAAAAGGATGAAAATGAGGTCAAAGCCTGCTATTACCAAAAGGATAATAAGGCACACACACATCTATCTGACACCAAAAGGATGACATACCTATCAATAAAAGGATGATAGTGAACACACGCACACAGGCCCTTCCACCAAAAGGATGAAAATGAGGTCATAACTTACTACTACCAAACGGATAATAGCAAGCAAAACAATAACAAAGGTTGTCATTCACCAAAAGGATGATTCGCATACCATAGGTTCACGGATCGGAGATACCAAAAGGATGACGGATCAATACAAGCTACTACCACCAAAAGGGTGATAGGAACTTCCCACTTGCGAGGACCAACACTGAAAGGATGCAGGTTAGGTTGATATAACATGAACGGCTACTACCAAAAGGATGATAGGAAGCTTCTGATTTTGAGGGTTACCAACACCAAAAGGATGCAGGTTAGGTTGAATTGACAAGGTTTGGCTATCACCAAAAGGATGATAGTGAGGCAATTGACAAAAGGTCAAGTTTGGTGGGGAAATGATGAGTGAGGCTTATTCGGAGACATCAACAAAAGGTTGAGGCAAGAAGTCACTGAGGAACACCATTCTTATCAACAAAAGGTTGACAAGGAATTAACTCACAGGGGAGCGTCCAAGAGGAAAGTTGAATTTTGCTAGGAGAAAGACCACTGACTGGTGTGAAGATAAAGACTCCATCAACAAAAGGTTGAGGAACAAAACTCAATGAGGAACGCCCACTGACTTGCTTAGAGATCACAACTTCATTAACAGAAGGTTGAAGACTTCATGAGGAACGCCCATGAAATTGAAGAAGATGCCCCTGACTGGGCTGAGATTGTCTCGCAGTCTTGAGATTGATCCTGGATCCTGACTTATGCATATATGAATGCTTTTATTTTGTAATGATATTCCATATCGAATGGAAATGCAAATGCAAATGCTGACGCGCGGAGATGCAAGTGTTGGGGAAGTATGATTTGGTTTTTGGGTATGCATACATGAGGTTTATGATGACGAATGCGATGCATACGATGCGTATGATTGCAAACGAGTGATTGGATATTTTCGGAGAGGTGCCAGCGTGGTGGACTTTTGGTAGTTGCCAATGCAGATTGGACTTTGGGTGGTGGGAAGGTTTGATTTCCTCGACACTCAGTTCCTTAAAGACGCCATGATGGAAGTAGACAAATATTCTCTCAAAGCCTCAAGTTTGACCACTTGTTGATTCATTGTGGGTTTTCTGAGAGAATCACAACTATGTGCTTGATGGCCACGATAGCCTCAGTCTGAACATGGTAATGGTCTGCCCCTGATTAACCAGTTCTGAAGTGGTCTGATCTTTGGAAAGTTGAGCTTTGATATGCTTTGAGATAGCTTGCCCCTAATTGAGTTGTTGAAGGATTTGCCCCTTGATTGAGCTGTTGAGGTAGTCTTGTTTCAGGTTGGCACCACTGAAAATTCAAATTCTTCTTCGATTTCCCCTTGTTGGAGTTGTTCTGAATGTCTAGCACTGATTTGCAATTAAAATTGCTCATTCACAAATGGTAATCTTAATGCAATGCTCATGCAAGTTTTGAAAAAGAGTTGTTTATTGGAGTGTCGTGATAGTGAGACAAATGGACTGTTAGCCCAAACGCCATGCTGATTTTGGTGGTGTGTGAAAGATATAGCAAGGAAAGTGAAACCAATGCTGAAGATTAGCAAATATGTGGGGAGTCAGTTTACTCAACCTTGCAACAGTATACTTTCAGAATAAACCTCGCCTCAATTAGGTCTTTCGAGGGTTGTAACGTGGTCTAGTTCACAGTTTATGAAACAAAGGATATAAGGCTCAAGACTTGGTTTGTACCCACCCCTTCTTCGTGATGATCTCCAGTCCTACGTTCAGTTAAATCTGCACACGTTTGTTAAGGTTTTCTCAAAATGGCAGTCACCTTATTTTGTTTTTGATGGATGTCAGTGACCCTTTGGTTTTGATATGGTGGTCACTGGATCTTATTTTGTTTTTGTTGAGGATTCGAGGGACTCTTTTGTTTTTTGATCCCTATCTTTTGTATGGACTGATTTTGCTTTCGAGTCCATCGGGATTGCTTTGATTTTTTCCTAAGTCTCTTTTTGAGGTGCTTGACTTAGCAGGCTTTTGTTTTTGTGTTTTTGATTTTGATTTTGTTGGAGGATTGTGACTGCCAAGTCATGGGTATTGATGAACAATCGTCATGTCTTTGGATTTAATTTGTGGTTTGAGTACGTAATTGGATTAGCTGAACACTACCCTGCCCCAGGTTAAGTGTAAGGGTTTATACATCCAAAGGAAACTGCTACTTCTCAGCTCTAAGTGGTTTACTAGGGATTAACTCCTTATCTCTCCAATGTTTAGGGAATTGAAACAATGCCTGTGCATCATCAACGAGATTTTGTCTTAAAGCATATAGTTTGCAATTATGGGTATTTCGTTTTCATCATCCTCCCTCAAATCATTGCTAACAACAGTTTGATATTGAGAGTGAAGTGGATAAATGTGTCGGTGTTTTGCAGTAAATGGAAAAACTGAGTGAATACGACATAACTGATTCAAAACATGCATAGTTACTACATTAATAAACCAAATATGAAAGGCAATGTTCAAAGCATACAGTACTTAAACAAATAAAGACAAAATAACAAGAATGCAAATGACGAGATGGCAACATGACTACCTTCTTCGGGGAGATGAACTTGACTTGATTTGACTTGACTTGATGCTGGCACTAGTTTGGCGGGGGCAGAGGGTTGTTGATGACATTAGGAGCCCTCCCATTGAATGTGAGAAACTTCGAATCAATCAGGTCTTGGACTTTATACTTGAAAGCTATGCAGTTCTCAATTATATGCCCTGGAGCACCCTTATGAAACTCGCAATGAGCATTAGCATCATAATCTGGAGGAATCACAGTTGGAGGAGCCAAGTCTCTGGGAGTAACAACCCTCTTTTCCAACAATTGAGAAAAGATATGAGTATATGACGTTGGCAGACGATCTAAGTCTCTATCAGACCTCCTTGTCCTTTATTGATTAGGCTGACGTTGCTGAGCAACTCTCTGTTGTTGATGTTGAGGAGGATAATGATACCCTTGCTGATTGTAAGATTGTTGCTGAGGAGCCTGTTGTTGAGGCATTGGAGCTTGAACAGCTTGAACAGTTAGATGATATGGCATTGGAGCATATTGTGCAGTAGCAACATACGGATACTGGAAGTAGGGGATTTGAAAAGGCATTGGAGGGGAGTTTGTTGGGCTTGCCCTTTCTGAGCAGAGACGACATTTGTTTCGCCTTCCTTTTTTGTATCCATTGAAAGGCTTCTTGGCTTGAGACTGACTACTAGAACCTCCTTGAATCTTTCCTCTCTTCAGACCCTCTTCAATTCTCTCACTGACAATCACCAAGTTAGAGAATCTAGCAGAAACACTACCAATTAGCTTCTCGTAGTACTGGCCTTGCATGGTACCCATGAAGATGTCAATCAGTTCCCGGTTAACCAGGGGTGGATGCACTCTTGCGGCTAGCTCTCTCCAGCGTTGGGCGTACTCCTTAAAGGATTCGTTGTCCTTTTGAGCCATACTCTGAAGTTGAGTACAGTTCAGAGAGGGGTCTGTGTTGTACTTGTATTGCTTGAAGAATGCATCAGGTAGCTCATGCCAAGTGCACACATTACTATGCTCCAGCTGTATGTACCATTCAAGAGATGCTCCAGACAAGCTGTCTTGGAAGCAATGAATCATCAGCTTTTCATCTTTGGCATAAGCACCCATCTTGCGGCAGTACATCTTAAGATGAATGTTGGGATAACTGAGCCCTTTGTACTTTGAGAATTCTGGAACCTCGAACTTGGGAGGAATGACAACATCTGGCACCAAGCACATTTCTAGAGCATTCAAAGAAGTTGAGTTGCGCCCCTCCATGACTAGGAGTTTTTTAGCTAGATCAGGACACATTTTGATGGCTTCAGAATCCTGAGCAGCAGTAGGATTCACAATTGGGATAACATCATGGTAGTTCTGTACCTCATCATACTGATCTAGCAGATTTTCTTCAGCATGAGGAATAAGAATCCGAGTGACAACAGGTTGGGCTTGCGGAATAGCTCCAACAGTAACTCCAGATGTTGGAAGTGGTTGAGAAGTGGCTCCTTCAGCGGCAGGAGTGAATTTCATTGGTATCCCATAATTGATAGGGTTGGGAACAGGAACTGAGAGCCTTGAGGTTGACCCTTGCACAGGCACATTGTTGCTGGCAGCAGCCGCTTCACGCAGTTCTTCTTCTTTTCTGGCCATTATGATGGCTTTGAGAATCTGGTCAATCTTTCCCTTGATAGAGTCCAACTCTTCTCTGAAGGTGGATTACACTTGTTGAATCTACTCCATCATTCGTCTAGTATTGGCTTGAGTTACGTACTGGTGTCGAGGAATCAGCTTGATTTATTGGAGAAGGAAGGAAGTTGAAGTGAGATTCTGAGGTTGAAAATACAATGCAAGATGTGTAACAGATGCAATGCAATGCAATGACATGAGATGCAATGCAAGATGCAAAATCCAGGATCGCAGATCACAGGTTCAGCGGATTCTAAGGTTGGCCGAAGGAACGGGTCAAGAACCACAACTAGGATCAAGAAAGCCCACGGGTAGGTTTCTAAGACGGGTAGGTGCCTAGAGTTATGGATATATTTCAACACATTATAACCAAGACGAAGAGACACCTAATTATAATATCCTCGAAATAATCTCATCTAGGTGAGGTCTTCATTTCTTTCCCATGATAAATACTCCTCAGAGGCGTCCACTACACAACCATCGACACACGGGTTCTATGTAGGTTCTCAGAATCCTAGATCGAGGTCGAAAATATTACTGTCAGGAAGTAATACATTTGAGGGATCTCATCTGATTGGGGCATTGGTATTAACTCACAAAGAGTTAACACTACCAACCACCATGGATAAATGGGTTAATGGTCCTTGGGATCAATGACTCATGCTCGAAAACATTACCATCGCGACGAAGGAACATCGAAATGATAACATCTCCAAGGGAGTCTACTCCAAGCGGGGTTTTCGCTTCAGCTCACACGGAAGAGACCACAAAAGCCTCCACTACACAACCACCATCCTAATCCTAGGGTTTTTCTCGACTCGGGTGTAGAGCCATCTCACAAAGTTCCCAATATCAGAACAACCCAACAATGCCACAAAAGGTAACACAGATAAGGAAATAGGAAAGCAAGTAAATAAGTAAATAAGCGAGAAGAAAACATGCAAACGAAACTAACGAGCTCGTGATTCGAATAAAGATAGGCTCGACTCTCTCTGGCATGGAGCAAATATGTCCCCAGCAGAGTTGCCAGCTATCGCACCTCGAAAATTCATCGAAGACACGACCCTCGCGCGAAAGGCGCGGAACGGTTCGACAGAGTCGCCACTGAACTTTATTTATCCCAAAAGAGGGAAAGGAAATTATCGAGAAAACCTTTAAGGAGGGATAAGAACATGGTCTTCATAACCACATTCTGGGTTCGAGAGTGGATTACGTGAGGGGAAGGTACGCGCACCCCCTCACGTCCGTTATACTCAACGGGAACCTCTTGATTCGAATCGCGATACTCGTTAGATAAGCTTGTTTGTTTTCTTCTCTATGATGAATGCAAAACGGTAACATAAAAGGGAAGGATTATAAGGGGAAAATGGGCGTTTTAAGGATAGAGTGCTCCACAAGATCATCGCAATCTTGTGCCTACATATGCTCATTCGGACGAGAATGAGTAATCAGAGCAATCGTAGTTCAACTACGAGGTTTGACGGAAAAAGATGAAAGTGCGCTCGCCAAGATCATCGCAATCTTGTGCCTACGTATCTTTACTCGGACGAGAATAAAGAATCAGAGCAGTCGTAGTTCGTGGTACGCCCACGAAAAGAGGAGAGTTGGTTTGTTTTAAAGGCGTCAATTGCTCGCACACGAGTAAGAGAACCCGCACTTAAACAACCGAAGAGAGATCAAAGACTTGAACCCCCATTTTTCACCTTGAAAAGAGTTGCGATAGTTGTTAGTCATTTTGAAGTTTATTTGTGAAAATCTGCTTGATGTTGGATCAAGGGTTTATTTGTATGCGAAGAGGTTAGTTTGAAAAAGAGTTTGGTTTGAGGTTGATTTGAAAATGGCTCGACGACGAGTCGAGGGTTTGGTTGAAAAAAGGTTTGTTAGAAAATGGCTCGACGACGAATCGAGAGTTTGATTGACAATGGGTGAGAATTGATCCTAGTCCCTAGGGGTGCTCCTAGTCACGAAACCACGATGAGAGGTGCGAAAGGTTGATGGCGAATGCTAATGAGCAATCGACTTACGGGGGGTGCTTAGAAAATGGGCTCGACAACGAGTCGAGAATTAGTTTGAAAATGGGTTGCCTATGCTAGTCCCTAGGGGTGCTCCTAGTAAACAAACCACAATCAAAGAAACAACGAATGCGTACATCGGAATGGGAGAAGGGTACATGTAAAGTACAGGGGATGACATGAAATAAAAGGTATCATTGTAAGGTAGCCCAAGAGAAAGCCGTGTGTGTGCGAGGTGTCCTAAACTAAGCCTTGAGCAAGAGTCGGACAAAAGCTCCAAGCAAAGGATAGTAACCAACAGTCCACCAATTAGTCTTTTATTGTTTCGATATTTTTAGTGTGTTTTGATTAAGGTATAAACAAAGAAAACAAGAAAGTTAGATGAACAAGTATGAATATGATATGAACAATATGAATAATAATCAAGATAATATTGACAAGAAAGTAAAGCAAGATAATATTGACATAAAGTAAAGTTAATTGTTAGTTGATTAGTTGTTAGGAGCAAATGATACGGGACATGTAGCGCTAAACCATCGTAGCACAATCTATGACAAAGATCACACTATAGGAGGATGCGCAATTTGATCTTTGTGCTAAAACACGATGGAGAAATGATATTGAGGATCATTCTCCAATGAAATCGTGCCACATGAAAAGAAAATGTGAAGATCTCGTCTTAATAAAGAACTCAACAAGAAGTTCCATGATATTTAAGACTTTCATTGATCGAAAAAAAGAAATAGAAGAAGATAATGGAAAATGAAATAAAAATCAAAATGAGATAGAAAAGAAGAAAGATCTCATCTTTACCAAGATTTTAAATCGATAAATCAACGATCTATGGTTTTAGATTTTCATTGACCGATAAACAAGAAAAATGGCCTCATAATGATCAAGATTTAGTCGATTTGAATAAATCAATCAAACTATGACCTTTTGTTATATCATTGGCCCAAAAAATCGAAAATGGAATCAAAAAGAGAAATTGAAATGGAAATAGAGATATTAAGATGAACTTAGAAAAGGATAAGTTTAAATAATAATATATTAGAAAACTTAAAAGAAGAATAAAGAAAAAACAAAATTCAAATTATTTTTGAAGCAAAAGAAAATAAATAAAAGTGGAGGGGTATGGCGTGTAGATCTGAGTGTATGTGTGAAATCATGGGATCACTTGGGCTTAAAGCCCATCACCCACCAAAAGCAAAGCACGGTAGAACTAAAAAATAAGGACGGGTGGTATGAACACGGACTGGGCCTTGAAGCCCCAACATCCACAACTTGTATTTGCCATTTTTAAAATACAACATTTAAAGAAAAAGAAACACAAGCAAAAAAACTATGAAGATTCATCAGGTTTTATAAAAGGTCAACATATCAAACCATCACTTAAAATGCATCGTTAAAAAAAACAAAATATGTTGGAACAAAAACGGAGCTCTCAAGTCGAAGCTCTCTCTTGGTGAAAAAAAAAAGAAAGATGACATCAAATCATGCTAACCTTCTTCGCGAAAATCTCGGTTTCTCTCTTTCTCGTCAGCGGCTTAGATTTCAGGTTTGTTTCTCAAACTCTTTCTCCTTCGATCTGGATTGGTTCTGTCATCACTCTTCTTCTTACATTCTCAATTTCTTTTCTATTTTTATGGTTTTGTGGTTCGATTTCTAGTTTGTGGTGAATGGGTTTGGAGTTGTTGTTATGAGAAAGGTTGAGTTATTTGTGGGTTGTTGATGGGTTTTGAAGTAGAAAGGTTGGATGATTATTGAAAGGTTGAAGGGTTTGGAATGGAGGAGGATGAAGCTATTTGAAGGTTGAGGTTGAAGAACGGGTGAGTGGTTGGGTTTTGTTATTGACGTGTTTTGAAGGAATTTCAGGGAGGTCGAAGAAAAGATTGGGAGGAATTCTGGAAGAGGTTTTGTAGGCTTCTTGAGCTTCCGAAAATGAAGAGAAAGGGCGTTTATTTATAGGTGGGATTGAAGGGTATATGCGGAAGAAATGAGAGGAGACAATGAGCTGGAAATTCACTGAAATTGTTTTGTACGTTCGCAGAATTTTGATGTTGTTGTGCGGTGTATTATGAGGCTGCGTTTGGGAACCGTACGAATCGTGGTTGTGCTCAAGTCGTTTTGTGTATTGTTATGGCCAGGTTCAACATATTGGTTTTGCTCAGGTTGTTATTGTTGAGTGTGGGGTCGGCTAGTAACGTGGTTATTCTGCAGGTATGATTTGTGAAATGGCATGGTTGTGGCTTGCTTTCTGTTTTCAGAGTCATGTTGTGGGATTTTCAAAGGGTGCAATGGAATTGTTGCGCAGAGGTTGTGTAGCAGTAAGTTGGTGGGGCCTGGTTTGTTGTTTGTACAAGGAAATGTGGCTTAGAAAGAATTATTGTTATATTGCGATGGTTTGCAATGGCTTTATGATGTGTATTATGAAGATTGTAGTGGACTGTGTACTTGATTCATGATCTCTTATGGGCTTTCTTTTTGTAAAAAAAAAGGAAATGGGCTTTTATATGTTTTTTTTATAAGACTTTTTTTTTTTGTAGAGGTTTTTTTTTGGAATTTTGAAATGGGAAATTGAATGGAAAATTGAAAATGTGGATGTAAATGGTTATAATGGCTGAAAAGAAAAGAGAAGAAAATGGATCATGATCGGTTTTGAAATGGACATGGATAGAATTGGATAAATTAAGTGGATAATGGTATAAGTGAATAACTAAAATGATTTTATGAATAGATTGCCCCTTTGAGAAATTTAATGAACCAATCTCAGCCTCTACTTGATGAACTCCACTGTGAACCCTCTTGGACAATAATTTGGACCTGATGAATCATGCCTTGAAAATCAAAACCTCAGTTTATTGTCCAAAACTCTAACTGATAAATGTATTAGGTCTTGGTGATCTTTAACCATAAAGCCCTATGACCTTGTCAGAATCCTCAAATGAACCTCAGCTCATCCTTGCAGCAACATGGAAACATATTTTTTTGGATTTTCTGACTAATAGTTAGTGGATGAATGTACAGATGAAGATTATACACAGGTAGGACAAATTTGGGGTATGACACTCGCATGCCCACCATAGGGAGCAGAATGACAATGAGAGGTTATATTTTCTACTTCATCTTCGGGTACACAACGACGGAAGTTACCATCGGCGCCTCTCTTGAAAAGCAGGGATTCGTCCCAATAATAATGTTTAAGATCATGGAAAAATTTCTTCTTTTGGTGGTAGGTTAGATCAGGTGGTAGTACTCCAGCTGCTAAATAGTTAACAAAGTCAGCATACCATGGCAGCGTGGTTTTAGTGTAAACAGGTTCTACAACCTCATTTGTTTCGGTATCGTTATAAATCAAAGAGTGTTCAATCGTATTACTTTCCAACTGGGCTAAGAGTCTTTTGTAAAGGAAATCATCGTTAATAGGTACTTGTTCAGGTTGGATGCTTTCCATTCTTGACAGGTGATCAGCTACTACATTTTCAGTGCCTTTCTTGTCTTTGATTTCCAAATCAAATTCTTGTAGGAGCAGAATCCACCTTAGAAGTCTTGATTTGGCATCTTTTTTACTTAATAGGTACCTAATTGTTGCGTGATCGGTATAGATAATTATCTTTGCTCCTACTAGGTAAGAACAAAATTTATCCAAAGCAAACACGACAACTAAAAGTTCCTTTTCTGTGGTAGCGTAGTTCATTTGTGCAGGATCTAAGGTTCTACTAGCATAAGAAATCGCATGAAGTTTTTTATCTTTTCTTTGTCCTAAGACTGCACCTACAGCGTAATCACTCACATCACACATAATCTCGAATGGTTCATTCCAATCTGTCGGTTGCATAATGGGCGCTGATATTAATGCATGTTTAAGTGTTCCAAATGCGTCTAAGCATTTGTCATCAAAGACGTATTCAGCGTCTTTCATCAGTAGCTCAGTTAGAGGCTTGGTTATTTTAGGGAAATATTTAATGAAACGTCGATAAAAACCAGCGTATCCTAGAAAGCTTCTTATTTCTCTAACGATTTTCGGAGGTAGGATATTTTCTATAACTTTAATTTTTTCTTTATCGACTTTAATCCCATTATCGGATACTATATGTCCAAGTACAATTCCTTGTCGGACCATGAAATGGTATTTTCCCAATTGAGCACTAGATTGACACTTACGCATCGTTCAAGCACCATTTCGAGGTTCGATAGACATCCTTAAAAAATTTCCCCACAGACAGAGAAATCGTACATAAAGACTTCCATTATACCATCTAGGAAATCAGAGAAGATGGACATCATGCATCTCTGGAATGTTGCTGGTGCGTTACATAATCCGAATGGCATCCGCCGGTAGGCAAAGGTACCATAGGGACATGTGAAAGTAGTCTTTTCTTGGTTATCAGGATGGATAGGAATTTGGAAAAACCTGAATATCCGTCTAAATAGAAAAAATGGGAGTGTTTGGCCAGAGGTTCAAGCATTTGATCTATGAAGGGTAAAGGGAAATAATCTTTACGAGTGGCTTTCTTTAGTTTCCTATAGTCGATACACATTCTCCATCCGGTTTGAGTACGTTGTGCTACGGATTCGCCTTTTGCATTACTGATAACTGTAACACCTCCTCTCTTGGGTACAACGTGAACTGGGCTAACCCATTCACTATCGGATATTGGGTATATGATTCCTGCTTCTAACAACTTTTGCACTTCTCTCTTGGCGACATCACTCGGAATGGGATTGATTCTCCTTTTATGTTCTCTAGAGGTTTTACAGTCTTCTTCAAGCATGATGCGATGCATACAGATAGAGGGACTTATTCCTTTTAAATCTGAGATGTTATAGCCTAAGGCCATTGGGTATTTTCTCAGGACATGTAATAATTTTTTAGTTTCTATTTGTCCTAAATCTGCGTTGACTATAACTAGTCGTTCGAGTTCTGTATCTAGGAATTCATACCTTAGATCTTTGGGTAGTGTTTTAAGTTCTACAGCTGGTTTCTTTGGGCAAGGCATAGGGACAGGAGTAAGTGCGAGACATTCACTTAGATTATTATCTTGGTATTCATCACGCCAATTATCATCTTCAAAAATTTGTGGCATTGGAATTTTCAGCACTTCAGAATACGTATTTTGTTGTTTCTCCATTTCTTTAACGCATTCATTGATAACATCTAAGAAACAGCACAAATCATCAATAGCAGGTGATTTGAAGAATTGTGAGAGAATAAATTCTACCTTTTCTTCACCAACCTCGAAAGTTAGTTTTCCTTTTTTCACATCTATGATGGCTCCGGCTGTGGCTAGGAATGGTCTTCCTAAAATGATAGGGATGTTGGAGTCTTCCTTAATGTCCATAATTATGAAATCTGTAGGAATATAGAATTGTCCTATACGTAATGGAAAGTTTTCTAGCATACCTAAAGGAAATTTCACTGAACGATCAGCTAGTTGTACGGACATTCTTGTTGGTCTCAGTTCTCCCATGTTGAGCCTTTTACAAATAGATCAGGGCATTAAGCTAATACTGGCTTCTAAGTCGCACAGGGCTTTGTCTATGACAAAATTTTCAAACACATATGGTATGGAAAAACTACCAGGGTCTTTTAGCTTAGGAGGCATGCTGTTTTGGATTATAGCGCTACACTCTGCAGTAAGCATAATGGTTTCAGTATCCTCGAGCTTTTTCTTATTAGATAGAATTTTTTTAAGGAACTTAGCATAGGAGGGCATTTGTGTGATCGCTTCTGTAAAAGGTATCGTAACATTCAATTGTTTCAGAAGTTCAACGAATTTCTTAAATTGCCCTACATTTGTAGATTTAGCAAATCTTTGAGGATACAGGATAGGTGGTTTATAAGGTGGCGGAGGAATATATGGTTCTTCTTTCTCTTCGGCCTCTTTGCTATCGTCTTCTTTTTCGTTTTCCTTTGGTTCATTTTCCTTTTCAGTCTCCTTACTAGGATTTTGATACATGGCTGGATTTTTGATCCTTGGATCGGTTGGTCCATCTAGTTCTGTTCCACTCCAAAGTGTTATAGCATTTGCATGTCCTTTCGGATTAGGTTGAGGTTGTCCCGGAAAATTACCAGCTAGGGCAACGGTAACAGCCCGTTGTTGAGCCACTTGAGAGATTTGTGTTTCTAACATTTTGTTGTGAGTGGCTAAAGCGTCAACCTTGTTGGTTAATTATTTAATTTGCTCACTAGTGTGAACATTTTGGTTAAGGAACTCCTTGTTTTGTTGAGCTTGTGTAGCAATGAAGTTCTCCATCATGATTTCGAGGTTTGACTTCCTAGGAACGTTAGGAACGTTAGCAGCAGGTTTTTGATACCCTGGCGGTACAGCATGTGTTTGGCCAGGTGCATACAAAGTGTTGTTGTTCTTGTACGAAAAGTTGGGATGGTTTTTCCAACCATGATTGTAGGTATTTGTATAAGGATTTCCTTGAGCATAATTCACTTGATCAGAGGAGACTCCTGCCAAAATTTGGCATTCGGGGGTAGCATGTTGTAAGACCCTAATTTTTGACCCCCTAAGATTCCACATATCATTCACATCTCATTTTTGCATCTTATACCACAAACAAGATCATGCTTTGGTTCCTTTATCCCTCTCTTCTTTAGGTTTATGCCTTGCAGTGATCACTGAGCATCTTTGTCTTTCTTATTTGCCTTTATTTGCTTATGTTTACTAACCTTTAATCAAAATCCAAAAATATGTTTGTTTTTTTCTTCACTAACTTTTTCAAGAGAGGAATCAAGGATATCAAATACTAGTCCCTCAGCTCGAATGAGTTTCATCTGAACAAAGTCAAACTTGATCTACAAACAATTCAAAATTATCTGATCAAGAGTTTCCAAGATTTAATTGATTATTATTCAAGAGACTCCAAGGTTCATGTGTTTATTTCCATGCCTTCTTTCACAAATCAAAAGAATCGAGCCAGAACCAGAACAAT
The DNA here is from genome assembly GCA_022829125.1 of Lathyrus tuberosus. NCBI lineage: Eukaryota > Viridiplantae > Streptophyta > Magnoliopsida > Fabales > Fabaceae > Lathyrus > Lathyrus tuberosus. The sequence goes on along the minus strand of JALAZF010000274.1, from coordinate 6,300,132 downwards.
CCAGCCAACATGACATTTTTCAAGTTTTTCAACTGTGCAATCGATTGCACTATTGGTCCAATCGATTGCACCATGCATTTTTTGCATTGATTTTGAAGTTTTCAGCACTACAATCTATTCGCGCTATAGTGCAATCGATTGAACAAGGTCAGAATTAGCCAAAATCAGCATTTTTCAAATTTTGAAGCATTTGGCACCAATTTCATCATTTGAAAATATTCTAGATCAATCAAAAATAATTCCGCTACATAATCACAATTAATTCCCACCATACACCTTCACTAATCACCACTTGATCTTGATTTTCCCTCCAAATTCAAATTCCAAGCCTAATTTTCATTTCCAAACCAAAGTCCAATCCACCAAATTTTCCAAGCCTAAACTCTATAAATAGAACCCTCATTTCATTCATTCTTCAGGCTTTTGATAGCCAAATTTACCTTACTGAAATTTCTCTTGAAGCTTTTGATATCCAAATTCATCTTGTCAAAATTCTTCTTGACTCTCTCAATTTTCTCCAACTACCAAATTCACTCAAAGCTCACTTTTCTTCTTTTGAAAGTTAACAAGAATTCACATTGAATCTTCTTCAAGTTTGAGCTAAACCTTCATCCAAACTTGTTTTCTTCTTCAATTCTTATAGATCAAGGCTTTGGTGTTTGGATCTTGAAGCAATTTGAAAGAATTTTCAGATTTGAAGTGGTAATTCATCTCTCACCATTGTTGAAGCTTCATCTTCATCTTCCATAATGTAGATCTTTGGAGATCCTTGTTACTTGATCCTTTGGATCTTGTAATTGTGTTTAATTGCTGTTTTTCACTGTTATTTTACTTAAAATTTCGTGCACTTTTGATTCCATGATCATGAGGTATTTGAAGAAAGTTTTAGATCATGATCATGTTGAATTTTGCTGAATTTTTGCTGTCACAGCAGGGTGCAATCGATTTGCATTTTCATGCAATAGATTGCACAATGCTGTTTTTTGCCTTGTTTTTGCAATCTGTCAGTGTGCAATCGATTCGCACACTGGTGCAATCGATTCGCACTGAACAGAATGGTGTTTTTCACCAATTTTTGGGACTATTTTGGTTGTTTCTTCAATCCTAACCCTTCCCTTTATTCTTAGCCTTAGATCACATAATTTTTTGGTTTAATTTGGCTTTCTCTTCATCTATTTCTCCTTCGATGAAAGTCTTATGGATCTTAGAATATCTTTGTTGAATTCTTGATCAAGTCGAGATCGTCACCTAATTTTTCTTTTTGTGCGGTATTGCTTTTGGATGACGATCTACATAACGTTTATCTAGCATGCATTGGCACGAAGATCACTATTGACAAGCCTCATTGTAGGGTAATTCCTACGTAAATTACTCGGCGATTTCTTAACATAGTGCTACATTTGTCCCTCTTTGTCCAATTCGGAATTTGAACATCCGTGGTCCGGACCTTGATTGGTCGCGTCAACCCAATGTTGATTAATTATTTGCATTAGGTCCATAACCTTTGAAACTTGGCGTTGTAGAGGCTTTGGTTCTACCAATCTTCTTTCAAGTTCATTAACCTTGACCTAAGTGCACTGTTTAATCACTATAGTTCAAAGCGCGAAACAGAATAGTCGGTGAAGGCTTATGGCACTAGAGCCCTTGTGCTACTAATTACTAACTTCTAACCTTACTTTTATGCTTCCTTCTTTCTCCCTATCTCTCTTTATTTTTTATGCTTCATGTCATTATATTATATCATATCTTGTTTATGCTTCCGCAATTTTTCCTTTGTCCGTTGGACACATGTTTACGCTTCCGCAATTTTTCCTTTGTCCGTTGGACACATGTTTATGCTTATGCCTTTTTCTCTATGTCCACTTGGACCAAAAACATTAATAAAGGCCAAAACCTCTAAAACAACTTGTGCTTCTAATCTGGGACTATGGTTACTATCCTTTGCATCGGACATGGAATTTTGCACCTAGACCTTGGACTTCAATGCTATTCTTGGATCCTTGGACTTAGAACTAGGACCTTTTCCCTTTGCTTTGGAATTATGGTTTGAAGACTTTGAAGCCTTGTGCTTTTGCTTGGTTTATGGTGAAGACAACTACATTTGTGGTTGGATCATTCGTATCCTTAGCTTTTACTTTATGCTTTAGGATAGTCACTTCTTCTCCACCCATTATTCAATTTTCAAAACTTTCTCCCTTTTTCAAAACTTTCTTGTTTTCAAACTATCACCTCTTTCATAATCAAACCTTGACTCTGTCAAGTGATTTTACTCTTTTTCTTTTCATTTCTTAACAAACTCTAAACTACATAAGCATGTTTACACCTTTTTCAAAAGACTTTAAAAAACACCGAACTCATCAAACTTTTTTTTGTGCCTTATGCACTTTTCCTTAAAAACTTTTTCATAAGTTTAGACATGATTCCTTTCTTTAAGCGGAATTATTCGCTTGGAAATGACGACTTGTCTTTACATTTAAAATCAACCAAAACAAACAAATTTCATTCTTTGTACCACGAACTACGGGGTTTTGATCCTACATTGCACATCGTGGGTACGTAGGCATGAGGCGACAAGTCTCTCCAAACACAAAAATCTTAAAAACAATTTCTCTTCTCATCTCCTCAATCTCTTTTCAAACAATTTTTTCAGACAAAAAGCGTAGATATTTCAAAGGGTTCCTATAGAGTACTATAGACGTTTTGGGTGCTAACACCTTCCCATAACGTAACCAACCTGTAGCGGCAAAATCGTGAGTGTAAGCTATTGACTAACTTAACTCGAAAATCAAGAGTCGCCACCGCAATTTTATTTTATCCAAAAACGAAAGGAAAAAGAGCGAACAAAACCTACATAAGCTCTACAACAAGAACAAGTGAAAAGAGACTGGATAAGGGGGGTTGGTTATGCAGAGGGAAGGTTTTACGCACCCAAAAAATCAGTGGTACTCCACGGGAACCCTTTGAAATATTTACGTTCTTGGTCTGAAAATTGGTTGTTTGAAAAGAGATTGAGGAGATGAGAAGAGAAATTATTTTTAAGGATTTTTGTGTTTGGAGAGACTTATCGCCTCATGCCTACGTACCCACGATGTGAAATGTAGGATCTAAACCCCATAGTTCATGGTACAAAGAATGAAAATTGTTTGTTTTGGTTGATTTTAAATGTAAATACAAGTCGTCATTTCCAAGCGAATAATTCCGCTTAAAGAAATGAATCATGTCTAAACTTATGAAAAAGTTTTAAAGGAAAAGTGCATGAGGGCACAAAAGGAGTTTGAATGAGTTTGGTTTTTTTTAAAGTCTTTTGAAAAAGGTGTCAATATGCTTATGTAGCTTAGCATTTTTTAAGAAATGAAAAGAAAAGAGCAAAATCACTTGACAAAGTCAAGGTTTGATTATGAAAGAGGTGATAGTTTGAAATCAAGAAGGTTTTGAAAAAGGGAGAAAGTTTTGAAAATTGAAGAATGGGGAGGAGAAGAAGTGACTATCCTAAAGTATAAAGTAAAAGCTAAGGATAAGAATGATCTAACAAAAAATGTAGCTATTTTCACCATAAACCATGCAAAAGCACAAGTCTTCAAAGTCTTCGAACCATAATTCCAAAGCAAAGGGAAAAAGTCCTAGTTCTAAGTCCAAGGTTCCAAGAATAGCATTGGATGTCCTAGTTCTAAGTCCAAGGATTCAAGAATAGCATTGAAGTCCAAGGTCTAGGTGTAAAATTCCATGTGCATTGCAAAGGATAGTAACCATAGTCCAAGATTAGAAGCATAAGTTTTTTAGAGGTTTTGGACTTTATTAATGTTTTTGGTCCAAGTGGACAAAGAGAAAAAGGCATAAGCATAAACATGTGTCCAACAGACAAAGGAAAAATTGCGGAAACATAAACATGTGTCCTACGGGCAAAGGAAAAATATGCGGAAGCATAAACATGTGTCCAACGAACAAAAGAAAAATTGCATAAAAGTAAAAGAGAGATAGGGAGCGAGAAGGAATTGTAAAGAAGTTAGAAGTTAGTAATTAGTTGTTAGTTGTTAGAGTAAGTGATCAATAATGATTGAATATTGTACTTAGGTCAAGGTTAATGAAGACTTGTTAGAAGACTGATAGAATCAAAGCCTCTACAACAACAAGCTTCATAGATTTTGAACCTAATACAAAAGATCAATCAACAATGAGTTATTTTCCGATACAGGACATAATGTTGCACTATGTTAAGCAATCGCCGAGTAATTTATGGAGTAATTACCCTACAATGAGGCCGGTCAATAGCTCTTTGTGCTAATGCATGCTAGATAAACGATATGTTGATCGTCATCCGAAAGCAATACCGCACGAAAAGAAAAGAAGGTAACAATCTCGTCTTGATCAAGAATTCAACAAAGAAATTCAATGATCCATAAGACTTTCATCGATCAAAAGGAAAAAGAAATAGATGAAGAGAAACCCAAATTAAACCACACAATTATGTGATCTAAGGCTAAGAACAAAAGGAAAGGGAAGAAAATGGAAAAGGAACCAAAACAGTCCAAAAAACAAGCCAAAATATGCATTTTGTTTCAGAGTAACCGGTTACTGCATATCTGCTAACCAGTTACTTAGTTCAAAATAAGCGCAGTTTTTTCAAAATTAACACAGAGTAACCGGTTACTGTATATCTGCTAACCGGTTACTCTACACCAGAATGCAGAAAATTGTGCAAAATTCAGCATGATCCACTTTCAAAACTTTGTACAAACTCCTTATGATCATGGAACTGAAATTGCACGAAATTTAAAGTAAAATAACAGCAAAAACCAGCAATTAAACACAATTACAAGATCCAAAGGATCAAGTAACAAAGATCTCCAAAGATCTACATTATGGAAGATGAAGATGAAGCTTCAACAATGGTGAAAGATGAATTACCACTTCAAATCTGAAAATTCCTTCAAATTGCTTCAAGATACAAACACCAAAGCCTTAATCTATGAGAATTGATGAAGAAAACAAGTTTGGATGAAGGTTTAGCTCAAAGTTGAACAAGATTCAATGTGAATTCTTGTTAACTTTCATAAGAAGAAAAGTGAGCTTTGGTGAATTTTGTGGTTGGGGAGAGAAATTGCAAGAGGTTCTTTGGCTCTCAAAAGCTTTAAGAGAAATTTTAACAAGGTGAATTTGGCTCTCAAAAGCTTGAAGAATGAATGAAATAAAGGCTCTATTTATAGAGTTTAGGCTTGGGAAATTTGGTGGATTGGAATTTGGTTTGGAAATGAAAATTAGGCTTGGAATTTAAATTTGGAGGGAAATTCATAAAAGAGTGGTGCTTAGTGAATGTGTATGGTAGGAAATGATCAAAGTGATGTAGGGGAATTAAAATGAGATGGTCTAGAATATTCCAAATGTGATCAAGGGCTGAGATTGGTGCAAATTGCTGAACTTTGAATTTGCTAAATTTTTTTTTCAAAATCTCACGAGGGTAACCGGTTACTGCATATTTGCTAACCGGTTACTTAGTGCAAATTTTGAAAAAATGCTCTTTTTGAATGCACTGCTGTGGTTCTGGCTCGATTATTTTGCTCGTCAAAGAAGGCATGGAAATAAACACATGAACCTTGGGGTCTCTTGAATAATAATCAATTAAATCTTGGAAACTCTTGATCAGATGATTTTGAATTGATTGCAGATCAACTTTGACTTTGTTCAGATGAATTTCATTCGAGTTGAGGGACTGTTATTTTGGCATTTTTAACCTGTTCTTCCCCTGAAAATGTCAATAAAGAGAAAACAAAATATTTTTGGATTTTGGTTAAGGTTAGTAAAATATAAACAAATGAAGCAATAAAGTGAATAGGAAACACACTGATGTTCGGTAAACCCTGCAAGGCATAAACCTAAAGATGAGAGGGACAAGGGAACCAATGTGTGATCTTGCTTATGGTATAAGATGCAAAATGAGATGTGAATGATATGTGGAATCTTAGGGGTCAAAAATTAGGGTCTTACACAACCCTCTTACCTAGTCTCTGTTCACTTGTTCTTGTTTTTAGAGCTTGTGTAGGTTTTGTTCGCTCTTTTTCCTTTCCTTTTGGCTAAAATAAAAGTGCGGTGGCGACTCTTGCTTTATGAGTTAAGTTAATCAATAGCTTACACTCACAATTTTTCCGCTATAGAAAAGTGGCGACTCTGCTGGGGATCATCCACTCCCTTGAGGGGTTTAGCCTACTTTGATTTATTTACTCCTTTTCGTTTGATTTGCTTGTTACTTGTTTGTTCTGTTTGGGAGTTCCTCTGTGTGTGTGAGATAGGTTCTATGCCCGGACCAGAGTGTAATTTGAGATAGGAGGATGGTATAGTCAAGGGAGCTTTGAGGGAGTCGAATCCTGAAAAAGCAGAACTTGAGAATCCATCCACTCGGTGGTTGCCTCTTTGGAATTACTGATGTCGATCGAGCGATCGTTGAAGGAATTATGTTTTCCATAGAAGCCTATAACACTGAGGACCATAGTAACCCTTAACCCATCTTAGCCTTTTTAGGATCGTGGCGTGGAAGCTATGAGGATGCAAATGTGACTTAGCTGTTACGCGATGCCACACTCAGGTTAGATTCTCTTGAGGATAACTACCAACCTCCGAGTAAATCGGTGCACTGGTGTTTCTAATAGTGGATTGTGGACCCTGGGCACTCTGCTAGAACCGTTGTTTTCTGTAGGTACAATGAAGACAAAACCTTAGTGCATACCTCTGTGGGTTGGTTCTTAACCTTGACTTCATGCTTGTGACTCGAACCTTTGAACCCGTGTGCTTTGCGTGATCTTGTTTATGGTTGTTGCATCCATGCACTCTTGCATCCATGAGCATACATATGCATTCTTCCTAGTCGCCTCAAAAACTCATTTCAACTGTCTCCTTCTCCAGTTATCTATTCACCGTCAAGCTGTTTCCTCAACACAACTACGAAACTAGAGCTCCTGTCAAATTGAGAATGGAAAACCAAGAACAACACAATGCCGAAGTCAAAATGGAAATTGATGAGTTGAAGGCCAGCATGACCAAACTCACAAAAATGATGCAAGTTCTGATTGCTAGAGGTGAACCGCCTCAGAGGACCGTGATCTCTGAAATCTCACCTGCTGCTGTTGACCCTCCACTGACTCAACAACCAGCTTCTACTTGGCCAGAATTTGGGTTACCTCCGAATTACTCGCCACCCTTTGCAACTACTCATGTGTTTGTCCCGTCTGTACTGCTCGTATCTTCAGCTCCATTGTTCACTGAAGCTCAGCCTGTTGTGCATTCTGTTGCTCAAGTTATCCCTGAGAATCCTCCTTTTGTGTACCATGCTACTGGTCCACAATCTGAAAGTCAGGGAGAACCTGGATACATTGAAGAAGTCAGATAGCAATGGCAAACTCTGGACAAAGGGATAAGAGTCGTGGAAGGAAGTGATGTTTTTGGTGCTGCCGTAATGGACATGTGCTTGGTTTCAGACTTGGTTATGTCTGCTAAATTTAAAACTCCTGATTTTCAGAAATACAAGGGGCACACCTGTCCTAGAAGCCACTTGGTGATGTACTTCCGCAAGATGGCTGCTTATACCAAAAACGACAAACTGCTCATTCACTGTTTCCAAGATAGCTTGAGTGGGGCTTCACTGAAATGGTATATGGGACTTGAGAAGAACCGTATCCAAAGCTGGAAGGACTTGGCTGATGCTTTCTTGAAGCAATATAAGTACAATTTGGACATGGCACCTGACCGCCGCCAATTGCAGAATATGTCTCAGAAAGAAAAAGAATCCTTTAAGGAGTATGCTCAACGCTGGAGAGAGCTAGCTGCTCAGGTGAAGCCACCATTGGTTAAAAAAGAATTGACTGGATTGTTCATGGACACTCTTCAGCCACTATTTTGGGAAAAGATGATAGGTAGTGTATCATCTGGATTTGCTGACCTAGTCACTATTGGAGAAAGACTAGAAGAGGGTATCAAGAAAGGAAAGATTACTAATGCTGAAGCCTTTAGTGGTGCTAAAACGTTTGCTGGGAATTTTCAAAAGAAAAAGGATGGTGACACGCATGTTGTTTCAGTTGAAGGTAAACCTCGTCGCAGATAACAAAAATATGTAGCTGCAGTTGTTCCTATTGTTAATGCTCAACCAGTTCAAGCTCCTCGTCAGGCTGTTAGACAAAATCAGAATTGCAATAGGGTTAACTTTGATCCTATCCCGATGTCCTACACTGAGTTGTATCCATGTCTTGTAAAGAAAGGTTTGATTACATCGAGGGATCTACCTCTTCCTCCAAATCCTCTCCTAGCCAGCTATATGGCTGATCTTCACTGTGAGTTCCATCGAGGTGGGGCAGGCCATAACTTGGAAGGTTTCTATGCATTGAAAGCTAGAGTACAAGAATTGGTGAACTCAAAGATTCTGACTTTTCTTGATGATAATCCCAATGTTGTCAACAATCCTTTGCCAGAGCATGATAAGTGAAGTTTGAGTCAGTTCAGACGGATCTTCTCCTAAAGCCAATGTTTCAGACAGGACAACTCATCCTTGTTGCTGATTAATCACTAGGCCTTGTTTTTTTTCTGTTTGCATTTTTCTTTGATTGTATTGTTTGTTTGCTTTCGAACTTTATTTGTACTTTCATGATAATTTCAATGAAATGAGAATTGCAATGTTTTGATTAAGTTCATTTGTATCCATTGTGTGCATCTTTATGCTTTCTTTTTCACAAAACAAAAATATATCTCCTGTTCACTTTCTTTATCAACTTTTGTTTATGCAAAGATTGGAGGGAGGATGATGAAAACGAAATACCTAAAATTGCTGAACTGTATGCTTTCAATTAAAACTTGGCTGATGATGTACAAGCATTGTTTCAACTCCCAAACACTAGAGAAATAAGGAAGTTAATCCTTTGTTAACCCCTTCGAGCCTAGAAGTTAGAGTTTCTTTCTGTACGAAAAAACCCGCAATTCTAACCTGGGGATGGGTAGTTCTCAGTTAATTTGACTGTGTATTTAAACACAAGAGAATCATTGCTATCACAAGCTTTCCTTCACACACATCAAAAAAAGTGTCGAAGATGTCTTTCAAATCGAAAGCCAATGATGGTTCACTGTAATCATTTAGCCAGACAGTCACCATCTTTAAATAAAAAGAGAGAATGAAAAAATCAAATGAAAAGCTCACTAAGTCAAAACCTATGAAGGAGACTTAGGCAAAAATTGGGGCATCCCGCTGACTGTAAACTCAAATGACACAATTCAGGCAAAAGTTAGGGATAACAAAAGAAAAATCAAGAGGTTACCAAAATCCTCAAAGACAAAACGAGTTGACTGAGGTCCTCGTCAAAAATAACAAAATGTTGTAAGAAAGAGTGACTGCCATCTAAAAAATCCCTTAGCCCTTGAGCCATCATCATAACAGTGTTGTAATTCCAAAATCGCTTGGAACATGAATGCATAGTTTGAATTAACTGAGCATAGGACTGGAGATCATCACAAAGAATGGGTTGGGTACAAATAAACTTTGAGCCTATATCATTTGTTTCAAAAACCGTGAACCATACCACGTTACAACCTTCAAAAGACCTAATTGAAGCCAGGTTTCTTTCGAAAGCATACTACAACAAGGTTGCGTAAACTGACTCCTATGTTTGTTGCCAATCATTTGTTTTGATGTCATACCTTTGGTTGCTCTTTCATTTTTAATGTCTAAATCACCGTGTTTTGACAAGTGTTTCATTTGCTTTATATCAATAATATCATTCCAAAAATGATTTTTTATTTTAAAATTGCATGAGCTTTGCATTAAAATTACCATGTTTATTTGAATAATCCTATTTGCAGACAAACTTTCCTCATAAAGAAATTTCAAACAGTTGAGAAACTTGGTCAGTGATCCTATCAGGAGTACATTACTTCCAGATCCTGTTGTGAATCAATTCAAGATTTGTTGCTCAGTGCTAGTTATTTTTAGAATTGGTTAACCTGAAAATCTCTTTCAAGACCCATACTGAGTTTAGCCTTCTCAACAGTCTTTTCAAGAACTGAAGCCATGATCAGTTCATCCCCAGAAATAGTCAAGCTGAAACCATGATCAGTTTATTCTCAACATTTATTTCCAGAATTGAAGCCATGATCAATTCATCCTTTCCCTTGCAGCAGTCAAACTGAAGCTATGATCAGTTTATTTTCATCAGTTAATCAATATGGGGCAATCTTCTTCAAGAATCCTCAAGATGTCTTTCCTCAAAAGACCACCAGCATAATGCAATTCATAAGTGTGATAGAGATGTGTTCAACATCTTCTCTCCAAACAGAGTGGGCAGTGTTCCCTGTGTTGAGGAATCAGAGTTCCATTATTCCCTCATAAAAGAGTCTATCTCAGTTGTCTCTATCATCTGCATTGCATACATAAATCATTCATTTATCATACATAGAAAGATTTTCATAGCTCGAATCGTGTTTCGTTCTCATATGCATTTCCCGAGGTCCAGTTGCTACCAACATCTTACCTTCTGACCAAAGTCCAACTTACTTGGCGCCTACCAAAACTTTCACCTACCTTTTCATTCAGTGCCATTCCTGAATGTTGTCCTTTACCTGTCTTCTTTCTTTCCAGTGCCATTCCTGGATATTGTCGTTTCCCTATGCATCTTGTCCTGTTGTTAGATGTTTGTCTTCTTCAATTCCAGTGCTATTCCTGGATCTTTGTTTTTCTTTCACTCCAGTGCCATTCCTGGATGTAGGCCTCTTGTTTCTCCAGTGCCATTCCTGGATGTGTGTCTCTTTTGATCTCCATACCTTGTTCCTCCTGCTTCTTACAGTGCTATTCCTGGAAATTTTGCCTCTTTTCTGTAATCCCCATTATATTTCTCTTGGATATCTTTCAGTGCCGTTCCTGAAAGTTTTAACTGTTCATTCAGTGCCATTCCTGAATGAGTTTTCTCCTTTGTATTCAGTGCCATTCCTGGATGTCTTTCTCACTGTCATTTAATACCATTCTTGAATATAGTGATTTACGTTTACCTTTCAGTGTCATTCCTGAAAGTTCTTTCTCGCTTTATTCAATGTCAGTCTTGGATATCATGAACTCTTTTTATCCAATGCCATTCTTGGATACTTCTGATATATTTTCTAGAACTTTTCTCACTTCATCCAACGCCATTCTTGGATGTTGAAAGTCCTTTTGTCCAATGCCATTCTTGGACACCTTTTCCCCAACCAAGTCCAATGCTATTCTTGGATATATCTGATGTTTAATCTTGCCATCCAATGCCATTCTTGGATGTCCCCAGTGAAATTTTCAAATAGAATTTTGTTTCTATCCAATGCTACTCTTGGATGTTTCTGATGCTTGTTATTGCCCCATTCAATGCAATTCTTGAACGTTGTAGTTCCTTTTATCGAATGTCATTCTTGAATATCTTATCCCTAATAGAGTGTTTTTTCACCTCCATCCAATGTTATTCTTGGATGACGCTGTTGTTTTTAGCAAAAACTTTCTTGTTGTTGTCCAATGCCATTCTTGGACGTCTATTAGCATACCTTTGTCTCGTTTGTAGTTTCCATCCAATGCTATTCTTGGATGTCACTACTCATCTTCCAGGGTCTTGTCCCTCTTTTTCCTACTATTGATGGATACTTCTTGTCGCCTTGACAAATCTCCAGAAATAGCTTGTGTTCCCCGATGTGTCTTTTCGCGTCATCTCTCTCAATTTTTGTCTCCCTGCAGTGTGCTTTATCATTTGCATTCATATCATCTTGTGGCATTTTAGGGCTAAAAAATATAGATTTTTGTATTTAAGTATCTTCATATCTCCCGATAGAAGAGACTTAAATAGGGGCAACTGTAAGACCCTAATTTTTGACCCCCTAAGATTCCACATATCATTCACATCTCATTTTTGCATCTTATACCACAAACAAGATCATGCTTTGGTTCCTTTATCCCTCTCTTCTTTGGGTTTATGCCTTGCTGGGATCACTGAGCATCTGTGTCTTTCTTATTTGCCTTTATTTGCTTATGTTTACTAACCTTTAATCAAAATCCAAAAATATGTTTGTTTTTGTCTTCACTAACTTTTTCAGGAGAGGAATCAAGGATATCAAATACTAGTCCCTCAGCTCGAATGAATTTCATCTGAACAAAGTCAAAGTTGATCTACAAACAATTCAAAATTATCTGATCAAGAGTTTCCAAGATTTAATTGATTATTATTCAAGAGACTCCAAGGTTCATGTGTTTATTTCCATGCCTTCTTTGACAAATCAAAAGAATCGAGCCAGAACCAAAACAATCCAGCCAACAGGGCATTTTTCAAGTTTTTCAACTGTGCAATCGATTGCACTATTGGTCCAATCAATTGCACCATGCATGTTTTGCCTTAATTTTGAAGTTTTCAGCACTACAATCTATTTGCGCTATAGAGCAATCGATTGGACAAGGACAAAATTAACCAAAATCAACATTTTTCAAATTTTAAAGCATTTGGCACCAATTTCATCATTTGAAAATATTCTAGATCACACAAAAATAATTCCCCTACATAATCACAATTAATTCTCACCATACACCTTCACTAATCACCACTTGATCTTGATTTTCCCTCCAAATTCAAATTCCAAGCCTAATTTTCATTTCCAAACCAAATTCCAATCCACCAAATTTTCCAAGCCTAAACTCTATAAATAGAACCCTCATTTCATTCATTCTTCAAGCTTTTGATAGCCAAATTCACCTTGGTAAATTTTCTCTTGAAGCTTTTGATATCCAAATTCACCTTGTCGAAATTCTTCTTGACTCTCTCAATTTTCTCCAACTACCAAATTCACTCAAAGCTCACTTTTCTTCTTTTGAAAGTTAACAAGAATTCACATTGAATCTTGTTCAACTTTGAGCTAAACCTTCATCCAAACTTGTTTTCTTCATCAATTCTTATAGATCAAGGTTTTGGTGTTTGGATCTTGAAGCAAGTTGAAGGAATTTTCAGATTTGAAGTGGTAATTCATCTCTCACCATTGTTGAAGCTTCATCTTCATCTTCAATAATGTAGATCTTTGGAGATCCTTGTTACTTGATCCTTTGGATCTTGTAATTGTGTTTAATTTCTGTTTTTCACTGTTGTTTTACTTAAAATTCCGTGCACTATTGATTCCATGATCATGAGGTATTTGAAGAAAGTTTTAGATCATGATCATGTTGAATTTTGCTGAATTTTTGCTGTCACAGCAGGGTGCAATCGATTTGCATTTTCGTGCAATATATTGCACAATGCTGTTTTTTGCCTTGTTTTTGCAATCTGTCAGTGTGCAATCGATTCGCACACTGGTGCAATCGATTCCCACTGAACAAAATGGTGTTTTTCACCAATTTTTGGGACTGTTTTGGTTGTTTCTTCAATCCTAACCCTTCCCTTTGTTCTTAGCCTTAGATCACATAATTTTTTGGTTTAATTTGGCTTTCTCTTCATCTATTTCTCCTTTCTTTGGATCGATGAAAGTCTTATGGATCTTAGAATTTCTTTGTTGAATTCTTGATCATGACGAGATCGTCACCTATTTTTTCTTTTCGTGCAATATTGCTTTTGGATGACGATCTACATATCGTTTATCTAGCATGCATTAGCACAAAGATCACTATTGACCGGCCTCATTGTAGGGTAATTACTACGTAAATTACTCGGCAATTTCTTAACATAGTGCTACATTTGTCCCTCTTTATCCAATTCAGAATTTGAACATTCGTGGTCCGGACCTTGATTGGTCGCGTCAATCCAATTCGGAATTTGTAGAGGCTTTGGTTCTACCAATCTTCTGTCAAGTTCATTAACCTTGACCTAAGTGCATTGTTTAATAACTATAGTTCAAAGCGCGAAGCGGAATACTCGGTGAAGGCTTATGGCACTAGAGCCCTTGTGCTACTAATTACTATCTTCTAACCATACTTTTATGCTTCCTTCTTGCTCCCTATTGTAATATCCTAATTTTTTCCCCTAAGATTCTTTGTTGTCCCCACAAACAAGATCACACATTTGTGACTCCAATGAATGGTAAGTCTCTTCGGTTTAATGGGACAGTTTGTTGTTGAGATTTTGTGACTCCAATGAATGGTAAGTCTCTTCGGTTTGATGGGACAGTTCGTTGTTGAGATTTTGTGACTCCAATGAATGGTAAGTCTCTTCAGTTTGATGGGACAATTCTTTGATGAGATTTTGTGACTCCAATGAATGGTAAGTCTCTTCGGTTTGATGGGACAGTTCGTTGTTGAGATTTTTTGACTCAAATGAAAGGTAAGTCTCTTCGGTTTGATGGTACAGTTCGTTGTTGAGGTTTTGTGACTCCAATGAATGGTAAGTCTCTTCAGTTTGATGGGACAGTTCGTTGATGAGATTTTTTGACTCCAATGAATAGTAAGTGTCTTCGGTTTGATGGGACAGTTCGTTGTTGAGATTTTGTGACTCCAATGAATGGTAAGTATCTTCGGTTTGATAGGACAGTTCGTTGTTGAGATTTTGTGACTCCAATGAATTGTAAGTATCTTCGGTTTGATGGGACAGTTCGTTGTTGAGATTTTGTGACTCCAATGAATGGTAAGTCTCTTCGGTTTGATGGGACAGTTCGTTGTTGAGATTTTGTGACTCCAATGAATGGTAAGTCTCTTCGGTTTGATGGGACAGTTCGTTGTTGAGATTTTGTGACTCCAATGAATGGTAAGTCTCTTCAGTTTGATGGGACAGTTCTTTGATGAGATTTTGTGACTCCAATGAATGGTAAGTCTCTTCTGTTTGATGGGACAGTTCGTTGTTGAGATTTTTTGACTCAAATGAATGGTAAGTCTCTTCGGTTTGATGGTACAGTTCGTTGTTGAGGTTTTGTGACTCCAATGAATGGTAAGTCTCTTCAGTTTGATGGGACAGTTCGTTGATGAGATTTTTTGACTCCAATGAATAGTAAGTGTCTTCGGTTTGATGGGACAGTTCGTTGTTGAGATTTTGTGACTCCAATGAATGGTAAGTCTCTTCGGTTTGATGGGACAGTTCGTTGTTGAGATTTTGTGACTCCAATGAATTGTAAGTATCTCCGGTTTGATGGGATAGTTCGTTGTTGAGATTTTGTGACTCCAATGAATGGTAAGTCTCTTCGGTTTGATGGGATAGTTCGTTGTTGAGATTTTATGACTCCAATGAATGGTAAGTTTCTTCGGTTAGACGGGACAGTTCGTTGTTGAAGTTTTCTTCTCTGATGGTTGGTTAGTCTTTTCAATATGCTAGAGATAGTTCATTGTTGAGGTATTGATTTTCCCTAGTGGAGCCTTGCTGTGCTAAGTCTTCCCGGTTGAGTTATATCCTTGTTGTGTTGTGGTTTATTTCCATATACAATTATCCCCAGTTTTAATCTTTTCCTCAGATGAGTCCCAGTAGTTGTGCGGTATGTTCCCTAGCTAGCTGGTGGTCTCCTGTGATGTGTTTCCCCGGTGGAGTTTCTTTCTCCCGTTCTTCTTTTTTGTTTATCTCCAATGGCATATTCTCCCCACAGTGGTCTTGTGTCTGCATATCATTTGCATAATCATGCCATTTTTGTGGTCTCTTAGGGCCAAAAATTGGGTTTCTTGTTATATTTAAGTCTCTTCTATCACGTCGAGACAAAGATGTCAATCTTCTTATCTCCGGATAGAAGAAACTTAAATTCGGGCAGCTGTAATACCCTAATTTTTTCCCCTAAGATTCTTTGTTGTCCTCTTGCATCTCATACCACAAACAAGATCACACATTTGGTTCGTCTTTTGTAGGGTTGTGCCTTGCAGGGATCTTTGCATTTGTGCGTGTTTGTTAGTTGTTTTATTGCTAAATTTGTTTATGCTTACTAACCATTAATTAAAATCCAAAAATATTTTGTTTTCTTTCACTAACATTTTCAGGGGAAGAACAGGTTAAAAATACCAAAACAGCAGCCCGGCAGCTCGAATGAATTTCATCTGAATAAATTCAAAGTTGATCCGCAATTTTATATTTTTTATTTTATTATTTTTTTTTTTTGAAAATCTTGGTATCCGGCCTTGCGACAAAGTTGATCCGCAATTAATTCAAAAAATTATCTGATTATGGGTTTCCAATTTTTAATTGATTATTATTCAAGAGACTCCAAGGTTCATGTGTTTATTTCCATGCCTTCTTTGACAAGCAAAAGAATCGAGCCGAACCACAGCAGTGTACTAAAAAAGGCTTTTTTTTTTCAAAATTTACACTAAGTAACCAGTTACCCTGTGGTGAGTAACCGGTTACCCTCGTGAAATTTATAAAAGTAGCAGCAAATTCAAATTTCTGCAATTTGGCACCAATATCAACCCTTGATCACATTTGGAATATTCTAGGCCACCTCATTTTAATTCCCCTACATCTCTTTGATCATTTTCCACCATGCACCTTCACTAATCACCACTCTTTTGATAATTCCCTCCAAAATTGAATTCCAATCCTAATTTTGATCATCCAAGCCTAATTCCAAACCACCAATTTTCCCAAGCCTAAACTCTATAAATAGAGGCTTCATTTCATTCATTCTACAAACTTTTGATAGCCTAAAAACCTCTTGCAATTTCTCTCCCCAACCACAAATTTCACTAAAGCTCACTTTTCTTCTTTTGAAAGTTAACAAAAATTCACATTGAATCTTGTTCAACTTTGAGCTAAACCTTCATCCAAAGTTGTTTTCTACATCAATTCTCATAGATCAAGGCTTTGGTATTTGGATCTTGAAGCAATTTCAAGGAATTTTCAGATTTGAAGTGGTAATTCATCTTTCACCATTGTTGAAACTTCATCTTCATCTTCCATAATGTAGATCTTTGGAGATCTTTGTTACTTGATCCTTTGGATCTTGTAATTGTGTTTAATTGTTGGTTTTCACTGTTATATTACTTTAAATTTCGTGCAATTTCAGTTCCATGATCACAAAGTGTTTGTAAAATGTTTTGAAAGTGGATCATGTTGAATTTTGCACAATTTTCTGCATTCTGGTGAAGAGTAACCGGTTAACGTCTGGTGAGTCACCGGTTAATATGTGTTAATTTTGAAAATTTGTGCTTATTTTGAACTAAGTAACCGGTTAACATCTGATGAATAACCGGTTACTTCGAAAAAGAATGCATATTTTGCCTTGTTTTTGTGGCTGTTTTGGTTTTTCTTCCTCCTTCTTCCCCTTTCTTCTTGTTTTCGCCTTGAAATGCATTGTTGACATTAATTTCTCTTCAATTTCAATGGACTTTGGATATGGTTAGAGTAATTAAACATTCATTAGTTCAAATCTATCTTTTAATGAATTGTTGAATTCATTTGAGGTGCTTTGAATTAGTGATATGTTTTCACACTTAAACTTATCAATTAAAAGTTATTGAACTTGAAGATGAAAGGTTCTTGACTTTGTAATTCAATTGTCCTTCTCTTCATCTATTTCTTTTTTTTATTTTGATCGATGAAAGTCTCATGGATCTTAGAATTTCTTTGTTGAATTCTTGATCAAGACTAGATCGTTACCTATTTTCTTTTCGTGCGGTATTGCTTCCGGATGACGATCTACATATCGTTCATCTAGCATGCATTAGCACAAAGATCTAATGACCGGCCTCATTGTAGGGTAATTACTTCGTAAATTACTCAGCGATTGCTCAACATAGCGCAACATTTGTACCTCTTTATCCAATTCGGAATTTGAATTTTCGTGGTCCGGACCTTGATTGGTCGCGTCAACCCAATGGTGATTGATCTTTTGTATTAGGTTCAAAATCTTTAAAGCTTGTTGTTGTAGAGGCTTTGATTCTATCAATCTTCTAACAGGTCTTCATTAACCTTGACCTAAGTACATTGTTTAATCACTATAGTTCAAGACGCGGAATGGAATAATCGGTGAAGGCTTATGGCACTAGAGCCTTGTGCTACTAACCACTAACTTCTAACTTCTTTACTTTTCCTTCTCGCTCCCTATCTCTCTTTATTTTTTTATGCTTTATGCCATTTATCATATCATGTTTATGTTTATGTCATTTTTCTTTTGTCCATTTGGACCATATTATCTTGTGCTTTGTTTTTCTTTTGTCCATTTTGGACTCAAAAACATTAATAAAGGATTAAACCAATAAAAGACTTGTGCTCTTAATTGTTGGACTATGGCCACTATCCCTTGCTTTCGAGGACCTATAATCTAGATTATGGACTTATGGACTTAGTGTTAGGATCTTAACCTATTGCTTGGAAGTTTGTGATGGAAAACCTTGGATTTTGGATACTTGGAGTCCTCTTTTGAAGACTTATTTTGAATCAAGACCAAATCAAAAGGGGAAAAATGCTTATGCTATGGAGCTTATCCATGTGGATAGATCTTTCTGATCCTCGGCTCTTATTTTATGCACTAGGATAGTTACTTCTTCTCCACCCCTTCTTCAATTTTCAAAATCTCCTCTCTTTTTAAAAACCTTATTGTTTTCAAACTTAAAACCGCTTTCATAATAAAACCTTGACTTTGGTCAAGTGATTTTTAAGCTTTGTTATCTTTAATAAGTGTCAATCAATATTAACCATATTTTGACCATTTCATAAAAACATAAAAAATACAAAAACTCATCAAATTTATTTTGTGTGCTTTGTGCACTTTTTCTTTTAAACTTTTTCATAAGTTTAGACATGATTCATTTCATTAAGCAGAATTATTTGCTTGGAAATGACGACTCGTCTTTACACTAAAAATCAACCAAAACAAACAAATTTTTGTTCTTTGTACCACGAACTACGAGGTTTTGATCCTACATTGCACATCGTGGGTACGTAGGCATGAGGCGATAAGTCTCTCCAAACAAAAAAATATTAAAAAATACTTCTCTTCTCATCTCTCCCAATCTCTTTCAAGCAAACCATTTTCAGACCAAAAAGCATGAATACATCAAAGGGCTCCTATAGAGTACTATAGATGCATTGGGTGCGTAAAACCTTCCCTTTACATAAACAACCTTACCCATTTCTCTTTGTCTTTTTTAGCTTTTGATTTTTTAGACTTCTTAGGATTTATTCGCTCTTTTTTCCTTTTCCTTTGTGGAATAAATAAAAGCGCGGTGGCGACTCTGTTTTCCTTGAGTTAAGTTAATCAATAGCTTACACTCACAAATTTTACCGCTACAGAAAAATGGCGACTCTGCTGGGGAATTATTGACCTTTTGCTGGTCCATCCCTTGAGGGGTTTAGCCTACTTTGATTGATTTATTGCTTTTTGTCTGATTTGTTTGTTATTTGTTTGTTCTGTTTGGGAATTCTTCTGTGTGGTGAGATAAGCCCAATACCCAGGTTTGAGTATACACCTAAGACTAAGGTGGAAAGTAGTGGGACCTGCGCGCCGTCTTGGTACGTTTGGTGTGCACGAAATTCACATCCAGACGAGCTTTTCTTGGGAGATATTCTGACGTACGTGTCTTGCGCATTTCGGGGTGTTGATCTAGAGAGCTGTCGACTCTGGAGACCATTCCCAAGGACTCAGTTGAGGCACTCCTCCCAAGAGGTAGTAATGGCAGACCAGAAATGGCAAACCCGTTATGCTTCTTGATCCGAGGACCCGAAGCTGAGGACTTAAGAATCCTTAACCCATCTTGGCCTTATTAGGACGTGGTGTGCTGGATATCAGGTGCAGACTTGAATCAGTTGTTACGGATACCACACTCAGACGATACCCTCTTGAGAATATTATTGACTACCAAGAAAGTTGGGAAATCGATAATATCCGAAAGTTAGGTTGCAGACTCTGGGAACTTCTTTAGAACCTTGTTAGGCAGGTGTTATACCCTTAGTACATACCTTTGTGGGTTGACTCTTAACCTTGACTCCATGCTCGTGACTCGGAACCTTGAACCCGTGTGCTTTGCGTGATCTTGTTTGTGGTTGCTGCATACATGTACTCATGCATTCATGGACATTCTGTTTCAGTCGATTTTCAAGGATTTTTAGAGATTTTCCTTTTACAAACATCATAGAAAGTATTCAATAAAATGAGATATTTATCAGTATTTCAAAAAAAAGTGTTATTTCTTTGTAGAGTTTGCAATTGCTTTATATTTTAAAGATCCTTGAAAGTTGAATGAAACTTTTGCATTTTTTCATTGGCATTCGCATCATTCTGCATTGTTTCTTGCCTTTTCCAGGTGTCTTATTGTTTCCCCTTGGTCTTCATTCAGCCAAGTTGTCGCACCAGTATAATACTCGGGCTAATCTGAAGAAGAAGATGGATCAATTGCAACAAGAGAACTGTGAGCTTCGTGAGGAAGTGACAAATTTGAAGGATAGTTTAGAGAGACTCACTGCTATGATGGAGGAAATGGTTGTTACTCAGCCACCACCACCTCCTCCTCTGCTTTCAACTCCTGTGCAAAGGACAGTCATTTCTGAGATTGTCTCTACGCCTATATTTGTGGCGCTTGCTAGTGTTCCTCAATACTCCATGCCTCATGGTTTCCCCTGGGGCATGCCTCATAACTTTGTTCCTGAGGGTTGTCAACCACCACCACCTCCTGAAATTCCAGTTGTTCCTACCGTTCAACCTGTGATGTCTGTACCACCGCCTGTGGTTCATGCCGATCCTTTTGGTGAAGAGCAGATTTACCATACTGTTCCAAGTGAAAATGCCAGTGCTTATGATAGAATGGAAGAGATTCAAGACCATTTTGCTGAAATGTAGAAAGAGATCAAAGCTCTGAGAGGTAAAGAGCTGTTTAGAAAGAATGCTCATGAGTTATGCTTGGTTCCTAATGTGAAGATCCCGCATTAGTTCAAAGTCCCTGACTTTGAAAAGTATAAGGGTAACTCTTGTCGACGAGTCATTTGACTATGTATACTCGTAAGATATCGGCTCAGAAGGATAATGATCAGCTTCTCATTCACCACTTTCAAGATAGTTTATCTGGTGCAGCTTTGAAATGGTATATGGGACTCGACAGTACTCGAGTTCGCACTTTCGAAGATTTGGGTGAGGAGTTTATTAAACAGTATAAGTATAATGTGGATATGGCTCCTGATCGTGATCAGCTTCAAGCCATGGCTCAGAAAGATAAGGAGACATTCAAAGAATATGCGCAGAGGTGGCGCGAGATTGCTGCTCAGATTAATCCTCCTTTGGAAGAAAAAGAGATGACTAAGATTTTTCTGAAAACTCTGAGTCCTTTATATTATGAGCGTATGATTGCTAGTGCCCCAAGTGATTTCACTGAGATGGTTAATATGGGGATGAGATTAGAAGAAGGTGTTCGTGAGGGATGTTTGTCGAAAGATGGTAATTCCAAGAAATATGGGGGAGGACTTTCCAAGAAGAAAGAGGGTGAGACCAATGCTATTTCCCGTGGAGGATGCAGAAGGAGTTACAGTAAGAATAATCAGTGTCAGCAACATGTTGCATCTGTTACTCCTATTTTCAATTAAACTCCTGTTGTTCAGGCAACTCCTACTCAACAACGTTCTAATCAACCGAACAATCAACGGGACTGTTTTCGGAAAGATTTTGATCCGATTCCGATGACCTACACGGAATTGCTTCCTTATTTAATTAAGAAGAATCTTGTTCAGACCCGTCGACCGCCCGCTATTCCGAAAAATTCACCATGGTGGTATAAGCCTGAAGCTCATTGTACTTTTCATCAGGGGGGAGCTGGGCATGATACTGAGAACTGTTATCCATTGAAGATGGAAGTGCAAAGGTTGGCTAGGAGTGGTATTTTGTCTTTTGAAGATTCCAACACTAATGTGCAATCGAATCCGCTACCTAATCATGGCAAGACGTCTGTTAATATGGTTCAAGATTTCCCTAGTGAAGATCTTTCTACGGCTGCAATTCTTGAAGATGACTCAGTAGGCTACATCCTGTTTGGTTCTGAAGATGATGTCATCCCTGCTGAAGACTGGGAGCCTTATTTGGAAGTCCCCGGGTATAGGTCCTCGGAGGATGCATATGTGCCTTTTTATTCTCCTCGAAAGAAGTTTAAGGAACCTGAATATGAAGTCAGTGCCATCATTGAAGATGATGAAGAGGAAGAACTTCCCAATTTTGTGACACGTGGACAAGTCTGCCAGAATTGGATAACTGTTGATGTTCCTACTTTTGTTCATATTTCAAAGTAATTTGTTTTTGTTTCTTTAAAAAATCCTTTCACTCTGCCCAAGTTGAAAGTGAATTTGTGAGGGCTTTGTTTCAAATTTTATCATCATTAATAAAATGTTATTTTGTTTATCCATATTATATTTTTACCTTTTTGCTTTATTTCTGAAAAAAGGTAACATAAAAAACCAAAAAATAATAATAATGTAATGATCACCTTTATCTACATGATACTTGCACTTTTTGTTCATATTCTAAAATCAAACATAAATCATTGTGCAGATTGATTGTTAAACCCATTGAAAACAATGACCCTATGCCCTCTCCCAACTTTGAGTTCCCTGTGTTTGGAGTTGAAGAAGAAGATATTGAGGAGATTCCAGATGAAATTTCTCGGTTGCTTGTGCACGAGGAAAAAACCATTCAGCCCCATGAAGAGCTAGTGGAATTGGTTAATTTGGGTTCAGATGATGATATAAAAGAAGTCAAGATTGGGGCACTGCTTCAGTTAGATGTTAAGAAGAGGATTGTGACATGTTTGCTTGGTCCTATCAAGACCAAGCCTGGTCTTGATACTGAAATTGTGGAGCACCATTTACCATTGAAGCCTGAATGTCCACCTGTGAAGCAGAAATTGAGAAGAACTCATCCCGACATGGCTATGAAGATCAAAGAGGAGGTTCAAAAGCAGATTGATACTGGTTTTCTTGTGACTTCTGAGTATCCTCAATGGGTGGCCAATATTGTGCCTGTTCCAAAGAAAGACGGAAAAGTCCGAATGTACGTCGACTATAGAGATTTGAATAAAGCCAGTCCAAAAGATGATTTTCCATTGCCACACATTGATATGTTGGTAGATAATACTGCTAATTTCAGTATCTTTTCTTTTATGGATGGCTTTTTCGGTTATAATCAAATAAAGATGGCACCCGAGGATATGGAAAAAATAACAATCATTACACCCTGGGGAACATTCTGTTACAGAGTGATGCCCTTCGGTTTGAAAAATGTTGGTGCAACGTACCAGAGAGCTATGACTACTTTGTTCCATGATATGATGCATAAAGAAATTGAGGTCTATGTGGATGATATGATTTGTAAGTCGAAGACTGAAGAAAATCATATTGAGTACTTATTGAAGTTGTTTCAACGCTTGAGAAAGTTTAAGCTCCGTTTGAATCCTAATAAATGTACTTTTGGTGTCCGTTCTGGAAAATTGTTGGGCCTTATTGTCATCCAATAAGGCATTGAAGTTGATCCTGGTAAAGTTAAAGCTATTTAGGAAATGTCTGCGCCTAGAACAGAGAAACAAGTAAGAGGATTCCTGGGACGTTTGAATTATATCTCCCAATTTATATCCAATATGACTGCCACATGTGCGCCGATCTTCAAGCTTCTCCGCAAAGATCAGAGTTGTATATGGACAGAGGATTGTTAGAAAGCTTTTGAAAGAATTAAAGAGTATCTGCTTGAACCTCCGATTTTGTCTCCTCCCGTGGAAGGAAGACCTTTGATCATGTATTTGACTGTGCTAGAAGAGTCTATGGGTTGTGTTCTGGGTCAACAAGATGAATCTGGTCGAAAAGAGTATGCCATTTATTATTTGAGTAAGAAGTTCACCGATTGTGAGTCTCGGTATTCAATGCTTGAAAAGACATGTTGTGCTTTAGCTTGGGCTACCAAGCGCCTCCGCCAGTATGTGTTGAATCATACGACTTGGTTGATATCCAAAATGGATCCAATCAAGTATATCTTTGAAAAGCTTGCTCTAACTGGGAGGATTGCTCGTTGGCAAATGTTGTTGTCAGAATATGATATCGAGTACCGAACTCAAAAAGCAATAAAAGGAAGTGTTTTGGCTGACCATTTGGCACACCAGCCAATTGATGATTATCAACCTATCAGGTTTGATTTTCCTGATGAAGATGTGATGTATCTAAAGGTTAAAGATTGTGAAGAACCATTACCTGATGAAGGGCCTGAGCCTGGATCCCGTTGGGGTTTGATTTTTGACGGAGCTGTTAATGAGTATGACAATGGTATTGGGGCAATAATTGTTACTCCTCTTGGTTCTCATATTCCATTCACTGCAAGGTTAATGTTCACTTGCACAAATAATGCGGCTGAGTATGAAGCATGTATTATGGGCTTGGAAGAAGCCATTGATTTAAGAATCAAGATTCTTGATGTATATGGAGATTCAACCCTAGTGATTAATCAGATTAAAGGAGAATGGGAGACACGTCAACCTGATTTGATTCCTTATCGAGATTATGCAAGGTTGTTAACTTTCTTCAATAAGGTTGAGTTTCACCATGTACCCAGAGCAGCAAATCGAATGGCAGATGCTTTAGCCACTATATCCTCCATGATTGTGGTGAATCGGTGGAATGATGTGCCCAAAATCGATGTTATGCGGCTTGATAGGCCAGCTCATGTATTTGCGGTTGAAGAGGTTGTTGATGATAAACTGTGGTATTATGATATTAAATGCTTTCTTCAAAATCAAGAGTACCCACTTGAGGCATCCAAGAAAGACAAGAAGACTTTGAGAAGACTGGCTGGTAGTTTCTTCTTGAATGGTGATGTGCTGTATAAAAGAAATTATGACACGGTCTTGCTTAGATGCGGGGATAGACACAAAGCAGACATGTTGATGAAAGAAATTCATGAAGGATATTTTGGTACCCATGCCAATGGGCATGCAATGGCAAAGAAGATGTTGAGGGCAGGTTACTATTGGCTAACAATGGAGTCTGACTGTTGCAAATTTGTGAAGAAGCGCCATAAGTGCCAGGTTTATGCTGACAAAATTCATGTGCCTCCAACTCCTCTCAATGTTATCTCTTCTCCATGGCCTTTCTCCATGTGGGGCATTGATATGATTGGAATAATTAAGCCTAAAGCGTCGAACTGGAACCATTTCATATTGGTGGCTATTGGCTATTTTACCAAGTGGGTTGAAGCGACATCATATGCCAATATGAGCAAGCAAGTGGTGGTCTGGTTTATCAAGAACCAAATCATCTGTCGGTATGGTATTCCGAGCAAGATTATCACTGATAATGGGTCGAATCTGAATAAAAAGATGATGAAGGAATTATGTGATGAGTTTAAGATTGAGCATTATAATTCTTCTCCTTACAAACCTTAGATGAATGGAGTTGTTGAAGCTGCTAATAAGAATATCAAGAAGATTGTTCAGAAGAGGGTTGTTACATACAAGGATTGGCATGAGATGCTCCCTTTTGCTTTACATGGATATCGTACATCCGTTCGCACTTCAACAGGGGAAACTCCTTTCTCTCTTGTTTATGGTATGGAAGCAGTGCTCCCAGTAGAAGTTGAAATCCCTTTTATGAGAGTTTTGATGGAAGCTGAATTGTCTGAGGCTGAATGGTGCCAAAGCAGATATGATCAGTTGAATTTGATTGAAGAGAAAAGAATAAAGGCCTTGTGTCATGGCCAATTGTATAAACAGAGAATGAAGAAAGCTTTTGATAAGAAGGTTCGACCTTGTGTGTTCAGAGAAGGCGACCTCGTCCTCAAAAGGATCTTGACTTCTACAAATGATTCTAGGGGCAAGTGGACTCCTAATTATGAAGGCCCATATGTTGTTAAGAGAGCCTTCTCTGGCGGTGTATTACTTCTTACAACTATGGATGGTGAAGAGTTTACTCGTCCTGTGAATGCTGATGCAGTCAAGAAATACTTCGCCTAAAAAATAAAAAGAACAGCTCGCTAAGTTGAAAACCCGAAAGGGCAGCTTAGGCAAAAATGAGTGTCTCGGTGGGCTGAAAACCCGAAAGGGCGGTCCAGGAAAAAATTAGAGACAAAACAGAAATAATCATCTTGGTAGATTGAAAACCCGAGAGGGAAATCTAGGAAAAAGTTAGGGATTATGGCAAGTAACTGCATCTGACCAGTCTTGATCATTTGAAAGAAACATTGTCTATCGAGGATTCTGCTTCAATCATCCACATCTGAAGTTTTGAGCACAAGGGAATTCAAAGTTGTTAGGGAGAATAGTGGGCATTGTATTTCAATGTAACCCTTTCCTGTATTTACCATTTTTCAAACTTTGTAATGATCCATGGAGTTACGCCATTTGCGAACTTCCATTCTATTAATAAAATTTGGGCCTTTGTCCCTTTGTTTGCAATTCTTATTTTGTTTTTGTTTGCAAAATTTCATTTATTGCTGATGATGATTTTTGAAACAAAATGTGAATAATTGATTTAAATTTTTGAATATTATAAAAACATTTTTCTTTGATTTATGAATATAAAAAAGAATGTCAGCGGATATTCCAAGAA
The DNA here is from genome assembly GCA_022829125.1 of Lathyrus tuberosus. Lineage (NCBI taxonomy): Eukaryota > Viridiplantae > Streptophyta > Magnoliopsida > Fabales > Fabaceae > Lathyrus > Lathyrus tuberosus. The sequence goes on along the minus strand of JALAZF010000274.1, from coordinate 6,273,709 downwards.
TGGCAGGATCAATGTTTTCCTCAGCAGGGTTCGTTCTCGCTCCTTTGGCAGAATTTATTGACAGATCCCCAGTAGAGTTTGTTGATATTTCCTTAGCAGAACTTGTTCCTATGAATGTGATTAGTTGTTGACAAGGTGACAGGTTTGTTATGATAGGCTGAATTCATAAAGTCCAATGCTGTTTGGGTTCGTTCTTCACTCGGAGTTTTACCCTCTAGACGTGTTGTTGTTGCTTTGGATGTCCCCAAACAGAGAGCGATGTTATTCTCTTCTAAGAAGCATTGACGTGGTGATCACTTGTCGTGTTTCATCAAGTCCAAGATGTTTTTCTCTCTAGGTTGTTCTACCCAGGGATTTATCCTTGATGATTCTCCAACGGAGGCAGTATATTATCAATTCCAATCATAAAGCAGTGAGGTTAATTTCTCATTTCCCCCTGCAAGTCCAAGATGTACTTCTCTCCGGATTGTTTTTCAGAGATTTATCCTCCTAGTGAAGATTATGCATCACTATTATGGCTATTCCCCAGTGAAGTCGTTCATGATAACTATATTCAAGGAATATTGATATACTAGTCACCTGTTGGATTTTCTCTCATTCATGATGAGTATTGATCTAAAATCCCCATAGCTTGACCTTTTGTTGTTTTCCCAGCAAGTCCAGGATACTTTGCTCAGAATTGGTTAATCCTCTGAGAGTGTTCTCGTATCTCCAGCAGATCTGCCTTGTTTTCCCAGTAGATTTTTTGCGTAGATGTTTATATGTCTACAATCCCCAGCGGATTCATTATTTTTCCGCAGCAGATCTCTTCATCTTTTGATAGAAGTTTCTGTGAATTTTTGTTATCCCCAGGAAAGTTAGAAAGTTTGTGTTGTTGTGATTCCCTAACAGCTTCTTGCCATCCTCAAAGTAGAGTTTTTGTTGTTATCCTCTTTGTGGATCGTTGATGTTAGAAGATTAATATTTGGGTTTCTCCCCAAGGAGTATCTTCATTTCTCCAGCAAGATTTAAGCCTTGTAGTAGGATTTATTTTCCTTTGATGACTTTTATTTATCTCTTGCAGGATTTCTTCAGCTAAATCCCTAGCAGAGTTGCTAATGATATCTCCATCTTGTTGAGATTAGCCGAGTATTCAGTGGTGTTGTGATGTTTGTTCACCCTCAGTTTGTCCTTATGTGTGTTTTGTTAGCATATTCATACTCATAAGCATCGCATGCGCATTCATTTGTTGTGCATAGCATATTGTTGTTGCATTTTGCATTTGTGTTGGTGCTTCTTTGCTCTCTGGTGGTGTTATCCCCGCAGAGCGCGTGTGTCCTCTCTTCATTTAGAGTGTTGACCCGTAAGCAGAAAATGCCTATCTTTGTTAATTCCCCACTGAGTTTATTTCTCGTGGAAGATTTTGATTCAGTTTCCTCTCCAGCTCATTATCTGTATAGATTTAATCCCCAGTTGAGATATATCCTCCTCGGGATGAGTCTTGTTTGACCGTTTCTCTCCAACTTGTTCTTGGATTGAACTTCGGTCCCCTGCAACATTTATTTGCATATCCAGGCTGTGAAACCTAGATTGAGAGTGCATTTATTTTGCACCTTTGAGGATTCTACACCCTTCAGCTGAAATCTGCGTATGATTCCCCTTTTGGAAGGTTCAATACGGTTTCGCGGAATTCCTTTATTTGAGAAGCCTGAGGCGATGCAGTTAATACCTTTTGTGACTCCAATGAATGGTAAGTCTCTTCGATTTGATGGGATAGTTCGTTGTTGAGATTTTGGGACTCCAATGAATGGTAAGTATCTTCGGTTTGATGGGACAGTTCTTTGTTGAGATTTTGTGACTCCAATTAAGGGTAAGTCTCTTCGGTTTGATGGGACAGTTCGTTGTTGAGATTTTGTGACTCCAATGAATGGTAAGTCTCTTCGGTTTGATGGGACAGTTCGTTGTTGAGATTTTGTGACTCCAATGAATGGTAAGTCTCTTCGGTTTGATGGGACAGTTCGTTGTTGAGATTTTGTGATTCCAATGAATGGTAAGTCTCTTCGGTTTGATGGGACAGTTCGTTGTTGAGATTTTGTGACTCCAATGAATGGTAAGTCTCTTTGGTTTGATAGGACAGTTTGTTGTTGAGATTTTGTGACTCCAATGAATGGTAAGTCTCTACGGTTTGATGGGACAGTTCGTTGTTGAGATTTTGTGACTCCAATGAATGGTAAGTCTCTTCGATTTGAGGGACAGTTCGTTGTTGTGATTTTGTGACTCCAATGAATGGTAAGTCTCTTCAGTTTGATGGGACAGTTCGTTGATGAGATTTTGTGACTCCAATGAATGGTAAGTCTCTTCGATTTGATGGGACAATTCGTTGTTGAGATTTTGTGACTCCAATGAATGGTAAGTCTCTTTGGTTTGATGGTACAGTTCGTTGTTGAGATTTTGTGACTCCAATGAATGGTAAGTCTCTTCGGTTTGATGGGATAGTTCGTTGATGAGATTTTGTGACTCCAATGAATGGTAAGTCTCTTCGGTTTGATGAGACAGTTCGTTGTTGAGATTTTGTGACTCCAATGAATGGTAAGTCTCTTCGGTTTGATGGGACAGTTTGTTGTTGAGATTTTGTGACTCCAATGAATGGTAAGTCTCTTCGGTTTGATGGGACAGTTCGTTATTGAGATTTTGTGACTCCAATGAATGGTAAGTCTCTTCGGTTTGATGGGATAGTTCGTTGTTGAGATTTTGTGACTCCAATGAATGGTAAGTCTCTACGGTTTGATGGGACAGTTCATTGTTGAGATTTTGGGACTCCAATGAATGGTAAGCCTCTTCAGTTATACGGGACAGTTCGTTGTTGAAGTTTTCTACTCTGATGGATGGTTAGTCTCTTCGGTATGCTAGAGATAGTTCATTGTTGAGGTATTGATTTTCCCTAGTGGAGCCTTGTTGTGCTAAGTCTTCCCTGTTGAGTTATATCCTTGTTGTGTTGTGGTTTATTTCCATATACAGTTATCCCCAGTTTGAATCTTTTCCTCAGATGAGTCCCAGTAGTTGTGCGGTATGTTCCTCGGCTAGTTAGTGGTCTCTTGTGATATGTTTCCCCGATGGAGTTTCTTTCTCCCGTTCTTCTTTTTTGTTTATCTCCTGTGGCATATTCTCCCCACAGTGGTCTTATGTCTGCATATCATTTGCATAATCATGACATTTTTCTGATCTCTTAGGGCCAAAAATCGGGTTTCTTGTTATATTTAAGTCTCTTCTATCACGTCGAGACAAAGATGTCAATCTTCTTATCTCCGGATTGAAGAAACTTAAATAGGGGCAGCTGTAATACCCTAATTTTTTACCCTAAGATTCTTTGTTGTCCTCTTGCATCTCATACCACAAACAAGATCACACATTTGGTTCCCTCTTTTGTAGAATTGTTCCTTGCAGGGATCTTTGCGTTTGTGCGTGTTTGTTAGTTGTTTTATTGCTAAATTTGTTTATGCTTACTAACCATTAATTAAAATCCCAAAATATTTTGTTTTCTTTCACTAACATTTTCAGGGGAAGAACAGGTTAAAAATACCAAAACAACAGCCCCGCAGCTCGAATGAATTTCATCTGAATAAAGTCAAAGTTGATCGCAAATAATTCAAAAAATTATCTGATCAAGAGTTTCCAAGTTTTAATTAATTATTATTCAATAGACTCCAAGGTTCATGTGTTTATTTCCATGCCTTCTTTGACAAGCAAAAGAATCGAGCCGAACCACAGCAGTGTACTAAAAAAGGCATTTATTTTCAAAATTTACACTAAGTAACCGGTTACCCTGTGGTGAGTAACTGGTTATCCTCGTGAAATTTTGAAAAATGGCAGCAAATTCAAATTTCAGTAATTTGGCACCAATATCAGCCCTTGACCACATTTGGAATATTCTAGGCCACCTCATTTTAATTCCCCTACATCTCTTTGATCATTTTCCACCATGCACCTTCACTAATCACCACTCTTTTGATAATTCCCTCCAAATTTGAATTCCAATCCTAATTTTGATCATCCAAACCTAATTCCAAACCACCAATTTTCCCAAGCCTAAACTCTATAAATAGAGGCTTCATTTCATTCATTCTACAAGCTTTTGATAGCCAAAAAACCTCTTGCAATTTCTCTCCCCAACCACAAATTTGACTAAAGCTCACTTTTCTTCTTTTGAAAGTTAACAAGAATTCACATTGAATCTTGTTCAACTTTGAGCTTATCCTTCATCCAAACTTATTTTCTTCATCAATTCTCATAGATCAAGGCTTTGGTATTTGGATCTTGAAGCAATTTGCAGGAATTTTCAGATTTGAAGTGGTAATTCATCTTTCACCATTGTTGAAGCTTCATCTTCATCTTCTATAATGTAGATCTTTGGAGATCTTTGATACTTGATCCTTTGGATCTTGTAATTGTGTTTAATTACTGGTTTTCACTGTTATTTTACTTTAAATTTCGTGCAATTTCAGTTCCATGATCACAAAGTGTTTGTAAAAAGTTTTGAAAGTGGATCATGCTGAATTTTGCACAATTTTCTGCATTCTGGTGCAGAGTAACCGGTTAACGTCTGGTGAGTAACCGGTTACTCTGTGTTAATTTTGAAAATCTGTGCTTATTTTGAACTAAGTAACCGGTTAACATCTGGTGAATAACCGGTTACTTCGAAACAGAATGCATATTTTGCCTTATTTTTGGGGCTGTTTTGGTTTTTCTTCCTTCTTCTTCCCCTTTCTTCTTGTTTTAGCCTTGAAATGCATTGTTGAGATTAATTTCTCTTTAATTTCAATGGACTTTGGATATGGTTAGAGTAATTAAATATTCATTAGTTCAAATCTATCTTTTAATGAATTGTTGAATTCATTTGAGGTGCTTTGAATTAGTGATATGTTTTCACACTTAAACTTATCAATTAAAAGTGATTGAACTTGAAGATGAAAGGTTCTTGACTTTGTAATTCAATTGGCCTTCTCTTCATCTATTTCCTTTTTTATTTTGATCGATGAAAGTCTTATGGATCTTATAATTTCTTTGTTGAATTCTTGATCAAGATTAGATCGGTACCTATTTTCTTTTCGTGCAGTATTGCTTCCGGATGACGATCTACATATCGTTCATCTAGCATGCATTAGCACAAAGATCTATTGACAGGCCTCATTGTAGGGTAATTACTCCGTAAATTACTCGGCGATTGCTTAACATAGCGCAACATTTGTCCCTCTTTATCCAATTCAGAATTTGAACTTTCGTGGTCTGGACCTTGATTGGTCGCGTCAACCCAATGGTGATTGATCTTTTGTATTAGGTTCAAAATCTTTGAAGCTTGTTGTTGTAGAGGCTTTGATTCTATCAATCTTCTAACAATTCTTCATTAACCTTAACCTAAGTACATTGTTTAATCAATATAGTTCAAGACGCGGAATGGAATAATCGGTGAAGGCATATGGCACTAGAGCTTTGTGCTACTAACCACTAACTTCTAACTTCTTTACTTTTCCTTCTCGCTCCCTATCTCTCTTTTTTTTTATGCTTTATGCCATTTATCATATCATGTTTATGTTTATGTCATTTTTCTTTTGTCCACTTGGACCATATTATCTTGTGCTTTGTTTTTCTTTTGTCCATTTTGGACTCAAAAACATTTATAAAGGATTAAACCACTAAAAGACTTGTGCTCTTAATTGTTGGACTATGGCCACTATCCCTTGCTTTGGAGGACCTATACTCTTGATTATGGACGTATGGACTTAGAGTTAGGATCTTAACCTATTGCTTGGAAGTTTGTGATGGAAAACCATGGATTTTGGATACTTGGAGTCATTTTTTGAAGACTTATTTTGAATCAAAACCAAATCAAAAGGGAAAAAAATGCTTATGCTATGGAGCTTGTCCATGTGGTTAGATCTTTCTTATCCTTAGCTCTTATTTATGCACTAGGATAGTCACTTCTTCTCCACCCCTTCTTTAATTTTCAAAATCTCCTCTCTTTTTGAAAACCTTCTTGTTTTCAAACTTAAAACCGCTTTCATAATAAAACCTTGACTTTGGTCAAGTGATTTTTAAGCTTTGTTTTCTTTAATAAATGTCAATCAATATTAACCATATTTTGACAATTTCATAAAAACATAAAAAATACAAAAACTCATCAAATTTATTTTGTGTGCTTTGTGCACTTTTTCTTTTAAACTTTTTCATAAGTTTAGACATGATTCATCTCTTTAAGCGGAATTATTCGCTTGGAAATGACGACTTGTCTTTACACTTAAAATCAACCAAAACAAACAAATTTTTATTCTTTGTACCATGAACTACGAGGTTTTGATCCTACATTGCACATCGTGCGTACGTAGGCATGAGGCGATAAGTCTCTCCAAACACAAAAATATTAAAAAATACTTCTCTTCTCATCTCTCCCAATCTCTTTCAAGCAAACCATTTTCAAACCAAAAAGCATGAATACATCAAAGGGCTCCTATAGAGTACTATAGATGTATTGGGTGCGTAAAACCTTCCCTTTGCATAACCAACCCGCCTTACCCATTTCTCTTTGTCTTTTTTAGCTTTTTCCTTTTTAGACTTCTTAGGATTTATTCGCTCTTTTTTCCTTTTCCTTTGTGGAATAAATAAAAGCGCGGTGGCAACTCTGTTTTCCTTGAGTTAAGTTAATCAATAGCTTACACTCACAAATTTTACCGCTACACCTATCTCTCTTTATTTTTTATGCTTCGTGTCATTATATCATATGTTTATGCTTCCGCAATTTTTCCTTTATCCATTGGACACATGTTTATGCTTCCGCAATTTTTCCTTTGTCAGTTGGACACATGTTTATGCTTATGCCTTTTTCTCTTTGTCCACTTGGACCAAAAACATTAATAAAGGCCAAAACCTCTAAAAAAACTTGTGCTTCTAATCTTGGACTATGGTTACTATCCTTTGCATCGGACATGGAATTTTGCACCTAGACCTTGGACTTCAATTCTATTCTTGGATCCTTGAACTTAGAACTATGACCTTTTCCCTTTGCTTTGGAATTATGGTTCGAAGACTTTGAAGCCTTGTGCTTTTTCTTGGTTTATGGTGAAGACAACTACATTTGTGGTTAGATCATTCTTATCCTTAGCTTTTACTTTATGCTTTAGGATAGTCACTTCTTCTCCACCCATTCTTCAAATTTCAAAACTTTCTCCCTTTTTCAAAACTTTCTTGTTTTCAAACTATCACCTCTTTCATAATCAAACCTTGACTTTTTCAAGTGATTTTACTCTTTTTCTTTTCATTTCTTAACAAATGCTAAACTACATAAGCATGTTGACACCTTTTTCAAAAGACTTTAAAAAACACCAAACACATCAAACTTTTTTTTGTGCCTTATGCACTTTTCCTTTAAAACTTTTTCATAAGTTTATACATGATTCATTTCTTTAAGCGGAATTATTCGCTTGGAAATGACGACTTGCCTTTACATTTAAAATCAACCAAAACAAACAAATTTCATTCTTTGTACCACGAACTTCGGGGTTTTGATCCTACATTGCACATCGTGGGTACGTAGGCATGAGGCCACAAGTCTCTCCAAACACAAAAATCTTAAAAACAATTTCTCTTCTCATCTCCTCAATCTCTTTTCAAACAAACCTTTTTCAGACAAAAAACGTAGATATTTCAAATGGTTCCTATAGAGTACTATAGACGTTTTGGGTGCTAACACTTTCCCTTAACGTAACCAACCCCCTTACCCAGTCTCTGTTCACTTGTTCTTGTTTTTAGAGCTTGTGTAGGTTTTGTTCGCTCTTTTTCCTTTCCTTTTGGATAAAATAAAAGTGCAGTGGCAACTGTTACTTTATGAGTTAAGTTAATCAATAGCTTACACTCACGATTTTTCCGCTACACGTGTCCAGGTACTCCGTATAATTCGCAGTTTGGAGCTACAGCAGCCACGGTGGCTGCGGGTGTTATGGTCAAGTTATCAATCTTTTGAATAAGGGCATCTACCTTAGCATGGACATGATCAAGGCTACTGATTTCATACATTCCACCTTTTGTTTGGGACTTTTCCACTGGAGTTCTTTCACCTCCCCATTGGTAATGGTTTTGAGCCATACTTTCGATGAGTTGATAGGCTTCGTCGTATGGTTTGTCCATAAGTGTACCACCAGCGGCGACATTTATTGTCATTCTTGTATTGAACAATAGACCATTGTAAAATGTATGGATGACTAACCAATCTTCAAGACCGTGATGCGGACACATCCTCATCATGTCTTCGTATCTTTCCCACGCATCGTAAAGAGACTCAGTATCTTTTTGTCGAAATCCATTAATTTGGGCTCTCAGAATAGCTGTTTTGCTTGGTGGAAAATATCGTGCTAAGAAGACATTCTTCAACTCTTCCCACGTAGTAACGGAGTTGGATGGCAAGGATTGCAACCAAGCCCAAGCTCTGTCTCTTAATGAGAAAGGAAAAAGACGTAGTCTTATCGCATCTGGAGTTACACCATTTGCCTTCACCGTGTCTGCATACTGCACAAACTTGGTCAAATGTTCATTGGGATCGTCCGTAGGATTTCCGAAAAATTGATGTTGTTGTACGGCTGACAATAACGAGGGTTTCAACTTGAAATCTTTTCGATTGATAGCAGGGGCAGCAATGCTGTTTTGTGGTTCTTGCTGAGACGGGGTAGCATAGAACTTAAGAGGATGGTTCTGTGGTCCTTCGACCATGTCTGGTTCAGTTTCAAATTCTGATTTAGGAAAAGGAATTTCGTGTTTTAAACAGCATTCATTGATTCGTCGTCTTTCGTTAAGAAGACGCTCAGGTTCGTCTGTTGGTTTCGTTAGGTCCTCGCCTTTTGAGCGAGTACTTAGCATACAACCGGCAAATTAGAGAATAAAATTTGTTACCTTAGTCTATACAGAGCAACAAAGGAATCACAATATTGACTAAATCAGTCCCCGGCAACGGCGCCAAAAACTTGATCGCGACTTTATGAGTCTATCGGGTATACTAACTGCAAGCGCACAGTCTAATCGCGTAGTTTTAAAAGATATCGAACACACAAGGACTGATAATCAAACTAATGTTATCTGATTGTTACTATATTTAGATAAGGCAATGATTAATCTATGATCTAAGAAATAACGGGAAATAAATTTGGATTTAAGAGAAATATTCAAATACGGGACGCCGGTATGTAATTCCTTTCTACTTCGGGGATTCAAACAGTCATTGGCATACTTTAATTGTTAAAACATTTATCTGTAGAAAACATTAATTTGAAAACCTTTGTCTCACACTCTCGTGTTTATTGACTCTGATTATATTCTTAAATAAAAATGCTTGCTCTCGCTGTCTCATTTAAAATCTAAAAATACTTTTTGGAAATTAATGAAGACTAATTAATTTTAAAGTGCTCTCCCTGTGTTTAGAATTAATGTTTGATTACTACTATCCGGTTAAAACCTCAAACTCTCGCCTTGTTAATTTTACCCTTTGTTTGCTTTTATTCTCGTAACAAACAGTATTGAATTAATTATTTAGAAACCAAAACGAGATAAACAGTTTATAAGTATTTTATGCCAATAAGTTTTCGAACCCCTTCCGTCGATAATCCTTACATACCGGAATCAAGGAAATTAGCTGGACATATTAATGAGTACAAACATACAAAAGCAGAAGCAGTAAAGGATCAATTCATGCATGGTTATTGAAAATAAAAGTAATTCTATTAATTAAATAAGAACCTGGAAATTAAATTGAACTGGAATTAAATAGATCTTGAAGTTAGCAATCCTCCACAAGTCGGTAGGATTTTTGCTTCGCCGAATGATAAAAACTTAAACTAAATAATCTAACTAGAGTACAATAGTTCCCCGGTGTAGGAAACTATTGCTATTTAGGTGAATGAAAATAGAACGAAAAACAAGACTGAAAAAACTCTGAACGTAAAGGAATTTCTGCAGCAAAAAGAAGGCCCCCCTCGCGTTCCCAGCTGCCTTCAACTTATAGTACTCAGCAGGTTTAGTGGGAGAGAAAAATTAGGAGATGGAAGTTTGAGTCGATGAAATCGGAGTGACTTGGTTGAGTTGAGAGATTTCCGGGAGACTTGAGACTGAGTTAAAACGTGGGATCAGTTGCAGAGTGCTCCACGCTGTAATAATTAAATTAGTAAAATAAGTTGTGCCAGTCGCCACGTAATGTGTGACGATGGTCACACTTTGCCGGGCTTGTTACGGTCGCCACAGAAGTGTGACGGTCGCCACACTCTTCTGTGTGCAATTCTCCATATTTTTCTGTCTTCTGTCTTCTATTTCCTCTTTCTTTCCTCATTTTATCTTCTTTTCTCATGCAAGCTTTGTGAAATGAAATACCTGAAAATAGGCTCGAACACTCGCAAAATAAAGCGTAAATAACGAAAAATGATAAAATAATTTAATGTAAATCAAGGTAAATATGTAATGTAATTTCACATTATCAGTTTTTATTCTCTATAAATTAGACAATTTCACTTTTTTTTCTCTAAATAATTTAGAATTCAATTAGATGTCTTATATTCGAATCTATATGTCTGTTTAACTATTAATTGAGTTGGATTAAAAGGACAACAATTTCTTATATTAAGTTTGTATTTATTTTGATAATCAGTGTAATTACTATCACACAGACGGTTAGAGTTTGATATGTTACTGTTTAAAGGTAAATTTTGCATAAAGGTAAATTTTAAATGAAATGTACTCGTGAGTTTACTATTATTCACGTATTGCCATATGTTGCCCCTAACTCGATTCGTGATAGCTGATGATTAAATAGACCATTCGATAGGTATTTTTTTGAACCAATAAATATTGAATTAATTCAAAAAAATAGATAATACAAAGGTGATCACAAAGGATCTAACCCTCCAAAAGATTATTACATCAATAGTAATGTTATGTACTTTCTATACTTCCTATTGCACCAACCCCTTTGAACTATCTTATCTATGATGTTATTTACAATTTCATCCTTTCCTATGTTTTGATCACTATTAAAGTAGTGAGAGTTCCTATACTGTCAGCAATGATACACGGTTTCTGCCAATGCAATTTTCATCAATCCAACCTTGTTGCTCTTACCCTTGCAGTAGTTACTCACCCACATCAGTTCCTCACTCAAATGCTTAGGCATATTGCACACTTGCATCCAATGAAGCACTTTCAACCAAATATAATTCATTATATTACATTCAAACAATAAATGGTCTATGTTTTCAGTGGCTTGACAATAGCATCACTTCTTGTCAGCCAGGATGCCCCAGTTTGCTAGTCTCTCCTTGGTGGCTAGCTTTCTATGGCAAGCAAGCCAAAGGCAAAGAGTAGCTCTAGGTCTAGCCTTGTTTCCAGCTATTATAGGGTACCAACTAACATTAGAATCATGGTTATAGCTACCTTTATAGACAATATAAATCTTGAACTTCCCCTCTATCTGGCTCTGGTTCCAATACCTCTGTACTATATGGATTTTCTTCCTAGCCTTCAATATGCCATTGAGAATCCAAGAAGAACTCTTAGCCACCTCCATATTCATCACATCCTTATTCTTTATGAAGTACATGTGCATCCATTTGACGCAAAGACAATCACTTTTCCTGCATAAATTCCACAACAGCTTCAGCATAGTAATTGAATTCCAAGTATCAAGGTTAAGGATGTTCAGGCCACCCTTATTTCTGGGTCGACAGACAGTATTCCAAGCCAGTGGCCTTTTTCTGCTATGAGTGGAACCATTAGTCCAAATAAAGGCCCTGCAAGCATTGTGGATTTTCCCTATCACACTTTTGGCAATAGGAAAGCATTGGAGCCAATAGTTTGATATAGAAAAGGCCACTGCATTAACCAGTTGCACTCTACGAGCTTGGCTTAATAATTTGGCACTCCAATGGTGGAATCTTTGCAAGATTTTTTCAATATGGGGGAGATAATGGTTCACTGATAGCTTTTTGCTTGTTAGGGGTGTCATACCCCAAATTTTGACCACCAAGATTTCCCATCATTGTTCAAATCAACATCACAATATGGATGTATTTTCATGCCTCATCAATCTCCTCAAAGATGATTGAGCATTGACCACAATCAAGAACTAGGGTTTCGAGCCCTCTCAGAGCATTTAGACAAAGGATCAATCAGGAAATGACATGATCTTCATCTTTTATAACCTCTTAAACATCCATAAAGGATCAATAGAATCCTCACATCAAGAATCAAGCACAGAAGTGCAACATCCCAAGTGGATCAAGCCTCAAGATGGACAGTGTCACCAAATTAGGGTTTTGGCCGACCAAGGCCTCCAGATGAAAATTTTCTTCTGGGCATGAGCCAATGCTTCAAGGCATAACCCAAAATACTCCAAGGGACCTCATGAACCCAATCATCAAGTTAATTTAGCCTCAGGGGATGCATTCATCAAAAATCAGGAATTAGGGTTTCTTGACCTAATTCACCCTTAAGTTGACTTCTGCGACAAAACATGAGCCAAGACCTCAAGACATAATTTGAGGGCCTCAAGTACACTACATTGATCCATTTTCAACAATGGATTGATTCAAGAAGCTTGATTCACAAGTTTCAATTTCATCTGGACCACAATTAGGGTTTTGGGGAAAAAGTCAACTGCATCTTTGACTTTTGACCAAGACATGCTCCCAAACCTTGGGACATGATTCAACACACCCTATAACACCTATGGAATCTATCCATTAGGTTTGATTTAGGTCAAGGACTTGATGTCACAAAGGATCGAATAGTTTGAATTTCATCCGATAAAAAGTCAACTGTGCACAAAAATCAAGTTTGACTTTTTGGATTTTTTCACAAATATGGTTCCCCTAGGTCAGAAATAATTTTAATGTATGATATTGATCATCATTCATTAAGAAAAATAAAAAAAAAAGTAAGGTTTCTTGCAAAAGGGGCTAGAATAAGAAACCAAAATATTTCTAAGTTATGGAACAAAAGTGGTTTTGGTACACCATTTGCAAGGTCATAACTCCTAAACCACAAGGCCTTTTTCTTCCATTCAAAGCTCAAATGGAAGTCCATCTAACATACTTCAAAAGTTTCAACTACATCAAACTCCAATTCTTTATGGATTTTTAGTTATTGGCTGATCAAAATGACAAAAAAACATGAAAATGACACTTTTCCAAACTTAGTGAAAATATGCCGAAGTTACCAGCCTTGGACATCAATTTTCATGAGGATTTTTCAATTGGATTCAAAAAGTTTCAAGACAAACTATGATCACACATGTGTTGTATCATATGTGGGCTTTCTAAAAAGTACATGAGCCTCTCATAACTCAACCTGAGCAAGGAGATATGATCCCCTCAAAATCACCATTTCCAACTGTCCCAAGCAAGGCAGATATTGCATTTTTGCTCGATTTGGAAAATTTGGATAACTCCAAGCCTTGTCATCTATTTGGACACATCAGAGGATGAAATCCAAGGGGAATGATCTGATCCCAAAGCCTCCCAAGTTCAAGAATTTACATTAGGCTTGTCATCCCTAAAAAGGCTAAAAAGATGCCAAGACTCCAATTTTGTTTCCAAGCCTTTACTGGATGCATCAAGTTGGGATGAACTGAGCCTATTCCAACTGAATTCAGTCAAGACTTATCCCTGAACCAAAGCTACAAAGCCTGTGATCTAACCTCAAGTCAATGGCTAGAGGAGACTTGAGACTCCTTTTGATCCACAGGCCTGCCGCAATTACCACACATTATTGCTTGCAAAACAAACTTGCTCTACTATAAATAGAGCTCATTTGTGCTCAGTTCAAGTACACCAAAGCACTACAACACTTATTTTCCTCAAATTCTATCTTTCACCCCAAGTTTGCCTTCTAACACAAGTTACTATCGGGTTTTGAGATTGAGAGTGTTTCCAACCAAACCAATCACACACACACCTCATAAACATCATATGTAGGTGATCCAAACACTAACACAACATTTGGAACATCAAATTCATCAAGTCACCAGCCAGTTGCTCTTGTTCTTGACAGAGTTGCAGTTGAGGTGCCATATCAAGTTCCAGCTTATTTCAATCCAATCCAAGCATTCAAGCACATTCCTTGACACCAAAGGAAGCTGTCCAGATCATTGGAACACATCTGTCACACCTCTACCATTGAAGTCCAATCCTTCTTGCAGAGGTAAGCATCACAACTTGATCTTTTGAAATTATGCATTCCTTTGATGTCCACTGATCATAAACATCTCATACATGTTGTATATGTTGTGTTTGAACCAATTTGTCATGCAATTCTTGCCTGTACCATGAGATAGCATAGAACATGCAAAATTTGACCTATTTTGAAACCACTATCGGGTTTTAAAATAGGGACACTTCCTGAAAATTCCAAGGGCACCATTGAATTCCTCATGAAATTCTAGGTCATATGCACCTAAATTTGGTCCCAATCCATGGAGAAATGAGAAAGTTAGAGGCTTCATGCAAATTGCCAAAACTTGCCTTGCCTTGCCTTGGCCAGGCCTGAAAACTTGGCACCCCTTATGTATTTATGGGGTGGTTTTGATACACAGATATATCACCACCCCAGTGGTTGCGCGCGCATGTGTTTGTCTTAGAGGTCATGGGTTCAAACCCCTCCCAGACCTTTTTTGCTATTTTCTCATTTTTTGCTGTTTTTCAATATTTTCATGTTTTGTTAAATAATTCAAAAATTAATTTCTCTCTCTATTTTAATTATTTTTTACTGATAATTTTTCTGAAAATTCACAAAAATATTAAAATATTTTATTCCATAAAAATTTCGTAAAAATATTACTTAATTCATATAATTGATATTTTTCTAAAGAATTATGTTTTATTTGCTTAAAAACATTTAAAAACCTTTCTTTCTCTTGATTTTACAAAATTCAAATGATTTCTAAATCATTCCATGAATAAAACTTGATTTTTCAAACATTAATCCAAGGTCACAAATTGTTTTTCACACATGTTTGATAATTTTGATCATATTTATTGAATTTTTATTCAATTAAAATACATTTAAAAATCAAATTAGGGTTTTGAATCTTTTCACCCTCACAAATCTTTTTCAAACACTCATGGGCCTCTAATAGAGTGTAAGTCCCAACCCTTTTTCTTAAAAACCTTTTTGGGCCTCAGATATTGTATAAGTCCCGATACATTAAAAATCTCGGCGCGATCGCCAGTTTTTTAAACAAAAATAATCTAGGCCTAGCCTCGTGTTGTAAGTCCCATTCCTTTTCTTAAAACTCTTTTTTGGGCCTGTAATAGAGTGTAAGCCCCATCCCTTGTAAATACTAAACCATTTTGGGCCTCAGTCATTGTATAAGTCCCACAGTATTTTCAAAACCTTGGCGCGATTGTCGCCATTCAAACAAAATCTGGGCCTCTCCTCGAGCTGTAAGCCCCACCACTTATACAAAAATAAACCTTGGACCTCTCCTTGAGTTGTAAGTCCCAAGCCTCTGTAAAGTAGTTTCCCATTTGATCTTGTTTCAAATATGCAGTTGTTGTCAAAACTTTCTTTGTTTTTCTTGAACAACTAACCATACAGCTATGGAAGCTTGCTCACCTGTAAGTTTTTATCAGCTTTAAAATATATATAACTGTATTTCTGGAAGCTTGCACACCTGTAAGTCCTTCTTTCATATCCTTTTAAATACATGTCAAATATATATAACTGTATTGCTGGAAACTTACACACCTGTAAGTCCTTCTTTCATACCCTTTTACATACAGTCTATATATCTATACATATATACTTGCATATTATCCACTTAGAGTTTTCCTCGACAACTAGTTCAAGAACAAGGTAAAGCCAGTTGGTCTCTCTTTTAACAGTCAAAACTAGATCCCCATAGGATTTTCAGATACAGTCTTGCCTTCTCTTGGGCTTATACAATATGGAACAAAGAGAAAGGCATTATTCTTCGTGAAACTTTTCTCAGACTGTCACCCCTAGAAATTGTCAAAGGACTTCTACTCCCCGGAGGTGATTTATTCTCGGTGAATGACATCTCTTGAATTTCTTCAAACCTCAGAACTTTTCACTAAATGAATTATTCTTGGTGAAACTTTTCTTGAACTTTTCTTTGGTTTGGGACCCACGGGCTTCTTAAAAGCATTCCCCGCATCCTCTTGGGCGTTTTACAAGGACCCTCAGGCCTCTTAAAGGTTCTAATGCCTCCTCTTAGGCTTAATACAAGGACCCGACGACCTCTTAAAGGTATAGAAATAGAACCTAGTCATCCTTTGCTAGAGCAGTCCTTCCATTGAGTATAAACCTCAGACTAATTTAAGGGTTGACTCTCATCCCTTAAAAACAACCGCCTCCTCTTGGGCATTGTACAAAGATAAACCCAGTAGACTTAGACAGTCTTAACCCCTATTGGATCTCAAAGACATTCTCAAGTTCCTTACAAACACCAGAGAAATGTTGATCATTCGATCAATCTACAGCTGAGTTAACCTCCCTAGATTTTAAAACTCAGCCTTTCATCCTTAATTTCCCCAGTCGGGGTCATCTTATCATCAGTATACACTATCCCAAATCAGAACCTCAAGGAATCTGATACCTCAACTCTTCTGTAATCCCCAACAAGAGTTAATTCCCCAACTTGGACCTGCCTCTGGATCTCAATAATCCTCAGCAGGAGTCAGCCTCCTCTTAGGCTTTGTATAATGATCTCTTTCATTGTTTTTACCCAGCGAAAATAGCCTCCTCTTAGGCTTTGTATAATGATCTCTTCCTTTCCTCAGCATAGTTAGCCTCCTCTTAGGCTTTGTATAATGATTTTCCCCAGCTGAGTTATCTTTTTCAGACTCTCTTGTTGAGTAAATTTCCTCTCTTTTCAGACTCTCTTGTTGAGCCAATCACTTTTTTAACACTCTCTTGTTGAGTCACCTCACCTTTTTAACACTCTCTTGTTGAGTCAATCACCTAAAAACACTCTCTTGTTGAGTCGTTCCTTTTACCCTCAATCTTGGGCTTTGTACAAGACACATATAAACTTTCTACAGTAAAGTCAAAACCTCTTAAACCTCTGCATAGATATCCCCATGCGGAGTCGATTCTCCCTAGCCTTCTTTTAGGCTGTGTGAATAAATTTCCCTAAAACAGAGCCAGTCTCTTTTCAGCCTCCTCTTAGGCTTTGTATAATGATGTTCCTCAGCTTAGACAGTAAGTCTCATTTCAGCCTCAATCTTGGGCTTTGTACAAGACACCCATACTCTCAAGCAGAGTAAATTACTTCTTTCAACCTCAATCTTGGGCTTTGTACAAGACATATAAAAACTTTCCACAACAGAGTCAACATCTAGCCTCCTCTCAGGCTTTGTATAATGATATCCCCCAAAGAGACAGTCTTTTTTAGACTCAATCTTGGGCTTTTAACAAGACAGATAAGTACTCTCTTGTTGAGTCAGTCTTTTCCAGCCTCCTCTTAGGCTTTGTATAAGGATTTCCCCGGTGGAGTCAATCAACCTTTTAGCTACAACCTTGGGCTTTGATCAAGGCACACAAAAAACCAAAATCCCCTCAGAGGAAATCAAAATCTCTCTGTAGGAAGATCTTTCTCTATATATCACTTCAAAAATCAAAACAAACCTCCTCTTTCATCTAATTGCTGTAAGCGGCAAGCCTCTGGATTATTTACATCCACACCACTGTCCCTCTCCTAGCATGAAAGATTCCTAAGGAAAAATGGCATTGCTCTACAATGAGTTAAAGTTTTCTCCTTCAAGACAAATCCCTCATAAAGGAAATTATGGCATTGCTAGATTCTTACATCCCAGTTAAAGTAATTCTCCTTTATAACCAGTCACCCAATAGTTGTGATAAACAGACAAGATATCTCCTTTAGAGATGACAAATTCTCTCTCAGTCAAACTTTTAGCTTCAATCTTGGGCTTTGAACAAGACACAAATACTTCTTTCAGCTTCAATCTTAGGCTTTGAACAAGACACCAATTTTTTTTCCTTCTTCCTGTGGAGGGAACTACGATTGCTCTGATTTTCCTGTTTATCTTTAACGGGAATACGTAGGCATAAGATTGCGAAATCTTAGCGAGCACACCAAATCAAAACCATAGGTCCGGTACCTTCACACCAAAACTTTAGGTTTCATACCTTCATCATCATTTTCCTAAATTAGAAAACACAAACTCTCTCTCAACACTCCCAAAAAGAAGAAACTTTCCCATTTACGGACAAACACCATCAAGTAGAAAAACCAGTATATAGAAACAGTAAAATTGCTAATGACCTGAGGATAACCACATATAGGATGGGTAATTGACAACTCCCTATTGTATAACCTGACCCCGAACTCCCCGATCTCTCTTAGCGTTTGTTCAAGTTAAACATCCGCGTGGAAGGTTAATTTTAGATAGCTTCCCTTTCCCTTCCAGCTTCATGCGATAAATAAGAAATCAGAAAGTAGCACCCCACTCCTACCTTGCGGTGAGGAGAAACCCATGGCGATGAGGCGGTCGCGTCACCGAAAAAAATCGCACGCTACAGGAAAATGGCGACTCTGCTGGGGAGAATATTAAGTTTCTCTGTCTAAGACTAGGATAGAATTCCTAAGAGGTCTAGGTTGTTAGCAATCATACTTTATACTATATATATATATATATATATACTACTTTTCCTACTTGATATCCGTGTTTATTTTTCTGTCAATGGGACTGCGAGTGATGTCGCATCTGGAAAGTTTGAGAGATACCTAAGATAAGGGGTGGCAAAGATGGGGAAACTTGTAGGGAGTGAATCCCGTACAAGCGAACCTGGTAGACCACCAAATCAGGTGAGGGCCTGAAGGATTCTGCCTGTTGATCACGATCGTTGTTGAAAGCAGAGTTTTCCTATGTGGCGCCTGTGATCCTGAGGATTTTAGTAGGCTTTAAATTTATGACCACTTGGTAGTGCGGTAACTATCGGGAATAATTATCACGCGATACTACACTCAAATGAGATTACCTTAGGGTGCTACAGCTCGCTCGGGTGAACCAGCTTGTTGTTGTTATCTCTAGGGGGTCAATGATTTTGAGAATCTTAGGATTCGTTCTACAGGTACAAAATTGACCAGAATACAACCTTTGGGAATGGGTAGATCCATGACTCCATGCTCGTGACGATGAACTTTTCAACCCATATTTTTTCTTTATTTTTGTGTGCTGCATTCATACATTCATTTAAAAAACTTTTAAACAAAGAAAAATCTTCTCTTCTTATCCCTCCTTTTTTTAATTAAACTAAAACAAATGATTGCAAATATCAGAGAAAAGGATTGCGTTATGGATTTCGGTAGAAGAAAGACGCACAAGTACACCTTCAAGACTCCAAAGGTTGAGGATTTAAGGGGGCTGGCGAGGATGATTCCCAACCCTAATGCTTTCAGAGCTAAGCATGGAGGACTACTGTCTCTTTTAAGGATTCACGTAGTTGAAGGAATCCTGTCTACACTCATTCAGTTCTATGATCCGGTCTATCACTACTTCACATTCCCAGATTACCAACTGGCGCCAACGTTGGAAGAGTACTCTTATCTGACTAATCTACCTATCACCGATCAAGCTCTTTTTTCTGGACTGGAAGAAATTCCAAAGGATCAAGTCATTACGATAGCCATTTGTTTGGACGAATTAGAAGTTCGGGCTCACATGACCACCAAAGGAGGAATCCAAGGATTGCCAGCCAAGTTTCTGGTAAAGAAAGCCTTGTACTTTGCCAGTATAAGGAACGTAGCCGCTTTCGAGAACAACTTCATTCTACTCCCATAGAGGTTATTACTTTTTCCCAACATATATAACTTTGTTAATACCAACGCGGTTAAGATATTTCTGATTGGAAACCCCGTACCAACTCTGCTCGTAGACGCTTATCATTCTGTACACTTAAGGAATCTGTACAGCGGAGGAATGATCACGTGCTGTGTACCCTTGCTTTAAAAATGGTTCATTTCCCATTTACCCAAGTATGCTTCTTTTTGGGATCCCAAGAGTACTCTACGTTGGTCGCAAAGGATCATGTCTCTTACCAACTCTGACATAGATTGTCATGATATGATTTATGAGGGTATGGAGATCATTAACAGTTGTGGAAACTTCCATAATGTACCCCTCATAGGAACTAAAGGAGGAATCAACTATCATCCAACCTTGGTTCGCCGTCAACACGGATACCCGATGAGGCATATCACGCATAATGTTCATCTGGAAGGTCTTTTCTTCAGGGAAGGAGAAAATGACGCAACACTAAAGAAGGAAATAGTGCACGCCTAGAAACATGTTCACAAGAAAGGAAGAGAGGCTCTAGGAAGACCTAATTGTACCTCCATGGAGCCCTATCTCCATTGGGTGCAAACTAAAGCTCTCAAGCTGAGGATGCCTTACCCTCGCCAAGAATTTTTTCCATTAAAGGAATCTGTCCGTTATTTCATGTCTGACACGGAAAAACTCTAGGTCACTCTTAACAAAGTTCAACGTGAGAAGAACTCTTGGAAAAACAAGTACCAAACCCTCAACGTGGAGTGTACCAAGATTCAGGAACTGTTAGAAGAAAAGGATTCTCTAATTAAGATATTAGAGCAACATGCTGTAGAGAATCAAGAAGACCGAAGAAGTTTGCTCACTCCTTTCACCTAGCAAAGGACTGACAACCCGACAACGGCTAAAGAGCCCCGGTCAAAGAAGAGGAAGATATCAAAACTAGCATCTGAGCTCTCTTCAGAGAGGACTCAGGATCCTCAAGCTTAGTTATTTTCCTTACAGTACTTTTGTAAAATACTGTATATCCAATTCCGTAATCTTTGAATTCAATAAAACGGGTATTCCCCACTGTATGATATTTGCAATCTATTTGTTGGAGTTTTTTTTATTAAAGCTAAAAATATATAACTTTGCATTGGATTCATCATTCTCGCATAACGCGTCTTCTCATCCTCGAATCTCACGTTCGTCTCACGATTTTAGAGTCAAGCTGTCTCATTCGTACAATACTCGGGCCAATCGATAAAAGAAAATGGACGATCTCGAGGAAGAGAACAGAGAGCTAAGAGAAGAAATCGACCTCTAAAGGAAAGTTTGGAAAAGCTTCACAATGACATGCAATCTCTGGCAGCAGCTCAGAAGCAGTGTCAGCAAAATACTATAATCTCAGAGATTACATCTTCACATATCAGAGAGACACGGGAGAATCATCCTCGGTACAACATGCCTAAGGGTCGGCCCTCGGGTATGCCTCTCAACTACATCCCTGAAGGATACATTCCGCCGGTCACTGAAGACCAAGAAGCTGCAGCAAGAACCGCTGGGCCTGAAGGTTACAAACTTCGGGAAAGCGAAGACGGGGGGTTTACAATAGCAACTCCTGAAGGTTACAAACTTTGGGACACTGAAGCTCCGAGAGTCACCGCCATAATGACTATACCATAGCCGGTGGTACACACTGTTCTGGAAGGACAAATTCCGCAAGCCATTCCTGGCGGAAACAACGACATGTATGAAAGGATGAATGAGTTCCGAGAATAATTCTTGGAAATGCAGAAGGAACTGCATGCCATTCGCGGTCAAGATCTATTCGGAAAGGATGCCGCAGACCTCTGCTTGGTCCATAATGTAAAGATTCTGCACAAATTCAAGGTGCTTGACTTTGAAAAATACAAAGGCAACTCTTGCCCTCTAATTCATTTGGTGATGTATGCTCAAAAGATGTCAACTCATACAGAAAACCAACAGCTACTGATCCATTATTTCAAAGACAGTTTCACCGGTGTCGCACTCAAATGGTACATGGGTTTAAACCGCACTAAGATCAGCATTTTCAGAGATCTTGGGGGAGCCTTCATTCAGCAGTATAAGTATAACCTAGACATGACACCAGACAGAGATCAACTCAGAGCGATGTCGCAGAAGGGTAAAGAAACTTTCGAGGAGTATGCTCAGAGATGGCGTGAAATCTCTGCTCAGATTTGTCCCCCTCTTGAGGAAAAAGAGATGACAAAGTTCTTTTTGAAAACCTTAAGCTCAGTTTACTACGACCGAATGGTTGCAAGTGCGCCTAGCGACTTCACCGAAATGGTAAACATGGGAGTACGTCTTGAGGAAGCAGTCCGAGAGGGACGTTTGGTTAAGGGTACAGAATCATCAAGTAGTACTAAAAGACACGGTAGTGCTTTCCTAAAGAAAAAAGAGCAAGATATTGGTAATATCTCTCTAGGAAAGCAAAGGCGAAGGTATCAACCAGTAGCGGCAATAACTCCCGCTATCAACCTTGTGCCGACTCCGACTTATCAACCTCAAGGTGCTCAGAGCCAACCAAGTCAACAATAATATCAGCAAAGGACGCAATAGCCTCTTCAACAGGCTTGTCCACAGTACAATAATAATAGTGCAACACGGCCACCAGGGTTTGACCCTATACCCATATTGTACGCAGAACTGTTTCCACTTCTACTAGCCAAGGGGCAAGTGCAAACCAGGTATTCTCTTACAGTACCAGAAAATCTGCCTTTTTGGTTCAAAGCGGATCAAACTTGCCCTTAATATCAAGGAGGACCGGGGTACATTATTGAGAACTGTCTCAGTTTCAAATCTGATGTACAGAATCTGGTCAGGAACGGGGTCCTATCTTTCAAAGATACTAATCCGAATGTTCAGACGAACCCATTGCCTCAACATGAAAAGATGGCAGTAAATTTAATAGAAGAAGAATTTAGCCGCAGTTATCAAGTTCACGATGTACTCCTGTTGGGAACCAAGTTGGTCAAGGTGCATTGTAGACAGAGCGGGTACGGTCACGTACCACCTCATAATTATCACCACTGTGATATCTGCTCAAAGAGTAATCCAGGGTGTACCATAGTGCAATCAGCTCTACAGGAACAGATGGATCTCGGTTGGATCTAAGATCATCGAATCCATGAGGTCAACATGACTCATTCAAATCCCAACATTATTCGGAATCCTGACATCCGTACGATGAATGTCAACTTAGTGGCAATGCATTCAAGGCAAAGTCAATACTACGATCTGCCACGACATGATTATAACGCCTGTTCGATCTGCTCAACAAACAAGCAGGGATGCTCTTTTGTACAAGAGGCCCTCCAACGTCA
The DNA here is from genome assembly GCA_022829125.1 of Lathyrus tuberosus. Classification (NCBI taxonomy): domain Eukaryota; kingdom Viridiplantae; phylum Streptophyta; class Magnoliopsida; order Fabales; family Fabaceae; genus Lathyrus; species Lathyrus tuberosus. The sequence goes on along the minus strand of JALAZF010000274.1, from coordinate 6,250,548 downwards.
GATGGATCTTGGATGGATCCAAGACTACCATGATAGATGTAGCCATCAAGTCAATATGATTCAGATCTTTGACATACGCTTGATGAATACCAGTCTGGTAGAGCTGCATGCTAAACAAGCCAGGCTCGGCTTTCTGACTTCACATGATTACCAAGACTGTAAACAATGCTGTGAAAATGATCAAGGGTGTACACTTGTCCAAATAACACTTTAACACTTGATGGACCACTGGTGGCTTCCAATATACTTGGATGAAGCTACATAACAGATCAACTGACGAGAATCCTACTAGATGTCAAAGTCAGGATGTCCGTTCTATGGAAACAGATTTAGTAAAATTACACTGCATACAAAGCGGACGTGGCCGAGTGCCACTCAACAACTACGAGTGCTGTAGAGTTTGTTTAGAGAACAACCAAGGATTCTACCTCGTACGAGCAGATCTTCAAAGACAGTTGGATCACAAAGAAATCCAATTATGCTCAAGTTCTGAGTCGACCAACGTGATGCCAGACTATTTCCTTGATTAAAGGAAAGAAGCTGTCGTAATCTCCAATCATGGGAGGACCAAAGAAGTTTGTGCCATAATCCCTCTACTCGATGAATCAAAAGTTCCCCTTGATAATAGGAGGGTTCTCAACCTTGAACCGATCGAAGCTGCCTATGATGGTCAGAAGAATCAGAAAGCTCCTGTGCTTATCTACTTGCCAGGTCTGATACCATACAAATTAGACAAGGCTATCCCTTACAAGTACGGTGCCATAACCATTGAAAATGGAAAAGAAACTCCATTACCCTCCGTTGTCAACATTGCCGATAGTAGTTGAGTCACACGGAGCGGTCAGATCATCAACAGAGGAGTTAGAGAACCCACCAAAGAAAAGGAACCTCAAACAGGAGTTCCCAATCAACCAGTCGAGCAAAGCAGTAATCCCGACCTTTCAAAGAACAACGATGAGATGCGGAAGCTCATCCAAAGAAGAGAGTACAACATTGTAGACCAAGCTTTCACTCCTTCTCAGTTCTGAGGCTCACAGGGAAGCTTTGCAGAAAGTCTTGGACCAAGCTTTCATAGAACAAGATGTGACGGTGAAACAATTTGACAACATTATTTCCAACATCATTTCCTGCAACAATTTAGGATTCAGTGATGAAGAACAACCATAAGAAGGAAAAAAACACAACATGGCACTCAACATTACAGTCAACTGCCAGGACGATGCTCTAGCCAGCGTGCTGGTAGACACAGGATCAGCTCTGAATGTTATGCCAAAATCTACGCTGATACAATTATCATTTCAAGGATCTCCAATGAGAAGCAGCGAGGTCATCGTTAAAGCCTTTGATGGATCCAGAAAAACAGTTATCGACGAAGTTGATCTTCCCATAACCATCGGTCCTCACACTTTCCAAGTCATGGACATCCGGGCAGCCTACAACTGTTTTCAGGAAGACCTTAGATACACAAAGCTGGGGCAATCACTTTCACACTTCACCAGAAGCTAAAGTTAGTCAAGAATGACAAGCTAGTCACAATCTGCGGAGAGCGAGCCTTACTCTTAACCAACTTATCATCATCTCCCTGTGTAGAACCCGAGGAGGTTGTTGGAACTCAGTTTCAAGCACTGTCTTTAAGAAATGAGAATCGATCGGAAAGAGGGACATCTATTTCCTCATACAAAGACGCTCTCAAAGTGATCAAGAGTAACGATGCAAAAGGATGGGCACAGCTCATAATTCCTACGGATAACAAGATGGAGAAAGGTCTTGGTTTTTCCTTAACCTGTACCCAGACTACTAAAGATGAAAGTGTTCATCCCATTCAGGACTTCTTCCGCAGTGGAGGCTTCCTTCACCCAGTGTCTCTAGAAGTACATACCATCAATGAAAGCTACTCCTTTGATACAGATGAAGAGTGGAAGTCCTATCTCAACGAGGACGGTTATATGTCTCAGGAAGAAGTGCATACGCCATTCTGCTATCCCACGCAGAGTCCAAGATATATACCAAGATCAGATGTCAAAATGATATACGGAGATTTTGATCCGGAAGGACGCCGCACTCCGCCTAACTCATTAGAGGAAGATAATCCGATGAAAGATAACTTTGACCCAATGGATGACTTGCCTATCTGGCAGCCGTACACAGAAGACTTGGGGCAAAAGAATCAACCCAACGATGCTTATCAGTTAAGCATCATCGCAAAGAATACCTGCGTCCCCACTGAATCATGGGATCATTACTCAGGGCATTCCAAAGATATCCAGCACAATGACGAATCTGCAAAGATTGCAGGGCAAGAGTTTATCAATTATGCTTTTCCTGAGGTCAACGTCATTAAGAAGGATGACTCATCCACTCCCAAAAAGATATGGGACACCTTAGGACAACTGAGTGGCAAGTACGACTTCCTGGTCAAGTACACCGCTCCGGAAAGCTCTCGTATCAGGCTCGAAGACATCCAGCCAACTGGATGGGAAGATCTGCCTGAGAGTGAAAACACTATGCAAGATACAGCTGAAGAATCCTCCTATGACAACTCTGCATGGGAAGAAGATTCCAACGACCCTGCTCCGCCAGAAATCAACGTCATTTTTTAGGACAAGCTTAGAAAGAAGGTACTAGACTTTGTGATTCACTGAGGAGTTCGCCGCCAATGGGTTGTTGTCGATGTCCCGAAAGTCGTCCACAAGTCTAAGTAATTGCCATCTTTATTTTAAGCCTTTCACCCCGCCCAGGTGAAACAGATGTTTTTATGGGGCTTGCTTTCTGTAAATGTCCCTCTTCGCTTTGCCCAAAGCGATAGAGTTTTTTTTTATAGGGTTGTAGTTTCAAGAATCGACAAATCATAAATAAAATAACGTCGTTCTGTAATTCCCGCATTTATTGTTGTTTTCACTTTTCGTTTTTTTTTTTCAGAAAATGGTAATCCTAAAACAGCCAAAACAAAATAAAACAAGCATTTTTCAGAAAATACACTGCACACACTCTTGGATTCTCTCTATCTCTTCTAAAAATGAATCATTACGTCTTGCAGACTGCTTGTTTTAAACCCTGTTGAAACACGCGATCAAATGCCTTCTCCTAACTTTGAATTCTCGGTATTTGGAGCTGAAGAAGAAGAGTAAGCAGAAATTCTGGAAGAGATCTCCCGACTACTCAGGCAAGAGGAAAGGTCCATTGAGCCTCACAAAGAGCCGTTGGAAACGGTCACCTTGGTTTCAGAAGAAGAGAGAAAAGAAGTCAAGATTTGGGCACTGCTCAGTCTGACTGTCAAAGAAAGTTTGATGAAGCTTCTCAAAGAGTTTCCCAATGTATTTGCTTGGTCTTATCAAGACATGCCAGGGTTGGATACCAGGATCGTGGAACATCATCTACCGTTGAAATCAGATTGTCCACCGGTAAACCAAAAATTGAGACGGACTCACCCGGATATGGCCATCAAGATCAAAGAGGAAGTGCAGAAATAGATTGATGTGGGTTTCCTCGCCACCTCAGAATATCCTCATTGGTTAGCCAACATAGTGTCAGTTCCTAAAAAGGACGGAAAAGTCAGAATATATGTAGACTACAGAGATCTGAACAAAGCAAGTCCGAAAGATGACTTTCCCTTACCGGACATTGACATGCTGGTAGACAATACATTAAAGTTCAAAGTCTTCTCCTTCATGGATGGATTCTCGGGCTATAATCAAATCAAAATGGGAAAACATCATTTATCACCCCTTGGGGCACCTTTTGTTACAAGGTAATGCCGTTCAATTTGAAGAATGTCGTGGCAACCAATCAAAGGGCCATGACTACTCTGTTTCATGACATGATGCACAAAGAAATCGAGGTGTATGTCGATGATATGATTGCCAGATCTAAAACAGAGTAGAAACATGTGATACACTTGTCAAAGCTATTCGAGCGTTTGAGAAAGTACAAACTCCGTTTGAATCCCAAAAAATGCCCCTTCGGTGTCCGTTCAGAAAAACTATTAGGATTCATCGTCAGCCAAAAGCGGATTGAGGTTGATCCTGACAAGGTCAAGGCCATTCAAGAAATACCTTCTCCAAAGACTGAGAAACAAGTCAGAGGATTTTTGGGACGTCTAAACTACATCTCAAGGTTCATATTCCTCATGACTGCGACATGCGCGCCAATCTTCAAATTACTTAGAAAGAATCAAGACTGTGTATAGACCGAAGATTGCCAAAAAGCCTTCGACAATAACAAAGAGTATTTGTTAAATCTGCCAATTTTGTCTTCTCCAGTGGAGGGACGACTGCTGATCATTTACCTAACAGTCTTGGAAGACTCAATGGGTTGTGTACTTGGCTAACAAGACGAAACCAAGGGAAAAGAGTCTGCCATCTACTATTTGAGCAAGAAATTTACCGACAGCGAGACTCGGTACACTATGCTTGAGAAAACTTGTTGTGCTTTGGCTTGGGAAGCTAAACGTCTTCGCCAGTACATGATTGTTTCACTCTTCGATTGGTGAGGAGTAACCATTGTGGTTCTACACCTCTTAACCTCTTGATAGTGGAATGGAAGGTAATGGATCCTCAGATGTATACTCCTTCTGAAAGTTGAACACTTGGTCAAACTAACTGACGCCTACCCTGCCCCTGGGTTAAAATTGAGGGTTTTTCATTTTCATAAAGAACTCCTACTACTAGACTCAAAGGGGTTGACAAAGGTCTATCTCCTTACAGTGTTTGTGAATTGGAAACAATGCCTGTACATCCTTAACAGGGTTTTATCCAAAAGCGTACCATTAGAAACCTGCGTTCTTATTTCGTCATCCTCCCTCCAAGAGTCTAGGCAAGAAAGATAGTTTTGCAGTGCATACAAGCATTTTAAATGATTGAACACGAATGGAATTCTTTAAGAAAAACATACTCATTGTATTATGATTGTCATTCAGAAACAAACGAGTTCTTACATGCAAGCAATGTTTAAACAAACAAATGAAAGCTACATATGAAAATGTAATAAAGAAACTAATGATTGCCACATAGAGGAAGACTTGACTCTGTCAGGACTTATTGCTTCTGATGACGCTCTTGCAATCTGGTGCTTACTCTGACAAAAAAGCTTCAATCCAAAGGGGTACCATCTGGCGTGATGACCTTTGAGTCGATCAAGTCTTGCACCTTGTGCTGGAATACATTACAAATATCAATTGTATACCCAAACGTTCCCGAGTGGAACTCGTACCTAGCATTCATGTCATAATCTGGAGGAATAGGGTACGGCACCGGCGTGGTACTCCTCATTTGAATCAGAGAGTTCTTGAGCAGACGAGCAAACAACTGACTATAAGGGATAGGAATAGGATCAAATATCCTCTTGGGCCTTCTTGGTCTCGGTTGTCCCTGTTGTTGATAATTCTGCTGTAGATGCTGATTTGGGTGCCTCACCTGCGCTTGCACTTTCCTTTCCACATTTGGCTGAGGCACAAACAAAGTTTGCTGACGTAGAGCTTCTACAGCAAAAGGTTGTGGAGAAAGTCCATGACATGTGGTGGATCCTGCAAAGAGGGGAGGAGTCTCCACTTCTGATGAGAACTTGATTTCCCCTGAATCAATGAGTTCTTGAACCTTATGCTTGAACCTTGTACAATTCTCAACATTGTGACCAGGTGTCCCAGAATGGAAGTCACACCTAGCATTCATATTGGAACCCAAAGAAAACCCTGTCGGAGTTGGTCTTAGAGTGACACGCTCGACTAGTTTGAGCTCGAGCAAATAAGAAAGCAACTGCGCATACGGCATTGGAATGGGATCAAACTTCCTCTTAGGCTTCTCTGACTTAGGATATTGCTGATGAAAAAGCTCTGAAACTTCAATTCGTGGAGGGGATTCACGAGGCAATCCATGATCTAGAGCAAATCCCACAGAGATGGGAGGAGTAAGGACCTCTGTTGTGGAAGCGAGCCCATGACTGTCTTTCTTCTTTAACACCCTATCCAAGATTTCCATGACCAGGCCCATCTGAGTCCTCATCTGATTGACTTCCTCTCTTAGCAATTTCTGTTCTTGGGACATGACCAGCATATTTTCCCCAAATTGCCTCATCTGAATCTTTATTTCAGTCACCTCTCCACGGAGTTGTTCCATGGCTATCCTCTGGTTATCACAGGCTGAGTAGAATACCGATGAATACGTTGGTCGGCAATCCTGTCTGAAGAAAGGAGAACTTAAGAAGACCAGAGAATCCGAGATAACCTGCTATGCAAAATGAGATGATTATGCAAATGCAAATGCAAACATGTATGAACATTATCAAGGCGGTCTATCACTTGATTCCAGTTTTAACAACAGAAGAGAACTAAATTCCTGATCATATAAAGAGAATAAGCATCTGTTACAACACAAGTCTAAATAAGCATAAACAAAGACCCCGACCAACAAGCCTGGCAGTGATCCCGAAAATACAAAGAAAACAGCAGCAAGGAAACTAAGGCATATCATCAAAACTCAGCTGTGCTAAAATTCCCCATTCGTCATTCTTCTTGCACCAATTCTGCACTTCCTTGAGAAGCTTCTTGGTATTAGGATGCTCTGGTCTCTGAATCAACTCCTGAATCAAAAGATCCCTCCTGTGCAAGATCCCTGTTAAATAACGACTATACAATTCCCAATCATCTTCTCCAGAAGCTCCACCTGAACTTGGACCTTCGCTTCTGGCTCTTTTCACTTCGGCTTGGATCTTCAGCTGTTCCATATCTGCCATGGTTTCCTTGAGCTTTTCCTCAATTGCTCTCCTCTCAAAGATCCCTGATAAAATCTCCTTATCCTTTTTCCGAAGCTCTGTCTTCAAACCTTTAATATGTTCTAGATACTTGTCCTCTTTCAACCTGTTGGCAGTAATTAATGTATTTCGACGGTCACAGAACCTGTGAATTCTTGACATAGCATAAGCCAACTCTTTCTTTTTGGACGAAAAGACCTTACTAACACTTTTCAACGCTTGAGCCACTTTCTCTCTGGCTGTGGCTTCTTTAAACAATTCTTTCTCCTTCACAGCCAAAAGTTCTGATTTTAACCTGGCAGCATGGATAGCTTCGCCTTTTTTGTGCTTCAACTGACCAACCTCTCTGCCTAGCTCACGATTCTCCTCTCGGAGTTTCTCCTTCTCAGCCCATAACTTATCATACTTCTCGATATCAACAGTCGTGGGAGCCTCGATCATCAAAGGATACAAAGGTAGTTCCACCGGGAAAGGAAGAAGCTCTTCTTCTGCTCTTTTCTTAATCCACTCTTCATAGGAAGGAAAAGCCCCGTTATTACATTTCCCGAATGAAGTGTTTCCCTTCTTGGTCACCTGCTTCCAAGCATTCACAATCTTCCATATCATCTCTTGATCTCCAGTACCATTGAAGAATAAGGACTCTCTGATATCTCGCTCTTCAGGTGGACCTCTCAAAGGATAACCAAACTGCCTGATAACAAGGGAAGGATTATAGTTAATTCCACCTTTTCTCCCTATCAAGGGTACATTAGGGAATTCTCCACACTTGCAAATAATCTCCATCCCTAGCAAGTCATGGTTGAACCAAACAATGTTGTCAGCAGTCAAGCCCATTAACCTCTTTGACCACTTCAGAGAATCTCTCGTATCAACGAAAGCGCCAGCTTCGGGGAGATGACTCAGAAACCAAGTAGATAAGAGTGCACAGCAACTCACAGTTTTTCCACGCCTATTCTCATTCTTGTAGTTGACTGAGTGATACACATCACCTAGCAAGGTAGGTATAGGATTCTTTGAAATAAAGATTCTGACAGCATGCATATACACCAGATCAGGAACATTGGGAAACAGGATAATCCCATAGATGCACATAGCCAGAATAGCTTGGAAAGTAGTCCAATTCCTCTCCTTATCATGTATGCAAGCTTGATCAAACAAGAACTTCAATAAGAAACCCTTAGCTCATTGTTTCTCCACAATATTACTGCTCAGAGCGGATTCACCAATATGAAGAGCAATGGCCATTTCTTTTATCCCGGGGCATTCTTCAGAAAAGAATACTATGTCATGCCTAATGGGGATTCCCAAAATAAATGAGAACTCCTCCAACGTTGGAGCCAAGATATAGTCTGGGAAAGTGAACCAATGAAAAGACGGATCATAGAACTGAAGAAGTGTATGAATGGCATCCTTCTCATACTTGGAGATATTGTAGACAAACTTCAGAAGTCTCCCATACTCTCCACTGAACTGTGTACGAACTCCAGGACTAGTCATACTAATCAACTTGTGAATCAACATCAAGGTCGGGTCTGGGAATTAATAAGCAACAGTCTTCTTTCTTTGGACATCCATGTTAAGGCAACCTCAGAAAACCGGAATCAAGAGTAAGATGCAAGCCCTGAAAAATGTCAAACATGTTAGAATGCAAGAAAAATGATATGCACATGCAAGCATGGGATCAAGGCATTACTGCTGGATGTGCTATGCTGTTAACTGAACGAGAACCACAACCCAGAAAACCAGAATTCTAGAATACCGAACCACTGAGATAACCAGAAACCCAGATAATCAAACACTGATGAGAAATCCAGAAAACCGGGTAGGTTGAAGGTTTCAGTTACCTGCAAGCCTGTAAACACCCATCCCATCTCTCATGTGGGTTCTAGAAAACCGAGGATCTTCAATATCACGGGCTCTCAAGTCGAGAAATGATGATACGTTCACCATTTTCGGTTTGGCATCATCATCAATCGAGGAGGCCTCAACTGATTCCCCTAAAAAATAAGGTCATCCTATGCGAGTCCCTCAACATTGAGTCCACAGATCGACAAGTGTAATGGGTTTTCCATTTCTGGTCTGCCATTATCACAGGTCGGGAGGAGAGGCGCAACTGAGGTATCGGAGAAATGGTCACCAGAGTCGACAGCTCTCTAGATCAACGCCCTAACATGCGCAAGACACACATGTCAGAATACGTCCCAAGATAGCCTCGTCTGGTTGTGAATTTCGTGAACACACAAACGCACCAAGATGGCACGTAGGTCCCACTACTCTCCACTCTAGTCCTAGGGTGTACTCAAGCCTGGGTATTGGGCTTATCTCTCGGAACAACCCAACCTGCCAAACAGAAACCAGGCATCACAACACAGCAGTATCCAGTATGACAGTAATAAAATGAAATGTAATGCAATAAAAGCTGTACAACAGTAATATACAACATAATAAAGCACAACAAACAAACACCCAACAAAAAAATAAACAAGCGCTAGGAGCGACTCGCTAAAGGGGATGGACCAGCAAGAGGCTAACCTGTCCCCAGCAGAGTCGCCAGTTGTCGCTCCCGAAAGATTCACATCCAAAGGTACAAACGCGAGAGTGGCGTAGAAAACACAGAGTCGCCAGCAATGTGTATTTATCCTGAGAGAGGGAAAGGAAACACTGCATAAACCTGAAGAGAAAGGGGGGAAGACATGGTCATCGCAACCATAGTCCAGGTTCGGGAGTCAGTTATGCAAGGGGAAGGTGTTAGCACCCCACGCATCCATCGTACTTGATGGGATCCACGCTTGTTGTCTAAACGGAGGGTGAGCTGTCCTACTATCTATGGATGTACAAAAGAAAACGGGGATGAGGGTGACTAAGACAGACTCGGTAGGACATATTCGATGCCCTAGGTCTACGTACTCCCTCAGTGCAATGGAAAAGTCAGAGATAACGTAGTTCGAACGGGAACTGTGGGGGAAGTTTGCTCGCCAAGACAATCGCTATCTTGTGCCTACATATCCTCAATCGGACGAGAGAGAGGAACCAGAGCTAATGTAGTTCGTGGGTACGACCATGAATGGGTAAGTATTTTTTACGTGAGCGACGAGCTCTTTTCTGAAAATGAAGTTTAAAACCCAATAATCCCGAAGGATAAAAAGATTTGAATTTGTCTTTGTGTTTTTTAGACAGAAGTGTTTTTTTAAGTTAGTTCATAACTTGCATTGCACCAAAGTCTAGAGCACAGGGACGAATACTTAACGAATCGTCCCAAGACAGGACGCCCGCTAAGCACTCTAGAAAGATGAGAGGAAGCCCCTCATTTCTCATTCCCCACGCTTAAGGCTCATGCGCAATACACTTTATCTTTATGAAGTGTTTTCAAGAAGTTTTGAGATGAGAAGAGAGACGACCCAAAGGAAACTCTAAAGGGAAACTAAGAGTCCTAACTTTATCATGCATGGATGACCTATGGTTAGTGAGGCTTAGGAAGGATGACCACCTAAAACCTAATGCTAATCCTACTCCAAGCTTAATCAAAAATTAAGTTGGACTAGGTAGCTCTAAAGGGAGAGAATCCAAGACTTAAACAAGTCTTGAGATTCATGGGAGGAAGAGAGTGAAAGAGAAGAATGAGAAAGAGAAGGATGAGATAAGAAACAAGATAGGGCATTAAGTACATCATATCAAGTACATCCAACTCACATCAATAAACAAGTCTCAAAGATCATGCAAAACATCTCAAGTAAGCATGCAAAGGTAATCATGAAAGAATGCAAGCATACTTATATGAAATAAAAAATTAAGCACCAATGAACTTCATATCAAGATGAAATAAGAGAAACAAGGTGAAGATGAAAGCAAGTCAGAATTAAGATCATCAACAATTCTCATGTGCAAGAGAAGATCAAAACATGAAACATTATGCACCAAAGAAAGTCCACAAAAGGAAGTCAAAGTTCAAGCACTTAAAGCATACCCAAACATGATCCACAAATTGTAAAATTTGGTCATAAGGGACCTCAACCAGGGGTAAACATCATCTCAAATACTCATGCAAATAATCACAAAGAAACTCAATCAAACAAGCACGGTAAAGCAATTAGGGTTAAGAGATGTCAAGAGATGATCATGCATAATTCACTTAAGCACAAATAATCAAACATATATCAAATGACATTCAAAAATTGTGAAATTAAAATTCAAGTGACCTAAGTCAGAAGCTAGCAACATGACAAAAGATCACATAAAAATTCACAAGTTAGGTACCTCAAACAATACTTCAAAGTTGCATAAGAACAAAGAAGAACAATGCACAAATGGAGGGACTAAAATGCAATATTAAATGAGTTTAAAAATATGAGAAAAATGTTTTTAAGGAGCTAAAGATGTCCTCTGAAATATGAAAAAAGAATGGGATGCAAATTATACACCAATGATGAGAACAAAAATCAACAAGATCAAGTGTGCACAAGTGAAACAATTCACAAAGAAATTAATCACACAATTAATTCAGATGCACAAAATAAAATAAAATGGAAAAATAAAATTTTATAAAATTTTATAAAATTCCAAAGATGCTTCATGATTTTTTTCATAATTTTCTGATGCATAATTCTATTTTTAAAAATTAAAAATGAAAAATGAAACAATTAAATGAAATAAAAAGAAAATAAAGAAGCCAGGGGTGCAACAAGCAAGAAAATCACGTTGAAAATTGGGCTGGACCAAAGGAGGGGGTGTCAATAACAAAGAAGCCCATAGCGCTTCTTATGAAGGCTCAGAGTCAACAAGATTGACTCAATCATTGGCCTTGGATCAATCCAGCGTGCCACATTCAGTCAACAAAATCAAAGCAACCAAGATGAAAGGCCAGGATTAAGAGTTCATGATAACAACAATACACGCGCGCACATCCACACCATCAGAAAATAAAACAAAGCACGTGGGAAGCACATGATATTTTAATGTGTTGGCACAAACAACACCATCAGATTAATCAAACGCATACAAATAAATCATCAAATCAAAGATTAAACAAGATGTGTGGCTCAGATCTGTGTGTGCATAATAACAGCCATGGATTAACAGCACACAATCAATAAAATAAATAAGGATTTAAAATAGCGTGGCCAAGCATGAACCATCAGATATGGACCACCAACGGTCCAGATTTCATCTTCAACCTCCATCCTTAGGTGACCTGCAAAACAAACCAGACGCCGGAGCCCTAGCTCCGGTCGTCTTCTCCGGCAACCATCAACTTAAAAATTCCCAGAAATTGCAAACAAGCACACCATTTCACTCAAATTTCAACAAGGATCATGAATATGCAAACCATTTCAACAGATCATCAACACATAATGCAAATCGAAGGAAAAAAAGTTTGAACATAAAAATTTCAGATCCACATTACAACCATAATACACGTCCAAATCAAGATCTAAACACCTCAGGATGATCAGCAAAGCACAAGAAACATTATGCACATAAGAAAATCAAGTTCTAGGATCATGAATTTCACACTAACCTGAAACTTGTAGAGCTCAAAATACACCAAGAAATCCTTCAGAAAGCTGCAGATCTACTCCTTAGGATCTCTGGTTGCAAAATAAATGCAACTAGAGACTTGAATCAAGCTGGATCTTGGATTTTGAAAGTGAGCACCTCAAATTCGTATCTGGTGAAAACCTTGCTTAGAGCTTCAAACGATGATTGACTCTTGTTCTATGGAGTGTGTAGATCAAGAATATGAAAAAAAATCTTCAGAAACCCTTGTGAGGAGAGAGTTTCAAAGGAGAGAAAGCTTGAGTGAAAAATGGAATTATTAGCAAATGAGGGTGCATGAGGTGTGAATGAACGTGTGAGTCTCCTTATATACACTTGGTTAGACCTCTGATCAAGATTAGGGTTTAGTTAATCCCTTGATTAAGGCTATCCAAAGTGATTTGCAAAAATGCAAGTTGTGATCAAACCACTAATCCACACGTGCATTGGTCATGAAATCAGTATCATTCATTCACATTTCACTCGCTGATCACAATGGAATTGGGTTTGGGCTTTGTAATGACTTAATTCATGAGATTTGATCCATCTTGCAAATTTGGATTTTGTGAAATAAGTGAGGTACATGGCACGGATTAGAGTGATTCAAGGGTAAAAAATGGTCCTCATGGAGTGTACTTGAAGATGGCAATATGACTTGAAGCATTAGAAATAATTACAAGTCATTTTGAACCAAAATGCCAAAGGTGGAAAAATGGATACATGTGAAAACCTTAAAAAGCACCTTGCCTTTTTTTGGTCATATCTTGAGTTTCACAAATGGTATGGTGACAATCTAGTACTTTTTAGAAAGGGGAGAGAGAGATATTCAACTTTCATGTTTGAGGAAAAATCATTTGAAGCTTATTTGATGATGAAAAGTCAAGTTGAAGATGGTTTGAAAAGTTGCCAAAAATGGAAGTTTCACATTATAGGTCATTTTCCAAAAATAGTAACTTTTGCACAAACTCTTGATTCTTGATGTATGGTATGAATCTTGACATTTGAGGACCATATGAGGGCATAAGACCTTAAAAATCATGAAGAGGACCTTAAAATTCCATGGTTGACTTTCCTCCTTACAGTTGACTTTTGCTTAGCTCACAAGTAACTGATCCACTGAACATCTTCCACAATGAACCACTGGCCAAGCCTTCCTCTATGAGTGTTTGTGAGCATATGGAACCCATGAGAGCATGCTTGAATCCACAAAGTCTTCTCAAGAAGCTCTTTGAACCCAAGAACCCTAATTTGGTCCCTCTGGTTAGGAGGGAAAGATTCATTTGAAATCCTTTGCCATTCTTGATCTTATGAAGATAGGATGAACCCCTCAAACTAACTTGAGGCTTGAGACTCCTTTGAGATGAACCAAGTACCTTGATCCCATGCTAAGAACCAATGTTATGCACAAATGCTAATGCAAGAAATGCAAAGAAACATAAGCCAGTTAGCTTCAAAACAAAAGAGCAAATTTTGGGGTGTTACAATGATTCACCACACTACTTGGTTAATCTCTGAAATCGATCCGATCGAGTATGTCTTTGAGAAACCTGCTCTCACAGGAAGAATTGTCCGTTGGCAGATGTTGTTATCAGAATACGACATAGAGTATCGTGTTCAGAAAGCCGTCAAAGGGAGTATTTTAGCCGATCATCTGGCTCATTAACCGATTGACGATTAGGAATTAGTCGGATTTGACTTCCTAGACGAAGATGTCATGTATTTGAAAATAAAATATTGCGATGAACCGCTACCCAATGAAGGGCTAGAACCAGGTTCCCGATGGGGAGTTATCTTTGACGGAGCTGTCAACATTTATGGAAATGGAATTGGGGCAATCATCATAACACCTCAGGGTACCCACATTCCTTTCACCGCCCGACTGACATTCAAGTGTACAAACAACGAGGCAGAATACGAAGCTTGTATCATGGGTCTCGAAGAAGCAATTGACTTGAGGATCAAGAACTTGGATGTGTATGGAGACTCAACCCTGGTTATCAATCAAATCAAAGGAGATTGGAACACATACCAGTCAGGACTGATTCCTTACAAAGACTACGCGAGAAGGCTGTTACCATTCTTCAACAGAATCGAGTTTCATCATATCCCTCGTATAAAAATTCTCATGGCTGATGCATTAGCCACTCTCTCCTCCAAGATTAGTGTAGGTCAATGGAATGACGTACCTAAGATTGACATAATGCGCCTTGAGAGGCCCGCTTACATCTTCACGATCGAAGCAGTCATAGACGACAAACCTTGGTATCACGATATCAAATGCTTCCTTCAGAAACAAGAATACCCGCTTGGGACATCCAGAAAAGATAGAAAGACCCTCAGAAGACTGGCTGGAAACTTCTTCCTGAGCGGTGATACACTCTATAAGAAAAACTTTGACATGGTTTTACTCCGATGTGTAGACAGACCATAAGCAAACCTTTTGATGAAGGAAATTCAAGAAGGATCCTTTGGCACTCATGCCAACGGACACACAATGGCCAGAAAAATTCTAAAATTAGGATACTACTGGTTGACCATGCAATCTGATTGCTGCAAGTACATGAGGAGATGTCACAAGTGTCAGATATACTCAGACAAAATCCATGTACCACCAACGCATCTCAAAGTTCTTTCTTCTCCATGGCCTTTTTCTATATAGGGAGTCGATATGATTGGTATGATCGAACCCAGGGCTTCAAACGAACATCGGTTTATTCTGGTAGCCATTGACTATTTCACCAAGTGGGTTGAAGCAGGGTCGTACGCCAATATAACTCGACAAGTGGTAGTCCGCTTTATCAAAAACAATCTCATCTACTGTTATGGTGTTCCGAGCTAGATCATTACTGATAATGGATCTGACTTGAACAACAAGATGATGAAAGAGTTGTGTGCTGAGTTCAAGATCGAACACCATAATTCATCTCCCTACCGACCTAAGATGAACGGAGCGGTAGAAGCGGCTAAAAAGAACATCAAGAAGATCGTTCAGAAGATGGCCGTAACCTACAAAGACTGGCACGAGATGTTACCCTTTGTTCTTGACGGTTATCGTACATCCGTCCGCACTTCAACAAGGGCAACCCCTTTCTCTCTAGTATATGGCATGAAAGCAGTGCTTCCCATAGAAGTGGAGATCCCATCAATCTGGGTATTGATGGAAGCCAAGCTAACAGAAGCTGAATGGTGTCAAAGTCGACACGATGAACTGAATCTGATCGAAGAAAAGCGAATAACGGCTATATGCCATGGTCAGTTGTATCACCAAAGAATGAAGAAAGCTTTCGACAAAAAGGTCCGACCTCGTGTCTTCAGGAAAGGAGACCTTGTGCTCAAGAAGATACAATCATTTCTCACTGATTCCCGGGGCAAATGGACTCCGAATTATGATGGCCCCTATGTGGTCAAGAAAGCCTTCTCAGATGGTGCCTTGAGACTCGCAACCATGGATGGAGAGGAATTTTCCTACTCCACGAATGTCGACGTAGTCAAGAAATACTTCGCCTAAACAAAAAAAAAGTCTCGGTGGATTGAAAACCCGAAAGGGCGGTCCAGGAAAAAATTAGAGACATAATAAAATAAATCATCCCGATGGATTGGAAATCTCAAAGTACAGTCCAGGAAAATGTTAGGGATTAATGGCAAGTAACTACGTCTGATTAGTTCAACTCCTCAACAGTCATGCCATCCATCAGAAAAACTTCCAGTCATGGTCATCTTCGACGGAAGCTCAGGATGTCCAGAATTCAAAGTTGGTAGAAGGATAACGGTCGTTATGTTTCAATGTAGCCTTTTTCCCTTAAATTACCATTTTCTAAACTTAGTAAATACTCTATGGTATCACGCGTTCAGCTGATTTCCATCCTATCAATAAAATTCGAGCCTTAGTGCTTTTGTTGCAATTCTCATTTGTTTTAGCTTTACAGAATGACATTTTCGCATGATCAATGATTCTTGAAATAAAACAAAAATGAATTTACTTGTCAAATTTTTCTGCTTTTAAAATAAAGATGGAAATTCCTTTTGACTGATGAACGCAAAAGGAACATCGATGGTTTCTCCGAAGATGGTTGAACCTCAAAGTGCAGAATTAAAGTACTCATTCTAAACCAGTACATTTGATTGAAGGATCAGCTGTGTCAGATGCGAATGTCCCATCTGATATCCCCGACAGAGTTCTTATCTCCTAAGTTTGACCAACAATTCTTTCTCCCCACAGGGACTATCTCTCTTAAGCAAGACAGGATTTCTATCTTGAACTAATGGTACTTCATCGTCCCCCGCCGTGGCCGAGTATCCAGTTATGTTCATCTTTTAGTTTGTATGTCGTGTCAATTTTGTCAGTATAAACATACATACATCATGCATACTTGATTCGCATTCATATTCATGCATCATTATCACTCTAGTCGGTCTTGTTCCCAAGTGATAAAAGCCCTCTCCATCGAGTTGTCAGTTCTTTCCTCGTCAGGAAGTGCCACTTAAGCAATCTCTCCCCTAGTTTATTTCTGGAATGGAGACGTTCCTCGAACACTTTGATAACTTGAACCTCCAGAAGGTAAGAATAAATTTAACAGACGTCACTCTTCACCATTGAAGATGATATTTTCGCTTTCCTGGATTAAGGAAAATCCCCATAGAAAGCCTCTTAACCAAAGACTCTAGGCAATACGGCAATATCTCTCCAAAAGTTTTGCTATCAGCAAGGTCATCAGCACCTCCAAATTGGATTACATCACATGGAATTTCTCCGAGAAGATCTCGAAGGAAAGTATGATGTAGTATCCCCAAGCAGAAAGCAGTCTCTCAAGAGATTCATTTTTCCCCAGTAGAGTCAGCAAATGGCATCTCCAACAGAGAAGTTTGTACACCTCTACAGCTCAGGCAAATGGGTTTCCCCAGCAAGTCTGACATCAAATCTTTTCCATCAAATGGCATCTCCCCAGCAGTAAAAATTAGGCGAGAAGTTTGATGACAACTGCTACACATAGCATCCCTTGTCAAGGAAGGACTTGACAAGAAGAAACTAAGACCAGTTCCTTGGCTAAAGACCAGGATCGAGGGGAAGTTTTTATCAGAAACTGAGACCAGTTCTTTGGCTGAAGACCAGGATCGAGGGGAAGTTTATTTTAGAAACTAAGACCAGTTCCTTGGCTAAAGACCAAGATCGAGGGGAAGTTTATATCAGAAACTGAGGCCAGTTCCTTGGCTGAAGACCAGGATCGAGGGGAAGTTTATTTCAGAAACTAAGACCAGTTCCTTGGCTGAAGACCAGGATCGAGGGGAAGTTTTTTTACCTTTTTTAAGCATCATTGCTTATCAAAAGAAGATGGACGAGCGAACCACCGTTCATAACCACCATCAAAATTTTGGGTATTCCGATATTTAATCCTCTTGCACCCCGAATGCCCGAATACCTTCGCCATTCACACCTTCAAGTCCAAGAAGATTAAATAGGGGCATCTGTCATACCCCAAAATTTGACCACCAAGATTTCCCATCATTGTGCAAATTATCATCACAATATGGATGTATTTTCATGCCTCATCAATCTCCTCAAAGATGATTGAGCATTGACCACAATCAAGAACTAGGTTTCGAGCCCTCTCAGAGCATTTAGACAAAGGATCAACCAAGAAATGACATGATCTTCAACTTGTCTAACCTCTTAAACACCCATAAAGGATCAAGAGAATCCTCACATCAAGAATCAAGCACAGGAGTGCAACATCCCAAGTGGATCAAGCCTCAAGATCGACAGTGTCACCAAATTAGGGTTTTGGTCGACCAAGGCCTCTAGATGAAAATTTTCTTCTGGGAATGAGCCAATGCTTCAAGACATAACCCAAAATACTCCAAGGGACCTCATGAACCCAATCATCAAGTTAATTTAGCCTCAGGGGATGCATTCATCAAAAATCAGGAATTAGGGTTTCTTGACCTAATTCACGCCTAAGTTGACTTCTGGGACAAAACATGAGCCAAGACCTCAAGACAAGATTTGAGGGCCTCAAGTACACTACATTGATCCATTTGCAACAATGGATTGATTCAAGAAGCTTGATTCACAAGTTTCAATTTCATCTGGACCACAATTAGGGTTTTGAGGAAAAAGTCAACTGCATCTTTGACTTTTGACCAAGACATGCTCCCAAACCTTGGGATATCATTCAACACACCCTATAACACCTATGGAATCCATCCATTAGGTTTGATTTAGGTCAAGGACTTGATTTCATAAAGGATCGCACAGTTTGAATTTCATCCGATAAAAAGTCAACTGTGCACAAAAATCAAGTTTGACATTTTGGATTTTTTCACAAATATGGTTCCCCTAGGTCAGAAATAATGTTAATGTATGATATTGATCACCATTCATCAATAAAAATCAATAAAAATAAGGTTTCTTGCAAAAGGGGCAACCATAAGAAACCAAATTTTTTCTAAGTTATGGAACAAAAGTGGTTTTCGTACCAACTTTGCAAGGTCATAACTCCTAAACCATAAGGCCTTTTTTTTCCATCCAAATCTTAAATGGAAGTCCATCTGACATACTTCAAAAGTTTCAACTACATCAAACTCCAATTCTTTATGGATTTTAAGTTATGGGCTGATCAAAATGACAAAAAAAATGAAAATGACACTTTTCCAACACTTAGTGAAAATCTGCCTAAGTTACCAGCCTTGGACATCAATGTTCATGAGGATTTTTCAATTGGATTAAAAGATTTTCAAGACAAACTATGATCACACATGTGTTGTATCATATGAGGGCTTTCTAAAAAGCACAAGAGTCTCTCATAACTCAACCAGAGCAAGGAGATATGATCCCCTCAAAATCACCTTTTCCAACTGTCCCAAGCAAGGCAGATTTTGCATTTTTGCTCGATTTGGAAAATTTTGATAACTCCAAGCCTTATCACCCATTTGGACACATCAGAGGATGAAATCCAAGGGAAATGATCTGATCCCAAAGCCTCCCAAGTCTAAGAATCTACATTAGGCTTGTCATCCCTAAAAAAGCTAAAAAGATGCCAAGACGCCAATTTTGTTTCCAAGCCTTTAATGGATGCATCAAGGTGGCATGAAATGAGCCTATTCCAACTGAATTCAGTGAAGACTTATTCCTTAACCAAAGCTACAAAGCATGTGCTCTAACCTCAAGTCAATGGCTAGAGGAGACTTGAGATTCCTTTTGATCCACATTGGCCCCAGGCCTACTGCAGTTGCCACACACTATTTCTTGCAAAACAAACTTGCTCTACTATAAATAGAGCTCATTTGTGCTCAGTTCAAGTACACCAAAGCACTACAACACTTTCTTTCCTCAAATTCTCTCTTTCACCCCAAGTTTGCCTTCTAACACAAGTTACTACCGGGTTTTCAGATTGAGAGTGTTTCCAACCAAACCAATCACACACACACCTCATAAACATCATATATAGGTGATACAAACACTAACACAACATCTGGAACATTGATAAGTGCAAATTGTACCTATTTCTGTATATAAGTTTTGTTGCACTTATCGTTACTTTGTGTTAAAATTGGTTAAATAAACCCCATTTTATGTGTAAATACGTTTACTTTACGTTTTCGTGTGTATATTGCATTTTCTTATAAATATCATTGAGTTTAATTGATTTTATCTCATTTTTGTAGGTATTCCAGCAATGGGATTATGCCATTGTTGTATAGAGCATTGAATAAGCTTTCCAGCGCTTCAAACCGGGCGAAAAACGGAGTTACGGTTCAAAAGTTACGAATAAAACAATGCAGAATTTTTGTTGTCTGGTGTGCTGCGCCCCTGCAGTGTCGGGCAGTGCAGGGGCGGTAGAAAAAATTGAAATATGAATTCCATAAGTGTTCCAGGAGTTTTGGCTAGCGCCAGGCGGCCTAAACCACTGTCGGGCGGTACTGGACGGGCAGAAACACCATTTAAAGGCCAAAAACACTATTTTTTTAGTATGGTTTGGGTATTTTTTGCTCCCACTCCATCATACTTCATTTTTTAGTAGGATTAGCTAGAAAACAACATGGAAGCTTGCATACAGATGAACCTGGGTGGATTGATCGTCGATCAGCTCTAACAAACCGTGAGATGTTTAGTTCATTTCTCTTCTTCTTTGTGTTTTTCTTCTTTGTTGGGTTTCGTATATGTATTGACTATGATCTCATGTATATTTGTCGCCCATGGCGTTGTATAAAACTTGCTTTACAAATTTTTATTGGTGATTGTCTCTGATTTTTGCTTTATGCGCGGGGTTTGAGTTGCGTTAGAGACAATCCTCGCAAACTTCGATTAGGGATGATTATCTATTAGTTTCTAGATTCAAAAGATAGATTTAAGAGCTAACAATCTTCAATAGGTGTCGAAGCTTAATGCCTCTGTGCCTTGAGTCGCGTGCGAGAGTGCCGGCGAGGGTAACACGGTTGTTTTCTCAACTTTGCGTTAGACATAACCTTTGTTGTGAGCGATGCTGGGTGATATTGAGGAGTATTGTAGGTCGAGTATAACTGGTCGGTAAGTTAAAGTTTGTGAGGAATCGATTATGTGCATGCCGGATAAGTTTGTCTTGCTGAAGAATGAATTTGTTTTATGTTTTGATATTTACTTTTCTTTTTCTATGTTTAAACCATTTAAACCCAAACTCATTAACGCAAGAGACTGTCGAACGACATTCTTTCCCTCGAACCGATCTCTGTGGACACAACATAAATCCCGAAGGGAATTCTTTCCAAAAATTAATATTTTTGCTTGCTTGCCGCTTTACTGATCCAACAAAATGGCGCCGTTGCCGAGGATTGGTTTTGATATTGAATCGCATTGCGATAGTTTGTTTGTTTTTGAGTTTTGTAGATATCGTATATATTGTATATTTTTCACTTGTTATACTGATACTTGTAGATTAACGTTTGTTTAAAAGTTTGGTTAAGACACTTGCTTTTGGTTGGCAGGGTGTGGCATCACTACGGCATGAAGGAAGGAAGTTACTAGCTAAGCATTGTAAAGGTGTCGAGCTTATGACGTAAAACAAGCATGGTGTATTCTTTTCTTTTGTTGTTTAGTTTAGGTAGTGTGGTGAGTATTCATTAAACAAGTTGTACTCGGATTTTTCGTAAAATTCTCAAATCTTCACTTTACAACTTGTTTAATGAATTTTTGCCAGTTTTTCAGTTTGTTCATATTAATAGTTTTCGTGTTTGTCAATGAGCTTGTTTTGAGTTGCTTGAGGAAATTTGGTGATGTTTCAAGTTTGAGCGTTTCGACTTGCGGATGTATGGTAATGATATTGTTAAGTTTTGTACGCGTCCAAGGTATGTGTTTATTGCTTTCTAGACTTTAGCATATTCATGATACTTAGGATTTTTATAAACTTCCATGCCATTCATTCTTTCGTATACTTGTTCGTATGGAATCACTTTAGTTTCCACTGTTTTTGTGAGGAAGCCATCTATTGTTCATATATGCATGGAGTACCAACATTCTTATTTTAACTGGCTTTTATTATGCTTAATCTTATGTTTGTGTTGATTATATGAAAGTATGAAAAGGATCAAGGCATTTTGTTTCATTTTGAGCACAACTACCTAGCCAAATAGTCAATTCACCTTGTGAGTGTGATCATTTGTAACCCCTTTGAGCCTTTGGTCATTATCCATGTTGTTTGAGCTTGATGTTTGACAATGAGTGTCAAATTCATTTTTTGTGTGGATCTTGATTGTTGTTTTTACTTGAACCTCAACTTTGTGTTGTTGTATGAATTTTTACCTTGCCTTAGAAAGTAGGGAGTATTCACATGATGATGTGGTTGAATTCAAGTTGGGGAGAGAATGATTGTTTACTCATTGGTTGTTTTCTATGAGGATGAAAAAGAAAAGAAAAAAGAGAAAAATATGAAAAAGAAAAGAAAAAAGAGAAAAAGAAAGAAACAGAAAATCCTTGAAAAAGGAAACAAAAAGAGTTCAAATAATTGTGCTAAATAAGTATTGTGTTTTGTGTAACACTTGGGATGAAAGAAGAAGTTTAATTGGAATTTTGTGTTTGAACTTTTGTGAGTTGATCACTCCCTTAGGTTTAGACAAGTTTTTGTTTCAATTACCATTAGAAATTGCCCCTTGTTTGTTTATCCGACCACGCTACAACCTTGAAAGCCCTTGTGATTCTTGCCTTTGTATGTTCAATGTGAATTTTTGGATGGTTGCATAATTTAGTCTATTGTTTGCATGATTGTTGTGTGAGTGATAAGTACCTCATTTTGTGTTTTTCATCTACCGATGATTATTTTTGTTAGGTGTGATTCACATTTGAACTTGTGTTGTTTTAGGATGGTTTGGCATGATTTTTGTATTTTACATTTGTTTCGTGACTATGTTATCGTCGTAGTTTAGTGGTAAGTATTTACTTTGTGTGTACCGTTTACATTTGAACCATTCATTTGTCTGATTTTCAAAACCAGTTGATTCGTGATTCTTTGGTTTTCACTCTGTTTCTTTGAGTTGTTTGATTTTTGTTTGAGGACAAACAATTATGTAAGTTGGGGAGAGTTTGATAAGTGCAAATTGTACCTATTTTTGTATATAAGTTATGTTACACTTATCGATACTTTGTGTTAAAATTGGTTGAATAAACCCCACTTTATGTGTAAATACGTTTACTTTACGTTTTCGTGTGTATATTACGTTTTCTTGTAAATATCATTGAGTTTAATTGATTTTATCTCATTTTTGTAGGTATTCCAGCAATGGGATTTTTCCATTGTTGTATAGAGCATTGAATAAGCTTTCCAGCGCTTCAAACCGGGCGAAAAACGGAGTTACGGTTCAAAAGTTACGAATAAAACAATGCAAAATTTTTGCTGCCAGGTGTGCTGCGCCCCTGCAGCGCCTGGCGGTGCAGGGGCGGTAGAAAAAATTGAAATATGAATTCTAGAAGCGTTCCAGGAGTTTTGGCTAGTGCCGGGCGACCCAAACCACTGCCAGGCGGTACTGGACGGGCAGAAACACCATTTAAGGGCCAAAAACACTATTTTTTGAGTATGGTTTGAGTATTTTTTGCTCACACTCTATCATACTTCATTTTTTAGTAGGATTAGCTAGAAAACAACATGGAAGCTTGCATACGGATGAACCGGGGTGGATTGATAGTCGATCGGCTCTGAAAAACTGCGAGATGTTTGGTTCATTTCTCTTCTTCTTTGTGTTTTTCTTCTTTGTTGGGTTTTGTATATGTATTTACTATGATCTCATGTATATTTGTCGCCCATGGCGTTGTATAAAACTTGCTTTACAAATCCTTGTTGGTGATTGTCTCTGATTTTTGCTTTATGCGTGGGGTTTGAGTTGCGTTAGAGATAATCCTCGCAAACTTCGATTAGGGATGATTATCTGTTGGTTTATGGATTCTAGAGATAGATTTAAGAGCTAACAATCTTCAATAGGCGTCGAAGCTTAATGCCTCCGTGCCTTGAGTCGCGTGCGAGAGTGTCGGCGAGGGTAACACGATTGTTTTCTCAACTTTACATTAGACATAAAATTTGTTATGAGCGATGCTGGGTGATATTGAGGAGTATTGTAGAGTATAACTGGTTGGTAAGTTTAAGTTTGTGAGGAGTCGATTATGTGCATGCCGGATAAGTTTGTCTTGCTGAAGAATGAATTTGTTTTATGTTTTGATATTTAACTTTTCTGTTTCTATGTTTAAACCATTTAAACCGAAACTCATTAACGCGGGATACTATCGAACGATATTCTTTCCCTCGAACTGATCCCTATGGACACAACATAAATCCCGGAGGGAATTCTTTTCGAAAATAAATATTTTTGCTTGCTTGCCCTATTCTGCATTCAACAAACATCAAATTCCTCAAGTCACCAGCCAATTTCTCTTGTTATTTACAGAGTTGTAGTTGAGGTGCCATATCAAGTTCCAGGTCATTTCAATCCAATCCAAGCATTCAAGCACATTCCTTGACACCTAAGGAAGTTGTCCATATCATTGGAACACATCGGTCACACCTCTACCATTGAAGTCCAATCCTTCTTGCAGAGGTAAGCATCACAACTTGAACTTTTGAAATTATGCATTCCTTTGATATCCACTGATCATAAACATCTCATACATGTTGTATTTGTGTTTGAACCAATTTGTCATGCAATTCTTACCTGTAGCATGAGATAGCATAGAACATGCAAAATTTAGCCTATTTTGAAACCACTATCAGGTTTTAAAATAGGGACACTTCCTGAAAACTCCAAGGGCACCATTGAATTCCTCATGAAATTCTAGGTCAGATGCACCTAAATTTTGTCCTAATCCATGGAGAAATGAGAAAGTTAGAGGGTTCATGCAAATTGCCAAAACTTGCCTTGCCTTGCCTAGGCCATGCCTGAAAACTTGGCACCCCTTATGTATTTATGGGGTGGTTTTGATACACGGATGTATCACCACCCCAGTGGTTGCGCGCGCATGTGTTTGTCTTAGAGGTCATGGGTTCAAACCCCACACAGACCTTTTTTGCTATTTTCTCATTTTTTTTTGCTATTTTTCAATATTTTCATGTTTTGTTAATTAATTTCTCTCTCTATTTTAATTATTTTTGACTGATTCTTTTTCTGAAAATTCACAAAAATATTAAAATATTTCATTCCATAAAAATTTCACAAAAATATTACTTATTTCATATAGTTGGTATTTTTGTAAAGAATTATGTTTTATTTGTTTAAAAACATTTAAAAACCTTTCTTTCTCTTGATTTTACAAAATTCAAATTATTTCTAAATCATTCCATGAATAAAACTTCATTTTTTAAACATTAATCCAAGGTCACAACTTGTTTTTCACACATGTTTGATAATTTTGATCATTTTTATTGAATTTTTATTCAATTAAAATACATTTAAAAATCAAATTAGGGTTTTGACTCTTTTCACCCTCACAAATCTTTTTCAAACACTTATGGGCCTCTAATAGAGTGTAAGTCCCAACCCTTTTTCTTAAAACCCTTTTTGGGCCTCAGATATTGTATAAGTCCCGATACGTTAAAAATCTCGGCGCGATCGCCAATTTTTTAAACAAAAATAATCTGGGCCTACCCTCGTGTTCTAAGTCCCATTCATTTTCTTAAAACTCTTTTTTGGGCCTCTAATAGAGTGTAAGTCCCATCCCTTGTAAATACTAAACCATTTTGGGCCTCAGTCATTGTATATGTCCCACAGTATTTTCAAAACCTTGGCGCAATCGTCGCCTTTAAAAAAAAAATCTGGGCCTCTCCTCGAGCTGTAAGCCCCACCACTTGTACAAAAATAAACCTTGGGCCTCTCCTTGAGTTGTAAGCCCCAAGCCTCTGTAAAGCAGTTTCCCATTTGATCTTGTTTCAAATATGCAGTTGTTATCAAAACTTTCTTTATTTTTCTTGAACAACTAACCATACAGCTATGGAAGCTTGCTCACCTGTAAGTTTTTATCAGCTTTCTTTTATCAGCTTTAAAATATATATAATTGTATTGCTAGAAGCTTGCACACCTGTAAGTCCTTCTTTCATATCCTTTTAAATACATGTCAAATATATATAACTGTATTGCTGGAAGCTTACACACCTGTAAGTCCTTCTTTCATACCCTTTTACATACAGTCTATATATCTGTACATATATACCTGTATATTATCCACTTAGAGTTTACCCCGGCAACTAGGTCTAGAACTAGGTAAAGCCAGTTGGTTGCTCTTTTAACAGTCAAAACTAGATCCCCATAGGATTTCCAGATACAGTATTGCCTTCTCTTGGGCTTATACAATATGGAACAAAGAGAAAGGCATTATTCTTCGTGAAACTTTTCTCAAACTGTCACCCCTAGAAATTGTCAAAGGAATTCTACTCCCCGGAGGTGATTTATTCTCGGTGAATGACATCTCTTGAATTTCTTCAAACCTCAGAACTGTTCACTAAATGAATGATTCTCGGTGAAACTTTTCTTGAACTTTTCTTTGGTTTGGGACCCACGAGCTTCTTAAAAGCATTCCCCGCCTCCTCTTGGGCGTTGTACAAGGACCCTTAGGCCTCTTAAAGGTTCTAACGCCTCCTCTTGGGCGTTGTACAAGGACCCGACGACCTCTTAAAGTTATAGGAACAGAACCTAGTCATCCTTTGCTAAAGCAGTCTTTCCATTGAGTCTAAACCTCAGACTACTTTAAGGGTTGACTCTCATCCCTTAAAAACAACCGCCTCCTCTTGGGCATTGTACAAAGATAAACCCAGTAGACTTAGACAGTCTTATCCCCTATTGGATCTAAAAGACATTCTCAAGTTCCTTACAAACACCGGAGAAATGCTGATCATCCGATCAATCTCCAGTTGAGTTAACCTCCCTAGATTTCAAAACTCAGTCTTTCATCCTAAGTTTCCCCAGTCGGGGTCATCTTATCATCAGTATACACTATCCCAAATCAGAACTTCATGGCATATGATACCTCAACTCTTCTGCAATCCCCAGCAAGAGTTGATTCCCTAACTTGGACCTGCCTCTAGATCTCAATAATCCTCAGCAGAAGTCAGCCTCCTCTTAGGCTTTGTATAATGATCTCTTTCATTGTTTTTTCCCGGCGAAGATAGCCTCCTCTTAGGCTTTGTATAATGATCTCTTCCTTTCCTCAGCATAGTCAGCCTCCTCTTACGCTTTGTATAATGATTTTCCCCAGCTGAGTTATCTTTTTCAGACTCTCTTGTTGAGTCAATCACCTCGTTTTTCAGACTCTCTTGTTAAGTCAATCGCTTTTTTAACACTCTCTTGACGAGTCACCTCACCTTTTTAACACTCTCTTGTTGAGTCAATCACCTAAAAACACTCTCTTGTTGAGTCGTTCCTTTTAACCTCAATCTTGGGCTTTGTACAAGACACTTATAAACTTTCTTCAGTAAAGTCAAAACCTCTTAAAACTCTGTATACATATCCCCCTACGGAGTCGATTCTCCCTAGCCTTCTTTTATGCTGTGTGAATACATTTCCCCAAAACAGAGTCAGTCACTTTTTAGCCTCCTCTTAGGCTTTGTATAATTATGTTCCTCAGCTAAGACAGTCAGTCTCATTTCAGCCTCAATCTTGGGCTTTGTACAAGACACCCATACTCTCCAGGAGAGTAAATAACTTCTTTCAGCCTTAATCTTGGGCTTTGTACAAGACAGATAAAAACTTTCCTCAACAGAGTCAACATCTAGCCTCCTCTTAGGCTTTGTATAATGATATCCCCCAAAGAGACAGTCTTTTTTAGCCTCAATCTTGGGCTTTGTACAAGACAGATAAGTACTCTCTTGTTGAGTCAGTGTTTTCCAGCCTCTTCTTAGGCTTTGTATAAGGACTTCCCCGGTGGAGTCAATCAACCTTTTAGCTTCAACCTTGGGCTTTGATCAAGGCACACAAAAAACCAAAATCCCCTCAGAGAAAATCAAAAACTCTCTGTAGGAAGATCTTTCTCTGTATATCACTTCAAAAATCAAAACAAACCTCCTCTTTAATCTAATTGCTGTAAGCGGCAAGCCTCTAGATTATTTAAATCCACGCCACTGTCCGTCTCCTAGCATGAAAGATTCCTAAGGAAAAATGACATTCCTCTACATTGAGTTAAAGTTTTCTCCTTCAGGACAAATCCCTCATAAAGGAAATTATGGCATTGCTGGACTCTTACATCCCAGTTAAAGTAATTCTCCTTTATAATCAGTCACCCAACGGTTGTGATAAACAGACGAGATATCCCCTTTAGAGATGACAAATTCTCTCTCATTCAAACTTTTAGCTTCAATCTTGGGCTTTGAACAAGACACAAATACTTCTTTCAGCTTCAATCTTGGGCTTTGAACAAGACTCCAATTTTTTTTCTTTCCTCCTGTGGAGGGAACTACGATTGCTCTAATTTCCTGTTTATCTTTAACGGGAATACGTAGGTATAAGATTTCGAAATCTTAGCAAGCACACCAAATCAAAACCATAGGGCCAGTACCTTCACACCAAAACTTTAGGTTTCATACCTTCATCATCATTTTCCTAACACAGAAAACACAAACTCTCTCCCAACACTCCCAAAAAGAAGAAACTTTCCCATTTACGGATAAACACCATCAAGTAGAAAAACCAGTATATAGAAACATTATAATTGCTAATGACTTATGGATAACCACATATAGGATGGGTAATTGACAACTCCCTATTGTATAACCTGACCCGAACTCCCCGATCTCTCTTAGCGTTTGTTCAAGTTAAACATCTGTGTGCAAGGTTAGTTTTAGATAGCTTCCCTTTCCCTTCCATCTTCATGGGATAAATAAGAAATCAGAAAGTAGCACCCTACTCCTACCTTGCGGTGAGGAGAAACCCATGGCGATAAGGTGGTCACGTCACCGACAAAAATCGCACGCTACAAAGGGAACTCCAAGATACCTGAAGGGCAGGCTGCCCGCATTATACCCAGTCAACCTGAGGATCTGATGTTTCTCAATCTCATCAACAATTTGAAGGGTTAACCACCAAGCCAGTAGAAGAGGAGAACTGATGCACATTGTTATTCATTAACTCCACAGAACCTTTGTCACCTCTACAAAAGTGCAAAATGTCATCAGCAAAGGTCAAGTGAGTGAGCTCCATTTTTTCACACTCTGAGTGGTGGTTGAAGTTAGGATTTCTCGGCATTCTAGCAAGAAACCTGGACAGGTACTCCATGGCTATAACAAACAGAAAGGGTGATATAGGATCACCCTGTCTTATACATCTTTTTGCCTTCAACAACTTGGAATTCTCACCATTGATATTATATATAGGAGACAGTTGTAACCCCCATCATGATCCACTTCACAAACTGATCAGGAATGCCAACCTCCAAGAGGATAGTCTCAAGGGCTCTCCAATTGAGCATGTCATATGCTTTTTGTAAATCAAGTTGCATTAGACATCTGGGAGTACAATTCTTTCTAGAGTAACCCTTATTGTAATGAATCTGTTGCCCAGGAATGAAAGCAGCTTGGTGGTGACTAACAATAGTACCAATAACTTTGGCAAGTCTGGGCTAATAATGGTACCAATAACAATGGTACCAATAACCATTCGACAGGTATTAACAAAATATGAATTACTTTTTTGTTGTTGAAAATGGTAATTTAAAAATTCTGATTTTAAAAATGCCAAAAAATTACTTTCGTTAATACAACTAAATTATAATTTATAAATTGTAAATATTAAGTAAAAGGCTTGTTCTGGACTGAGCCAATGGCCAGGCACGGCCCAATCCACTTCTGCTGCAGTAACGGCCCAAATGCCTAGGTCCAATCCACCAAAGGGAGAAAGTTACCTTTCTGCCCCTCCAGCCGGGCAAGGACTGCACAGTCCTCCCCGGAACTCCTTCTCGTTCCGCACGGCTCATACACTCCCCGAGCATCTATGGGCAGGTACCCAAAACTATGCCTATGCCCGACATAACGGCTAGTTTTGGGAACCCTGCCCGACATAACGGCTAGTCTTAGGCAGTTATCTATTCTTCGGGAAAACAGTTATTTCGCCCCGAAAATAAGACCGTTGGCCACGCGCTTGGGGGAATTATATAAACCCTCTCACTTGAGAGGGTCAGGTATCCAATATTCACCCTACGAACTAACACTTTGTACTTGCCCCTTTTCTCTGACCCTTCCTTACTTGAGCGTCAGAGTGCCTTGCAGGTACACCCCCTCCTCCTCTTCATACGACCAGCATCTCAGACGTTCTTGGTGGCCCACTTCAACAGGATCTGATCCAGCCTTCACGATCAGTGGCGCCGTCTATGGGAATCATTATTCTCTCCATCTTTCTTTCCCCGGAAACAGAAGATCAAAACAAATTTCCAAGATCATCATCATGGCTACACAAGATTACGCCAAAGATGCTCTACAACCCGCTGTCCTCCCCGTCAACAAGACTGACATTGACAGCTTATCTTCTCTTCTCAGAGATGCCCATTTTCTGAGGTACGGGGCCATGACTTCTCTTTCCCCTACCCCTGCTGACCATAACAACGATCAGCCTTCGCTGGACATCCAACCCATTCCTGTTCTTCCCAACGCCGACCCGGTCGTGGTGGCCCTTCTGGAGGCGATCAACAAAACCAACACCCTGATCCTGCAGCAGAATGAAAGGGTCGGGGAGCTTGAAGAATCCACTCGTCCAAGATCCCCTCCTCCGAGGATGAACCAACGACGATTAAGGAACCCGCAACCCCGACGAGATATCGACCGAAGACTGCGCCAAGAACCTGACTCTCACACCGTTCGAAAGCGTGACCATGTTTCCCCGTGTAACCAGCACTCTCCCGGTCACAAGAGGACCTGAAGGGACGAGCAGTCACCCCCGGTCAGGTCTAAAGGCCTGGCCCGATCACCTTCTCCCCGAAGGAACCGCTCACCTTCACCCCGAAGGAACCGTCGCCGCGAACGTACCCTTCGGTCCCCGTCATTCACTAGTTGCAGTAGCGATGATGAGCCTCGCGGCCCATTTTTCCAGGAAATCTTGGTAACCCGGCTCCCTAAGGGCCTGGAGAAGCCCCCGTCATTGGGCACGTACGAAGGTACGACAGACCCCGACGAACACATCGAGAATATCGATGCACTTCTAGACTACCGCGGCGTCCGGGGCGCCATCAAGTGCCGGCTATTTCCGACCACGCTCCGAAAAGGAGCGATGACGTGGTACAATCAGTTACCCAAAGAATCCATTACCTCATGGAGACAACTGGGCAGAATGTTCTCACGGCATTTCATAGCTTCTCGCCGTCACCCCAAGACTGAGGCCTCCCTTGGGGCCATAATCCAAGGAAAGGACGAACCTCTTCGCGCATACATCGAGAGGTTCAACAAAGAAGCAGTACAGGTCCCTACAACGGACGAGATGAAAAAGTTTCTGCTCGAGCAGGGACTCCGCCCGGGCTCAAAGTTTTCTAAGGCCGTCGGCCTCACACCTCCGAGGAACCTAGATACCCTCCTCCTCAAAGCCCAATCGCAAATTCAGTACGAAGAGAAGGTTGTGGTGAGCAACGTCCGAGCGTCATGCCATCAGGAGAACGCTCTAGCCTCCAGAGGCGAAGAAGCTTCAACATCTCGTCGGGGCGAAAAGAGGCACGGAGACCGTCCCCGGGACTCCTGCGACAGCAAGGGACCCTCTGGGCGATTCCACGACTATACCCCCTAACCGTCTCCAGGGAGAAGATCCTCTTTGAATGTACGAATTTGGAGTTCAAGCAAGCAGGGATCCGCTTACCCAAATAGCTTCCGGCCAAACCCAACGCCGACAAATCAAAGTACTGCCAATTCCACAAGAGTCACGACCACACTACAGAAGACTGCATCCATTTGAAGGATGCTATCGAGATACTGATCCAGGACGGCCACCTGAAACAATTCGCGAAGAAGAAAGACACTCCTCGGTAGGACGCCCAGGAGTCCAAGAAAATAGAGGAAGAGGTGCCTTCCTCGGAAGAGGCCAACATCCAGGTCGCTATGTCTGTATCGCGACCAGAGGACTTCTACGTCCCAGACAATCTCAGCCCCCTGCCTATTTCGCGGCCCACATCCCGTGGGAGACGTTTCCCTCCGCTATGGTCATCTCTGGCAGAGGCTTCAATAAAGTCACGGTGGGCTCTGTGAAACATATATTCGAGCTTCTAATCAACACAAGCTCCAATAAGGTGACCATGCTCGATCAAGTCCAGAAGGGCTCTATCCCCATCTCCTTCTACCGAGAAGAGCTCCTCGGGGGATCTCCAAACTCGAGCATACCTTTGCTCGTCAGAGCCCGAATGGCGAACTTCGACGTTCGCAGAATCCTCGTCGACCAGGGCAGCTCGGTCGACATTATGTACTCCCAGCTGTTTTCAACATTCTAGCTGGACGAATCACACCTTACCCACTACGTGGGATCTCATTTACAGGGATTCAATGGATCAGTGACCAAGCCATGGGGATATGTTGAGTTGATCGTAACCTTTAGATCAGCAGAGACGGCCAGATCCATCAATGTACAATTTCTGGTAATCGACTGCCCATCGTTGTACCAGTGCATATTCGAAAGACCAACTCTGGATGAGTTGGTAGCTGTGCCTTCAACAGTCCACCTCAAGATGAAGATTACACTTCGAAGGGAATGGTCGCCACCCTCCACGGCGACATCAAAGCTGCACAATGGTGTTTCGAAGCAGCCACAAAAGGGCTCAACGTCATTGCATACAAGCCAAAGGTATCGAGCAAGCCAACATTGCCCAGCAACTTTGAGGAAGCCAAACCCCTGCCTCAGGATGACCCCGTTGAACTTGATAGTCGCTTCCTTGAAGAAGACCAATAGGAGGACCAAGCAGCTTCAGCCAGCTCATCTACCACGTCCAGCAGCAGCTCCCATCCGATGCGGCCAATCCCGGATGGAAACTTCGAGCTCGTTTTGTTTGGCGACGACCCTTAGCGGGGAGTGAAGATTGGAGTAGACCTGCCCGACATCGCGAGGAAGCAGCTCAAATCCTGCCTCCGTGAGAACCCTGACCTGTTCGCCTAGAGCGCCGCCGAGATACCCGGCTTGGACCCATCTGTCGCCTGCCATCAACTCACGATTGACCTGCCCATCAAGGCAGTAGCACAACTTAGGAGAAAGCAGTCTCCGGAGAAAACGGAGGCTGCAGAAAAAGCTGTAAAGGACCTCCTCAAGGCCAAATTTATCTCGGAGGCCAAGTACACCACTTGGCTGTCCAACGTTGTACTTGTGAAAAAATCTAATGGCAAATGGCGAATGTGCATTGACTACACCAATCTTAATAAGGCATGCCCGAAGGATGTCTATCCCCTCCCCAATATTGATAAAATTGTTGATAATTCTGCTGGTTTTAAACTTTTATCGTTCATGGATGCCTACTCAGGCTATAATCAAATCCCAATGGCGATGGCTGACAAAAAGTACACGACCTTCATGACAGAATCGGGAAACTATTACTACAACGTAATGCGCTTCGGCCTGAAGAACGCCGGAGCGACCTATCAAAGAATGATGGACAAGGTCTTCCGGGGAGAAATAGGTGACAAGCTCGAAGTCTATATGGACGACATGATCGTAAAATCCCACCAGGAAACCAATCACACCGCCCATTTGAGAAAGGTCTTCGAACAGGCCAGAAATACAAAATGCGTTTTAACCCGGAGAAGTGCACGTTCGGTGTCCGAGCAGGAAAATTCCCCGTCTTCTATCTAACAAAATGAGGAATCGAAGCCAATCCCGATAAGTGTCGAGTATTTTCCGAGTTTCAAATGCCCAAGTCAAAGAAATCCATCAAATCCCTCAACGGGATGCTCGCGTCACTTTCTCGTTTCGTGGCCTTATCTGCCCAGCATGCCTTACTGCCCTTCAAACTCCTCCACAATGAGGAATGTGACAAGGCTCTTCTCCATCTGAAACAGGCGCTCTCAGAGCCACCAGTCCTCTCTCGCCCGGACAACGGCGAAACTTTGTACCTGTACCTCGCCGTAGCAACCGAAGTAGTAAGCGCCGCTCTCGTCTACGAGACACCTGACGGGCAGAAGCCCATATATTTCATGAGAAAAGCACTGCAAGGACTAGAGTTAAGGTACCAACAGATAGAAAAAGTGGCTCTGGCCTTCATCAACACAGTCAGAAGATTAAGACACTACTTCCTAGCCCACACGATCGTGGTTCGAATAGATCAACCCATAAAGCAGTTGATGGGACGGTCAGACATGGTCGGTCGAATGCTTAAATGGTCGCTTGAACTGTCTGAATTTGACATCCAGTATGAAAGTATGAAAGCCCTCAAGGCCCAGGCTCTGGCCGACTTTGTCGCAGAAATGACGTTCGCAGACTCCCCCGCGAACAAAGCACGGAAATGGACCATTTTCGTGGACGGTGCCTCCAGCTCGGCAGGAAGCGGTGCGGACATCATACTGGAGAGCAACGAAGGAATCATCGTTGAAGTGTCTCTCACCCTTTCCTTCCCCACCTCTAACAACTAGGCTGAGTACGAGGCCTTCCTCCTTGGATTACGTCTAGCCGAGGACTTGGGCGCAGAAGAAGTCGTCATTTACACGTATTCACAACTCGTGGCCCTTCAGGTCCGAGGAGAATATCAAGCCAAAAACGACAACCTAACCAAATACTTAGCCCTGGTCAAAAAGGAAATGACAAAGTTCACAGCGGTAGAAGTCAAACATGTTCCCCGCGAACACAACGTCCGAGCAGATGTTTTGTCCAAACTGGCCAGTACAAAGAAGAAAGGCGTAAACAAGTCCGTCATACAAGAGGTTCTACCTCGACCCAGCATCGAGAAGGCTTCCCCAAACCTCGACGTACACGTGATCGGCAACAACAATTGTTGGATGACCCCCGTTTACAACTACCTCGCCAAGGACGAACTCTCCTCCGACCCCAAGGAAGCCAGTGTGGTTAGGCGAAGAGCCTGCTCTTATGTCCTAGTCGAAGATAAACTCTACCGGCGGGGGTTTTCCATTCCGCTGCTCAAATGCGTCGACGAAGAAATGGTCGCTCACATCTTGCGTGAAATCCACGAAGGAATCAATGTCCAACATCTCGGCAGAAGGTCCCTCACCCGAAAGACCCTCCGAGCCGGATATTACTGGCCGACCATGCAGCACGACGCTAAAGAACACGTGAAGAAATGCGATAAATGCCAACGGCACGGGGACATGCACCTGGCTCCACCTAAAAAGCTCAAGGCTATGTCCTCCCCATGGCCATTTGCCTGGTGGGGCCTAGACATCCTAGGACCCTTTGTGGTAGGATCAAATCAGAAAAAATACCTAATAGTGGGTGTAGACTACTTCACCAAATGGATAGAAGTGGAGGCTCTGGCCAAAATAACTGCCCTCAATATACTACGTTTCTACAAACGAAACATCCTCGCACGTTTCGGTATCCCCCAAGCGATAGTAACGGACAATGGGACACAATTCACGGACAGGAAATTCCAGGACTACGTCGACCAACTGGGCACGAAGCAACACTTCGCGTCCGTCGAGCACCCTTAAACAAATGGGCAGGCTGAAGCAGCTAACCGGGTCATCCTTCGAAGCCTCAAACGAAGGCTGGACGAAACAAAGAAAGCTTGGGTCGAGGAGCTGCACAGTGTCTTATGGGCATACCGCACAACTCCACACTCTACAACCGGGGAAACACCTTTTCGTCTAGCATACGGGACCGAGGCTGTAATCCCCGTTGAAGTTCACATACCCTCTAGGCGAACAGAGTCACCCCTAGACGAGGAAATGAACGACGAAGCATTAAGGGAGGAACTCAACCTTGTCGAGGAAATCCGAACAGGGGCGACCCTCCGCGAAGCATCCTTAAAACAAAAAATTGCCATCAAGCACAACGCCAAAGTCATACGACGAGAGTTCGACATAGGCAGCCTCGTCCTAAGAAGAAACCATAAGGACTCTCGCGAGGGCAAGCTGGCCGCCAACTGGGAAGGACCCTATCGCATCCGAGCAAAAATGGAGAATGGGGCCTACTACCTAGAACATCTCAATGGGGAAGAACTTGCTCGACCATGGAATGCCGAAAAGCTAAAACAATATTATAGCTAAGGACCTAATTCGGTTCTACCCGTCGCGGCAAAGAACGTCAGCTACCGACCATTATGCACGCCTATGTAGAAGCGTCGCATACCAATAAAGCAGAACCCCGCTCAGTAACGAGCCGAGAATCTGCTCGACAACGGTCCTTAATAGAGCATCGTCGTCGTCAAAGTACCATGACTAGTAGAACCCCAGCTCGCAATGGGAAGTTCACGCCGCGAACTCAGGCCTCAAACGCGACCTGAGCTCCGCATCCCCGCCAGGATATTCCCCGGCCGTTCCACCAGTACCCCTCATTGCCGAACACATCTACAACGAGCAATCCCATGAAAATTCACATAAGTCAAATACTCCCTATCACGGACAGACATACATTCACAGCAAGCATGAGTACAACACTTAGCAAAAAATAAAAGCAAGTAAAACCATGCAAATAGCAAAACCAGCCACCGAGACCGGGCACATAATTTAAATATGATAAATGGCCACTAGGACCATGATTGTACTGGATTACATAAACCAGGGGCCATGCCCCCCAAAATAGATTACAACAAATACACGGCGTGCTGGTCGGACAAATTACAACGACAACAGAAAAATCCTTTACTCATCCATCTGATCGGCAGGCTCGGGCTGAGGCTCCTGGTTCTCCGAGGGCTGATCCTCGGCATGCTCTTCAAGAAGGGAGTCTGGCATAATGATTCGGCCATCTTCAACGTGCGCCAGATAGTGGGTACCCTCGGTGGAAAAATCAAATTCGGAGTTCACCACCAGCAGTTGAAGCACTGCGTTCTTGAAGGATTCGTCCGCAATAACAATATTGTCATCCTCAGCCGCCAACATACGGGCAACCAGCTCAGACCTTGTCTTCAGCTCCCTCACGTCCTCGGGTTCACCCTCGCCCAGAGCATTGACCGCCCTCAGCTGTTGGACCAGCTCCTCAGCCACCTTCTTCTGCGCAGCCAGCGTAGAATTCTTCCTCTTCAGCCTCGCCACCTCTTCGTCAGCCTTCTTCCGGGCATCATCAACACTCTTAGCCTCTTCCTTGAAAGATGCCACAGTAGCCCGAGCAGCCTTGAGTTCAGACTTAGTGGCAGAGTCTCTTTCAGCGTAAATGGCCGCCATCTCCAAAACTCTGACCAGTGCAAAGGCATCTTGGGCCACCAACGCCCTCTTGCTCGGGCGATCCATGCTTTCCAGCCGCAGAGATTCTGCCCGCGGTACGATCAAAGAATCTCCTATCAAGTATGCAAGAAGGAAGCTCAAACTTCCCTTTCTCTGGGGCCCGGATGAGATCCACATCGTCATTGGTCCTCGCCACTTGGTTGGTGAGGTCAAAGGCAGGGGAGATCCCCGGGGAACAGGAAAGGGAGAAGAGGTCCCCGCAGCAGACTGAGCAGGGGTGGAAGCACGCGCATTAGAAAATCGAGACTTGGGAGGGGCAGTTTCGGGCTTGTTCCCCGCAAGAGCATTCTTTACTGTTAGTTCTTGGATTGGCTGGAATTTTGGTAAAACAAAGTATATTCAATGTTGTTGTCAAGGGTTGATGTTGCAACATTGAAGTCTTAACACTGGGTTGTGTTAAGGAATTAATTGCTGAAGTTGGATGTCTGATGTCACATAGGCGATGTTGTGACATTAGATCTGCAGAATTAATAACATCAAGTTATGATGTTGTTAGGGTTGTGTGTTAGCTGGAATTGTGGAGAGCAAGCTGTCTCATTGGATGCGAATATCTTGGGATAGATATTTGCTGCTGCATAGGAGATTTGCTGCAGATTTGTAGGAGATTTAAAAGGTTGAAGATTTAAAAAGATTTTAGGAGAAAATCTGTTTTAATATTCAGTTTTAAATAACAAATCTGGGAGATATTGTAGCAAGTCCAAGACCAATTCAAGGAGCTATATAAAGCGCACAAGACCAAAGGACAGGGGTACAGAAATACAGAGAGAAGATCAAGAGCATAGACTGAGTGTCTTGAGTATATTGTACGAGTTGTATAACCAGAATTCTAGGGTGAATTGATGTGTCGTATTCTGTCCTCTCTAGAAGCTGTGAAGCAATAGAGAGTGGTTGCTTGATCGAAGCTGTGATGTAAGATCAAGGTTACTCAAAGTGGGTTCTTTGAGTGTTTTTAAGGGATTGAGTGGTGTTCTCATACCTAAGTGGTTTCTTAGGTAGGAAGTCATTAGTAGAGTATAAGTTTAGGAGATTGTCAACTGGGTTGTTGAGTTTGTAATTAATTCTACAAGTAGTGAATTTCATCCCTGGCTTGGTAGCCCCCAGACGTAGGTAGTTAGACCGAACTGGGTGAACAATTATGTGTGTTATTCTGCTGTTTATTTTGTCCATAGTGTAGAGTGTGTTGTTGTGACATCGCACCTTAACATCACACGTCTGATACCAGAATTTCATTTACCATCCTCTCATGAGCCTGAGGCATCTCACCTGCACAAACAGAATACAAGCATGTTAGATACGAGGAAATAAATAATTCAGGAAAATTAAAATAACTAAGACTACCAAGCAATTTTTGAGCTTCTGCGAGAGTCTTGCACTCCAGAAGCACCTTGGTATTGATAAAACGATACTCCACGCGTCTGCTGCCGTTATCCTCGAGGATCGGCTCCCCTTCTTCGTGACGTACTCTGCGAGACGAAACGAGCTAACGTACTTTACCAGCTTTTCGTAGGTGGCAACATCCTGCTCGTCCAAGTTGTGCGGCTGGAAGACATACTCGTTTGGCTTCTTGGTAAAATGGGCGGGTCCCCAGTGGAAGAGGAACTTCAGCAGTCTCTCCCCGATATACTTCCCATCCTCGTCACGCAGGTCGTTACCATCCTCATCGACCTCGATCTCCCACACATAAGTGTTGTCCTGGGAAGCTTCCGACACGGGCTCTATAATATAATACCTCTCCTTGAATGTCCGTATCGATTCTGAGAAGGGCTTGAACAGCTTACAATGCTGCTTCAATGAGACCCAACCGTACTTCCTCCCCGCCATCTGCCGTTGAAGGTGGAAGACAGTGAAGAACAAGGGAAGGGTAGCCCCTATCTTCAAGAAATCACATACCAGCTCAAACGCCAGTATAAAGGCCAACGAGTTCGGATGCAACTGCGTCGGGGCCAAATTCAAGTGTACGAACACGGACTGCTGAAAATCAGTGAACGGAAGCCTCATTCCCAGCTCCTTGAACGTGTATTCATACATAGTGAAGCGCTCCCCATAATTCGTACATACCCTTTCATCCTCGGTGGGAAAGTGCACCTTCCACTCCCCCTCTGGCCCGCCTACCAAGAAAACATCTCCCAAATACGAAGCAAACTCGAACACGTGCTTGGCTAGTTCAGCCACTTTTCATTCCTCCGCGGTATCCTCGACGACATCCTCTTCCGTATCTTCCAATTCCTCTTCCTCCCCGACCTCGCTGGGGGTACTTGAAGTCGTCGAACTACTATTGTCCGAGGAACGCTTCGTCCTCAGACGAATCCAGGATAATTTCTCCATCAGGCCCCGTCGCCATATCGATCACCTGAAAAGCAGAGAAAAAAGTGAATTCGACGATAAATCAAATCCACCCTTCCACCGCTAGTCAAGTGAAAGGGCGCGCAAACGGCTGATGACGACGTCCCCGGCCTAAGCCCTAACATCGAAAGAAAAAATCAGAAACCTCCCTGCGAGGAGACGCTCGATGTAACCCCCGTATTTAATTAAATAGTATTGAGTATTTTTCCGTATAATTGTTGAATATGTTAATTATGTTGTTTGATGCTAATAAGTATTAATCGGGTAATTAGTCGATTTAGTCGGGAGAAATTAATATTAGAAATAATATTTATTTTCGTAGAATATTAATTAATTTAGTTGGGTTAAGTTGTGTGTGAGAAATAACAAAGTTGGGGGTATCGTATAGTAAGGCCATTAAATTAATTAGTAGACCCATTATTATATTAGGATCTTATATTAGGTTATAATTAAGAAAAGAAAGGAATAGAGGTAGCAGTAAGTGGAGAAGTTACAAGGAGAGAACGAGGGTTGGAAGCACGAAGGTTGGAGAAGAGAGAATACGAGAGTTTGCCGTCAAAGTTTCAGTTTCGACCGGAAATTCGAGCTACCTTCAATCCAAGGTAAGGGTGGGGTTCAAATTTTATAACCAGGAATACGATAATTGGTACATGGGATTGGGATTTATATGATTCCCTACTGAATGTGTTGAACTGTATTGATGAATTGTTCTTGTTTTTGTGGAATTTGATGCTCTGTGGTATGTTTTAGTGGTTGATTTTATGAACTGGTAGTATGAAGAATTCTGGGTTCGAAAACTATGATCTAGTTGTTTTAAAAAAAAATATATATATATATATATATATATAAGGGGGGTGGCTTGTGTGTTGAGTACTGGGTGGCGCAAGCCACCTCTGAAATAGGTGATGAGGATGGCGCAAGCCACCTCCCTTAAGACTATAGGGTGGCGCAAGCCACCTCCCAGAATGAGGAAGGATGGCGCAAGGCACCTCCTGGGGGACGGGATATTGGTGGCGCAAGCCACCTTAATTCTTGTGAGTGTGATTTTTGGTGGATTAGTATATTTAGTAACATTTTACTAGGAATTTCACTGTGAGCCATTACTATAAATCAGCAGAAAAATATGTAGCATACATTTAATTATTTGGTAATAGAAAGATTAATTGGAATCAGAACTAGTAAAATGAATATTAGCAGGAAAATAACAGCAAGTATGAAATAGCAGAAAAGAATGAGTTAACAGGTTTTGACAGAACATGAGAAAATAGCAGTAGCAAGTTTTGATGGGAAATGAGAATTTAGCAGGCACTGATATGGATTTTGATGACAGTATATTTGATAGCATAACCGTGTTATATTTGTGAGTTAAAATTTAACAACATCGGTAAAATTAACTAATAGTAATTACAGTGTGTACAGCGGTACCGATTTAGCTAAATAAGTAGAATTAAGCGGAAAAATTAGTTGTTCGGAATTAGTTGAAATTCGTCGGGGATGTTCGTATAAACTAGTAGGTAATTGTGGTTGGTTTGTTTTGTTAAAAATATGATGAATACGTGGATTTGCAGGTACAGCTAAATAAGTTGAATTCTCAAGAACCGTGAGATACATAATCAAAGGTCATCCTGGCACTGGTGGTATAAGGACCGAAGGTTCCTGCAAGTATTCTTTAATCTTTTCAAACGCCTTTTGACAATTTTCATTCCACCTGACCGCTTGATCTTTTCTTAGCAACTTGAAGATTGGTTCACATGTGGCTGTGAGATGCGAGATGAACCTTGCAATGTATTTTAATCTCCCCAAGAAACCACGAACCTCTTTTTCTGTTCTTGGCACAAGCATTTCTTGTATGGCTTTTACCTTCGCATGATCAACCTCGATACCTTTTTCACTAACAATAAACCCCACCAATTTTCCTGATCTCACCCCAAAGGTGCATTTGTTTGGATTCAACCTCACTCTGAATTTTCTCAATCTTTCAAATAGCTTCTGAAGATTCACCAGATGTTCTTCCTCCGTCTGTGACTTCGCAATCATGTCATCAACATAGACCTCAATCTCTTTGTGAATCATATCATTAAGGAGAGTCACCATCGCCCGCTGGTAAGTTGCCCCTGCATTCTTCAATCCAAAGGGCATCACTTTGTAGCAGAATGTTCCCCACGGTGTTATGAATGTTGTTTTCTCCATGTCCTCTGGGGCCATCTTGATTTGGTTATACCCAGAGAAGTCATCCATGAAGGAAAACACCGAATACTGAGCAGTATTGTCAACTAACACGTCAATGTGAGGGAGGGGGAAATCGTCCTTTGGGCTTGCTCTATTCAAATCCCTGTAATCAACACCCATCCTGACCTTCCCATCCTTCTTAGGTACAAGCACGATGTTAGCAACCCATGGAGGATAATTTGTTACGGCAAGAAAACCGGCACCTAGCTGTTTCTGAACCTCTTCCTTGATTTTGATAGATATCTCCAGTTTAGTTCTTCTTAACTTTTGTTTGACCAGAGCACAACCTTCTTTAAGTGGTAGCCGGTGTACAACAATATCAGTATCGAGCTCAGGCATGTCTTGGTAAGACCAGGCGAAGATGTCCACATACTCACGGAGCATTTCAATCAATCTTCCCTTGACACTGTCTTCCAATGCAGCCCCTATCCTTA
Organism: Lathyrus tuberosus; assembly: GCA_022829125.1. Classification (NCBI taxonomy): domain Eukaryota; kingdom Viridiplantae; phylum Streptophyta; class Magnoliopsida; order Fabales; family Fabaceae; genus Lathyrus; species Lathyrus tuberosus. Next base: position 6,208,484 of record JALAZF010000274.1, on the reverse strand, counting down.
CTTCCTTTCGGGCGTCCTCGGTTCCCAGATTCACAATCTTAATTTCCTCCTGATGAGGTAGGATAACCTTCTCCTCTTGCTTTAACAATCTGGCCAACTCTTCGGGCAGTTCACAATCTTCGTTAGTCTCTTCTTCAGCCTGATAGATTGGATTGTTAAAGTCATACCGAGCTATAGCTGAGTAATGATTGGTGTCATCTAAACAAAGAGACCTGCATGATTGATGAGGTATGTGTTATTATGTATGCAACAAAAGAAACACATTGCCATTTTGATGTGGGTTTTTAATGCATAAAAATAAAACAGAAAGACAGAGATCAAAATATTTGAGTGTGAAAAGTCCTTTATTGATGATAAAGCAAAACATGCAACAGTTAAAAGCCCTACAAATAAAATCACTACGTCTTGGGTAGAACGCAGGATTAACATAATTTCTGCACTTCCTTGAGAAGTTTCTTGGTATTAGGATGCTCTGGTCTCTGAATCAACTCCTGAATCAAAAGATCCCTCATGTGCAAGATCCCTGTTAAATAACGACTATGTAATTCCCAATCATCTTCTCCAGAAGCTCCACCTGAACTTGGACCTTTGCTTCTGGCTCTTTTCACTTCGGCTTGGATCTTCAGCTGTTCCATACCTGCCATGGTTTCCTTGACCTTTTCCTCAATTGCTCTCCTCTCAAAGATCCCTGATAAAATCTCCTTATCCTTTTTTCCGAAGCTTTGTCTTCAAACCTTCAATCTGCTCGAGATACTTGTCCTCTTTTAACCTGTTGGCAGTAATTGCTGTATTCCGACGGTCACGGAACCTGTGAATTCTTGACATAGCATAAGCCGACTCTTTCTTTTTGGACGAAAGGACCTTGCTAACACTTTTCAACGCTTGAGCCACTTTCTCTCTGGCTGTGGCTTCTTTAGACAATTCTTTTTCCTTCACAGCCAAAAGTTCTAATTTCAACTTGGCGACATGGATAGCTTCGCCTTTTTCGTGCTTCAACTGACCAACCTCTCTGCCCAGCTCACGATTCTCCTCTCGGAGTTTCTCCTTCTCAGGCCATAACTTAACATACTTCTCTATATCAACAGTCGTGGGGGCCTTGATCATTAAAGTATACAAAGGTGGTTCCACCGGGAAAGGAAGAAGCTCCTCTTCTGCTCTTTTCTTAATCCACTCTTCATATGAAGGAAAAGCCCGGTTATTACATTTCCCAAATGAAGTTTTTCCCTTCTTGGTCACCTGCTTCCAAGGATTCACAATCTTCCTTATCATCTCTTGATCCCCAATACCATTGAAGAATAAGGACTCTCTAATATCTCGCTCTTCAGGTGGACCTCTCAAAGGATAACCAAACTGCCTGATAACAAGGGAAAGATTATAGTTAATTCCACCTTTCCTCCCTATCAAGGGTACATTAGGGAATTCTCCGCACTTGCAAATAATCTCCATCCCTAGCAAGTCATGGTTGAACCAAACAATGTTGTCAGCAGTCAAGCCCATTAACCTCTTTGACCACTTCAGAGAATCTCTCGTATCAACGAAAGCGCCAGCTTCGGGGAGATGACTCAGAAACCAAGTAGATAAGAGTGGTGCACAGCAACTCACAGTTTTTCCACGCCTATTTTCATTCTTGTAGTGGACTGAGTGATACACATCACCTAGCAAGGTAGGTATGGGATTATTTAAAATAAAGATTCTGACAGCATGCATATCCACTAGATCAGGAACATTGGGAAACAGGAAAATCCCATAGATGCACATAGCCAGAATAGCCTGGAAAGCAGTCCAATTCCTCTCCTTAGCATGTATGCAAGCTTGATCAAACAAGAACTTCAATAAGAAACCCTTAGCTCCTTGTTTCTCCACAATATTACTTCTCAGAGCTGATTCACCAATATGAAGAGCAATGGCCATTTCTCCTATCCCGGGACGTTCTTCAGAAAAGAATACTATGTCATGCCTGATGGGGATTCCCAAAATAAATGAGAACTCCTCCAACGTTGGAGCCAAGATATAGTCTGGGAAAGTGAAGCAATGCAAAGACGGACCATAGAACTGAAGAATTGTATGAATGGCATCCTTCTCATACTTGGAGATATTGTAGACAAACTTCAGAAGTCTATCATACTCTCCACTGAACTGTGTACGAACTCCGGGACCAGCCATACTAACCAGCTTGTGAATCAACGTCAAGGTCGGGTCTGGGAACGAATAAGCAACAGTCTTCTTTCTCTGGACATCCATGTTAAGGCAACCTCAGAAAACAGGAATCAAGAGTAAGATGCAAGCCCTAAAAAATGTCAAACATGTTAGAATGCAAGAAAAATGATATACACATGCAAGCATGGGATCAAGGCATCACTGCTGGATGTGCTGTGCTGTTAACTGAACGAGAACCACAACCCAGAAAACCAGAATTCTAGAATACCGAACCACTGAGATAACCAGAAACCCAAATAATCAAACACTGATGAGAAATCCAAAAAACTGGGTAGGTTGAAGGTTTCAGTTTCCTGCAAGCCTGCAAACACCCATCCCTTCTCACATGTAGGTTCTAGAAAGGCGAGGATCCTCAATATCACGGACTCTCAGGTCAAGAAATAATGATATGTTCACCATTTCTGGTTTGGCATCATCATCAATCGAGGAGGCCTCAACTGATTCCCCTCAAAAATAAGGTCATCCTATGCGAGTCCCTCAGCATTGGGTCCTCGGATAGACAAGTGTAATGGGTTTGCCATTTCTGGTTTGCCATTATCACAGGTCGGGAGGAGAGGCGCAACTGAGGTATCGGAGAAACGGTCACCAGAGTCGACAGCTCTCTAGATCAACACCCTGAAATGCGCAAGACACACACATCAGAATGCGTCCCAAGATAGCCTCGTCTGGTTGTGAATTTCGTGAACACACAAACGCAGCAAGATGGCACGTAGGTCCCACTACTCTCCACTCTAGTCCTAGGGTGTACTCAAGCCTGGGTATTGGGCTTATCTCTCAGAACAACCCAACCTGCCAAACAGAAACCAGCCAGCACAACACAGCAATATCCAGTATGACAGTAATAAAATGAAATGCAATGCAATAAAAGCTGTAAAACAGTAATATACAACATAATAAAGCACAACAAATAAACACCCAACGAAAACAACAAACAAGCGCTAGGATCGACTCGCTAAAGGGGATGGACCAGCAAGAGGTCAACCAGAGTCCCCAGCAGAGTCGCCAGCTGTCGCTCCCGAATGATTCGCATCCAACGGTACAAACGCGAGAGTGGTGCAGAAAACACAGAGTCGCCAGCAATGTGTATTTATCCCGAGAGGGAAAGGGAACACTGCATAAACCTGAAGAGAAAGGGGGAAAGACATGGTCATCGTAACCATAGTCCAGGTTCGGCAGTCGGTTATGCGAGGGGAAGGTGTTAGCACCCCACGCATCCATCGTACTCGATGGGATCCACGCTTGTTGTCTAAACGGAGGGTGAGATGTCCTACTATCTATGGCTGAACAAAAGAAAATGGGGATGGGGGTGACTAAGACGGATTCGGTAGGACATATTCGATGCCCTAGGCCTACGTACTCCCTCAGTGCAATGGGAAAGTCAGAGTCAACGTAGTTCGGACGGGAACTGTGGGGGAAGGTTGCTCGCCAAGACAATCGCTGTCTTGTGCCAACATATCCTTAATCGAACGAGAGAGAGGAATCAGAGCTAATGTAGTCCGTGGGTACGACCACGGATGGGTAAGTGTGTTTTACGTGAGCGACGAGCTCTTTTTTGAAAATGAAATTTGAAACCCAACAATCCCGAAGGATAAAAAGATTTGAATTTTTTTTTGTGTTTTTTAGACAGAAGTGGATTGAAGTTAGTTCATAACTTGCATTGCACCAAAGTCTAGGGCACAGGGACGAATACTTAACGAATCGTCCCAAGACAGGACACCCGCTAAGCACTCTAGAAAGATGAGAGGAAGCCCCTCATTTCTCATTCCCCACGCTTAAGGCTCGTGCGCAATACACTTTATCTTTATTAAGTGTTTTCAAGATGTTTTGAGATGAGAAGAGAGAAGACCCAAAGGAAACTCTAAAGGGAAACTAAGAGTCCTAATGTTATCATGCATGGGTGACCTATGGTTAGTAAGGCTTAGGAGGGACAACTACCTAAAACCTAATGCTAATCCTACTACAAGCTTAATCAAAAATTAAGTTGGACTAGGTAGCTCTAAAGGGAGAGAATCCAAGACTTAAACAAGTCTTGAGATTCATGGGAGAAAGAGAATGAAAGAGAAGAATGAGAAAGAGAAGGATAAGATAAGAAACAAGATAGGGCAGCAAGCACATCATATCAATTATATCCAACTTACATCCATAAACAAGTCTCAAAGATCATGCAAAACATCTCAAGTAAGCATGCAAAGGTAATCATGAAAGAATGCAAACATACTTATATGAAATGCACAATTAAGCACCAATGAACTTCATATCAAGATGAAATGAGAAAAATAATATGAAGATGAAAGCAAGTCAGAATCAAGATCATACCATCATCAACAATTCTCATGTGCAAGAGAAGATCAAAACATGAAACATTATGCACCAAAGAAAGTCCACAAAAGGAAGTCAAAGTACAAGCACTTAAAGCATACCCAAACATGATCCAAAAATTACAAAATTTTGGTCATAAGGGACCTCAACCAGGGGTAAACATCATCTCAAATACTCATGCAAATAATCACAAAGAAACTCAAACAATTAGGCATGGCAAAACAGTTAGGGTTAAGAGATGTCAAGAGATGATCATGCATAACTCACTTAAGCACAAATAATCAAACATATATCAAATGAAATTCAAAAATTGTGGAATTAAAACCCAAGTGACCTAAGTCAGAAGCTATCAACATGCCAAAATATCACACAAAAATTCACAGGTTAAGTACCTCAAACAATGCTTCAAAGTTGCATAAGAACAAAGAAGAACAACGCACAAATAGAGGGACTAAAATGCAATATGAAATGAGTTTAAAAATATGAGAAAAATGGTTTTAGGAACCTCAAGATGTCTTCTAAAATATACAAAAATAATGGGATGCAAATCATACACCAATGATGAAAACAAAAATCAACAAGGCAGGGTGTGCACAATTGAGACAATTCCAAAGGAAATTAATCAAACAATTAATTCAGAAGAACAAAATAAAATAAAATGGAAAAATAAAATTTGAAAAAATCTTATAAAATTCAAAGATGCTTCATGATTTTTTTGGTGATTTTTAGATGCATAAATCTATTTTTAAAAATTAAAAATGAAACAAGGCAAATATGTGAAAATAAAAATGAAATAATACAAGCCAGGGGTGCATTAAGCAAGCGAAATCAGCTCAAATAGTGGACCAGGCCAAAACAAGGGTGCAAATAGAAAAGAAGCCCAAAGTTATTCTTATGAAGGCTCAGAGTCAACAAGATTGACTCAATCCTTGCCCTTTGATCAATCCAACTTGCCAAGATCAGTCAACAAAATCAAAGGTACACATGATTAAAGGCTCAGATCACACGCGCATGGTAATTAATGTGGGGAGACACACAACAATCATGACCTGGACTAACTGAAACTCACGTGAGAATCAGATCAATCTAACGCATATCAATCAGTCAGCAAATCAAAGATTATACAAGATCAAGGGTCAGGATTTGAAGCACATGATATTAAACATGGATTAGCACACACACACATTAATGAAAACACGTGAAAATTAAATGAAGTGGCTAAACATGAGCCATCAGATCTGGACCACTAACGGTCCAGATTTCATCTCCAACCTTGAAACTCAGATCATCTGCAAATGAACCAGACGCTGGAGCCCTAGCTCCGGTCGTCTTCTCCGGCAACACCAAACGGAGATCCAACAATAATTTTCCAGAAATAAAAAACTCCACCATCATTTAACTCAGAATTTCACAAGGATTTCAGATATGCAATTTGTTTCGACAGATCATACATGTATAAACCAAATCGAAGCAAAACATTTCTCACTCAAAACTTTCAGATCCATGATTCAGCCATAATACACGTCCAAATTTAAATCTAAACATATCAGCATGATCAGCAAAGCATAAGGATCATTAGGCACACAAGAAAACTGAGTTCTATGATCAAGAAAATCACAGTAACCTGAAACTTGTAGAGCTCAAAATACACCAAGAAATCCTTCAGAAAGCTACAGATCTACTCCTTAGGACCTCTGATTGCAAAATAAATGCAATTAGAGGCTTGAATCAAGCTGGATCTTGGATTTTGAAAGTGAGCAACTCAAATTCGTATCTGATGAAAACCTTGCTTAGAGCTTCAAACAATGGTTGATTCTTGTTCTATGGAGTATGTGGATCAAGAATATGGAAAAAGTTCTTCAGAAACCCTTGTGAGGAGTGAGTTTCGAAGAAGGAAAGTTTTGAGTGAAAAATGAAATTCAGAGCAAATGAGAGTGCATGAGCTGTGAATGAAGGTGTGAGTCTCCTTATACACACTTGGTTAGAGCTCTGAGCATGATTAGGGTTTGATTAATCCCTTAATTAAGGCTATCCAAAGTGATTTGCAAAAATGTAAGTTGTGATGAAACCACTGATCCACACGTGCATTGTCATGCTTTTCATCATGAGTCATTCACATTTCTCTTGCTGATCACATCTGAATTGGGTTTGGGCTTTGTGGATGCTTAATTCATGAGATTCAATCCATCTTGCAAATTTGCATTTTGTGAAATTCATGAAGTACATGGCACGGATTGGAGTGATTCAAGGGTTAAAAATGGTCCTCATGGAGTGTACTTAAATATGGCAATGTGACTTGAGTCATTAGAAACAATTACAAGTCATTTTGAACCAAAATGCAAAAGGTGGAAAAATGGATACATGAGAAAACCCTAAAAATATTTTGCCTTCTTTTGTTCATAACTTGAGTTTCACAAATGGTATGGATATAATCTAGTACTTTTTGGAAAAGGGATAGAGAGATCTTCAACTTTCATGTTTGAGGAAAATTCATTTGAAGCTTCTTTGATAATGAAAAGTCAAGTTGAAGAAGGTTTGAAAAGTTGCCAAAAATGGAAGTTTCACATTATAGGTCATTTTCCAAAAATAGTAACTTTTGCACAAACTCTTGACTCTTGATGAATGGTATGAATCCTAGCCTTTGAGGACCATATGAGGGCATAAGACCTTAAAAATCATGAAGAGGACCTCAAAATTCCATGGTTGACTTTCCTCCTTACAATTGACTTTTATTGGTTCACAAGCAACTGATCCACTGAACATCTTCCACAATGAACCACTAGCCAAGCCTTCCTCTATGAGTGTTTGTGAGCATATGGAACCCATGAGATCATGCTTGAATCCACAAATTTTTCTCAAGAAGCTCTTTGAACCCAAGAACCCTAATTTGGTCCCTTTGGTCAGGAGGTAAAGATTCACTTGAAATCCTTTGCCATTCTTCAACTTATGAAGATATGATGACCTCCACAAAACACCTTGAGGCTTGAGACTCCTTTGAGATGAACCAAGTACCTTGATCCCATGCTAACAACCAATGCTATGCACAAATGCTAATGCAAGAAATGCAAAGAAACATAAGCCAGTTAGCTTCAAAACAAAAGAGCAAATTTTGGGGTGTTGCACCGAAAAACTGGCACTTTCTAAGTTGGGAGTTTTGCTCCATTGGTACAACATGCATATGCATAGTTGAGTTGCATTTGAGTTACATATTATAAGTTGTTTGTTGATTGTTGTTTTGTTGCTGTTGTAAAGTAGTGAAATCTTATGATTTTGATCTAATGTATTGATTATCATACTTCTGTTTATATTATTCGATATCGCACCCCTTCTGTGTATGGTGATGGTTTATACGACATCCTGCAGGTAATCAGGAGTGAAGGTTTCTACCTTCGTTAGTTCGAGTCGGTGTCGTCGCTCTGATACGTAGCACTCGGGGGGATGAACGCATGTCTTTTGTTTTTGTGGATTTGTTTAAATGCTGAATTTTACGTTGAATTTCCGAATAAGTACTTTGTTATTTTAATTTAAGTTGATTCTAGTTATATAAAGATGCTATAATTTGAAGTTAAAGTTGTGAATCCGTTGCGTGGTTATTTATTAAAGTTGATTTATTTTGAAGACTAAATAGTTGTTAATTTGTTCTCTTTGATTTAGTGTTATGTATCCGTGATGATGAGTTTTTATGTTGTTAGTTTTCAAGTTGAAAATGTGATATCCCATGTTTGGTTGAACTTTGATCACTCTGATTTTATTATAAATGTCGGGTAGAAATGGGGTGTTACATTAGTGGTATCAGAGCAGGTCGGTCCGTCCGGCCAAGTTGTCGAGTCGTAGTTTTGTTTAACAATTGAGTATTGATAATTAGTTCTAATCTTGTTTATGTTGCAGTGATAAGTTGAGATGGCTGGAAGGAACGATGCTGCAATTGCTGCTGCGATGCAAGCAATGGCTCAAGCTTTGCAGAATCAGCCGAACGCGGACGAGAATGTTGGATCTCGTAGTTTGGCAACTTTTCAGAGAGAGAATCTGCCTACCTTCAAGGGCAAGTATGATTCTGATGGGGCGTTGGATTGGTTGAAGGAGATAGAGAGAATCTTTCATGTGATGGACTACACTCCAATGCAGAAGGTTTGTTATGGGACTCATATGCTAGCAGTCGAAGCTGATGACTGGTGGCTAGAGACCCGTCAGAGGTTGGAAGTTGTAGGTGAAGGTATCACTTGGGCTGTGTTCGGAAGAGAGTTCCTGAGGAAGTATTATCCGGAGGATGTTCGCGGTAAGAAGCAGATTGAGTTTCTTGAGCTGAATCAAGGAAACATGTCAGTCACTGATTATGCTGCAAAGTTTGTGGAGTTGGCTAAGTTTTATCCGCACTATAACGGGGATGATGCTGATTTTTCTAAATGCATCAAGTTTGAGAGTAGGCTACGCCCAGAGATCAAGAAGGCAGTTGGATATTAGAAGATTCGTGTTTTTGCTGATTTGGTTGATAGTTGCAGAATCTTTGAAGAGGATAACAATGCTCATTATAAGATCATGAATGAAAGGAGAGGCAAGCACCAACAGAATCGTGGCAAGCCTTATGATGCTCCAGTTGGTAAAGGTAAACAGAGAGCGGCTGATGGCAAGAGGACTAGTAGGAAAGATGTTCCTGCGGCATAGTTTGTTTCAAATGTGGGAAACCTGGTCACAAGAGTAATGTGTGTACTGCTGAGGTGAAGAGATGTTTCCGATGTGGTAAGACTGTACATATAGTATCTGATTGCAAGCACAAAGAGATTATTTGTTTCAACTGTGGTGAAGAGGGACACCTTCGTAGCCAGTGTTAGAAGCCAAAGAAGGCGCAAACCGGTGGGAAAGTCTTCGCTTTGGCTGGGACTCAGACAACTAGTGAGGACACACTCATCAGAGGTACATGTTTCATTAATAGTACAACTTTAATTACTATGATTGATACTGGTGCTACTCATTGCTTTATTGCTGCTGATTGTGTTGAAAGATTGGGTCTTGTGTTGTCTTCTATGAATGGAGAAAAGGTCGTCGAGATTCCTGCTAAGGGATCAGTGACTACTTCTCTTGTGTGTTTAAAGTGTCCTTTGACGATCTTCGACAGAGACTTTACTGTTGAGTTGGTGTGTCTGCCATTAACTGGGATGAATGTAATCTTGGGAATGAACTGGTTAAAATATAACTATGTTCATATCAATTATTTTAGCAAGTCAGTAAGATTTTCTACTACTGAAGAAGAAGGAGCTAGTTTGTTGTCTTTTAACTAGTTACAACAGTTGATGCAAGAAGAAGCTCAGATATTCGTGTTGATGGCGTCATTATCTATTGAGAGCCAAGCTATAATTGAAGAGTTGCAAGTGGTGCGTGAATTTCCTAAAGTTTTCCCTGATGAAATTCCTGATGTGCCTCCAGAAAGAGAAGTGGAATTTGCAATTGACCTTGTACCTGGTACCAGACCTGTTTCTATGGCACCATACAGGATGTCAGCATCTGAATTGTCAGAATTAAAGAAACAATTGGAGGATTTGCTTGAAAAGAAGTTTGTAAGGCCAAGTGTATCGCCGTGGGGAGCTCCAGTATTGTTAGTAAAGAAGAAAGATGGAAGTATGAGGCTCTGTGTTGATTATAGACAATTGAATAAAGTGACGATTAAGAACAAGTATCCGCTTCTGATAATAGATGATTTGATGGATCAATTAGTGGACGCTCGTGTGTTTAGCAAGATTGATTTGAGGTCGGGCTATCATCAGATTAAAGTAAAGGATGAAGATATTCAGAAGACGGCTTTCAGAACACGTTATGGACATTATGAGTATTCTGTGATGCCTTTCGGTGTTACTAACGTGCCAGGAGTATTCATGGAGTACATGAATCATATCTTTCATACGTATTTGGATCGGTTTCTGGTGGTGTTTATTGATGACATATTGATTTACTCCAAATCGGAAGAAGAGCATGCAGAACACTTAAGACTAGTATTGCAAGTTTTGAAAGAGAAGAAGTTATATGCAAAGCTGTCTAAATGTGAATTTTGGTTAAAGGAAGTTAGTTTTCTTGGTCATGTCATTTCGGGTAATGGCATTGTTGTGAATCCATCTAAAGTAGATGATGTGTTACAATGGGAAACTCCAAAGTCGGCCACCGAGATTAGAAGCTTTTTGGGACAAGCCGGTTATTACTGAAGGCTTATTGAAGGATTTTCTAAGTTAGCACTTCCGTTGACTAAGTTGACTTGTAAAGGTAAGGCTTTTGTGTGGGACATTTAATGTGAAGAAAGTTTTGCGGAATTGAAGAAGAGATTGACGTCGGCTCCGGTTTTGACATTACCTAATCCAGGAGAACCTTTTGTGGTATATTATGATGCATCCAAGATGGGTTTAGGTGGTTTGCTTATGCAGAATGGTAAGGTAGTTGCTTATGCGTCGAGGCAATTGAGGACTCGTGAGAAGAACTATCCTACGCATGATTTAGAACTTGCTGCAGTTGTTTTTGTGTTGAAGATTTGGAGACATTATCTTTATGGATCTAGATTTGAAGTGTTTAGTGACCATAAGAGCTTAAAGTATTTGTTTGACCAGAAGGAATTGAACATGAGACAACGAAGATGGTTGGAATTATTAAAAGATTATGATTTCGGTTTGAACTATCATCCGGGTAAAGCTAATGTTGTGGCCGATGCTCTGAGCCGGAAGACTTTGCATATGTCGGCAATGATGGTAAAGGAATTGGAATTAATTGAGCAATTCAGAGATATGAGTTTAGTTTGTGAAGTAACACCGCAGAGTGTGATGTTGGGAATGCTGAAGATTAACAATGACTTTCTGGATAATATCAGAGAGGCTCAGAAGTTAGATGTGAAACTTGTAGATTCGATGGTTGGAATTGATCAGTCTGGTAATAGCGATTTTAAGTTGGACGCGCATGGTGTATTGAGATTCCGTAATCGAATTTGTATTCCTGATGATGCGGAGATGAAGAAGGCAATTCTTGAGGAAAGTCATAGAAGTAAATTGAGTATTCATCTGGGAGCTACAAAAATGTATCAAGACTTGAAGAAATTGTTTTGGTGGCCTGGTATGAAGCGTGATGCAGCTCGATTTGTGTATGCATGTTTAACTTGTCAGAAGTCGAAAGTTGAACATCAGAAGCCTGCGGGGTTGATGCAACCGTTAGAAGTTCCAGAATGGAAATGGGATAACATTTCAATGGACTTTGTGATGGGATTACCTAATACTTCAAGAGGACATGATTCTATTTGGGTGATTGTTGATAGGATTACGAAGTCGGCTCATTTTATTCCTATTAACATCAGTTTCCCAGTATCGAAGTTGGCGGAGGTTTATACTAACGTAATTGTGAAGCTGCATGGTGTTCCTCTGTGTATTGTATCGGATAGAGATTTAAGGTTTACTTCTGATTTTTGGAAGGGTTTGCAAGAGGCATTGGGTTCTAAGTTGAGGTTGAGTTCAGCGTATCATCCTCAGACGGATGGTCAAACAGAGAGGACTATTCAGTCGTTGGAGCATTTGTTAAGAGATTGTGTTCTTGAGCAAGGAGGTTCGTGGGATACTTATCTTCCATTGATCGAGTTCACTTATAATAACAGTTACCATTCTAGTATCGGAATGGCACCTTTTGAAGCATTATATGGTCGGAGGTGTAGGACTCCTTTATGTTGGCACGAATCTGGAGAAAGTGTAGTGCTTGGTCCTGAAATTGTTCGAGAAACTACTGAGAAGGTGAAGTTAATCCGCGAAAAGATGAAATCTTCTCAAAGTAGGAAGAAGAGTTATCATGACAAGCGAAGGAAGGATTTAAAATTCCAACCAGGTGACCATGTGTTTTTGAGAGTTACACCGGTGACAGGTGTTGGGCGTGCCTTGAAGTCTAAGAAGCTCACTCCTCGTTTTATTGGTCCGTATCAGATTTCGGACAGGGTTGGAAATGTTTCTTATAGAGTGGCTTTACCGCCTAATCTGTCGAATTTACATGATGTGTTTCATGTGTCACAACTCCGGAAGTATGTTCCAGATCCGTCTCATGTAATTCATATGGATGATGTTCAAGTACTGGATAATCTTACTGTGGAAACGATGCCTGTACGGATCGCGGATCGGGAAATGAGGACTCTAAGAGGCAAGGAGATTGCGTTGGTAAAAGTGGTCTGGTTAGGAGCTGCTGGAGAAAGTATGACGTGGGAGTTGGAAAGCAAGATGCGGGAATCCTATCCTGAGCTGTTTGAGAAAGGTAAGATTTTCGAGGACGAAAATATTCTAAGTGGGGGAGAGTTGTAATGCCCGTATTTAATTAAATATTTTAATTAAATAGTATTGAGTATTTTTCCGTATAATTGTTGAATATGTTGATTATGTTGTTTGATGCTAATAAGTATTAATCGGGTAATTAGTCGATTTAGTCGGGAGAAATTAATATTAGAAATAATATTCATTTTCGTAGAATATTACTTAATTTAGTTGGGTTAAGTTGTGTGTGAGAAATAACAAAGTTGGGGGTATCGTATAGTAAGGCCATTAAATTAATTAGTAGACCCATTATTATATTAGGATCTTATATTAGGTTATAATTAAGAAAAGAAAGGAATAGAGGTAGCAGTAAGAGGAGAAGTTACAAGGAGAGAACGAGGGTTGGAAGCACGAAGGTTGGAGAAGTGAGAATACGAGAGTTTTCCGTCAAAGTTTCAGTTTCGACCGGAAATTCGAGCTACCTTCAATCCAAGGTAAGGGTGGGGTTCGAATTTTATAACCAGGAATACGATAATTGGTACGTGGGATTGGGATTTATATGATTCCCTACTGAATATGTTGAACTATATTGATGAATTGTTCTTGTTTTTGTGGAATTTGATGTTCTGTGGTATGTTTTAGTGGTTGATTTTAAGAACTGGTAGTATGAAGAATTCTGGGTTCGAAAACTATGATCTAGTTGTTTTAAAAATTAAAAAATATATATATATATATAAGGGCGCCACCCCTGTGTGTTGTGTTCTGGGTGGCGCAAGCCACCTCTGAAATAGGCGATGAGGATGGCGCAAGCCACCTCCCAGAATGAGGAAGGATGGCGCAAGCCACCTCCTGGGGGAAGGGATGTTGGTAGCGCAAGCCACCTTAATTCCTGTGAGTGTGATTTTTGGTGGATTAGTATATTTAGTAACATTTTACTAGGAATTTCACTGTAAGCCATTAGTATAAATCAGCAGAAAAATATGTAGCAGACATTTAATTGTTTGGTAATAGAAAGATTAATTGGAATCAGAACTAGTAAAATGAATATTAGCAGGGAAATAACAGCAAGTATGAAATAGCAGAAAAGAATGAGTTAGCAAGTTTTGACAGAACATGAGAAAATAGCAGTAGCAAGTTTTGACGGGAAATGAGAATTTAGCAGGTACTGATATGGATTTTGATGATAGTATATTTGATAGCATAACTGTGTTATGTTAGTGAGTTAAAATTTAACAGCATCGGTAAAATTAACTAGTAGTAATTACAGTGTGTACAGCGGTATCGATTTAGCCGAATAAGTAGAATTAAGCGGAAAAATTAGTTGTCCGGAATTAGTTGAAATTGGTCGGGGATGTTCGTATAAACTAGTAGGTAATTGTGGTTGGTTTGTTTTGTTGAAAATATGATGAATACGTGGATTTGCAGGTACAGCTGAATAAGTTGAATTGTCCCGATTCATGGGCATATTTGAGTTGTAGGTCGTATGACCAGTGTTGATTAAGTTGTTGCAGCTGATGTATATTTAAGTTGCAGTTGTTTTGTTGTTGTATGCCATTCATATTAGTCGCATACATTGCATTTTCTAAGTTGGAGCTAATGCTCACCCACGTTGGCCTGGATTGGCAAAAAGTTGAAGTTGAAGGCTTATGCCTTGTTGATGCCCGACAAACAGGCACTTTCTAAGTTGGGAGTTTTGCTCCAGTGGTACCACATGCATATGCATAGTTGAGTTGCATTTGAGTCGCATATTATAACTTGTTTGTTGGTTGTTGTTTTGTTGCAGTTGTAAAGTAGTGAAATCGTATGATTTTGATCTAATGTATTGATTATCATACTTCTGTTTATATTATTCGATATCTCACCCCTTCTATGTATGGTGATGGTTTATACGCCATCCTGCAGGTAATCATGAGTGAAGGTTTTTACCTTCGTTAGTTCGAGTCGGCGTCATCGCTCTGATACGTAGTACTCGGGGGGATGAACACATGTCTTTTGTTTTTGTGGATTTGTTTAAATGCTGAATTTTATGTTGAATTTCCGAATAAGTACTTTGTTATTTAAATTTAAGTTGATTCTAGTTATATAAAGATGCTATAATTTGAAGTTAAAGTTGTGAATCCGCTGCGTGGTTATTTATTAAAGTTGATTTATTTTGAAGACTAAATAGTTGTTAATTTGTTCTCTTTGATTTAGTGTTATGTATTCGTGATGATGAGTTTTTATGTTGTTGGTTTTCAAGTTGAAAATGTGATATCCCATGTTTGGTTGAACTTTTATCACTCTGATTTTATTATAATGGGGTGATACACTCGAGACAAATTACTCCCAGGCGAGGAACTTCCCCGGGCTCATACCCAGTTTCCGTTTGAAGCTCCACCGTAAACTGCAAAGCTTCACCGGAATCTGGGAGTATTCGACCGGATAATTTATCATCAACCCAGAAGATGAAAGATCACGGCGGTTACACATGCATCGTCGTCGGAACAGCGCCGTGAACCGCCCTCTTCACTAAAACATCCTAAAAAGCCCGGCGACATATCAGAGGTGGAAAATGGCATAACCACCGTCCACCACCAACAACCGCCGGAAACGAAGCTAATCGTCCTCTAAACCTAGCCCTAACCGCATGCAATCTATCATTGATCATCAAAAAGAGTAAATCAGAGCAAAATCAACGAACTTACTTGTGTTAAAGGGACGAAAAGTGGTTGCTAGGAGTTGAGACTATGGCCGGAAAAGCTGACAGCACGAACGGGCAGGAGCTCTGAAGGAGACGAAGAGAAACAAGAGCGAAAAGTTCTGAATGGGACGAGTTTCCCCTTATTATACAGAGGGGCACATGCGATGGCATGCTCTCGTAGGTCATGATGGCTATTAACTAGCCATCATTACCTAGCAACTGCTGCACAAAACTCTATGCACACGTGGCGCCCTAACGTTTCCAATTCCTTCTAACTATTAGTCTCCCCGTACGACAGGCAGCTCTATCACGGTCAGGAACATCACGGACACCAAAGGCAACGGGCACCACGAGACAAGCCTCCTACGACGCCAAGCGACGACCTTATGTTAGCTCCCCGGAGCCGCGAGCTGTCCTTAAGTCATCACTCTCATGCTCGGGAGCAACGACTTGGGGGGCTCCTGTTCTGGACTGGGCCAATTGCCACGCACGGCCCAATCCACTTCTGCTGCAGTAACGACCCAAATGCCTAGGTCCAATCCGCCAAAGGGAGAAAGTTACCTTTCTGCCCCTCCAGCCGGGCAAGGACTGCACAGTCCTCCCCAGAATTGTTGCTCGTTCCACTCAGCTCATACACTCTCCGAGCAGCTATGGGCAGGTGCCCAAAATTATGCATATGCCTGACATAACGACTAGTTTTGGGCACCCTGCCCGACATAACAGCTAGTCTTGGGCAGTTACCTATTCTTCGGGAAAACAGTTATTTTGCCCCGAAAATAGGATCGTTGGCCACGTGCTTGGGGGCATTATATAAACCCTCTCACTTGAGAGGGTCAAGTATCCAATATTCACCCTACGAACTAACACTTTATACTTGCCCCTTTTCTCTGACCCTTTCTTACTTGAGCGTCGGAGTGCCTTGCAGGTACACCCCCTCCTCCTCTTCATACGACCAGCATCTCAGACGTTCTTGGTGACCCACTTCAACAGGATCTGATCCAACCTTCACGATCAAGGCTTAAATAATACTTTCAAACCAACTAAAATATAATTTGTAATATTAATGTATTTGATAACTATCCTTATCTTTACAGAAAGATTTATCACTTATAACATTACTGTGTGTTTTTTTAATTCACAACACACGTACAAGTAGGGGTGTTCATGGGTGCGGGTCAACCCACAGACCCATTGACCCAAACCAACCCAACCCATAAATTACCCGAGCCCATTCATTTACGGGTATACCCAACCCAACCCATAACAACCCGTATAGTTTTGGGTCGGGTATCGGGTTTGAGTTTTGCAACCCACAGAACTATCGACCCAATCCATTGATGTGGCTTTATTAACTTTTATTATTTTTATTTTTATTTTAAATAAAAATATAATACTAGTATCTCACTAATAACCATAATTTTTTCAAAAAAATTTATTCTCCACCAATAATACTACTAGAAGAATGAGGTTACGTAATTCTAATATTAAATGTTCTTTCGTATTTTCTTTTGTATCATTTCCAACTTACCTATTTTATGGAAGTAACGTGTCTTGTTGAATTTTATACTAATATCAATGTTATGTCGTGTTGATGAATTTTATAAGATATTATATGATGCGTTTCATCGAATTTGAGTATTATAAATGAGTATGATTGTATTGAATTGTGTTACACGTTTTTAAAATTGACAAAAAGAATCATAAAAATATACATATCTTTTATTTGAAACGCAACCCGCGAACCCAACCCAACCCAACCCATAAATGAACGGGTCGGTTCGGATCGGTTTTGACAATGAAATTGAGGGTTTGACAAAGAACCCAACCCATTAAAGTTTGGACGGGTTGGGTAACGGGTTAGGCCAAATCCGGTCCAACCCAACCCGCGTACACCCCTACGCACGAGAAATATAATAGTTTTTTTACTTAATTTTGATCTTAATTTAAATATGGTGTGTGATAAAACATATAATATGTATTTATATATAGTAAATTTTATTTAAAATATATAATAATTATTATATAAAATTAATATAGTAATATGCAATAGGCATCTATAATAATTTAGAAGTAAAGTTTTGTTAAATTATATATCGTCCACTTGCGGTTGTGTATATCGAACCAACTGAATACAGATTTTATTAGCAAGATGCAATCACATCCTATCACTATAAATGAACGCAGATTTTATGACAGTTTTATTAAGGCAATTATTTTAAACGTTATAATTTATGTTTAAAAAAGCCGTTTTTCAAAACACCAAAATTTTTAGACCAAAACGGCGGTTTCAACCTCCACAATTTTTAATAACAATTTTTCTATCCCAAATCTCAAATTTCACATAAAGGCGTTTTCTTTTCGCTTTATATTTCAGATTATCGCTCTTACATTCATTTTCTCTCTTTTAGACACATTTACCCTAATTTTAAATTTCTCTTTTTCATTAATTATGCTCTAAGTCTGCACTAATAAGGGTTATTCGTCTTATGATCCATGTCCAAAACAACAACTACAACAATAACAATCAAGCCTTCTCCCACTAAGTGGGTTCGGCTACATGTATAAACTTTTTCTAAAATGTTATATCCAGTACCTTGATTCTATTCAAATTGTTAATCTTGAGGTCTTTCTTAATAACTTCTCTTGTAATTTTTCTTAGTCTTCCTCTAACTCTAATTATTTAACTTCTCTCCATCTGATCTACTATCGTTACCACATAATCTATAGGTCTTCTCTCTACATATCCAAATCACCTAAGACTATTTTCCATCATCTTTTCTACTATAAGTGTTACCCTAACACTCTTTCTAATATTTTCATTTCTAATCTCATCATGAATAGTCTTACAACACATCCAACACAACATCTTTATCTTTGCTACACTTATTTTATTCTCGTGGTGATTCTTAACCATCCAGCATTCTATCTCGTTCAACATCGCAAGTCTCACCGCAATCTAATAAAAATTTTGCTTCACCTTGAGCGGCACATTTGTGTCACATAAAACCCTTGAAGCCCTCATCCATTTCAGCCTTCACTGCTACAAAAAGTACATACAACGACGCCACAATTACTACGGTCCTTCAAAGGACCATGGTGATATCTCTAAATTCAGGCGCCTATATAGTTTTTATTTTTTAATTAAACGTTGTTAATTTATTAACATGAGCTTTTAAAACAACCGTAGTGATATCAGTTGACGTTTCATGAGTTTGATTCTCATCGCCTGTTAATTCTTGAATTCTTTAGCATTTTAGCATCGCCTTTCATTTTTATTTAAAAAAAGAAAGTTATATCACTATGGTTCTTTAAACTAACTGTTCTTATATATTTTCTAATTTTCTTAAATTTTTAATTATTTAAAACCTGACGTTTTTTTATAAAATATCATTAATGTAAATCTTATATCACCATGGTTATCTAAAAACACCGTTATAATATATTTTTCATTATTTTATAAAATTTTTAATTGCTTAAAACCTGGGAATTTTTTTATAAAATTTCATCATACATCATAACGGTTTTTATAAACAACCACAATGATATTATTTAATCACTTTAAACAGAGCTAGCTAAGTTGTCTCTTTAATTTCATATTTTCATTTCCATCAAGAAACAACCCCTGACGAAACAGCGTGATTTTCAACCCTAACCTAACAACATTATTTTCAACCCTAACGAAACAAAACCAATTTCAATCCTAACAAAACGTACAACACCATCTTCAAACCTGAATAAATAACTTTTTCAACCAATGATTGTGCTTTCGTACCGTCGAGGAAGGAGCCGACATTGTGTTCTTCGTTCTTGACTAGCCTTCGGTTTAGATGCCGAAGAGGAACTCAAAGATTCTAACAACATGTTTTTACTTATTCATCACATTTATGCTACGTAAACTTTTCCCCCATGCATCTATAGTACCATCATTTTCCATTGGTGTTTATGTATTTGTTGTTGTTGATGCCATTGTGTTGATGATGCCACTGATGCTTATGTATTTGTTGTTGTTGATGCCACTGTGTTGACGATGTCACTGTTGTTGTTGATGCCATTGTGTTGATGATGTCACTGTTGTTGTTGATGCCATTGTGTTGATGATGTTATTCTTGATGATGTTTGTGTTTGGATGTTGATTGTTATATGTCTTAATTTATCATCTAGTAGCGACAAAGCTACGTATACAGATGAAACCAGTACAAATGGTTCTCAATTTGTAGTAGGAAAACAGAAAGAAGAAAAAAAAAACAAAGAGGTGTGACAATGATGGCTAAATTAACAAAAGTCTGCAAGTCGGGTGTTAGATTTCTGGTCGAGTTTAGTGTCGTTTATACTATTCTTGATGGTCCTCATTCTTCTCTTTTTAAGAGTTATGTTGCATTTCTTAGAAGTGGCAAACTCAACATATCGTTAGATGATTGGAAAGATGTAATAAATGAGGTGAAAAAAGAGCATATGGACAGATGTTCAGGTATTGATTTTAATTTTTCATCGATTCAATAGTACTTTATATAAACAATAATACATAGTTATTGATGTAAATGTGTAGTTGACGTTTGAGTTTAGTGATGATTCGAAGTTGAAAATAAAGTGGATCACATATACTGGTACGACTTGGAGGAGTTTTAATTCACAGTTCACGAGTGACTACATTACGAAGCCTAAGCCTAATATTGAGCGCCCGTGGGTGAAATATCCTTTTTTTGACAATAAGGTTGAGAAAAAGTTTATAAAGTTTCGTACTTTTGAGGAGTTCATGGTTAGTACCAATTGTATTTTCTGATAAATTTATGGATACAACCATGGATGTTAATATTTTTTTCTATGTTTAAAACAAGTTAAAAGTGAAGCAGGAAAGCTGAACAAGTACTCTAAAAACAAATACCCCCATAGATTGTCTCGTGGGGGATATAGAAAACTTGAGAAAACAATGATTGCTGAAGAAAGACAACAACTATGAGATGGGGACTCCATGAGTCATGATCGGGAACCATCTCCACCATCACAACAAGAGAAGTGGAAGAGGGCTCGACAAAGAACAAATGGATACTACACTTCATATTCCTCAAGATTAGTAGTTGAGAAAATTGTAAGTAGGACTTGTTGTGCAAATGTTAGGTGTTATTTAAATCTCTTTGATAATTAACAATGTATGTCTTATCATGTTGTGTAGGATTCGTTGGTTAACTCACCTCGTGAAGGTTCCTTTGTTTTGGAACCATAACCATATATATTAGTATTAGCAATCGTAACAAAGGAGCATGGTGGAGGTGTCTGTGGGGTTGGACATGGCATCGGCCTGGGAGTGTTTTTAAAAAGAAACATTGGAATAGTTCGAGAGGATGATAGATATTCAAAAGAAAGAATTTAAAGAGAAGTTAGAAGCGGAGCGGGAAACTCGCAGGAAATATTTGGAAGAAATAAAATAGTTATATGCGGTATGTGAGAATATTGTTATATCTGAAATGTATAATATATATTGTTATAATTTTGTTTTGTTTTTCTATGTTTTTTATGATGTAGAGAATCAGTGGAACCGTCCCACGGTGTACAAATGAAGATGATGATGCTGATGATCAATTGCCTAATAGAAATGTTGTACATGGTGCATACACAAAAGGCAGTTGTTTAGCCGCCCCCACCAGTAACGAGATTCATAATGAGTTATTGACTCCCTTTGAAGGATCGTATTCCAAAATGTTATGTTACGTTATGCGTAACAAAGACATGGTGTTTTCTCTTGCGCTAGAACATGATCCAGAGTTACAGGGGTTAGTGGAATTCTAATATTTCCTAGAGATATAAAGGATATGATCTTTTGAAATCGGTGAATGGACGTAGGGTTACTATAAGTTTGATGCACGTAAGTATATCTCGTTATGGTACATTCATTATTTTGTATAGAACTAATTTCTCACGTTTTTTTTTGTATTTTGTTTAACTATTTAGGTACATTCACTGTGTTTGTATAGAATTAAATAAATCAAATACTTATGGACTGTTGGACCCATTTAGAGTATGATTTACGTGTAATTCTACAAAAAAAACATTGAAGAATACTTAATATCACAGATAGCGCAAGGCGAAAAAATGTTACTTAGCACCAGTCATCAATAAGTGAGTAATTTTAAAATTATGGTTTCTCTATTATAGTTAGTTTTAATTTTTTTACCAAATACTAATTATATATACTTGTATTGTTCATTCAGAAAACATTATCAATTGATAATCATATCTCTTTAGACGAATATGGAAACTGCATTGTGTTCGTTACACTATCCACTTAACATATATGATGAAACAAATTATTACTAGTTAACTTTTATATTTTTGAGACTTTTAGTAATTTTTCTTTGACTTTGTAATCATCTAAGCGTGTAATATTTTAAAATTGTTTTTAATATACAGGGTTGTGGAGAGGCACTATAGGTTGAACAACTCTAGAAAAAAGCTCGTATTTTGAGAGTTCATATATATATATATATATATATATATATATATATATATATATATATATATATATATATATATATATGGAATGTGTAGTTATATATTCATGAAATGTTTAAATTTTAAGACTAGGAAACAAGTATAGGGATACGAGTCTGGGTACTCTATAATGAAACACATGTTTAACATCGTCTCTGCTGGCATTATTGATTCATAGGATCAGATATATATAATTTCATGAAATATTTTCAATAGAGTTTTAATGTTAAATTAATTTGCTATTATAACTCAAACCACATGGTATTCAATTTTTTCATTTGTTTATGTAGACGTTTAACGACAGGACACCATTCTCTCCCGATGACTTAGACGACGTCCATAGACGTTGGGCGTTTATTTTCAATGCGTTAGTTGAAAAGGGGGTGGTACTGTATGACTTCATCTTTGATGGTTGTAAATATATTTTTATTGCTTAATTTGATATTTTGTTATTATTTAGCTAATATATGTATAATATAGAGGTAAAAAAATACAAGTTTGTAACATATAAAAAAAAATAAAAAAAAATTATTTAATCACGGTTATTTATACCAACCGTTGTTATAGATAGAGTGAAAAATATTATAAACCATACAATCACTAGGTTTCGAACCCATGACCTTTTGCTTTATATCACAACGGTTGTATCCTTTGATCGTTGTGATATATAGCACGCTACCTAGTTTATCGCAATGGTCCTACGCCCGTGGTGGAAAGTATCATGCATACAATTACACCTTACCTCATAACGGTTGGTCGAACGTGGTTATGTCCCTTTTCCAACCGTTATGATAGGTATTTTCTGTAGTAGTGCATATTAATTGAATTTGATGGTTTACATCCCCTTCTATTTCTCCATCGTTTTGTATTACAAACCCAAGATATTTAAACCACCTCACTTGTGGGATGATATGGTCTCCAACTTTCACCTCTAGGTTAGAAACACTTCTCATTTTGTTGAAGTTGCATTCCATATACTCCGTCTTACTTCTGCTTAGGCGAAAGTCATGCCTTTCTAGAGCTCATCTCAAAGTCTCTAACCGTTCTTTAAATCCTCCTTCGATTATCTAAGTAAGACTATATCATCTGCAAAAAACATGCATCTATTTACTAGCTCTTGCATGTGTTCCTCGTGTCAATCCAAAAGTAAACTAAAAGGTATGGGCATAGGGTTAAGCCTTGATGCAAACCTATTATAATGGGTAACTATCTGCACATTAGTCGATACTAAAATATATGTAATCACAACGCCTTTCTTCTCTAAGACTTTCCATAAAATCTCTCTAAGCACTCTATCATACACCTTTTCCATGCCAATCAAAATTAGATGCAAGTCTTAGTTATCCATCCGATACTGCTCCATCACACGTCGTGGTAGATAGATCGCTTCCATGGTCGACCTTCAAGCCATAAAACCAAATTGATCTACAGTGATGTGAATCTCTTTTCTTAGTCTTCGATCAATCCCAATTTCTGATAACTTCATGCCCACCTAAATTGTATCGAAAACCTTAATGTCTTATCAACATGTATGTCGTTGATTTTTAGTCATCACTCACGATCGTAGATAAGTCTTGCACAAGGTACAACTTTTCATTATGCTTTATCTTACAATGTATAATCTATCTCACCCCTTTCATGTTTTTTCTTTATGAGTTATGATTTTAAATAGGTAACAAAAACAAAGTGAGTCATATAGGTTTTAAATTTCTTTTGCACTATTACTTATTTAAACGTAGGTTCAAATTTTTGTTGTTAAATTTCAGCTAGAATATAAAAAATAAAAAAAGGTTGACCTGCTTCCATGATTTGGTAATTTTAGTGATTTCACTGATAAAAATAAGAAATTTGGTTAAATGATTTTACATCAGATTTCAAGATATATGATGTGAAAAATATTTGTCAAAGAATTTTACATCAGATTTTATAACAATATGAAGTGAAAAATATTTGATTTAGGGATTTTACATCAGACATTTATTTCCATTGATGTGAAAAATAATGCGGTGACAGTTTCATAAATAATATGAAATTTTGTTATAAAGGATTTCACATCGGGCCAAGATTTGCACCCGATGTGAAAAGTTCACTGATGGAAAAATAACAAAGTGACAGTTTCGTAAATAATATGAAGTTTTGTTATAAAGGATTTCACATCGGTCCTGGATTTGAACCCGATGTGAAAAAGTGGGCCTTTACATCGCGCCTCTTTGCAACCGATGTGAAAACTCCAATCTCTCTAAAACCCTAGTTCATCTTCCGCGAATATTGTAACGCCCCGATTTATTTAACCGTATTTAATTATTCCATTTATGTGAAATTTTGTGAATTGTGTGATTTATTGTGTTTCATATTAATGCATCATGTTTGGGCATTGAGAGTTTTGTGGCATAAATGTGTCACATTTTGAACTAACAGCCACTGGTGGAAGATTAGTGCAAAAATTGACCAAAAGCATTTCTAGGCAGTTTTTAAAGGTAACTTCCACTGGTGGAAGATTAGTGCAAAAACTGACCAAAAGCATTTCCAGACAGTTTTTAAAGGTAACTTCCACTGGTGGAAGATTAGTGCAAAAACTGACCAAAAGCATTTTCAGGCAATTTTTAAAGGTAACTTCCACTGGTGGAAGACTAGTGCAAAAACTGACCAAAAGCATTTTCGGGCAGTTTTTAAAGGTAACTTCCACTGGTGGAAGTTAGTGAGTTTTTGGCCTTTTTTTGAATTGTGTAAATTAAATGAGTTTTACCTGTTAATTGGATAATTTCTCTGATAGGGAAAATATTTGCAATAAATTATAATTTCTTTTCAATTTTTATTTCCCGAAATATTTTTTATCGCTGTTTAAGTTTTATCGCATTTTGAGAGCGTTTTGGAGATATTTGAACTGAGGGGTATTTTAGTCATTTTGGGGGTAGATGTTTTATAAAAAGAAAGAAAAGAGAGAAAAGATAGTATGGAAGAGAAAAAGAGAAAGAGAAGAGAAAAAGAGAAAGAAGAAGAAAGAAAGGGAGAAGAGGAAAAAAGAAGGAAAATCAGGAATTCATCCGTTTAAAGCGCGAATAATCGGGTAAGGGTGAGAAGTTTCAATTATATCTTGCTTGTGTATGTATATGTGTATGTTTTCTTGGATTGTTTTGGATATTTTCTTATAGTTTTCATTTTAGGTCGAAATGGTAAAAATGAATAGAAACCGATGTTTTCACGGACGAAAGTCGGAATGAATTGCGTAGTTGTGTCGAGTAATGTTAGGCCGTGATCGAGTATGCTTGTTTTATCGAATTTGGTTGATTTTGTAAGTTTTTGCATTTTTGGAGATTTGAGGGTTTAAGATTCGGATTGAAATCGAAAATCGTAGAATTCATGTTTGATGGTTCCAAATCACTACTATATGTTTGGTATGAATGAATATGTGTTAATTTCGAAAAAAATAATTGAATCGGTCGGATTTTCGGGCAAAAGTGCCGAAACCCGTAGCTTTCCCAAGGCAAAATTCTAGTTTTTGGAAAAACTTCAAAAATTCATAACTCTTGAACCGTAAGTCGGTTTTGACCCCCGTTCGAAGCGTTGGAAAGCTAACGAGATGTTATTTCTTGAAAAAATGGTTTTGAGGGCTGTACTTGGTTCAATTATAGCAGAAAATTGAAACCGTATCGTTGTGTTGATTTTTACCGTCGTGAATGTGTGCGATTGAGGTGTTATCGTGCAATATGCTTTTGTAATATAACGTATAGCTTGTATGTGTTGTTATACGATGTGTTGTGGGTAGCCTTATGGTGTGAATCCTAGATTGTGGAATTTATGGTGAATTGTGGCCTTTTGGTAAATAAATGCATTGTTTAAATTAAATGTAAATGCATGTGAATTGTGAAAGAGTTCGTTGCCGTTTAGGTGGTAAAGCGATGCTCGTTACCGTTTGGCGTAATTGATGTGAATGTATATAAATTGTATGTGATTGAATGAGATGAATGCATGATTATATTGTGAATATGTATGCATTTCAAGATTGTCTTGAGTCATTTGCATGTGAAGCATAATGATGTGCATTCTTGTGTTGAGGGATTCTAATGAGAACCCGTTGTAACGTCGTGTGCCCGTGTGGGGTGTGAGCGATGGTTATAGACGATCGTGTGCCTTATACAAAGATGTGTGAGCGATCGGGTCGTGTGCCTTATACAAAGAGGTGTGAGCGATCGGGTCGTGTGCCTTATACAAAGAGGTGTGAGCGATCGGGTCGTGTGATTTATACAAAGAGGTGTGAGCGATTGGGTCGTGTGCCTTATACAAAGAGGTGTGAGCGATCCATAAACGTCGTGTGCCTTAAAAATAAGAGGTGTGAGCGATCAGATCGGATCGTGTGCCTTAAAAATAAGAGGTGTGAGCGATGGGGAACATCGTAGGCCCGACGGGGGAGTTACATTGGTAACGAGCGATGGTTCCAATGAGTTCCTGAGTGAACTTGAGATGATTGAGTCGGTACCCGCATTGCATTTGCATAGAATCGTAAGTCGATCTCTATGATTTGCATTTATCATCTTTATAATTGTGCATTGATGAATAAACATGAATATGTATGTTTATGTGGAATGATAAGAATTGTGAAAGTATGCATGATGAATATGCTTGGTTTTGTATATATATACATTGTGATGTATATGAGTGAGTTGTGATGAATTGTGGTGAGAATTGTGAATGGATGCGTTATGTGTGGAAAATCATGATTTGATTTATTATGTGCGATATGTTTTGTATTTGTGGCATGCTATATGTGTTAGTATGTGATGGTATGGGTGAGATGATTCATACATGTGTTTGAATGTGTGTTTGCATATTATTATGCAATCTTGATTTAGTTGTTATTTCTCACCCTTCTGCTGTTTTATAATGCTCTATGAGGCATTGCAGATTAGAGTTGCTGGAGGTCTTTTGTGAAGATTAGTCCTCCGTTTTGTTGTCGATCTTGGTGTCTGCTCTGATACGTAGCACGGGAGTCGGGGAATGACTATGTTATATATGTATATAATTGTTGAATATATTTGGTATTACCTTTGTATTTATATTTTGATGTTATAAAACCATTTATTCGTAAAACAAGTCGGTTATGGATCTTTCCGCTTTATTCCATAATTGACCTTTCCCTTTTGATGGAAAAAGTTTCCCGTTAATGATTTTCTCTATTATGTGTTATGTATCAAATAATTGAGCAGGGATTGTGTTTTCTTATTTTAAAATGTGGCATCCTTGTTTCTGTCGGAAAAATAAATTTTTATTTACTCTGATTTATTTATGTATTATTTCTTCGCGATGGGAAAAGGGGTGTTACAAATATCATTTCTTATTCTTTCCAAGCACAGCTGACCATAAACATTACTCTCTTGTGTCATCATCGAAAATCAACCTGCAATTTTCACCATACTTCAACCTGCAAAATCCGACCACGAACATCACATAACCGCCGCTCACTCGTCCTCTCAATCCTTCAACCGCGGGCCGTCATTTTTCTCTCAAAATAAAATATAAACAAACGACGTTGAAATTTTGAAGAAACAAATATAAGCAATTCGATAACTGAGAAGCAATTGAAGTGAAATACTAAGATGGAATCACACGGTGCCGGACCACTTCGTTCACGGAGTTCACATTCTGTTTCACCTTCCCACTCCGCTTCCGCCTCCGCCACTTCATCCATCTGTAAACGCAAACTCGTATCTGAAGATCACGCGCCTCCATTTCCACCTTCTTCTTTATCCGCGGACGCACGCGACGACGCACTTACCTCTAATGACGGCCTAGAAAACATTTTCGCTTGTGGTGCCGACTCTGACTCCGACGAGGACTCCAAGGATGCAGTTGTTGACGACGATGAAGACGAGTACGACAATGATAAAAGCTCCTCCATGTGCAATTTCACCGCTTTCATGCGCAATTTCTCCCCGCAACAGTAAGCTCAAATCCGTATACTCCACTGTTAAGATCGAACAATCTGATGGACTTAAAGACTCCGTGCCTTCTGTTACCGGTGCTGCTCCTGGTGCCGGTTCTGTCCCCGACATTGTGGTTAAGGAGGATGCAAGGAAGATATTCACTGAAAATTTGCAGACCAATGGTGCTTACAGTGCCAGGGAAGAGAGTCTCAAGAAATAGGTTCCATTTAATCTCTTTTAACTTAATTTCAGGATAAAATTTCACAGTTTTTTGTGTTAATTTTGTTAGAAAATTTGTTCTTAAAATTCATATTGGATTATCTACTTGCTTGTTAATGATCGTTAACTTAACTCCTTGAATTTGTTACTAATGTCATAGTTTCGAATTCAACTTTTTTTGCTTGGCTTAAATTTACATGCATATATTATACAAAAATATTACAAACTAGTTTGAGGTGATAGGTTTCATGGTTGTGTGTATTGTCTTTTTTCAGGAAGAAACTGGAAAACTCAAATTTGCATGCCTTTCGAATGATGGTGTTGACGAGCATATGGTTTGGTATAACATTTATGATTCCCTGCCTCTTCTTAGTGACATTCATTTTTGCAAATAATATGTATTACTTTACTACTTGTAAGTGGGCACTGATCCTACAATTAACTTTTGAGGAAGCCAAATATATAAGTTAGAGCAATCTTATATTTCTAGAAATTTAAAGATGTAATTGACATTACATTTATCCTCGTTTTTACAGGAGAGATCAAATTAGTTACTGAAGAATTTAAAATAAAAGTACCATACAGTTATCAAAGTTGAACATAATACTACTACTAGTTTATGCAGAGTATTTTTCAATGGACCAAATAACCTGTAACAAAATGCCTACTAACCTAATTACATTATTTTTGTGCAATTACAAATTAGTGCTAGAATCTATGCAACATGAACTTATATTAGGCCAAGGCACCTGCTCACCCCCATTGCATCGGTTCCTGCATATAGTTTAGTCTGTTGTTTTCTTTTGTTTGTTAAAACTCAGAAAGTTTTTTTGTGGGTGAAATCATCATTGATATTATATTCCATTCTTGCCATTGTTATTTGTTTTGTTCCATAGGTTGATAGGATTGAAGAATATATATATTTGCTAGAAAACTTCCCAATATGCCTAAGGAATACATTGTTCGACTTGTTATGGATAGGTAATGCCCATAATCTTTGTAAGTACTCGTTATACTTTCTTACTCACACAGTGCTTAAAATAGTCTGGGTACTATGTGATGAAAAATATGTTGGATATTGTCTCTGCCAATATAACCGAGTCTTGGATGTAGGTAATAAAAATAACTTTACTTTATTATTTAATTTACGTTTTGCAACTTAATGTGAATTTTCAAAGAATAATTTTATATTGTTATTTACGTACTGTAGGTATTTGATGACCCAACAGAATTAACACAAGATGATTTGTATGATTTGCGACTTCGTTGGGCAACATGTTTCTTTGAGTTATATAAAAATTAAGCCCTATCTGGTGAGTAATATATAATTGTCTCTATATATATATATATATATATATATATATATATATATATATATATATATATATATATATACATATATCTGATTTGAGTTTCTCGATTTTGGTGTTGTCTGCTGAGGTTAATTGGTGTTATTATTTATTGTCAGCAAATGTGATTTTGG
Organism: Lathyrus tuberosus; assembly: GCA_022829125.1. Taxonomy (NCBI): domain Eukaryota; kingdom Viridiplantae; phylum Streptophyta; class Magnoliopsida; order Fabales; family Fabaceae; genus Lathyrus; species Lathyrus tuberosus. Next base: position 6,178,907 of record JALAZF010000274.1, on the reverse strand, counting down.
TGTTGTCTACTGAAGCTACGACTCATCTTCTTGTGGATTGCATGTTGGTAATTCAAGTGTGGAAAAGGACTTATAAATTGTTTGATATTTTTGTATGTTTTCGCTAGTTTTGTTGTTGTAGTAGTCCACCGTCACTACGCCAAACAAGGGAAAAGAGAGCGCTTTTTTTGGCCTATGACAACGCTTAAAAGCGCTGTCTAAGACAGCGCTGTCGTAGGTAATGACAACGCTTTTTTATTTATGAAAAAGCGCTCTCTAAAAGGGGACATTAGACAGCGCTTTTAAAAGCGCTGTCTAAAGTATACGTTTAAAATTTAAAATTTTTTTTTATAAACTTTAGAAAGCGCTTTTTCCTTCAAAAGCGCTCTCTAAAGGTGCTTTTAGACAGCGCTTTTGAAAGCGCTGTCTAATGTATACGTATAATGATTTTTTTATATACCTTTAGAGAGCGTTTTTTCCTTAAAAGCGCTCTCTAAAGGTGGACTTTAGACAGCGCTTTTGAAAGCGCTGTCTAATGTATAACCTTAGACAACGTTTTTTTCTCAAAAACGCTGTCTTTTGTCTACGTATAATTTTGAAGATTTTTAAAAAAAATCCCATTTTAACCATTTTTTTATGCAGAAACCTGTATAATTCACATTTCCATAAACCTGTATAATTCACATTTCAATAAACCAGTATGGATACGCATTTCCCTAGAATTTACATTAATGCAGAATTCGCACAAATTCTATAAACTAGAATTTGTACATTTCAATAAACTAGAATTTACATGCAGAATTCGCACAAATTCTATTGTATGGTTTCAAACCTGTATAGAATTTACATTTCAATAAACTAGAATTTACATTCACAAAACTATACATTCCAGAAAGAATTCTTCTTGCAATAAAAAATTCACACAATTCCTCCTTAGTATCTTGCAATTGTTTCCACGTGTAATAAGGACACGCCATATCATCGAAATACTACATAACAAAACAAAATACGCATTATTTAGTTAAAATTAATAAATTATATGACATATCCGATAAATATTAAAATAAATCCTAAGTTATAAAACCATGCATACCGTAATAGGAATCTCCAATTGTCCCATTTGAAGGATTTCTCTCATGAACCTCAAAACGAAGTACCCGCAGTCTATGCCATTACGCTGACGAGGACACTACACATAGACAAACAAATAAGAAATAATATATAGATGTTTTGTGTTATCAAGTAGCATCACTAATAAGCAATATTGTGAAAATTAATATACCTCCACTTTGACCCATGTAATATTGGTTGCTCTAGACCGTGCTACTCGTGCGTATCTTCCTGGTTACTAGACATTTGACCTGTAAGAAAGAAAAAAACAGAAATTAAATGACAAATATAAAAATCCATAATCCTAATCCATTGAATGATATAAGCTATAATTTTACAACTAGTACCTTTTTCACTAACGTCTCTTTCTTTTCTTGTTTGGAGTATGTTCTACCCGTCTCTTAACAACACGGATGGTTGGATTGATCCAAATACCCTCATTATGATCATTTCTAGTATATGATTCATTCGCTATAATATTTTCATCTTGATCATTTCTAGTAAATGATTCAATATCAACATCAATATCACCTTGATCTCCAACGTTTTCATCAATTACTTTGTTAGATAAAAGCACTATAGACCATTTTGTATTTGTCGGATCAGTGACATAGAACACTTGTTTAGCTTGAGAGGCTAGAATAAAAGGCTCATCTTTGTACCTCACCCTATTAAGATCCACTTGCAAAAATCCTGACTTATCCATTTGTAAGCCATTATTATTTTCAACCCACTTGCAACGAAATATAGGAATCTGAAACTTCTCATGATTAAACACCCAAATGCGCTCGATAACCCCAAAATATGACAGATTTGCAAATTTGGGGTTTAAGTCTTTCACACTTGAAATGTGCATTGCTTCAGCTACCACGGTGACACCACTATTTTGCATAGTACTTTTATCATCTTGTTCATTCTTTGGTATAAAATGTGTATCCATTAATTGCGTATGCACTATAAGAAAACACGACTATACTTGGACCATGTGCTAAACATCTCAACCTTTCTGTTAATGAATCGCGGTCTGAATAATACTTTTAATAAATATGATCCTTAAACCAAGGTATGAAACTTCGATTGTGCTCTCGTACTATCCAATTCTCATTTCTATTCGGATTTAAACCTCGGAGAACATCCTTGTGCATTTCAACATACGGCTCAACCTCATTCTCATTGTGCAGAACATACAAATGCACTTGATCCCGTTCGACCCTTGATACTGTCACAACTTCATTTCTAATTAACTTTTTTCCCTCTTTTTTTTCGACAATATGAGATTTGGGGAGTCCAATTGATTGTACATTGGACAGATATTCAGTACAAAACTCAACCGCTTCTTCAACAATGTATCGTTCGGCAATACAACCCTCTGGTCGACTTCGGTTTTTCACATACCCTTTTAATATTTTCATATAACGTTCAGCAGGGTACATCCATCTCATATAAGCCGGTCCACACAATTGTGTATCTTTCACCAGATGAACAACTAGATGAACCATTATGTCAAAAAACGAGGGAGGAAAATACATTTCAAGATCACACAAAGTAATAACTATTTCTTTTTGCAATGTTGGTAAGATCGCAGGATCGATCACCTTACTATAAATTGACTTGAAGAAAAAACACAATTTAGTTATGGCCCTTCTTACTTTTTCTGGCAGAATAGAACGTATACCTATTGGTAGAAAATGTTCCATTATAACATGACAGTCATGCGTCTTTAAACTCTTTAACTTGAGGTCTTTCATAGACACAAGTCTTCTAATATCCGAAGAGTATCCTTCTGGAACTTTAACTTCACTTAGAAACTTACACAATACTTTTTTCTCCTTTCTAGATAGAGTATACGCAGCAGGTGGTAGATATGTTCGTTTTCCTTTCTTCAAGGGTCCTAATTCAGTTCTTATCCCCATATGTACCAAGTCCTTTCTTGCTTTAAGGTCATCCTTAGACTTTCCTGGTATATTGAGTAACGTACCAATAACACTGTCAAATACATTTTTTTCAATATGCATAACATCGAGAAAATGTCTTATATACAACGACTTCCAATATGGCAGTTCAAAAAAAATTGACCTCTTCTTCCACCCACTCTTGACAAATGTATGTGCAAAAGGCTTTCCAAACTGAGTTCTCACATCTTTCACCTTTTCAAAAATTTGACCACCTGTCAATATAGTTGGAGCTCTACCATGATCTGGCTCTCCATTGAATGCTTTTCTCCACCCACGATAGTGATGATTAGAATTTAAGAATCTACGATGAATGAGAAAGACAGTCTTCTGACCAAACTCCAATCGCGTCCAATCTGTTTTATCTTCACAAATAGGACACGCACATTGACCTTTTATGCTGTACCCTGATAGATTTCCGTATGCTGGAAAATCATTAATTGTGCCAAACAACATTGCCCTCAAGTTGAAACTTTCTTTCCTATACCCATCATAAACCTCCACACTGTTCTCCCACAAAAATTGTATCATGAATGCATGACACAATGAGCTTATTATAAAAAAAGATACTTTTTCGTAAAAATATACATGAAAAATAAAAGCAAAAAATAGGTTCGATTCTGCAACAATAAAAGAAGGAGCTTTTATCCTTGTTGAATCGTGAAAACTTTTTCGTTTTCGTTTTCAGAGAAATGAATAATAAAAGAGAAATGAAAAATAAAAGAGTAACAACGTACCTTATTCGCTTTCGTTTTCAGAACGATTTGAGAAATGAATAATAATAGAGAAATGAATGATAAGAGAATAAGAACAACAACAACAACAACGTTTTCACGAACGGCAATGGCAATGGCAATGGCAAGAACGACGACAAGGGTTTAGAGAAACGGTCGAGAGAGAAAATGAATAGAAGTGTCTCTGAAAATGTTTAGAATTGTTTTATATTTTAATTAGTAAAGGACTTTAGAGGGCGCTTTTCCTTAGAAAGCGCTTTCTAAAGTGAAAATAATTAGAGGCCTATAAGAGCGCTTTCTGAAAGCGCTTTCTAAGGTGGCCTTTAGACAGCGCTTTTTAAAAGCGCTATCTAAAGTGATACCTATAGCAGCGCTTTTTGGAAAGCGCTTTCTAAGGTGGTCTAAGGTGGCAGTCTTTTACAGCGCTTTTGAAAAGCGCATTCTAAAGCCTTTCTTTTAAGGCGCTTTTTTTAGCGAATTTTTTTTTTTTTTTAGCAGCGCTTTTGTATAGAAGCGTTGTCTTTTAAGTGTCGTCTAAACATATTTTTAGCGTAGTGCGTGTAAACATAGTTATAATTTTGTACACTTGTGTGTATCCTAGATTAGTACTTTTGTAAATCAATTGTTCATTTTGAAGAATATGTGCACCCTAGCTATTTGGTGCAATGAAATTAACAGGTTGGTTGGAAAAATATGAAAAATTAGATACCAACTAGCGACTTAAATGTGGTTTGTGTGATGTTGGAAAAACATGAAAAATCAGGTACCAAAAAAATTACAGGGATTCCACCTCGATTCCGCTAAAAAATAGTCTAATTTTTTAAGAAAGATATCATACATATTACATTGGACGCGCTTTGCAACCGATGTAAAAACCTATATTTTACATTGGGCCAGAAAGGCAATCGATGTAACAACCTACATTTTACATCAGGCAAGAAAGGAAACCGATGTTAAATGTGCATTTATTTTAAAAAATAAAGTTAAACCCATATTTCACATCAGACGTAACAGTCAACCGATGTAGTAGGTGTATTTTTCACATCGGGCTATTTCCCAATGTAAAATGTCTTTGATTTACTACATCACTTGGCTTTACATCGGACCCAGATCCGATGTAAAATGTGTTTTTCGCCCGATGTAAAAAGTCTTTCCTGCACTAGTGAATTATTATCTAGTGGCTAATTGAATAAATAATAAATTAATTTTTATTTGAAAAAATAATATCATCTACAAAAGGGAAATACTTAATTTTAAGTCAACCCCAAATTCTATTCATTAACGATAAAAGATGATGTAATTTATTGTTTAGTAGGAAAGTTGTATTTAACATAGTGGTATTCTACTTAGTTCCAATAGTTGTAGTCTACAGGGTAGAAGTTATCTTAGTGTAAGTTGTATTTGACTTGGTCAAATACAACATGTTGTCGATTTGTGTAAGCATGTATTCGACAAAGCCAAATACTGTAATTTGTATATTGTTTGTTTTAGTTTCCTATTTATACAGATAACAACGTTGTAGAGCAAAATATCACAATGATTTTCATTTTAAATAAAATTCTCTTTTCACAATATAGTTTCTCTCCCTTCTTCTTCTTTTTCATCATTATTCTTGAAACCCTAATTGTTCCAACAAATTGGTATTAATGAGTCCCATGACAACCTAGAAAGAATCTATAATGGCTAACAGTAAGACAACATCAACAAAATTTCTAGGGAATCTACCGATTTTAAAAGGTGAGAACTACGAGAGGTGGGTTGCGCAAATAAAGGTCATCTTCAGATTTTAAAAAGTGGCTAAAATCATATGTGATGGAGTACCTGCATTGGAAGCAAATGCAAATGGTTTTCAGAAGGCTGCGCACAAAGAAAAAAGAAAGAAAGATGGAAAAACTTTTTTCTTGGTTCATCAATGTGTAGATCCTAATGTGTTTGAGAAAATTATTGAAGAAGAATCGACTAAAGGAGCGTGGGACAAGTTAAAGAACTTGTACGGTGGAGATGAAAAACTGAAGAGGGTGAAGTTGCAGACGCTGAGAAGGCAATGTGAGATTAGTCAAATGAAATAAAATTAGAGAGTTTCAGAATTCTTTTCACGTGTGGTGCTGGTAACGGACTAGATGAAGTCGTGCGGTGAATCAATCATTGATTTGCAAAAGATTGAGAAAGTGTTGAGATCTTTGACTGCAAATTTTGATTACATTTTCGTGTCTTTTGAAGAGTCCAATAACCTAGTTGAGATGAAGTTAGAAGACTTCAAGCTTCGTTAAAAGCTCATAAGATGAGGTTGAAGTAGAGGAACTCAGAAAAAGGAGAAGGTGGATGAGCAGGCATTGCAAGCATGATTCACAAAGAAGTCTGGTAAAGAAAAGACAAAGTAGAGAAAGAATCTTGCAAATCATGGGAAGTCAAGCAAGAACTCAAAAAATCACTCTGATTCAACAAAGAAAGGCATAGACAACAAGTATTCATGGAAGAAAGTTTGCATGAAGGACGTGCAATGTTAGAATTGTCGAGGATTTGATAATTATTCACGAGATTGTCGAAAAAAGAAGGAATCAAGAGCAAAAGATAACAACAAAGTGAAATATGCAAATGTAAGAGGAAACAACTTAGATGATATGCTACTCGTGGAAATACCTAATCAAGTGGTGAACAAACTAATATGTGGTACCTAGATTCAGGATGCAGTAACGACATGACTGAGAATAAAAGTTGGTTCACTAAGTTAGATGAATAGTTAAAGAAAATGATTAGGTTTGCATATGACAAGAATTTAACATCAAGTGGAAAAGGAAACATAGATGTGGTGAGAAAAGAAGGTCAGAGGGCCATTGTTACTGTTGTATTGTATGTACCTTCGATGACAATTAATTTGATATGCATAGGTCAATTACTTGCCAAATGGTATAACATGAAGTTGGAAGAAAATATGATGAAGGTGTATAATGGTGAAAGAATGATGGTCCTGAAGAAACCATTGGCAGATAACAGAACCTTCAAGATTGAGATTGACATGGTTGATCATCGATATTTTTTTCTGACTGTGGTAGAAGACAAGAACTGGCTATGGCATTGTAGGTATGGACACCTAAACTTCAGAGGTCTAGGTTTGCTCAACTAGAAAAGGATGATATATGACTTACCTCAGGTGAAGGAACCAATTCAGGTGTGTGAAGAATGTTGCAAATTAAAGCAGACTTAGAAAGCATTCAAACATGACTTGGCCATGAAGTCGAGAGAAAAAATGAAGCTTGTTCACTCTGATGTGTGTGGACCTTTTGAAGTAAGGTCAAATAGAGGTAATTGATATTTCCTAACTTTCATAGATGAATTCATCAGATATATGTGGATTTATCTTATTGAAAAGAAGATTGAGGTGTTCACATAGTTCAAGAAGTTTAAATTGCATGTTACGAAACAAAGTGAATGCAAGTTAAATAAACTGAGAACTGATGGTGGAAGTGAATACACCTCTAGAGAATTTGTAAGATTTTGCAATGAGTAAGGTATATAGCATGAGGTCATTGCACCATATACATCTCAACATAATGGTATAGCTAAGAGGAGAAATAGAAGTATAATGAACATGGCCAGGAGTATATTGAAAGTTAAAGAAATGCCAAAAAGATTTTGGGGCGAAGCGGTTTTGACAATAGTGTACATTTTAAAGAGATGCCCAACACAGAATATAGTAAAAAAGACACCTTATGAGACTTGGACATGACTAAAGCCAATTGTTAGTCATCTTAGGAAGGTAACATAAATATTTATAATCAGACTTAGTTTTAATATATATGTTCCTTATTTTCATTCTATACATGATTTCCATTATAACGTTCAGCTACTTTTCTAATTCAAATTAAAATGATTTAAATATTTGATTTTAATTATACTAAAATTTACACATAAAATTTGTAATAAATTAACAATGGAGATAATATGTATCAAAGTTTAACATTTTATTTACTTGGTGATCGATTGTATGTATTTTGTATGTATTGTTACGTTATCATTAGGAATGGTTATAAACATTTTTGACATAGTTTCTCTTAAACTTCACTTTTTATACTTTAATATTTTTTTAAGAATGAAATTCATTATAATTTTCATCTCCACTTTTGGCACTTCTGCTAACGTTCGTTAAGAGAAGCTCACATAGCATGACACGTGGCAATGTCAGTGTGACAAACATGCTGAAATGGATGTCACATTAACCAAATTTATAATGACAGAGATTCCGTCACTAAATTCGTCATTAACACTAACATCATAGAAAAATCTAAAAAGCGTAGATAATCTGTAACTAATCCAAACACATCATTCTTAAGACCTAAACTTTGTATTTTTTCCATGATTTTTTGCAAGAACATTATATGGATTTTCTATGAAGCGGGAACAAGAAAAAAATTAACATATCATAGAATTTAGAGCTATTATTTTGCAAAATAAGTATCAATTTATTTGATTTTTTGAAAATTTTAAAGTATCTACAAAGTTTCGTTATATTCTGAATAAATCTCAATTTATTTTAACTTTTCGATTGAAAAACACACACACAAACTTATACACACACACACACACGTAGATCCACTTGTTTTTATGAAGGTCTATTTTAGCAAGCTTTAACTAGAAAATGCTTAAATGCACCTTAAGGTGCAGGTTGCTAAAAAAAACCTTTATTAAAACAAATGAGTGTATTATAGCAAAGCCCTGTGAGATTTGCTATAATACACCCACTTATTTTTATGAATATGTGTTTTAGCAAGCTTTATGATAAGCGGAAGCCCATTCGAATTAGAAGAAAGCCCAAATGGCTTGAAGACTATGTTCAATTTTAAGGGTATTTTAAGAAATTTCAATCTTTAATTTTAATTCTGTTATATATCCTTTTCCAAGAGGCCCATGCCCGTTTGTATTAAGTAACCCTACTATTTATTATGTTGTATTATGTTTGAGATAGGTAATGAAAATTGATATTGTTCTAGTCACTTTTATGTTTGTCTTCCATAGCTTAGAATTTGTTAGTAACTCTTGCAAGATCTATCATTGGTGCTTTCATTACCTACACTCATGGCTCCTCCTAAACCTAATAACCCTTCTTCTGGAGAAATCATAGAAGAAGTTGTTCAAACAACACATATTCATCTTGATAATGCTATGAATCAGACCCAGCAGCAATTAGATGAACGATTTGATAAAACAACAGCAGATCTGAAACAAATTCATACCATAGTGGACAATGAAAAGTAAATTTCTGACTCTAGATATAATCTATCATGGAAATCCTCACCAAACTTGTTGCTCAAAAGGAACAACAATAACTCACTCCATCACACACCTCAGATAATTCCTCAGGTATCACTCATCTCCCTCCCCCAATTTCTATGACTACAACTATAGTAACTCTAGTTTGTCAAATCTTACCACCTCACATAGTTCCCCTATTTTCACCCAAACCATCACCCAACCTATTCACTCAGCTTCACACTCCCACAACCAAACCCCAATCATAACCTCTATTCCAATGAGACACACACAAACAAACCCCTATATTCCTATACCCATATTTTTCTCATCCCAAGCCTTCATAGATCCACCTTTCTTAAATACACCAACTACTTTCACACAGCCTCAGATGCTTTTCGGTCAACAACCCCCATTTTCCTACACACCGCAAAACCCTTCATTTCTCCCTTTTAGAACACCTAAATTGGAACTCGCCATGTTCGATGGCTCGAATCCTTTGGAATGGTTATTTCAAGCGGACCAATTTTTTACTTTTTGTCAATTACCACATGAATGTCGATTAGCTATAATGTTCTTTTACATGAAGGGTGAAGCATTATGCTGGTTTAAATGGATGCATCAAAGTCAGTTGTTCACGCATTGGCCATCATTTACTAAAGCGTTGGAACTACGATTCGGTCCATCCACTTATGTTAATGTAATACCCCGTATTATTTAAATGTTCAATAGGATATCAGATGAGATAAGATGAATATCTATATGCTTTATCTTTGGATAATTGGATTAATGGAATCCTCTAAGTACTTTAAGTATTATCAATTGGGATCAATAGAGAAACTGATGAACTCTGAAGAGATCAATTATTTTAATTTAAGAAAGGATTTTTAAGGTAACTCTAATAATTGATCAATTGGGTTGAGATGACAAAATATCAATTGGAGATAGTTTACCCTGTTGGAATTATATTATATAATATTGGTATTATATATATATATATATATATATATATATATATATATGTTAAGAAAGAAAGAAAAAGATAGAAAGAAGGAAGAAAAGGAGAAAGAAGAGAAAGGAAGAGAAGAAGAAGAGGAAAATGGAAAAGAGGGAAGAAAACTTGGGTGTTCATCATCTTCTCCAAACTCCTCTTTGATTATCAAGTGGGTTCTAGTTAGACGCTCTAAGTTCTAGAAATATAAGTTTAGAACTTAGGTTAGATTTGAGAGAAAATGATTAATCGGAGAAATCAGTGAAATCTAACGGATGGATTGATGAAATGTATGTCTAAATGTGTTCTAACATGTTGTTTTGGGTCATGGGATGCATTAATATTATATGGGTTGAAGGTTTTGGTCATTTTTGGGTCCCAAACCCGTTTTGGGAGAATTCTGGTTCGTCCAGATTCGCCAGGCGAGTTAGTGGCGAGTCTGCTTCCCCAGGGATTCGTCAGGCGAATTTGCCTGGGACAGCAAAACATTATTTTTCGTATTTTCGTCATAACTTTTGATCCGTAACTCGGATTGACGCACAGTCGGAAGCGTTGGAAAGCTAATTTTATACTCTATAAGATGGTGAGGTAGAAACATGGTTATATTCCATGGATTGATGAAATAATTTTTATGTGATATGTTGTGCTAAATGTTTTACTTGTGTATATTGTGTTATACCATGTCTATTTAATTGTGAACTGTGAATGAGAGAATATGCATGTTAAAATGAATTAGGAAGAGTGAGGAAACCTTACCCTAAACCTAATGATATGATTCTAGGTTGTGATTATGATTGATAAATAATCTAGATGGCGATGCTCATGCTTTTGATGTAGATGTGCATCCTTGCCGAGTAATGGTCTAGAGGAGAGTGAGACACTAGTATGGAACATGTGTGTGAACCTTTGTGTTCTTTGAGAAAAGGCGATTGTGGCCTTAAGGCATTGTGGCCTTGTGATTGTCGAATACAATCACGTTTGTGTGTGCGATCACGTAATCGTAACCGGTTATCTTGTAAGTGCGTTTCATGGGTCTCGAGCTCCTCTAAAACATGTGCACAACTACTTGGCAGGTTTGATTCCCTGTGCTGTACGAATGGCGCCCATGGAGCGTATGCTTGTGACGGTTCATAACGGTTAATGGCCCGTAGAACCCGAATCCATCCGTAAGTCAAGTAGGTTACAAGGATCTATGACTCGGGTCGCCTTCTAGACGTAGAAGCGGACAGGAATATGAGATGCCTTGGTAAGTTATCGATTAGTGATATTTTGAGTTGATGAACTCATGACATGTTTCTATATAGTGGGAGATTATGAGATTGTGAACTCAAAGTCATTTCCCTTCCCCTTGACATGAGTTAGGATTGGTTAGAACCTTGTAAAGCCGAGAGAATCTATAAGATAGGGAACTCACTGAGATTTGATGTATCTCACCCCACTATAGTTGCTATATTTCAGGTGTGGTTTGCAGGTTTGATTTACAAGTGAAGCGATGCTGAGATGTTTCAAGAGAAGCTTGGCTTTAGTTTTTCTGCTGTGTATTTGTTGTATACAATTGAGGATATTGTATATTATTCTTAGATTTTATGTTTTTGGCTAATTTCCATATCTTGTACCATAGTTTGTATTATGTTTTAGAATGGCCAAGTATGTGAATTACGCCATTAGGCACTTATGATGGTGTCAGTACCAAATAAAATGCTTGTATTGTATTATTCTAGATATATATTATACAGGGCATTACAGTTGGTATCAGAGCAGGTCGTGTCCTCGACCTAGGCTTGAAACATCATAAGTAAATCTATTCCTGCCTCTTAAGTGTGTCCTGCCATCATGAAACTTAATATCATACTATGTAGTGTTGGGTCTGATCAACCTGATACTATGTATGTGATAGGTAGAATCATGGTTGAGCGACCACGAGGACTCCGAAGTATTTTTGTGACTTGTGTTGTGAGGGTAGGCTCAAGCCAAGAGTTAGTAGTGAAGAGTTTTGGGTCAGCTCAGTGAGGTTTTAATAGAAGTTGTGCTTGGGTGGCATGGAAATTAAAGAGTAGTGTGTTGTTAAGCAATCCTTGGGAATGGAGGGAGTCTGAAAGTTAGGGATCTCTATTGGACGATTGGTCAAGGTATCAAGAAATATGTAAAATCGCTAGTGGAGCTGGATTGACCACTAGTATGGATAAGGATTTCAAGTAATCTCATTCCGTGAAAAAGAAAAGTTATTTTATGGAACGTGTGGCGTAAGGTCCAGAAGTGAGATAGGTAATGGTGGTTCAGTTTCTAAGGTCACTATGGTATCTTGAATGGACGAGAGTACTTTAAGGAGGGTGTTCGGAACAATATCTTACGACTGGTTAAAAAGTTGAGAGTTAAAGAAGTTTGGCTTTTGTGGGAACCTAAAGTTGCAGGGAAGTGTGAGAAGGAACACAAGAATGTGTTTACGTGCTCCAAGTGAAACAAGTATGTGCCGGACGAAGAGTGGGTGATGAATTGAGTATATTCAGTTATGTAGAGAGATTAAGTTCGAGACATTACATCGTGATTTTCTGTATTCGATTAGAGACCAATTTGGAAATTGAAAATGTTTTGGTTTGGAAAAGTTGGATTTTGAGGTGTGGAAACCATGAAAAACGCAGCAAAAAATTCTGCTTCTGGTGTGATTCGCCAGGCGAATGGGGTCTCGCCGCGGGTTCGCCAGGCGAAGTGCTGGCGAAGAGGAATTCGCCAGGCGAATTACTTAGTCGCCAGGCGAAAATGAAGAAACAGAACACGTGTAGCTACTGGAACTTTTGGGGTTTTATGAAATGAGGATTCGCCTCAAGTTCGCTGGGAGAAGTACTGGCGAAGTAGGATTCGCCAGGCGAAATCCTTACTCGCTCGGCGAATCTGGCTGTTTCCAATAATTTTCTTTCCTTCAAAAATTCATATCTTTAGACTCGGGTGTCTGATTTAAGCGTTCTTTATATCGATATGAAGCTATGAAAGTGTTCTATGCTGTGGAAAGTGAAAATACTATTTATGTGGTGGATTTTATTCGATTATGTGGAATCAACGATATTAACAATATGTTATGAGAAGGTTACACCTTGGTATTAAGAACAAGCGTAGTAGTGGCATCGTGATTGCAATTGTACATAATGGATTCTCATTCTTGAGACAAGGGTGATGAGATGTACTCTGGGGAACAGTGAATGTTGTATTTTAAGAAGCAAGTTTATGGTAAAACAACGAGAAGCAAATCATGACTTATTACGGACTAAGTCTAAATCATGGAACGATTACACCAGCGAAGTTTTGTAAATAGTTGATGAGAATTGTCGGTTGCGAATCTTCCATTAAGTGATTTGGTAAGTGAAATGTCCAATGGACAGTGAAGGACAAGAAACCCCGGTTAATGTGTATGAAGGGATGAAAAGGTTCTTCAAGAGGATGCATTGCCCCAATTTATTTGCAAGTATGGAGAAACTTCTGTATTTGTAAATAATCGGAATATTTGGAATCTACCTTTTGTTGGACTAAGAGTTTTGTTGTTTTATGTCCCACCAAGAAGTTCAAGTGAGAGAACAAGGTTGTATGTTGAGTCTTGGTTGTGGACAAATCAGGTATGAATTGTGATTAAAAACCCCAGAATGTTGGCATTATTGGTTTCCCGCTAGTGAAATTGTTTGAGTAGAAAAGTGAACTATCCCGCTGAAGAGTTGTCGTGTGACCGCGTCAGAACTTGGAATAATACCTTGTCACTTGATTGGAGTGTGTCATCTGCATGTTTTGACTTTGTCGGTCTTACCTGAGTGGATCATGGATGGTGAATGTTATATAAGTTAGGAAGCCATAAGTTGATAATGATATTTCAAGTTAGAACGAATCGAATTGGTGGTTTGGGTGGTGATGACTTTTGAGTTATAAGAGTTGGTTTTCAGCTTGTGCAGCAGTGTTAACCAACTAACACGTGCAAGGATGGTGCTTTGTGCTGAATTTTTGAGGAGTTAACCGATTAGCTCAGAAGGTTAATCGATTAACAAGTGGGTAAATTGTAACATCCCTTGGGAACCATCATCTGTGTTTTGTTACCTTATGTTGCTCTGAGTAGGGAGTATTGTGTGAATGGAAAATGGAATTGCAATTAAATAAGAGAAAGATTTGTGTTTCGATATCGGAACTTACGACAAGTGTTACATAGTAGACCATTTGTTTAGACGACGAGGGAGTTTGACGTTTGGAGAAATAATCTTGCTAATTGTATTGAGTAGGAGAAAGTCTTAAGTATAGTGTTATCCCTACTAATGCGAGTCTTAAGGACGAAGTTGGAAAATATTTTCGAAGTGTTGATCTTGTAAGGATCGTTTCAGTAATTTAATTTATGGTGTTATTAAGATATGAGAAGTTGGTCAGAGTTAGTAAGTATTGTCTTCTGTGTGTTCATGGTATTGGATTTAGACTCCGTGAGAGTGGTACCAGTTGGGTGCAGTTATGTTTTTACCACAAGGGTGAAATTTGAAAGTTATCTTTCCAAATACGAGTAAGAATTGGACGTTCCGAATTGCTTGGAAGTATGGAAATAAGGAAATCGTGTTTTAAGTGTGTTACCTTTTGGGTGTGACACGAAAGAAAGGAAATATCATATTTAATGAGTACCGTGCGTAGTATCAGATTAAGTGGGACTGGTAAGAAGTCGTTTGGCTAATTATGAAGTGGTTTCGGACTTTGAAAGATTTATGAAAATATAAATCGTCGATGATTGCATGAAGATAATAAATCACTGAATTACATCGCGAAGATGTGTTGAGTGTTGTTGTCCTAATTTGAGATAAGATATTATGGTTTTGGGTTGTGACTCAGTAGAAGAGTATAGAATGGTATATTTCTTCCGAAGGCAAGATATGACCACTACTACGAAAAACCCATTTAACAACGGTTGGAAATGACATATAATGACGGGGGCGAAGGCGTTGTTATGTAGAGTGTTGTTATATATGAGGTACGTACAATGACGGTCGGGGAATCGTTGTTGTATTCCAGTTTGCGCGCACCATTTCACGACGGTTAGTTTAGTCAACCGTTGTGATATACTAAACTGTGCTCTGGTTCGATTCTCACCAACAACATTTTTATTTATATTAGCGTTTTACATACAACTACGGATAGGTTTATAACCGCTGCCCAAAACGAAAGGTTTTAAATATAAAATTTATCTGCGTATCAAATTATTCCCATAATTTATCCTGTCAAAACAGCTTCTGTTTACATGCAAACACAATATGTGCATCAAACACAATTCTTCCTATATTGTATCCTTATAAATGAATCACAGAATTTACATCAAAAGAAATTTACATCAAAAGCTAAATGAATCAGAGAATTAAACTGCTAACATTGTTTAAAAGCCAAAACTATTGTTCATATTATGTGCATCAAAAGCAAAAAATATGTGCATCCAAAAATGTAGCTATATATCATACAGCAGGAGCAGAACCCTTAAGCTGATTGTGGATATACGCCCAACGTTTACGAAGATCCACAAAGTCCTCAAGGGGGAATGGGGTTTCGTCGTTAAACATCTACATAAGAGCAAAAAATTGAAGATACATCATGCATGATAATAATTCAATAGTCAACTTAAATATTAATATATGAAAACATTTTATGGCATATATTACCGTATCCCATGAATCAACAGTGCCGGCAAGGACGATGTTTAACATATGTTTCATGATAAAATACCCATACTCGTAACTCCCGCGTTATTTCCTTGTCTACAAATTACATGAATATAAAAACATGAATACAACCACACATGCATGAATGTAAATGAAATAAACAGGTAATCGGGCCACTTACTTTAGGAGCAAGGTATGTGGGCTTTTTTCTAACATTCCTCAATATATTAACTTGCTCCACAATACTGCACATTAAAAATTGAATTAAACATATTACATGATAAACTAATTACAATTAATGCCAAAGAAAATGATATTAAACACAGACACTTACGTTAATACAAGATCTTTCATTGGTTTGTGGAGTGGATCGTGCAAGGAACGCAGTAATGTCACCGTATTTGTCCTAAACGATATTACGATCAATTGCCAATGACCACTGAATAAACACGAGAATATATATATATATATATATATATATATATATATATATATATATATATATATATATATATAGTTGTTACTAAAACAAAATTAAATATAAAATATAGAAATAAATTACAACAATACTAACCTACATAGGAATGGTACAAGGTAACATTCTTTTCCTCCGTCATTTAGCCGGCTTTTCAAGTACTTTTCTCTGATAGTTTTATCATTATACGCCCAAGCAATAAAACTTGGGTCCAAGATTCCATATGTACTTGATTTATTCAATTCTATACAAACACGGTGAATGTACCTAAATGGTCAAAGAAAATGAATAAATTAAGGGAGAAAATACAAAAAATTATAACGTTCTATAATGACATGGATATTCGACTATATACTTACGTGCACCAAACTTGCAAAATAGATAAGTCAAGCCACTTATATCCTGCGAGAAAATCTCTCACATCTTCAGGAGTGTAATACACTAAATCCAATTGTGGGCAATGTTCTAGCGTGAGGGGCTGCGCAAGGTCTGTTGTTGAAATTTAGTAGTATAAACTTGTTATTTCATTTGGACTAGGGTCCAATATCCCATTGCGGTTATCTACAGGTGGGGGGGGGGGGGGGGGGGGTGCTGTACAATTACTCCCTTTTGTAGAAGCTTGATTTACGACACTTCTACTTGGAGTTTGATCTTCACCAACACAACGACGATCTTCATTAGTTCGTTGTTCGAGACTTTCACTTAATCTCTACATCATAACATTCAATTAGAACATAAAACAAAAAAAGCACAATATATTCAATTAGAACATATAATATATATCATAAAAAATAAGCGCGATTTACGACACATACCGAATACATCTCTTGTAACCTTTCCACTTCTTTCTCCCTTTTTTCCCTCTCCTCCTCAAACTGCCTCCTTTGCTCCGCCAATTGCTTCTTAACATTATCAATCTTTTGTCATTGAGCAAGAAATTCAGCGGTTTCGGTGCTTCTTCTTTGAGATCCAAAGTATAACCTCAAGCCGACACCATCTCCAACACCACAGACATGGCCTCCATGCTCAGCTGTTCCGATAGCTTTGACTAATATGTCATGTCGTGCTTCCGAAACAAATGTGCCTTCACGGGCCGCCACAACTAAGTTATCCTACACAACATAAGCAAGTTACATAAGCAAACGCATTTAAATAATAACTCATCATGAGCAATTTACATAAGCAAACGCATTTAAACAAAACATATACTTACAATTTTCTCAGCAACTACTCTTGAAACCTCAGAGGTGTACTCTCCATTAGGTCTTAATCGAGCCCTCTTCCATTTCTCATGTCTTGAAGGTGGAGATGGAATGTCACCATCTCCTCCTTCTTGTAGTTTTTCCTGCAGGATCCTCTTCTCAAGTTTCCTGTAACCCCCACGAGACAATCTATGGGGGTACATGTTTTTCACCTTGTTCTGAATTCCCACTTCGCTTTTAGCTTGTTATTAACATAGTGAAAAATGTGTATGATTAGTATCTATAACTCATTAGCATAACATTATAGGTTACATAAGACTACTAGTACTAACCTTGAATTCCTCAGAACGACGTTTCTTCGCAAACTTGTGTCAGACCTTCTTCAATAAAAAACTATACTGAATCCATGGAGGTTGATGACCACTCTTAGGCTTCTTAATGTAGTCAGCCGTGAGTCGTGACTTAAATCCCCTCCAACGAACACCGGCATAAGTCATCCACTTTCTTTTCAATTTTGAGTCATCGGTAAACTCAAAATTCAACTACATTAAATCAATATATAAGTATGAATTAGAAACTATAGATAGTGATATCAAATATATGAAAATTAAAGTATGAAATACCATAACGTCTGTCCATAAGCTGTCTTTGACATTACCATCCACTTCTCTCAAATCATCAATCAATATACTGACTTGGCTACATGCAAGGAACGCAACATAATTCCTAAAAGTAGAGTAATGTGGACAATCCACTAATCTGTAGTGCGAATCAAACTCGATCGGAATTTTTGCACCAGATGAGTTGCGGACTTATGTGAACTGGGGCATCATTGTGACACCTCTTTGTGATCTTTTCGTTTGACTTTCAGTTGTTTGAGTTTCATTGGCTAACCTTTCATTTGTTTGAGTTTCTTCGCTGGTTTCTGATGAAGAACTCGACAAGGTCGACATCTAAGTTCAAAAACAACAACAACAACATGAACAACAATGGCAAAAGAGTTTACTATAGATGCATGGGGAAAATATTTTACGTACCCTAAACGTGACGACGAAGTAAACGATGTTGGTGTTGGTGTTGTTGTTGTCTTCCTTCCTTACGACAACGACGGTGATGATGATAACGACGGTGTTGGTATGTGCGTAATCTTCTATTTTCTTCACTATCGTGACGATGATGACGAAAATGACAACAAATGGATACTGATGATGCAAGCTTTGGTGGAATCGTGTACTGTTTCACAGTATTTAAGGTTAGGGTTTAGGGTTGAAATCGTGTAACGTTTCGTCTGGTTTCTATTTTCAATGGAATCGAAATAAGGATACTGAAGAGACAATGAGACTAGCTAGTTTGGAGACTATTGAAACACTACTGCGATGGTCAAGAATTTACACCGTTATGATATATTATTTACATAATGAAATTTCATATTAAAGCGCCAGAGTTATTTTTAGAATTAAAAATTAAAAAAACATACAAAATATATCACAATGGTGTATAAAAACAACCGTAGTCATAACTTTTAATTTTTTTAATTAGAAGTAAATAAAAAAGTAAAGGCACGCTTTAACATAAAAGGAATAATATATATGAATGCGCTGAGGTTCGAACACATGAAAGCTTGAAGGTATCACTACGGTTGATTTATCAACCGTTGTTATATACAGATAATCACCACGGTTGGTTTATCAACCGTTGTTATATACAGATAAGTTTTATTCAATAAACAAATAAAATACAACCACGCCTTAGTTTAGATATGTCACAACGGTGTAGGGATGAAGCGTTGTGAGTATGGCGTCGTTGTTTACGCGTTTTGTAGTAGTGGACTAAGTGTTTCAGTATGAAGGAACAAATGATTTTGAGGAGAAGCAAAGTTAGAAGTTAACCCAATGTTGGAGTAAGAGTATGAATAAGGACATGAAGTCTGATAAATTGTGAAATTAAGGATTTTGAACTGTGAAGTCGAGTTGGAATTGGTTACGTCAGAAATTCTAACGGAAGTAAAGTTGAGTACGGAACTGAGACAATGATGCCAGTTGTGGTTATTGTCGAATAGAGGAAATTCGGGGGCGAATTTCAATTTAAGGGGGGGAGAGTGTAATACCCCGTATTATTTAAATGTTCAATAGGATATCAGATGAGATCAGATGAATATCTATATTCTCTATCTTTGGATAATTAGATTAATGGAATCATCTAAGTACTTTAAGTATTATCAATTGGGATCAATAGAGCAACTGATGAACTCTGAAGAGATCAATTATTTTAATTTAAGAAAGGATTTTTAAGGTAACTCTAATAATTGATCAATTGGGTTGAGATGACAAAATATCAATTGGAGATAGTTTACCCTGTTGAAATTATATTATATAATATTGGTATTATATATATATATATATATATATATATATATATATATATCTGTGTGTGTGTGTGTGTGTGTGTGTGTGTTAAGAAAGAAAGAAAAAGATAGAAAGAAGGAAGAAAAGGAGAAAGAAGAGAAAGGAAGAGACGAAGAAGAGGAAAAGAGGAAAATGGAAAAGAGGGAAGAAAACTTGGGTCATTGTTCATCATCTTCTCCAAACTCCTCTTCGATTATCAGGTGGGTTCTAGTTAGACCCTCTAAGTTCTAAAAATATAAGTTTAGAACTTAGGTTAGATTTGAGAGAAAATGATTAATCGGAGAAATCAATGAAATCTAACGGATGGATTGATGAAATGTATGTCTAAATGTGTTCTAACATGTTATTTTGGGTCATGGGATGCATTAATATCATATGGGTTGAAGGTTTTGGTCATTTTTGGGTCCCAAACCCGTTTTGGGAGAATTCTGGTTCGTCCAGATTCGCCAGGCGAGTTAGTGGCGAGTCTGCTTCGCCAGGGATTTGCCAGGCGAATTTGCCTGGGACAGCAAAACATTATTTTTCGTATTTTTGTCATAACTTTTGATCCGTAACTCGGATTGATGCACGGTCGGAAGCGTTAGAAAGCTAATTTTATGCTCTATGAGATGGTGAGGTAGAAACATGGTTATATTCCATGGATTGATGAAATAATTTTTATGTGATATGTTGTGCTAAATGTTTTACTTGTGTATATTGTGTTATACCATGTCTATTTAATTGTGAACTGTGAATGAGAGAATATGCATGTCAAAATGAATTAGGAAGGGTGATGAAACCTTACCCCAAACCTAATGATATGATTCTAGGTTGTGATTATGATTGATAAATAAACTAGATGGCGATGCTCGTGCATTCGATGTAGATGTGCATCCTTGCCGAGTAATGATCTAGAGGAGAGTGAGACACTAGTATGGAACATATATTTGAACCTTTGTGTTCTTTGAGAAAAGGAGATTATGGCCTTAAGGCATTGTGGCCTTGTGATTGTCGAATACAATCACGTTTGTGTGAGCGATCACGTAATCGTAACCGGTTATCCTGTGAGTGCGTTTCATAGGTCTCGAGCTCCTCTGAAACATGTGCACAACTACTTGGCTGGTTTGATTCCCCGTGTTGTACGAATGGCGCCCATGGAGCGTATGCTTGTGATGGTTAATGGCCCGTGTGAAGTGACAGTTCATAATGGTTAATGGCCCGTAGAACCCGAATCCATTCGTATGTCAAGTAGGTTACAAGGATCTATGACTCGGGTCGCCTTCTAGACGTAGAAGCGGACGGGAAGATGAAATGCCTTGGTAAGGTTATCGATTAGTGATATTTTGAGTTATGAACTCATGACATGTTTCCATATAGTGTGAGATTATGAGATTGTGAACTCAAAGTCATTTCCCTTCCCCTTGACTTGAGTTAGGATTGGTTAGAACCTTGTAAAGCCAAGAGAATCTATAAGATAGGGAACTCGCTGAGATTTGATGTATCTCACCCCACTATAGTTGCTATATTTCAGGTGTGGTTTGCAGGTTTGATATACAAGTGGAGCGATGCTGAGATGTTTCAAGAGAAGTTTGGCTTTAGTATTTCTGCTGTGTATTTGTTGTATACAATTGAGGATATTGTATACTATTCTTAGATTTTATGTTTTTGGCTAATTTCCATATCTTGTACCATAGTTTGTATTATGTTTTAGAATGGTCAAGTATGTGAATTACGCCATTAGGCACTTATGATGGTGTCAGTACCAAATAAAATGCTTGTATTGTATTATTCTATATATATATTATACAGGGCATTACATTTAACCACCAGGCAAAATTGTTTAAACTTAAACAGGAAGGTTCTATAGTGGATTATCAAGCCAAATTTGAAAAATTAGGTACACAAGTGTTGGGACTACCTCCTGATGCCATCCTGAACTGCTTTATTTCCGGATTAAAACCCGACATTTAGAATGAAATAGAAATTTTAAAACCAGTTTCTATATCTCAAGCTATTGGACTTGCCAAATTAATTGAATCCAAATTGCTTGAGGCTAAACCCAAATTGCAGAAAAATTTCTCCCACTCCTACAACCGCCCAACTACTACCACCAGCCAAGTTCAAACTTCAACCCTTTCTCAAACACACACTATTCCTAAAGCTACCCCCATCTCACACCCCCAAATTACCTATCCGTCGATTGTCCAATACCCAACTACAAGAACACCGTGCCCAAGGTCTTTGTATTAACTGTGATAAAAAAATTATACCTAGGCATAAATGTGCAACAACCAGATTCCTCTTGTTACTTACTGACGAGGAAAACCCCACAGAAACCCAAATTGAATCATCCCAGGATGAAACTGATGAGGCAGAAGTTACTGACACTTATTTATAACTTTCCCCCCAAGCTCTAACAGTCCAGTTTTCTCCTCAAACACTTAAATTTATAGGTTTAATTGGTGGACTCACGGTTATGGTTCTTGTTGATACGGGGAGTACTCACAATATTTTGCAACCTATAATTGTGCACCACCTAAACTTACCCACTAAACCCATTCCCTAATTTTCTGTAATGGTTGGCAACAACTCACATCTTCAGTGTGAAGGAATTTGTCATAATGTCCAACCAACCCTCCAACACAAACCCTTCTCTATCACTTTCTACTTGTTACCTATTGAGGGTGCTGACGTAGTGCTTTGAATGACCTGGCTGCGAACTCTAGGTCCCATTCATGCTGATTTCTCAATTCCTTCCATTACTTTCCATCACAACAACTACCCTATCACCCTTATAGGTGACCCTAAGGCCTTGCCCTCCCTTACTACTTTCCATTAGCTCAAACACCTAATTCACACCAATTCTATTGCCTCTTTTCACCTCTTAACCTTTCAACCTTCTGACCAAAGTGGATCTTCTTCCCCAACCGCATCTGCCCCTACAATTATTCAGCCAAAAACTCTTGATCCTAACATTGCAACACTATTAAAGCGCTACCCCACAGTTTTTGAAGGTCCGCCTTGTAACGCCCCGATTTGTTTAATTCTATTTGTTTATTTCATTTAATGAATTTTGTGAAATGTGTGAATTTATTATATTTTACCTGCTAATTGAGTTAATTGGTTAATTTCTCTGGTAGATGAAATATTTTCAATAAATTATAATTTCTTTTCAACTTTTATTTAACGAAAATATATTTCATCGCTGTTTATGTTTTATCGTATTTTGAGAGCGTTTGGGAGATATTTGAGCGTAAGGGCAAAAGGGTCATTTTGGGTAGTTAGATATTTTTTTATAAATAGAAAGTGGAAAGAAAAAGAGAGAAAAGGAAATAGAGAGAAAGAAAAGAGAAGATAGAAAGGAAGAGGAAAGAAAAGAGGAGAAAGAGAAGAAAATCGAAGATTCTCCGTTTCGAGCGCAATTAATCAGGTAAGGGTGAGAAGTTTCAATTATATCTTGCTTGTGTATGTATATGTGTTGTTTGTTGTGATTGTTTTGGTTGTTTCTCGACTTTTTCTTATCGATTAAAATTAGGAGCAATTGATAGAAATCGATGTTTTCACGGATGAAATTCGATATAAACCGCGTAGAATACTCGTTGATTATGTCTAAACATGTTTTGGTTGTTCTGGTATGAATTAGAAGGGTTTGGGTGATAAAAATGATGTATTTTAGTCTCGTCTGACCTAGGTTGACGCTGCTGCGAATTCTGGGTTTCGCGGGTTCGCCTAGCAAACCCCAGCAAAGGAACGGGCGAACGTTCGCTAGATGGTTCGCCTAGCGAACTTTATGACTGTTTTCCACTGCCTTGGTTCGCTAGGGGTCGCCTAGCGAATACTGGAGCGAACATGATATTTTCCAATTTTGTTTTCGTCGTAATTTTCAAACCGTAAGTCCGTTTTGGTCGCCGTTTGAAGCGTTGGAAAGCTCATGAAAAGCTCTTTCTATTAAAAATGGTTTGGAGGGCAGTAGATGAATTATTTAGGTCGTGGTTTTGGAAAAGTGTTGGGTTGTCGGGTTTTTATCGCATATAATGTGTGCGATTGATGTGTTAGCATGATATATGCTTGTGACATGTAACGTGTAGCTTGTAGACCGTTATATGATGTGAATATACATGATGAAATGTTATGATGATGGTTTGTGGCTTTGTGGCAAATATGTGCATTGTTTTGGATTAGACTTCGAGGCGTGATTAATGATGTTGTCGTGTGGTAAAAATACATTGTTTGATTGAATATCAATGTATGTTGTTATGATGTGTCGTGGGTAGCCTTTGTGGTGTGAATCCCTTGTGGAAGTCATTGTGATTTGTATGATTGTTGTGGTAGGTGATGAAATGCATTGTTTGAATTGTTTTCAATGCATGAATATGAGGATGTGTATATTGGTTGGGTAACATACAATGTGGCATTGATATTCATGTGTATGCCTTGTATGATGTTGTGTAATGATAGTGCATGTGATGACATGTTGTGATGATAAAGTGTGGCCGAAAGGCAAATGAATGTGATATGTTGTAATTGGTTTTATATGCATGTTTATGATTACATGTATGTGGGAAAATGAATTGCTTACGTGAAGTTCAATGTATGCTAATTGGTGGCCGTATGGAAAGAAAATGCATTGTTGGATTGATTTCTAATGCATGAATAAATATGGTGAAATAATTTATATTGATGAATTATATGTGATTGTAAGAGATGAATGCATGACAATGTTTGTATACATGTATGCATTATAAGAATGTCTTGAGTCATTTTGTATGTGAAGCATAATGACGTACATTCTTGTGTTGTGGGATTCTAATGAGAATCCGTTGTAACGTCCTGTGCCCATGTGGGGTGTGAACGATGATTACAAGCGATCGTGTGCCCATGTGGGGTGTGAGCGATCGGATCGTGTGCCCGTGTGGGGTGTGAGCGATCCAGAAACGTCGTGTGCCCATGTCGGGTGTGAGCGATGGATTGGTTCCTGAGGGAATCTGCTATAACGTCGTGTGCCCATGTGGGGTGTGAGCGATGATTATAGACGATCGTGTGCCCATGTGGGGTGTGAGCGATCGGGTCGTGTGCCCGTGTGGGGTGTGAACAATCCATAAACGTCGTGTGCCCATGTGGGGTGTGAGCGACGGGGAACATCGTATGCCCGACGGGGAGTTACATTGGTAACGAGCGATGGTTCCAATAAGTTCCTGAGTGAACTTGTGATGATTGAGTCGGTACCGCATTGCATTTGCATAGAGTCGTGAGTCGGTCTCTATGATTTGCATTTATCATCTCTGTATTTGTGCATTGATGAATAAACATAAATATGTATGTTTATGTGGAGTGATAAGAATTGTGGAAGTGTGCATGATGAATATGCTTGGTTTTGTACATATATACATTGTGATGTATATGAGTGAGTTGTGATGAATTGTGGTGAGAATTGTGAACGGATGAGTTATGTGTGGAAATTCATGATTTGATTTATTGTGTGTGATATGTTGTATTTGTGGCATGCTATATGTGTTAGTATGTGATGGTATGGGTGAGATGATTTATACATGTGTTTGAATGTGTGTTTGCATATTATTATACAATCTCGATTTAGTTGTTATTTCTCACCCTTCTGCTGTTTTATAATGCCCTATGAGGCATTGCAGATTAGAGTTGTTGGAGGTCTTTTGTGTAGACTAGCCCTCTGTTCTGTTGTCGGTCTTGGTGTCTGCTCTGATACGTAGCACGGGAGTCGGGGAAACGATTATGTTATTTATGTATATAATTGTTGAATATAATTGGTATTACCTTTATATGGAAAAGTTTCCCAATTGAGGGTAATCTATGTTTTGCTATGTATCAAATTTATGAGCACGGATGATGTTTTGTTTATTTAAATGTGACATCCTTGTTTCTGTCAGAAAAATAAATTTTTAGTTACTCTAATTTTATTTATGTATTATTTATTCGCGATGGGAATTGGGGTGTTACATAAGTGGTATCAGAGCAGGTCGGTCCGTCCGGCCAAGTTGTTGAGTCAGTTGGTGTGACAGTTGAATACTGTCATTGTTGTTTGTCCCTTAGTACGTGATATGTGTGGGAAACACTGTCAGTGCTTTCTGGTTTTTCTAATCCTTTGTCTTCAGGATTGAGAATGAGATAAGTGGGGGAGAAGCTGGTACTTCTCCAAGTTGCTTCGGTTGTGGAGCGTGGGCTCAGTGTGCCGTTGATTGCATGATTGTAAGTGTTGTTAGGACAGTGTTGTTCCCGATCCCGAAGGGAATGCGGAGGTAAGGTTTATGTCAACTAAGGATTTGTGCCTTAGGTAGCTTTGTGTATGGGATGCAAGAACGACTATTATAGTTTGGTAAAGACAGTTTATGCCCCATCATGATTATCTGCTGTCTATTGACAAATTGAGGAACTGATCACCCTTAATCTCTTGTTGATAGTAGACGGGAATTATGTTGGATTGAATAGACGGGTCTTTCCGGCTTGGATAGTGTGTGCCATGAATTGTTTGGAATTGAGAAAATGATTACGGATTGTTTTGATGAGTCGATAAAGATTTTTATATCTGGAAGATAAAATGGATTAGAGGTTTTGGTATGTTGGTTCAGTGGGGAAGTGGTTGAGAGAGAACGATTGGGTATTGTTAAAGGTTGTTCTCAGAGAGTAGAGTGTGAACTCAAATTGGATGAAGGTAAGGATTTGAGGTTTGGATCTGCTAAGTAAGTAGAAGAACTTTTAGGACGTGAAACTAAGATGTTGTTATGTTTGTGACGATAGTTTTCTAGGAATTAGCAGAAAGGACACAGTGATGAGCTACCGGTTGTGCGTAATTTTTAGATGTATTCCCGGATGGAATATTGGATGTTAGTATTAGAAGTACCTGGACTGATAGAGCAGTTGGAAGATTTACTGGAAAGGAGAATTGTGAGGCCAAGTGTGTCGTCTTGGGGAGCCCTAGTATGGGTAGTAACAAAATGGAGAGATGATTGAATGGAATAACAAGCATTATGATGGTATTGGTATTGAGACTATGGAAAGCGAAACTTAAAGTTCTGGAGAGGTTTGGAGTCTTTGGAATTATAAAGCGTTAATGGAAATTTTGAGAAAATCTTAAGTGTGAATGTACTAATTGAGAGTTCTTTTGGGATGGTTGTTGCTACACGTGGGGATTTATGGAATTTGGACTGTTAAGAGAAGAAATTGTGTATGGATTACTAACAGTTGATTAAGGTAACGATTGAGAATAAGTGTCCACTTTCATGAATAGATAACTGGAATGGTTTGGTTGAGTTTGAGTGAAATAGCAATTCGATGGAATCGTATCTTCCATATTTATGTGGATAAGTTCGTAATGGCTTTGATTGAGGATATTCAGATCTGTTATAAACTCAGAGGAAGAACAGGTAGAGTGTTTGGGATTTGAATTACAAGTGTTAAAAAGAGACGAAATTTTATGCCAAGTTATTCGAGTGAGAATTTGGGTTGAAAAAGGTTAGTTTATTGGATATGTTATTTCAGATGAGAGTATGATTGTGGATACATCGGAAGTACATGCAGTTCTACATTGAGAGGTATTATTTTAAGGGTTTTAGGTTCAAGCTGTTTGGATGGAGGAATGGACGGTTTTGGATGAGTAACAAGACTGTTGTAATTCTGAGTTTTCGCGGGTTCGCCTAGCGAACCAGTTAGCGAAGGTCAGCGAAGGTTCACTAGAGTGTTCGCCTAGCGAACTTTAGGTATTTTTAATGTTGGTAGTTGCTGCCTCGGTTCGCCAAGGGATTCGCGGAAGCGAACGGCAAGGCGAGGGTTCGCCAAGGAGTTCGCCTGGCGAACTTTGTATCTGTTTTTCAGCTGATAGTGGGTTCGCTGGACATTCGCCTAGCGAAGGTGTTAGCGAATGCTCGCTAGAAGGTTCGCCTAGCGAACATGGCAGGTTGTCCCATTTTGTTTCCTTCATAACTTTTGAATTGTAACTCGGATTAAGGCACGGTCGGATGATTGGAATTCCTGATTAGTTATGACTTTGGCTCGAATTATCCTATTGGTAAAGTTTATGTCGTGCGTGATGAGTTAAGTCGAAAGTTTTGCTTATGTCTGCTTTGATGGTTAAAGAGTGGGAACTTTTGGGAGGATTTAGAGATTTGGGTTGGTGTGTGAATTGACGTCTGATAGTGTGCGGTTGGGTATGTTAACAGTGAACAGTGATTTTTGGTGAAAATGAGAAAGAGTTAGACTTTGGACGTGAAATTGGTAATTTTGATGGTTACGAGTAATCAGAGTGCGCAGCGGATGCGTGGTGTGGCACAATTAGTATTTGCGTGTGGGACTTGTAAGAGTTCATAGGTTGAACATTGGGAACGTGCAGGAGTGAAGAGACCATTGGATGTTTTAGAAAGGAAGTGTTAGGTGAAAGGTTCAAATGTTATCCATGGGCTACTATGTAGATGGATGTTTGGTTGTATGTTCGATTGGTGAATCGGAGCATTGTTGTTGGTGTTCTGGTTTTATTGATGTTGTTGAGACCCTGTGGTGTCGTGGAACTTTATGTTCTTGTTTGTGTTGTTGCCTCGTTTCCATGGTGATGGTTCGAGTGTGTGTGGCTAATTCCTTTGTGGGGAATTAGGGGAGTGTTACCTAGGGTAGGGTAACGATCTTGTTGTGTTTCGGTTCTAGAGTGAACCTGTGTGTTGGTATCTTGGCTTTTCCTTGTGTCGTGAGTTTGTCGTCAAGTGCATTGTATGGGCTTTACATCTTGTCGTTGTAGTTGTCGTCGTTGTCGTGTCGTTGTGGTAGTTGGCAAGGTGGTTTGTCAATTGTGTTATTTGTGGTGTGCCTTTTGTTGGCATGTTGGTTTGTTAGTCGGATGCGAGAGTCGTATCCGGAGTTGTTCGTATCGGTTAGATTTTCGAGGACGAAAATGTCTAAGTGGGGGAGAATTGTAACGCCCCGATTTGTTTAATTCTATTTGTTTATTTCATTTAATGAATTTTGTGAAATGTGTGAATTTATTATATTTTACCTGCTAATTGAGTTAATTGGTTAATTTCTCTGGTAGATGAAATATTTTCAATAAATTATAATTTCTTTTCAACTTTTATTTCACGAAAATATATTTCATCGCTGTTTATGTTTTATCGCATTTTGAGAGCGTTTGGGAGATATTTGAGCGTAAGGGCAAAAGGGTCATTTTGGGTAGTTAGATATTTTTTTATAAATAGAAAGTGGAAAGAAAAAGAGAGAAAAGGAAATAGAGAGAAAGAAAAGAGAAGATAGAAAGGAAGAGGAAAGAAAAGAGGAGAAAGAGAAGAAAATCGAAGATTCTCCGTTTCGAGCGCAATTAATCAGGTAAGGGTGAGAAGTTTCAATTATATCTTGCTTGTGTATGTATATGTGTTGTTTGTTGTGATTGTTTTGGTTGTTTCTCGACTTTTTCTTATCGATTAAAATTAGGAGCAATTGATAGAAATCGATGTTTTCACGGATGAAATTCGATATAAACCGCGTAGAATACTCGTTGATTATGTCTAAACATGTTTTGGTTGTTCTGGTATGAATTAGAAGGGTTTGGGTGATAAAAATGATGTATTTTAGTCCCATATGACCTAGGTTGACGCTGCTGCGAATTCTGGGTTTCGCGGGTTCGCTACCAGTGAAGAAATGGGCGAACGTTCGCTAGATGGTTCGCCTAGCGAACTTTATGACTATTTTCCACTGCCTTGGTTCGCTAGGGTTCGCCTAGCGAATACTGGAGCGAACATGATATTTTCCAATTTTGTTTTCGTCGTAATTTTCAAACCGTAAGTCCGTTTTGGTCGCCGTTTGAAGCGTTGGAAAGCTCATGAAAAGCTATTTCTATTAAAAATGGTTTGGAGGGAAGTAGATGAATTATTTAGGTCGTGGTTTTGGAAAAGTGTTGGGTTGTCGGGTTTTTATCGCGTATAATGTGTGCGATTGATGTGTTAGCATGATATATGCTTGTGACATGTAACGTGTAGCTTGTAGACCGTTATATGATGTGAATATACATGATGAAATGTTGTGATGATGGTTTGTGGCTTTGTGGCAAATATGTGCATTGTTTTGGATTAGACTTCGAGGCGTGATTAATGATGTTGTCGTGTGGTAAAAATACATTGTTTGATTGAATATCAATGTATGTTGTTATGATGTGTCGTGGGTAGCCTTTGTGGTGTGAATCCCTTGTGGAAGTCATTGTGATTTGTATGATTGTTGTGGTAGGTATTGAAATGCATTGTTTGAATTGTTTTCAATGCATGAATATGAGGATGTGTATATTGGTTGGGTAACATACAATGTGGCATTGATATTCATGTGTATGCCTTGTATGATGTTGTGTAATGATAGTGCATGTGATGACATGTTGTGATGATAAAGTGTGGCCGAAAGGCAAATGAATGTGATATGTTGTAATTGGTTTTATATGCATGTTTATGATTACATGTATGTGGGAAAATGAATTGCTTACGTGAAGTTCAATGTATGCTAATTGGTGGCCGTATGGCAAGAAAATGCATTGTTGGATTGATTTCTAATGCATGAATAAATATGGTGAAATAATTCATATTGATGAATTGTATGTGATTGTAAGAGATGAATGCATGACAATGTTTGTATACATGTATGCATTATAAGAATGTCTTGAGTCATTTTGTATGTGAAGCATAATGACGTACATTCTTGTGTTGTGGGATTCTAATGAGAATCCGTTGTAACGTTGTGTCCCCATGTGGGGTGTGAGCGATGATTACAAGCGATCGTGTGCCCATGTGGGGTGTGAGCGATCGGATCGTGTGCCCGTGTGGGGTGTGAGCGATCCAGAAACGTCGTGTGCCCATGTGGGGTGTGAGCGATGGATTGGTTCCTGAGGGAATCTGCTATAACGTCGTGTGCCCATGTGGGGTGTGAGCGATGATTATAGACGATCGTGTGCCCATGTGGGGTGTGAGCGATCGGGTCGTGTGCCCGTGTGGGGTGTGAGCGATCTATAAACGTCGTGTGCCCGTGTGGGGTGTGAGCGACGGGGAACATCCTATGCCCGACGGGGAGTTACATTGGTAACGAGCGATGGTTCCAATAAGTTCCTGAGTGAACTTGTGATGATTGAGTCGGTACCGCATTGCATTTGCATAGAGTCGTGAGTCGGTCTCTATGATTTGCATTTATCATCTCTGTATTTGTGCATTGATGAATAAACATAAATATGTATGTTTATGTGGAGTGATAAGAATTGTGGAAGTGTGCATGATGAATATGCTTGGTTTTGTACATATATGCATTGTGATGTATATGAGTGAGTTGTGATGAATTGTGGTGAGAATTGTGAACGGATGAGTTATGTGTGGAAATTCAGGATTTGATTTATTATGTGTGATATGTTGTATTTGTGGCATGCTATATATGTTAGTATGTGATGGTATGGGTGAGATGATTTATACATGTGTTTGAATGTGTGTTTGCATATTATTATACAATCTCGATTTAGTTGTTATTTCTCACCCTTCTGCTGTTTTATAATGCCCTATGAGGCATTGCAGATTAGAGTTGCTGGAGGTCTTTTGTGTAGACTAGCCCTCCGTTCTGTTGTCGGTCTTGATGTCTGCTCTGATACGTAGCACGGGAGTCGGGGAAACGATTATGTTATTTATGTATATAATTGTTGAATATAATTGGTATTACCTTTATATGGAAAAGTTTCCCAATTGAGGGTAATCTATGTTATGCTATGTATCAAATTTATGAGCAGGGATGATGTTTTGTTTATTTAAATGTGACATCCTTGTTTCTGTCAGAAAAATAAATTTTTAGTTACTCTGATTTTATTTATGTATTATTTATTCGCGATGGGAATTGGGGTGTTACACGCCTGGCCTTCCCCCAACTAGACCGTTCGATCATCGCATCCCGCTTCTCCCTAACACCCAACCTATCAATGTCAAACCGTACCGCTACCCACATTCTCAAAAGGAAGCAATGACCACCATCATCCATGACATGTTAAGGGACGACATTATTGTCCCAAGTAACAGCCCTTTTTCCTCCCCTGTCCTCCTAGTAAAAAAAAGATGGTACCTGGCGTTTCTGCGTCGAATACAGAGCCTTTAACGCAGTAACAGTCAAAGATATATTTCCTATCCCTACCTTAGACGAACTACTGGACGAATTGGGTAATGCAAAAGTATTCACAAAGATAGACCTTCGCTCGGGTTACCATCAAATTCGAGTTTCATCGGAAGACACTCATAGAACAGCATTTCGGACATTTGATGGCCATTACGAATTCCTAGTAATGGCATTCGGCCTTACTATTGCACCGTCTACTTTTCAAGAAGCTATGAACGAGCTGCTACATCCTTATCTGCGGTGGTTCGTTTTAGTTTCTTTTTTATGAAATTTTGATTTACAGTTCTTCCTTAAGTGATTACTTGGTTCAATTAGACATTATTTTTAATTTGTTGAAGTCCAATTCCTTTATTGCCAAATTTTCTAAGTGTGTTTTTGCAGTGAAAAAAGTGAATTACTTAGGTCATATTATTTCTGAATGGGGTGTCTCTACTGATCCTGATAAAGTCCAAGTAATATTGGATTGGCCTGTACCTCGCTCTTTCACGACATTAAGGGGATTTCTCGGCCTCACCGGTTTTTATCGGCGCTTTGTGCGTAACTTCACCACTCTCGCCGCTCCTCTCACCGATTTACTTCGTTCCACTAAAGTTTCTTGGAGTACACAACCAGATCTCGCCTTTACAGAGTTGAAAACAAATATTACCGACATGCCGGTCCTGGCTTTGCCAGATTTTACACAAACATTCATTATCGAAACCGACGCCTCTGGTGTAGCTATTGGTGTTGTGCTTTCGTAGAAGGGTCATCCTATTGCTTTCTTCAGCAAGAAAATGTGTCCTCGTATGAAGGCCTCATCCGTATACGTGCATGAAATGTTTGCTGTAACAGAGGTAGTAAAAAAGTGGCATCAATATCTTATCGGACAACAATTTCACATTTATACAAATAAAAAAAGTCTTAGAAATCTTTTGCTTCAAAAGATACAAACTCCGGAACAACAAAAAATGGGCTTTCAAATTACAGGGGTTAAATTTTGAAATCTTCTACAAACCTAGTCGCTCAAATGTTGTCGCAAATGCCTTTACAAGAAAGTTTCCAACTGAAGCCTCCTTGCTGTTAGTCATCTCCTATACAATCCCAGACCTTGTTTCCCATCTCCGTCATTTTTATGCCTCAGATTTACATGGACAAACCCTAGTTCAACAAAAAGAAACAGATGGAAACAACACTTACAAGTTTGCAAATGGACTGCTTTATTTTAAAGAAAAAATCTTCATACCTGAGTGTGTTAAACTGCGACAAGCTCTTCTACATGAGTTCCACAATACCCCAGTAGCTGGCCACTCTGGCGTTAAACCAATAATTGCAAGACTGGGAATATCCTTTGCTTGGCCTAGACTCTACACAGATGTAAAAACCTACATAAAGCATTGTGATGTTTGCCAACACAACAAGTATCAGACACATAAAAAAAGGGATTGTTACAACCTTTACCTATACCTCAGCAGGTTTGGGAAGACCTTACAATGGACTTCATCACCCATCTTCCAAATTCCTTTGGCCACACAGTTATCTGGGTCATCTACGACTGTCTCACTAAGTACGTCCACTTCATTAGCTTACCCACTAGATTCACTGCGTCAGATCTCGTAGCTCGCTTCTCCGTTGAAATCTGCCGCCTTCATGGGATACTAAGATCAATCGTTTCTGATAGAGATCCCTTATTCCTCAGTACTTTCTGGAAAACCCTGTTCAAAGCACAAGGAACCACACTTAAGTATAGTACAACTTACCATCCAGAAACAGACGACCAAACAGAGGTAGCCAATCGGAGTTTAGAAACATACCTTCGGTGTTTTGCGAGTGACCAACCAAAAAAATGGTTCAAGTTCTTGCACCTGGCAGAACTCTGGTATAACACCTCGTTTCATTAAGCAATTCGCATGTCTCCTTTTACCGCTTTATATGGTCGCCTTCCTCCAACTATTCCAGACTATTTTGATGGATTGACCACGGTTAAGCCTTTAAACTCTTCACTGCTGCAGCGTCAAAACATTCTCCATCAGCTCAAAGAGAACTTACACAAAACTAGAATAGAGATGAACACTCAAGAAAACAAAAAACGGTTAGACTTTACCTTTCATGTTGGTGATTTGGTCCTCCTTCGTTTGCAACCATACCGCCAACATACAGTAGCGCCTAGATCATCTCAGAAACTCGCAAAACGATTTTTTGGACCCTTTAAAATCATACGGCGTGTGGGTGAAGTTGCTTATTCGCTTGATCTTCCTTCCTCGTCAAAAATACACCCTGTCCTTCATGTTTCTATATTACGCCCCTACTTTGGTGAAGAAGATAAAGACACAAATGAATTTCCCTTACATATCTCGGACATGTTTTTGAAACAAGGCTTAACAAAAGTGGAGCGACCTCAAAATTTCAAAAAAAAAAAAAAAGACAAGTAAATCTTGAAGATTTTTTTGAAGAACAGGCTGAAGAAAGTTCAAACATTGCAAGTGTGGTCAAGAATGGAGATGCAAGTACCACTTTGGAAATGAAGAAGGAACTGAACACTAAAGACAAGGGTTTAAGTACACAACTGGCTATTCAGCACGCTTCTACACCTTTACACATTTCAGAACCTAATCCCATACAGTCCACTAGCGTTACTCCTCATCCAACGGCTCCAAACTCCCCACCTCTCCTTTCCCCCAATGCGCCTTCTCACATCCCCACTTATTGTCTCCAGTTGTTCCCCTTTTAATGTTCAACGGTCAAAAATTCATTCTCATGCACCTTCCCACATGCTTGAACCTTCTCACTCCCCATTGCCTAGTCACATCAATATCAGACAACCAGCCTTTTTTCCTTCCCCATATCCCAATCCCACATGCACCGCCCCACTCCCTACTGTACTTATCCACCTCGAGCCACTAAAAGATTCTCCCTCCCAAGACTCTCCCAATTCATTACAGCCTCTTCCCAATAAACAGATTGTTTCTCATGCTTTTCAACACGGGCCCATTCCCATTCACGGTCCATTTTCCGCTTCTTCCTTGGACCTTTAGGACAAGGTCCCTCTTGGGCCCGCGAGTATTCATAAGCTGAAGCCCATTCGAATTAGAAGAAAGCCCAAATGGCTTGAAGACTATGTTCAATTTTAAGGGGGTATTTTAAGAAATTCCAATCTTTAATTTTAATTCTGTTATCCTTTTCCAAGAGGCCCAGGCCCATTTGTATTAAGTAACCCTACTATTTATTCTGATGTATTATGTTTGAGATGGGTAATGAAAATTGATATTGTTCTAGTATCTTTTATGTTTGTCTTTCATAGCTTAGAATTTGTTAGTAACTCTTGCAAGATCTATCATTTTAACTAAAACATAATTAAATGCACCATAAGTTTCATGTTGTTAAAATAGACCTTCATAAAAACAAATGGGTCTACGTTAGCAAACCTCATATATATATATATATATATATATATATATATATATATATATATATATATATATATATATATATATTATAAATCCAATATTTTTTCGATTTCTAGTTGATGTGAAATTTAATCACTCATATTATCCAACATCACTAACTTTGATTCGTACTAGAATTCATTTCCGCTTCTCCATCGAATCAAGCCGAGCTCTGATTCCAATTGTTACGGAGTCACGAGATTGCTACAAGTGTCAATGAACTAAAATTTTAGGATTCAAAAGACTTTGACACGATATATTCACCAAAATTTTTAAAATTTTGGATAAATATATAATATCAAAGTCTTTTAAATCTTGAACATTTAACTTATTAACACTTTCAATGCTTCGTTTCTCGAAGTCACCCAACATATTTAAAACAAAAGTAACTTTGATCAATTTAAATTTTGTCAAAAGACCAATCCAATATTCAAATTTAAAGGTGTACTTTGATGTAACTTTGAGGATCTATTTATATCTAATATATATTATAATATATTATAGCAGCCTAAGAATCTTATCGCCACCATATAATATTACCATAGAATCTCCATGTTTGAAAAAGAAATCTAATGTGTCACTACAAACTTCTATTTTATAAGCATTGTTTTACTTCTCTCTCTCTCTCTCTCTCTCTCTCTCTCTCTCTCTCTCTCTCTCTCTGCAATAATAGTATGTGAGCAGATTTCGACATGTTAAATTAGAGTTCGATCTAATATCTCACAACATAAAATATGTGTCATTTTGAGTTTGACATAAATATGTGAGGATTTCTTTTTACACCCGATAAGTTTCTTAGGCATCACGCGAATTTTCGTTTTTGTCCCTAGTTTTCGGATATGCACATCCGAACGCACCATTTTTTTTAAAAACGTTGATTTGTTCCGGATGTGCATATCAGGAATAATTCTTAATGTACAAATCCGGAAAAATAGCAGAACTACTATTTTTCTTTGAGTTTTCTACGTTGATTTGTACCCATAAAAAAAAAAGTTCTTATATTTTTCCGGATTTGCACATTAGGAATTAATCCTGATATGCACATCCAGAACAAATCAACGTTTTTAAAAATAATGGTGCTTCCGGATGTACATATCCAAAAGCGGGGGTAAAAAAGAAATTTCATGTGGCGCTTAAAAAACTTATGTGTAAAAAGAAATCATCTAAATATTTATAGTTTTTGTTTTTGCCTATATGATAAAAATGCGACATTTAGGGTACGGTTTATAAAAATTAGTTATGATAAAAATGTGTAAGAAATTTTTAAAAAAAATTCTCATAAAGAAATAAACACTTTATTTTCACTTTAATTTCTACCTATCAATTACGTTTTGCTTTATGTCTTTTTTGAATGGCAGCCCGTCCATTAAGACATTTTTTATGTCTTTTATGCTATTGACTTTGAAGTCGTTGTTGTTGTATTATGAGACCATTAATTGGTTTAATTTTTCAACTCAAAGTTTCTTCTAATTCATATCTTTGCTTTTTTTTTTTTTTTAATTTAATTTTACTTCCACCTCCTCTTATTTTACTTATAAAAAAAAATTATTGTTAAGTTTCTTCAATAAATAGTATATTTAAATGATATATCGATATGATATATTAATTAGTTAATAAATTTTCAAAATAATTTTTTTGGAAATAAGGTTAATTAATCTCAAATAAAACAAAAACAGTGTCAATTTAATTTTTATATTTATACATTTTAATTACTTAATAAAAACAATGAAAATATAATAAGATAAAAATATTTGTAAAAAAGATAATTATTTATTAATTTGTTATTATAAAAGAGTAAACATTAACAATAAGAACAAGGACGGATCTATACAATTATAAAACAGGGAGTAGGAATAAAATTTACATAAATATTAATAATAAATTTTAGAGTTTAATTGATTTTGCAGTATTTATTATATATTATTTATATTGTCATTCCGTAATAATCCAGTAATAAGCCAACTGTTTGTCATATCATTAAACTAATTTTAAAATGTAAATAAGATTTAAAAGAATACACGTCGATGATTGGTTGAGAATATAAAATTATTTTATTTTAAGCGTTATTTTAGTCTAGTTAAGAGTATTTTTTTATAAACGTTAACTAATATATATATATATATATATATATATATATATATATATATTTTATTATCAAATACTTTTACCTGTGCAGGAGCACGGGTATCTACTAATTTTTCTAAAAAATAACACTTAACGAGGAGCATACAAAATATAAAATTGTCAAGTCATTAAATTTTCTAAAAAATAACACTTAACCAGGAGCATACAAAATATAAAATTGTCAGATCATTTTTTTTAATACTCTCAATTATTATCATGGGCTAAAAACCCAGATTAGAAACAGAACCCGCATTATGCAGGAAACTTGAAACTTTTACAAATTTTCAACAGGAAGTCATGAAAACTTCTACTTAACTTTTCCACCAGCAGAATTTCATACAGGTAACCAAACCAATGATAATTCTACTCCTAACCAAGGAAAGATAATCAACTATACATAGCCATAGGCATCTTGTGTCAATCGTATAGATTACCCCTCATTTTGTTTTTATTGTTCAAAATCTTCCAATTCCAAGAGCTGGTGATGATAGAATGAAAAATTTCCTTAGGCTCTGCTATACCATCCTTGAATAGAACATGATTTCTATATCTCCATATATTCCAGCACCCCACCATCCAGATATAACTTAATATCCTACCTCTCCCTGGCATTTTGGCCCAGTGTAAGAATGAATCTATGCATTTAACTTCAGTAGGAAACTGCACTCCCAACCAGGTTTCTATATCTCTCCAAAGCTGGATTATTTTCTCACATGATATGAAAATATGAGATATGTCCTCAATATCCTGAAAACAGAAAACACAAGACAGCTGGTGTTGATCTGAAATGATGCCTCTATTTGTAAGAATTTTATGAGTTGGCAACCTATTGAGAAATAATCTCCAACCGAAAATTTTAACCTTAAGAGGAATTCTAGTCTTCCACATTAAATCCAAAGCTTCCACAAGATTGTGATTTAGTTCTTCCTCCCCCAACCTTTGATTCATTTCCAAGTAACAAACTTTCACACTAAACTTATTTTCAATACCTCTTGGCCACTTTATAATGTCATCTTCTTGATAATTAAGATTCACCTCCTCAATTATCTATATTATATCTAAAGCTAACCCTCCATCCTATTCATTTATAATGACATTCTTACCAACTAAATCCCATTTCCATTCATTGTCGATTCAATCTCCAAAATCCTTAATCAAAACATTTTGAGCTGGAGATGAATAGTAGAGGTCTGGATATTGGATCTTAAGAGCTTTTCCACCAATCCATCTAGAATGTCAAAAGTGTGTATTTTCACCATTACCTATCTTCCATGTTAACAAGCTGTATATACCCTGATCATTTGAAGGCATTCCCAACCACATGAGGTCTTTCCACCACCTGGATCCCTGCCTTGTAATGTTCATAGTCTGATCTATGCAAAGACTTTTTAGATCACTTCCGTATCTAGCCTTGATGACTCCACTCCATAATGCTTCGTTTTCATTGTTCACTTTCCAAAGCCATTTTGCTACTAAGGCTCTATTGAACATCGAAACATCTTTGATTCCTAATCCACCTTGATTTATTGGTTTACAAACTGGTGACTACTTCACCCAAGCAATACTCCTTTTGTCCCAGTTACCAGCCCAAAGAAACTTTCTTTGGATTGCTTTAATCTCTTTCAATACTATGACTGGAGCCAGATAAAATGATAAGATATGCACTGGCAGATTAGTTATAACTGAATTTATCAAAGTCACTCGTCCTCCACTAGATAACATCCTTCCTCTCCACAAAGACAAACGAGCTTTAATTGCATCTATAACCGGTTTCCAGGATGTTGTTGTCTTGTGTCTACAACCAACTGTCAGTCCCAAGAATCTAAATGGAAATTTTCCTACTTTGCAAGCCAAGAAATCTGATACAGCTTCCATCTTGTTATTCTCTATACCCAAACCATATAAATTACTCTTGTTATAATTTACCTTCAGCCTTGATACAATTTCTAAACCTCCCAGGAACGATTTAATAGCCCAAATATTGGACCATGAATCATCACACATTAACAATGTGTCATCTGCAAATTGTAGAAGACTTAATGAGGTTTCATCATCCAACTTCACACCTTTCAAAATATTGTTGTTTTCAGCATTATTTACCAGCACTGCCAGACATTCTATTACTAGAACAAGCAGAAAAGGAGATAATGGGTCTCCTTGTTTGAGACCCATATGCATTTTGAAGTCTTTGGATGAACTTCCATTTACTAACACTGATCCGTAACTATTACATATTAATCCTCTAATCCAACCAAGCCAATTAGGACTAAAAATCATTGCTTCCAAAAGTTTAACTAGAAAGCTCCAATTTACACAATCATAAGCTTGTGTAAAGTCAACCTTGAACATGAATCATTTTTTCTTTCTCTTCATCATATAATCATGAACTTCATTAGCCACCAATACACCATCAACTTATTTCACCTCAGCTTATTTTTTGCAGGGTCGAACATTTTCCTACCATTAATTAGTGGACAATTGAACAACTATTTAACCGATTCTTGGTTGAAAAAGCTACATTAATCAATAGGCAAACATTTCATGTTAAGTACCATTTCTATTTATGCTTGTTTTTTTATAAGCCAAAGAAAAATTAATGATATTACGATGTATGATGGTTAGGGCTTACCCACGATGTCGAGAAGTCCTGTACAATGGTATTTTGAGGCGGTTTTAAGAATCTTGTTCACATGAGGTGAAAGGCTCTGAAAATGATCAGTAGGGGTTACATAGGTTGGATCAACCCACAAAACTCGGTTAAACCCACCCAAAAAATCCAAAAAAGTCGGTTGGGTCGGGTAATTGATGGATATGAGTTTAAAAACTAAAAAACTCATTAAAAAATTGAATTTCGGGTAAAATCGTACCTAAACAAAAAAAAACCAATGACCCACTAAGGAAACATTTATTATTACAATTTTAATAATTTTGATGAATATTAACTTAGTTGTTAATTTTTTAATCTCTTGAACATTTACATCTTAGTGAACCATGACTTTAACAAATTTTGGATATTTCACTCTTTAGTTACTTTGATGCTAATACGATTTTATGTCATGCAACTTTAATTTTTTGGTAATATTTTATGATAAATTTTATTAGTTTATGCTATCATTTAATATTTTATGATGAAAAAAAATAGTAAAAATAGGTTAAGAACTTTTTTTAAGAAGATAAAAATGTTGAATAATTTTTATAAAAAATGTGATGACTCATCATTTATTCATTTAATATTAATAAAACAAAAAATTATTTGGGCAATAAAAAGATTGTTGGAACTTTTACCATTGGTGTATTGATTCCTTTCAATGTCACATTCACAGAGTCGTAATAACTCTTACATATATCTTTCATTCTCTTTACATATGGGAAATCAAACAGTTCAAGTTTTATGTATGAGAAACTGCCATCCTCATTATCTTGAGTAACATTTTTCATGGATTCAAACTTTTTTAAATAGGCTTTTGGTAAAGGATCGCTAAAATTATTCCCAGAGATATAAAAAATAATTAAACTTGGAAATGGATTGTTGATCTTTGGATTAGAAATGGGTTCATGTAACTTGTGGTCTCGCAAAATCAACACTTTTAAGTTTTGTAGAGTTTGAAGCCAGTAAGGAAAATGGTTACAGTATGTTCAATGGAATTATTATTCAATTAGGAGTTCGACAAACAAATGAAATTCTAATACATTTTTTATATTATTTGAGGACTTCCTCTTCAGCACCAATAGCATGACTCTATAGTACATGATTTATAATTTGATGATCATGTCTGCAAATTTGTAACAGGATTAGACTAAGAATGGAAATTGGTTAATTCATCAGTGTAAATATTTTTAAAGATAAAAGAGTCTGTTTGCAACTTTAAATAACACTTTATGAACCTGTTATAATTTAGGCTTTTGTTTGGAATATCAAATTCAAAAGCCATAACAGCACCAAGTGCAAATATAGAAGAGAAAGGAGTAGATTGAGCTGGAGGAGACACTGGAAGTACCGATATTGTTTTGAATATTGCAAGTAGAAACCATGCAATGACGTAGTGAATAAATGTAAGAAAAATTGGAAAGTTAAAACCAACTCTTCCCATCACCTCTCAACAGCAAAGTTATATTCATAATGACGATAAGGTGCACGCAACATAAGAGGAAAAATGGATCAGATTTCTGACCAATTTGTTTGCCATGATGATACCAACAGCACCCATAAAGTTGAACAATAGTGCGACCACCGGTCCAAAATATCTTTTTTCCAGTGCTTTACCTGATCATTTTTAACCATCATAAGAACACTGCGTCATGTGTTTCAATTTCGATAGAACATAAAATAAACACAAAAATGTAATGTTACAAACTTTCGATTTAGACTGTCAAAATTTGAAAAAACAGAAACTAGATTTCGAAAGCCAATCACAGGAAAATGAAGAAAACAGAATTGAAAAAGTAAAAGGGTCATATAAATATGAATCAATGGATTATGTTGCTTATAATACAATCAATCTGGGTATATTTTGATATATACAAAAAAGAGAAAAAGAGAAAAAAAAATTAAGTAGATTTAATTTGATTTGTGTCCTAAACAAAGTAGTAAAATATTTAGTAACACTTGTTTGTTGTATGATATAAAATTGATTTACAGAGAAGTTAAGGTAACATCATCATCATCATCCATGAAATATTGTCATAAGAAACAGTCAAAATAGACACGTGTAAGAACTACCTTCATTTATTCTTTTAGTAGAGTTTTCATCAATTTATCACTTAACTTGATTTAAAAGTTTCATATTATATCATTATTATAAAAAAAAGTTGGATAAATTCTGAGGTACCCATGAATATAACTTGGGTACGGATATCTTTAATGTTTTTTTTTTTTTTTTTTTTATAGAGTGGTATCATTTCTTCTGTGCCGACTAATTCACCCGAGAGCTTTCGCCCCGCGTAGTCTCCGAAAGTTGGACATAGGCTCCTTCGAACTCCGGACCTCAAGGAGAGCAAACCCTTGAAAAACTTGCATAGGAACGAACTTAAATCCTGAGTGTTACAAACAATCAATAAGAAAGAGAGAAAATATTAAATTTATTTAAAATTTAATTTATTTTTAATTTGAATTCATGAGTGGTTGTGATTATGGAGGAGAGAAAATATTATTTTTTTATTTTTTAATTAATTAAAAAAATATGATTGATTGTTTTTAAAATCAAATATTAGGTTTGTGTCTACCTAAGTTATTTCGTTGATTAAGGGTACCAGTATCCAATCAAATTTAAAAGGATCATAGTGTTCCCAAAAAAGTTTCATCATCACATCAACTGGTGGGTGGCATTCGCTATTATAATATTTCTAAGATCTTTAAGATACACTTTTTCATTTAATTCCAATTCCAATCTATTTGTTAAACTGAAATAAAATAAATAAAACATTAACAGAACACCAACAACATCTCAACAACAAAAACATTGAAAAACTTACAACACAAAATCAAAATAGTTGATCAAACAAGAATGATCAAGCTTATTTTAAACAGAAAATAAAAACTAACACAACAGAAAACATAAACACAAGAATAAAACTATGACATTTGTATCATCTGATTCATGGTTGAGCCATTGGTTCTCCTCACTCTTGATCTTCTTTTCACTCTTTTCTTAGGCTTCCCACCAAATATGATCACAAGCCATCTTGGCTTTCCAATCAAAAACATGCAATATCCGATCCCAATTCCAAACACAAATCCACATCCATATCCAATTGCCACTGGTTTCCATCCAAATCCAAGTTTCTCTTCACTCCAAGAGTTGTTGGGTGATGGTGGAGAATGCGGTTCAGGTCCACATTTCTTTGACAACGGAAATCCACATAACCCCAAGTTTCCTTCATATGAATCATTTGAAAATGTGTTGAATTGTTTTCCTTGAGGTATTTCTCCCACAAGATGGTTATTAGAAAGATCCAAGAATTCAAGAAAATTCAAATTGGATAATTCTACCGGAACAACACCGGTGATCATATTTGAAGAGAGGTCCAACGATTCTAAATTTGTCAAATTTCCCATGGATCGAGGAATTATCCCACTGAGTCTGTTATAGGAAAGGTTAAGTCCTATAAGTGCATGAAGCTCTCCAACAACATTTGAAATCTCTCCTTCAAATTTGTTTCTTGACATATCAATAATTGCAAAGTTGGTTGATATTTTCACAAGTGTGGAATTGATCCCCTTTATCCTCACGG
The DNA here is from genome assembly GCA_022829125.1 of Lathyrus tuberosus. Lineage (NCBI taxonomy): Eukaryota > Viridiplantae > Streptophyta > Magnoliopsida > Fabales > Fabaceae > Lathyrus > Lathyrus tuberosus. Next base: position 6,135,261 of record JALAZF010000274.1, on the reverse strand, counting down.
TCACAGAATCGTAGTACCATATATCTTCATCGTGATCATAAAAATAAAATGTCCCCTTCATATATGAAAAAACTTCATCCTCTTCTTTCATGGCTTTAAACTTTTTAAACAATGTTTTTGGAAGTGGGCCACTGAAGTTATTGCCTGAGATGTCAAAAATAATCAAACTGCGAAATGCACTGCTGATCCTTAGATTAGAAATGAGACCGTGCAACTTATTGTCTCGCAAAACCAACATTTTTAAATTTTCTAGAGTCTGAAGCCAGTTTGGAAATTTGTCTTCTATTCTATTGCTGCCAAGATTTAAAACTTCAAGCTTTTTGCAATGACACAAAGTTTTAGGCAAACGCCCTTCTAAATGGTTGCCATAAAGATTCAAATTAAGAAGTTCACTGTCCTTTGAAAATTTATTTGCCAAAGTGCCATAAAATTTGTTCATTTGTAGATCCAAAAATTGAAGAGACCATAAACTAACAAGACATTGCGGAATGGTACCTGTCAATTTATTGTGTGCAAGATTGAGAAATTCTAGTGAACTCATGTGGCAAATTGAGGCAGAAAGTTCACCTTGTAGTAAGTTATAACTAAGATCAAGGTAACTAAGCCGGTAAGGGTAATGAATACTTGTTGGGATTTGATCAATTGATGTGAACATGTTTTGAGAGAGATTCAAAAACCCAAGTGAATACATTGTTTTAAGTAACCAATTGGGCACTCTTCCATTCAATTTGTTATTGGACAAATCAAAAAAAAAAAATCTTGGGGACTTTCCTAGGAATTTGGGAAGTTCATTCAAATTTAAAGATGACAATTCTAATTTGTATAGTTTGGAAGAATTGTAACTGACATTGGATTTAATGATAAGTGATAATTGGCTATTATGTGAAAGAGACAAAGAAATCAAATTTTGAAGTTTGGAAAAGTGGTGAAAATCAACAACACCACTCAAGTTATTTGATGATAGACATAAAGCAGTTAGGTTTGAAAGGTCGAAAATTGATTTTGGAATATTGCCCTGTAGCTTATTGTTGCATAGATTAAGGTCTTCTAAGGAATACGATGAGATTGCACTGATATGCCCTGTAAATTGATTGTTTGATAGATGTAAATTTTTCAAACAAGGCAAAGATAAGAAGGAGGAAGGAATTGTTCCATTTAACAAATTGTTATCTAAAACCAAATCAGTTAGTTTTTGAAACCCTGAAAATTTGTTCATTAGAGGACCCACTAATTTATTATCAGAGCAATCTAATGTCACAAGTTGATTCAAGTTAAACAATAAAGAAGGGATTTTTCCTTTTAAATTGTTTGAACCGAGATTGAGTTGTTGCAGTTTGGTCATCCCACCAAACACATCTGGAATCTGACCGTTAAATGAATTGTTTGAAAGGCTCAAGGTAATGAGATGATGAAGGTTTGAAAGTGATATTGGAAGTTCACCTCCAATTTTGTTATCACTCAAATCTAATTCTTGAAGTCGATTTGATTGGTGAAATACATTTGGGATTTGGCCACTAAGATGATTGAAAGAGAGATCTAGAAAAGTTAGAGATGGCAGAATTAAAAGTGAGGATGGAATTGAACCGTTAAGGGAGTTCCACTTGAGACTTAGAGAAGTGAGATATGTGAGGTTAGAAAATGATGTAGGAATGGGTCCTTGGAAATAATTACTTGAAAAAGCCAAAATTCTAAGAAAGTTAGTGCAACTCAATTCTGGAAGCTGACCTCTAAAGTCATTACCTGACATATCTAGTTCATGAATTGCTGGTAAACAAAGGATGTTTTGTTTGAAGTTTCCCCATAATCCCGTGTTACCAAGATTTAGAGTAACCAAAGAAGAAGATTGATTGAAGAGCAAATCAATGGAATTTAGTTTTATTGAAGACATATCTGTTCCATACAAAAACATGTCCCTTAAATTTGTTGCATTTTGCACAAGTCTCTTCAAAGTGGTCTCTTTCCAAATTAAATAATTTAAAGAGAGATGAAGTGATGTTAATTTAGAAAGGTGTGAGATTTGGGAAGGAACATCACCTTGAAAGGAAGAAGAAGACAAGTCAAGATGTGTAAGACTCATAAAGCCCCCAAACTTAGAATGAAAATGGGAAAAGGGGAAATAATCATCAGAGAAATCATTGCCAGAAAGGTTGAGTGTTTGGAGATGAGCAAGAAGGAAAAGGGTACTGTTGGGGTGTAATATACCATTAAGGCCTTCACAGCCAAGGTCAAGGCCAATCACATGACCAGATACAGTGTCACAAGTGACCCCATGCCATGAACAACAATCACTCCCATTTTTCCATGATGTTGTTTTCATTGGACAACATTCTTGGGAATAACAGTCCGTCTGGGTAAATGAGGACTTGAATTGAAGCAAAGCATAATGCTCATGATGATGACATAAGAAATTGAAACAAGAGAAGGATGGAAAATGAAAGAAGAAAAGATGTAAAAACAGAAACAACCACTTCATGGATGATTGGTTTTGTGATAACATAAGAGTTTATGTGAAAGAAAATAAAGTTTGGATGAAAATGGAAAGGAAGGTAACATGAATATATATAGCCAAAATTTAAATATAAAATATATCTCCAATTGACTACCACTATTATAACGTGTATCCTCCAACTAAGAGACTTTTAAGGGCCTAACTTTTGTTCATTTTCAAACCCGCCCATAACGTTTTGGTATATTTGGTCTCTCTTAATTTTAACAATTTTTAGATTTCAGCGTTCCTATTTTGATGAGTGATATATTTTTAAATAATGCGGCAATAAGTGAATTTGCAGAAGTGGATGTCACATCAATACTTGATGAATTATATAACTAATTTGTTTTTCATAATTTATTTTTTAATTGATTAAATTATTATGAAAGATATATTTTATAAATATTATTAAATAATGAAATTTAGGACAACTTGATACAAATAAAATTGGATAAAGTTTTGTAACCTTTATGTCGATCTATGCCTCAAAATCTCGGAATCCTCAACTGTTTGGTATCTCTTGCTTTCCATCCTCTTCAATTCAAACCTTTAACTTAATCTGTTGATAGAGTTCAAGCTCAGGAAATTTTACCCTATCAACTTATTTGTTTTCTTTAATAATCTGAATTTTATAAAAACAGCCAAATTGTGGTCATAACCAAGTAGCAGGTAACAAATGCCTGCAACTAGCAGGAAAACAAACCTATGAAAAACCAGTACTGAACTAGTCCTAACACAAAAGACTCCCACACTAGCCTGACTCCTTGAAGCTCCACCAAATTACAGAAGAAGAACATATTGATTACAACAATTCACATGCTCCCTATCATCCCAGCCCATAAGTTCTAAATAGACGGGAAAAAAGACAAAATAGCAGGGAAAAGTAAAAGATTTTTCAACTATAAAAATCAAGTGGCATCTTAAACCAGTCGTAGAAATTGCCAAAACGTTTCTTGGGAGTGCTTAAGGATCTCCATCTCCAAGATGTTTGAACGATCCCCATAAACATTTCTTTAGGTTCCGCGACATAATCGTTGAAAATCACTTGATTTCTATACCTCCAAATACTCCAACAAGAGATGAGCCAAAAGAAACATGACGGCTTGCTCAGTCCTGGTAAGTTTTCCCAGTGCAGAAAAGTTTCACAGCAGTTTGTTCCTTCATTATAATGTACACCTAACCAAGTCTCTATCTCCTTCCAAAGTTTTTTTTGTTTTGGGACAATTAAGGAAGATATGAGATGTATCTTCCATGACTTGAAAGCAAAACACACAAGCCATTTGGTGATGGTCCGTTATGATTCCTCTTTTAACGAGATTGTCACGAGTCGGTAACCTATTTAAGAGCAATCTCCAGCCAAATATCTTAATCTTCAAGGGAACACCAACTCTCCATAGTTTATCCATTGCCTCCTTTGTTATGTTGTCGAGCACTGCTTCTTCTGTGTTCTTAGACAAGATTAAATAACCTTGTTTCACACTATATTTATTATCATTATCTTTTGGCCAGATGCTCAAATCTTCCTCATTAGCATTGATGTCCACCTCATTTAACAGTTGGTATATTTCTGTTACGATATCATCGTCTTCTTCCATCAGAATTACATGCTTACGATGTAAATCCCACTGCCAGCTGTAACGCCCCAATTTTGTCAGTTTTATTTAATTAAGTCGTTTTGATTATTTTTATTATTATATTATTTTATTCTTGACTTTTATTTGACAATATATTATTTTTCATCGTTGTTTATGTTTTATCGCATTTTGAGGGCGTTTGCGAGATATTTGAGTTGAGGGGTAAAATAGTCTTTTAGGGGTTTAGATATTTTATATAAATAGAAAGTGGAAAGAAAAAGAGAGAAAAGAAAATAGAGAGAAAGAAAAGAGAAGATAGAAGGGAAGAGGAAAGAAAAGAGGAGAAAGAGGAAAAATCGCGGGAACTCCGTTTCGAGCGCGAATAATCGGGTAAGGGTGAGAAGTTTCAATTATATCTTGCTTGTGTATGTATATGTGTTGTTTGTTGTAATTGTTTTGGTTATTTCGCGACTTTTCTAATCGAGTCAAATTAGGAGCAATTGATAGAAATCGATGTTTTCACTGATGAAATTCGATATAAACCGCGTAGAATACTCGTTGATTATGTCTGAACATGTTTTTGTTGTTCCTGTATGAATTAGAAGGGTTTGGGTGGTAAAAATGATGTATTTTGGTCCCATATGACCTATATTGACGCTGCTGCGAATTCTGGGTTTCGCGGGTTCGCCTAGCGAACCCCAGCGAAGGAACGGGCGAATGTTCGCCTAGAGGTTCGCCTAGCGAACTTTATGACTGTTTTCCACTGCCTTGGTTCGCTAGGGTTCGCCTAGCGAATACTGGAGCGAACGTGATATTTTTCTATTTTGTTTTCTTCATAACTTTTGAACTGTAGGTCCGTTTTGGTCCCCGTTCGAAGCGTTGGAAATCTAATAAAATATTCTTTCTTTTAAAAATGGTTTGGAGGGTAGTAGATGACTTATTTAGGTCATGGTTTTGGAAAAGTGTTGGGTTGTCGGGTTTTTATCGCGTACAATGTGTGCGATTGATGTGTTAGCATGATATATGCTTGTGACATGTAACGTGTAGCTTGTAGACCGTTATATGATGTGAATATACATGATGAAATGTTGTGATGATGGGTTGTGGCCCTATGGAAAATATGTGCATTGTTTTGGATTAGACTTCGATGCGTGATTAATGATGTTGTTGTATAGTAAAATACATTGTTTGATTGAATATCAATGTATGTTGTTATGATGTGTTGTGGGTAGCCTTTGTGGTGTGAATCCCTTATGGAAGTAATTGTGATTGTATGATTGTTGTGGTATGTGATGAATGCATTGTTTGAATTGTTTTCAATGTATGAATATGATGTTGTGATAATCATATTGTTGATTTGTGAAGATGCATTTGATTGTCATGAGTTCTTGTGTGTCAAGCATCATGATATGCATCTTGCGATCGTGTACCCATATGGGGTGTGAGCGATCGGATCGTGTGCCCGTGTGGGGTGTGAGCGATCCAGAAACGTCGTGTGATTGTATGATTGTTGTTTGTGATGAAGCGATTGGCTAGTATGCCTTAAGGTGTATGTATGGAGTATGAAGCGTATCTTCCATATTTGTTGGATGAGTTGGAACTGGTGTTTGTTGCAAATGTTTTGAGCTGTTGTAAAATCAGAGGAAGAACGCGTAGAATATTTGAAGGTTGAGTTGTGATTATTAAAAGAAGTTAAATTATAAGTTGATTTGTAAAAGTGGAGTTTTGGTTGGTAAAGATGATTGATCTTGTTGAATTTAAGTGGACTCAGGTGTCAAATGTTGTTGTAATGTTGTTATGCGCCTGAGGTGATTTTGGGAACTATGTTGATAAAAGATAGTAAAGTTGTAACTTATGTGTGGTGTTAACGGGGAGATCCCGAAGAGTTAAGGCGAAAGTCTTGGTATTATGTCGATTTTGATGATTGGAAGTTGGAGGTCAACTGAGTAGAGTTAGTACCTTGAAAGTAATCAGAGTGCGCAGCGAACGCGTAGTGTATTGCGGTTGTTCAGACGTGAGTTGTACCGATGTTGATATTTGGTTACGTTGATGTTGTGTTTAAGTTGGTATTCTTAAGTTGTTATGTTCTGGTTCATAAACCGGAAAATTCTTAAGTTGGTTACTTCTTGTGTTGCGATGTTAGTTGTCAATTGCATCACTTGGGTAATATTCGCGTTGTTGTCGCCGTTGAGGTTAAGAACCGTTGTTCATGCTATATGTAGAGTTGCCTTGCGAGGGCGAGATTTGATTACTCGGAAGAATTAAGTTGTTGGAATAGTCGTGTCAGAATAATGTGTTTCTCGTAAACTTCACGGAGTCTATAATAATGTTATTATGGTTGTTGGTGATGGGGAGTTGTGCGTATATTCGTGAATTAAGCTGTTAAGTCGACGTTATAATTTTGCTCTCTTTGTCATGATGTTGTTGTTGGTTGCTGTAAGTAAGAAGTAATATTTCATGAATATGACGAAGTTGATTTTGTTGGCTATGTTGATGTCACTATAAGAGTGATACGGCGATATGAAGTAGAGTTGTGGATATTTTGTTGATAATTGACAAACGTTTGTAGATGGGAATGATTAGCAAGTGAGTTTGGATTTAAATCGTATTGAGTTTTGTTATGTCGGAAAGTAATGATCGAAGGGTTGCAAAATGCGACTTGAGGATCCGGGAGTTGGATGCGGAATTTGCGTTAAGAGTAGTAGTATCGAGGAGATTTTCGAGGACGAAAATATTCTAAGTGGGGGAGAGTTGTAACGCCCAAAATATTTAATTATTTATTTAATTGGATATTTATTTAATTGTTGTGAATTATTCGGTTGATTTTGGTGTTGCGGCGAATTAATTCGTTAAGTCGGAATTTTAAGTTGGTAAGTCGGAGGAATAATATTAGAAATAATATTAAAGTCGCGGAATAATATTAGTAGTAATATTATCGTAGTTGGAGTGTGTTCGGTTAAGTGGGCTTGGTCTCGTGTCGGAATTTGTAATTTAAGGGGTGTTTGCTTTAGGCCCAATAGATATTATAATTGAGTATTATTATTTTAATAAAACAAATGAAACAAAAGAAATAGAAAGAAAGAAGTTAAGGTCATCAGTTAGTGGAAGTGGAAGAGAAAAGAAGAACGTGAGAGGAGAAGAAGTTGCGAGAGAGAAACCGCTGCCGGTGACGAATTTCCGGAACTCGATCGATCGTCGAGCTGCCTTCAATCCAAGGTAAGGGTGGGTTCGATTATTATAACTGGGTTATGATGATTGATATGTAGGGTTGGGGCTATATGGATTTCTACTATCTGTGTTGAATTTGTGATGTTGATTCTGATAAACTTACAGTGGCCTTTGGTGAAATCGTGTTGAATATAAATTGTGTATATTTCTGTTGTTGATATTGTGTTGCTTGGGATTTAATAGTTGGTGTATGGTGTGATTGAGTTATTGAATCGAAGCATGTTTTTTCTTAGAAGGTGAAGTAATCTGGGTAGAAAAATATAGCCGAAAAATAGAGCAGGTATGAATGAATGAAGGAAATCTGAGACGGGGAAGAAGAAAGGAAAATGGAGGTGGGGGCCTCAAGAGGTGAGGTGGGCGCCTCCTTTTGTTTTTTTTGGGTATAGGTTTGAGGCGGGCGCTTCCAATGAAGGGGGTGGGCGCCTCCAATGGTTTTTGGGAAGTGGGGCCTTCACTTTAATTGCCATGCTAAGATTTACATTATCATGTATGCTACCATGTTTTTTTAATTAATTGTTTTTAGGAGTTGTTTATTGATGGTGGTCCTTACGGAACTGTTGGGAATGGGGCGAATGGCCACTTGATTCCTACATCGTTCCAGCTTCATGATAGGTAATAAATATTGGCTACTCACTAAGTCAATATGATAATAAACACCCATTTTAGTAACAGGACTTAGGGTAGTTGAGTATCACACTGGTTGCATATAAGAGTTACTGCTACTTATTCATGGCTGAGGTAATAGATCAAGATTTATGCATCACTTTTGATTACACTTAAGGATTGGCAAATTGGTTATACGTGTTGAATTTGAGAATTCACCAAATTCATGTGATAATAAATTATGCACTGGTAGTAATAATTAGTAGAGATACAGGATATAATATCAGTAGTAGAATTTTGACAGCAAAATGGAACAATAACAGTAAGCAGAATTTTGACAGAAAATTGGAATTGTAGTGATATGTTGCAGCAGTGGTTTAACTGAATTAATAAATTAATCAGTATCAATCAATAACGGTGAAACAATACTGTTTTAGTCGGTTTAGCCGGTTTAGGCGAAAAAACTAGTTGTCCGGAATTTAACGGAAATTGTCGGGGTAAGTCGGGTAATTTAGTAGGTGGCTTTGGTTGAATTGTTTGGTTGAAACTATGTTGAAAAAGTGGAATTTCAGGTACAGCAGTTGAGTCTTAATGTTGTTCCGGTACACGGACGAATTTTAAGTTGAGGGCGTAATAGCCAAAGTTGATTAAGTGTTTATGTCGAAAAGTTGCTTTGTTGTTTAACTTGATTATGTTGTGGAAGTTGTTGAGTTGTTTATGTTGATGTTAAAGTTGTAGGTCGTATGACCAACGTTGATGTATATAAGTTGTAGGCCTATGGCCAAAGTTGAATCGTGTTGAATTAAAGTTGTTATGCGGTTGTTATATGTTGTTCGGAGTTGGTTGCCGTTTTATGCTGAGTCGTTGCATCATGGCATTTGCATTTTGTCGGAGCTTTGCTCACACCACGTTGGCCTGGATGGCATTGATTAAGTTGGCCTTGATGGCACCACGTTGAAGGCTTATGCCTTGTTGAAATGCCTCGATAACCTGGCATATGTTTAAGTTGGGAGTTTTACTCCGATGGTACCACATGCATGTGCATAGTTGCGTCACATTTTGAGTCGTTGTGAAGTTGCTGTTGTTCTTGATTCGTGGTTGTTGTGAAGTTGTTGTTGTTCTTGATTCGTGGTTGTTGTGAAGTTGTTGCTTGTTATAAGTTGTTGTTGCTATGTCTTGTTGCTTGATATAAATTACTAATGTCGTGAGCTGTTGTTATACATGTTGTTCTTACTATAATTTGCATCTTTTATATAAATTGTTGGTATATGTTGTTATTTGCTGTCAATACCAGTTGGAGTTGCTATTAAGTTGTTTATTTCTAGTCGTTGCATGAATGTTGTATGAAGCGGTGAAATTGATAGGATTCTAATTTAGCATATTAATTATCATATTTTGTTTATAATATTCGATATCTCACCCCTTCTGTAATGATGTTACCTATTATGGGTAACTGAGCAGGTACTCAAGAATAGCTGCAGAAGTTGAGGTATAATGTGAAGTCTTAGATGCTGTTAGCTCGAGTTGGTCTTGCTCTGATACGTAGCACTCGGGGGGATGAACGATTGTTGTTTATTTGTTGTTATTGTCTTAGTAGTTGAATCTATAAATTGTTGTTATTGAAGAATTGTTGTTTCAAAGTTGTTTTGAGTTGGACATGAGGTTATGTCATTACAAGTTGAATTATGCGAAGTCGCTTATTAATAAAAGTTGTTTTGTTTTCAAAAGGATAATTCAGGTTGTTATCAGTTCATCCGAATCAGTGTTATGTATCTGAATTATTTGTGATTAATATGAAGTTGTTTTCTGTTGAAAATGTGACATCCTGTTTATGTTGAAGAATTTTTGAAATGAAAACTCTGATTTTATTACTTATCCGCCGGGTAGAATTGGGGTGTTACATTAGTGGTATCAGAACCTGGTTGGTCTGTCCGGCCAATGTTGTCTAATGCTGTTTGTCCCTTAGTACTCGACATGTGTGTGAAACACTGTCGGTACTTGTTTGTTAGTTTCTAGTTGTTGTCTGCAGGTGTTGGTTTGAATTAAGTGGGGGAGATGTTTGCTCCCTTACGTGGTTGGTATGTAGAGGTTGGTTCAAGGTGATGTTGCTTGCAAGAGTGCATATGTTGGAGCGATGTTATTACGGACCAGCGAGAGTTTGGACTCGCGAATCCGTATCAGTCAAGTTGGAGATGCGCGTAGAGTCTGGACGGTGAACCGTTGGTGGATTAATTCGGTAAGTTGTATATCTTGAGTATAGTTGGATTAAAGTCGAGTGATTTTCGTAGTTGGACGAAAAGGAGGATGTTGGTAGACCTTGGAAGCAAGAGAGGGAGAAAAGTGTGTTTTAATATTTGGGTCTGTTGCTGATTTTTTTTTGGAAAATTCTGCATACGGAAATTCTGGACCAGTCTCGTTGTGTGGCTGATAACTTTTTACACGTAAGTCAGATTTACGCGATTATTGAAGTTCTGAAATCTACACAAAATTCTCTTCATTTTGGAATATGATTTTGTGATTGAGAGATCTGTATTGAAGGAGATATATATGATTGAAGTTGAGCGACAATTGCTGAAAAAATTTGGAAGGATGAAAACAAGTGTGGAATATTATTAAGAATAAAGTGGTGGTATTTGTAAGATGTGACTGTATCGGAGAATGCTTGGAGATGCAACTTATGTTGAATGAGGATGATTAAGACGATGATGTTTATTAAAGGTAAGGTTGAGAAAAATGTGAACGTTGATTTGTGTTGCTCAGAATTTTCACCTTGGTTGAAAGTTGTAATTGGAGCAAACTGAATTGGACCGTTCTCAATGTGGTAGCGATTTCGGTGTTGGAAAAATAGTTAAAGTCGTGTTGTACTATGAACGTGCATAAGAGGATGCGTAATGGATTTTGGACGTTTTTGTATCGTTGACGAAGTTGAAACTACAGAAACTAAGAGTGGCATTGGTAAGCCTTAGAAAGTTGGCGGAGCATTATGCTTACGGACCTTGGGCACAAGTTGAAGTACGCTATTGTGTTGGGTACTGATGATTTATTTCACCGTTATGGTTGTCGGCTGTCTATTGACAAATTGAGGAACTGATCACCCTTAATCTATTGTTGATAGTAGACGGAATCATAATTGATGGATAGATGTGTCGTGCCAACTAGTATAGTATGTACGTTGAATTGGTCGAAGTCAAGCCAAGTGCTTGAAGGTTGTTTTGCGGATACAAGTTCATATGTTAGAATATTAGTTGAATTTAAGGATGACAGCACGAAGCTGTGTTTGATTGATGAGTAGTATGGGGACTCACAGTCGAGTTCTAGATAACTTGAGTCGTTGTTTGTGATGAAGCGATTGGCTAGTATGCCTTAAGGTGTATGTATGGAGTATGAAGCGTATCTTCCATATTTGTTGGATGAGTTGGAACTGGTGTTTGTTGCAAATGTTTTGAGCTGTTGTAAAATCAGAGGAAGAACGCGTAGAATATTTGAAGGTTGAGTTGTGATTATTAAAAGAAGTTAAATTATAAGTTGATTTGTAAAAGTGGAGTTTTGGTTGATAAAGATGATTGATCTTGTTGAATTTAAGTGGACTCAGGTGTCAAATGTTGTTGTAATGTTGTTATGCTCCTGAGGTGATTTTGGGAACTATGTTGATAAAAGATAGTAAAGTTGTAACTTATGTGTGGTGTTAACGGGGAGATCCCGAAGAGTTAAGTCGAAAGTCTTGGTATTATGTCGATTTTGATGATTGGAAGTTGGAGGTCAACTGAGTAGAGTTAGTACCTTGAAAGTAATCAGAGTGCGCAGCGAACGCGTAGTGTATTGCGGTTGTTCAGACGTGAATTGTACCGATGTTGATATTTGGTTACGTTGATGTTGTGTTTAAGTTGGTATTCTTAAGTTGTTATGTTCTGGTTCATAAACCGGAAAATTCTTAAGTTGGTTACTTCTTGTGTTGCGATGTTAGTTGTCAATTGCATCACTTGGGTAATATTCGCGTTGTTGTCGCCGTTGAGGTTAAGAACCGTTGTTCGTGCTATATGTAGAGTTGCCTTGCGAGGGCGAGATTTGATTACTCGGAAGAATTAAGTTGTTGGAATAGTCGTGTCAGAATAATGTGTTTCTCGTAAACTTCACGGAGTCTATAATGATGTTATTATGGTTGTTGGTGATGGGGAGTTGTGCGTATATTCGTGAATTAAGCTGTTAAGTCGACGTTATAATTTTGCTCTCTTTGTCATGATGTTGTTGTTGGTTGCTGTAAGTAAGAAGTAATATTTCATGAATATGACGAAGTTGATTTTGTTGGCTATGTTGATGTCACTATAAGAGTGATACGGCTATATGAAGTAGAGTTGTGGATATTTTGTTGATAATTGACAAACGTTTGTAGATGGGAATGATTAGCAAGTGAGTTTGGATTTAAATCGTATTGAGTTTTGTTATGTCGGAAAGTAATGATCGAAGGGTTGCAAAATGCGACTTGAGGATCCGGGAGTTGGATGCGGAATTTGCGTTAAGAGTAGTAGTATCGAGGAGATTTTCGAGGAAGAAAATATTCTAAGTGGGGGAGAGTTGTAACGCCCAAAATATTTAATTATTTATTTAATTGGATATTTATTTAATTGTTGTGAATTATTCGGTTGATTTTGGTGTTGCGGCGAATTAAGTCGTTAAGTCGGAATTTTAAGTTGGTAAGTCGGAGGAATAATATTAGAAATAATATTAAAGTCGCGGAATAATATTAGTAGTAATATTATCGTAGTTGGAGTGTGTTCGGTTAAGTGGGCTTGGTCTCGTGTCGGAATTTGTAATTTAAGGGGTGTTTGCTTTAGGCCCAATAGATATTATAATTGAGTATTATTATTTTAATAAAACAAATGAAACAAAAGAAATAGAAAGAAAGAAGTTAAGGTCATCAGTTAGTGGAAGTGGAAGAGAAAAGAAGAACGTGAGAGGAGAAGAAGTTGCGAGAGAGAAACCGCTGCCGGTGACGAATTTCCGGAACTCGATCGATCATCGAGCTGCCTTCAATCCAAGGTAAGGGTGGGTTCGATTATTATAACTGGGTTATGATGATTGATATGTAGGGTTGGGGCTATATGGATTTCTACTATCTGTGTTGAATTTGTGATGTTGATTCTGATAAACTTACAGTGGCCTTTGGTGAAATCGTGTTGAATATAAATTGTGTATATTTCTGTTGTTGATATTGTGTTGCTTGGGATTTAATAGTTGGTGTATGGTGTGATTGAGTTATTGAATCGAAGCATGTTTTTTCTTAGAAGGTGAAGTAATCTGGGTAGAAAAATATAGCTGAAAAATAGAGCAGGTATGAATGAATGAAGGAAATCTGAGACGGGGAAGAAGAAAGGAAAATGGAGGCGGGGGCCTCAAGAGGTGAGGTGGGCGCCTCCTTTTGTTTTTTTTGGGTATAGGTTTGAGGCGGGCGCCTCCAATGAAGGGGGTGGGCGCCTCCAATGGTTTTTGGGAAGTGGGGCCTTCACTTTAATTGCCATGCTAAGATTTACATTATCATGTATGCTACCATGTTTTTTTAATTAATTGTTTTTAGGAGTTGTTTATTGATGGTGGTCCTTACGGAACTGTTGGGAATGGGGCGAATGGCCACTTGATTCCTACATCGTTCCAGCTTCATGATAGGTAATAAATATTGGCTACTCACTAAGTCAATATGATAATAAACACCCATTTTAGTAACAGGACTTAGGGTAGTTGAGTATCACACTGGTTGCATATAAGAGTTACTGCTACTTATTCATGGCTGAGGTAATAGATCAAGATTTATGCATCACTTTTTATTACACTTAAGGATTGGCAAATTGGTTATACGTGTTGAATTAGAGAATTCACCAAATTCATGTGATAATAAATTATGCACTGGTAGTAATAATTAGTAGAGATACAGGATATAATATCAGTAGTAGAATTTTGACAGCAAAATGGAACAATAACAGTAAGCAGAATTTTGACAGAAAATTGGAATTGTAGTGATATGTTGCAGCAGTGGTTTAACTGAATTAATAAATTAATCAGTATCAATCAATAACGGTGAAACAATACTGTTTTAGTCGGTTTAGCCGGTTTAGGCGAAAAAACTAGTTGTCCGGAATTTAACGGAAATTGTCGGGGTAAGTCGGGTAATTTAGTAGGTGGCTTTGGTTGAATTGTTTGGTTGAAACTATGTTGAAAAAGTGGAATTTCAGGTACAGCAGTTGAGTCTTAATGTTGTTCCGGTACACGGACGAATTTTAAGTTGAGGGCGTAATAGCCAAAGTTGATTAAGTGTTTATGTCGAAAAGTTGCTTTGTTGTTTAACTTGATTATGTTGTGGAAGTTGTTGAGTTGTTTATGTTGATGTTAAAGTTGTAGGTTGTATGACCAACGTTGATGTATATAAGTTGTAGGCCTATGGCCAAAGTTGAATCGTGTTGAATTAAAGTTGTTATGCGGTTGTTATATGTTGTTCGGAGTTGGTTGCCGTTTTATGCTGAGTCCTTGCATCATGGCATTTGCATTTTGTCGGAGATTTGCTCACACCACGTTGGCCTGGATGGCATTGATTAAGTTGGCCTTGATGGCACCACGTTGAAGGCTTATGCCTTGTTGAAATGCCTCGATAACCTGGCATATGTTTAAGTTGGGAGTTTTACTCCGATGGTACCACATGCATGTGCATAGTTGCGTCACATTTTGAGTCGTTGTGAAGTTGCTGTTGTTCTTGATTCGTGGTTGTTGTGAAGTTGCTGTTGTTCTTGATTCGTGGTTGTTGTGAAGTTGCTGTTGTTGTGAAGTTGTTGCTTGTTATAAGTTGTTGTTGCTATGTCTTGTTGCTTGATATAAATTACTAATGTCATGAGCTGTTGTTATACATGTTGTTCTTACTATAATTTGTATCTTTTATATAAATTGTTGGTATATGTTGTTATTTGCTGTCAATACCAGTTGGAGTTGCTATTAAGTTGTTTATTTCTAGTCGTTGCATGAATGTTGTATGAAGCGGTGAAATTGATAGGATTCTAATTTAGCATATTAATTATCATATTTTGTTTATAATATTCGATATCTCACCCCTTCTGTAATGATGTTACCTATTATGGGTAACTGAGCAGGTACTCAAGAATAGCTGCAGAAGTTGAGGTATAATGTGAAGTCTTAGATGCTGTTAGCTCGAGTTGGTCTTGCTCTGATACGTAGCACTCAGGGGGATGAACGATTGTTGTTTATTTGTTGTTATTGTCTTAGTAGTTGAATCTATAAATTGTTGTTATTGAAGAATTGTTGTTTCAAAGTTGTTTTGAGTTGGACATGAGGTTATGTCATTACAAGTTGAATTATGCGAAGTCGCTTATTAATAAAAGTTGTTTTGTTTTCAAAAGGATAATTCAGGTTGTTATCAGTTCATCCGAATCAGTGTTATGTATCTGAATTATTTGTGATTAATATGAAGTTATTTTCTGTTGAAAATGTGACATCCTGTTTATGTTGAAGAATTTTTGAAATGAAAACTCTGATTTTATTACTTATCCGCCGAGTAGAATTGGGGTGTTACAGTGAGCAACGGATTGGTTCCAGAGGGAATCTGCTATAACGTCGTGTGCCCATGTGGGGTGTGAGCGATGATTATAGACGACCGTGTGCCCATGTGGAGTGTGAGCGATCGGGTCATGTGCCCGTGTGGGGTGTGAGCGATCCATAAACGTCGTCTGCCCAGGTGGAGTGTGAGCAACGGGGAACATCGTATGCCCGACGGGGAGTTACATTAAGTAACGAGCGATGATTCAAATAAGTTCCTGAGTGAACTTGAGATGATTGAGTCGGTACCGCATATGCATTGCATAGAGTCGTTGTGTCGGTCTCTGTGCATTTGCATAAATCATGAATGGATTGATTATGTGTGAGCCTGTGATAGCTTTGGTGAATTATTATGCATAGGTTATAAATGCATTGGTTGTGAGTGATATGTTTTGTGTATAAACATATGATATGTGATGTGGTGGTGTGTTTTCATAGGTCGTAACCGTGGTGTGCATTATGTGTGAAATGTGATTATATTGGTATAATCGTTATATGCTATGTGGTTGGATTGTTAGGAATATGTTATGTATTGGTGGCATGCTATATGTGTTAGTATGTGATGTATGTGGTGAGAAATATTATATATGTGAATTTATTTGTGTTGTGGCATATTATTATGCAATCTTGTTATAGTTGTTATTTCTCACCCTTCTGCTGGAATATGCTTTTTATGGCATAGTGCAGATTGTCAGCTTTAGAGGCGTGGAGGCAAGTGGAAGAGTTAGATCTTCGTTTGCTTAGGTCTTGGTGTCTGCTCTGATACGTAGCACGGGAGTCGGGGAACGATTATGTTATTTATGTATATAATTGTTGAATATATTTGGTATTACCTTTATATGGAAAAGTTTCCCAATTGAGGGTAATCTATTTTATGCTATGTATCAAATTTATGAGCAGGGATGATGTTTTGTTTATTTAAAATGTGGCATTCCTGTTCCTATCGGAAAAATAAATTTTTAGTTACTCTGATTTTATTTATGTATTATTTATTCGCGATGGGAATTGGGGTGTTACACCAGCAGTTATCACTCCAGTCTCCACAGTCTTTGATGAGTATGTCTTGATTTGGTGATGATTCAAACAAACCAGGAAACAAAATTTTTAATGGGGTTCCACCTATCCAACGAGAGTGCCAAAATAGGATGTTTCTACCATTGCCAACCTTTCATGATATCATCTTGTTAATTCCTTGATCATTTGAAGGTGTTGCCAATCGGTTTAAATCATACCACCACCTAGACCAGTATCTTGGTTTCTTAGCTGGTAAATTATTGGAACAACTTTGGAAATCTTCACCATATTTTGCCTTTATTATTTACTCCAAAGGGCTTCTGATTCATTAGATATTCTCCAAACCCATTTGGACATTAAAGCTCTGTTAAAAATCAATACGTCTTTGATGCCCAAACCACCCAAATTCATGTCTTTACATACATGGGACCATTTTACCCATGAGATGCACTCTTTTTCACATTCTCCAGCCCATAAAAACTTCCTCTGGATTGATTTAATCTCCTTCAAAATTTTGACAGGGGCTATGTAAAAAGATAGATAGTGAATTGACATATTGGCTATAACAGAATTGATTAATGTTACCCGACCGCCAATTGACAAAAGTCTTCCTCTCCATGAAGCTAGACGGGCTTTGATTTTTGTTATGACTGGTTTCCAGACGGAGATGGAGTTGTGTTGTCCACCTACAGCCAATCCCAAAAATTTGAAAAGGGTTGTTCCAACTTTGCAAGCGAGAAATTACGCAGCTACCTCGACTCTTGACTTCTCTAAACCCATCCCAATTAAACTACTTTTACAGAAGTTGACCTTCAAACCTGATAATATTTTAATTCCTCTCAATATAGCCTTTAACGCCCACATGTTTGACCACGATTCATCACAGAAGAATAAAGTATCGTAGGCAAATTGGAGAAGGATAATTGTTATATCTTCCCCAATCTTTAAACCAGACAATATGTTTTTGTGTTCAGCTTGTTTCACTAGAACAGGCAAACATTCCGTTACCATGACAAAAAGAAGCGGGGAGAGAGGATCGCCTTGAAGTAAACCCCTACCAATCTTCAAGTCCTTTGATGAGCTGCCATTCATGAGAACCGAACCAAAACCTTGACATATTAAACCTTTGATCCATTTTTGCCATTTGAAATCAAAGTTCATTGCTTCAAGAACTTTGAAGAGAAAATCCTATCTTACACTGTCGTAGGCTTGCGAGAAGTCCACTTTGAACATGAAAGCTTTATTCTTTCTTTTCACTACGTGATTATAAATCCCATTCCCCAAAAGAACTCCGTCGAGTAGTTGTCTTCCATTGATAAAAGCGGTTTGGTTAGGAGAAATTAAATTTCCCAACACACTGCTAAGCCTTTTTGCTAGGATTTTGAATATGATTTTGTGGATACATCTAATTAAGGCTATTGGTCTATACTCATTCAATGATTGTGGGTTTTCAACTTTTTGGATTAAGGCAAAAAAGGAAGAGATAAAAGGTTTGGGTAAGCAGCCCTTCTCGTAGAATTCAGAAATACAGTTTGATATATCTTCACCAATGATGTCCCATGATTTCTTGATGAACTTCAGATTGAACCCGTCTGGACCCGGGCTCTTATTGCCATCACATGAGTTTATTGCCTCTAGAATGTCCTCGTTGGAAAATGGTTCTGCTAGCCTTGAATTTTCCTCCTCAATAAGTTTGTTCACTTCACTCAGATCCATGCTGACATTTCCAACAGAAATACTGTTGACTTCTTTGAGTATTGATCATGAATAACTTTTTTTACTTCCTCGGGTTTATCCTCCAACGAGAGACCAATATTCATGGCAGATATCATGTTGTCCCTTCTTCTAGAATTAATCAGGGAATGAAAGTATCTTGAATTGTTGTCTCCTTCCAAAATCCATCTAGATCTTGATTTCTGGTGAAGAATACTTTCTTTAAGATGCAAGTTATTCCATAACCCTTCAATGGCCGCACTTCTTTCTAGTAAGATATCCTCAGGCATGTCAGAGTTCATATCTGCCATCTCCGCTTCCAGGTTGTTGATCTTCTCAATCCCTTCTTCAACCCTCAAGTCGATGAATCCGAATACATTTTTATTCCACCGTTTTAATTTTGATTTGAGTATTCTGAATTTTTGGATCAAAATACTGCTTGAACAGCCAGTAACTGTGCTTCCTTCCCAGACCTCTCTAACAAACTTCAAAAATTCTGGGTGGTTAAACCATGCGTTGAAAGTTTTGAATGGCTTGGGCCCCCAGTTCCAGTTGTTGAGTACAAGTGAAATTGGTCTATGGTCAGAGATTTCCCTATCCCCCACCTTTTGATTGACCACGTTCCAAGCTTTACATAATTCTTCGGTAATAAGAAAGCGATCCAATCTACTTTTGCATAAACCATTTGAGTTGAACCATGTGTATCTATTTCCTATTACCGGGAGATCCACCAGCCCCATATCTTCTATGAACATGCCAAACTCCTCTAACTCTGCCAAGTTATACGATCCTCTACCTTTTATTTCTGCCTTGGATTTTATAGAGTCGAAATCACCCCCCAAGATCGAATCATCTCTTGGGAATTTGGATTTTAATTTTAGCAACTCTCCCCATAATTTTCTTTTTTTCGTTCAAGGAACATGATGAATATACGTTAACTGTGTATAAATCCCTTTTCCTACAGTTACCAAATACGCCAAGCAAACCGGGACCAGAAAAACTGAAAACAGAATTAAAAGAATTCTTATTCCAGATCATAAGCATACCTCCAGATTGTCCAACGGATGCTGTAACTGACCATTCGAAATTATCTCCACCCCAAATACTTCTAACGAAACATTCATTTGGTGTCTTTCGCTTTGTTTCTTGGATCAAGCAAAACTTCATTTTCTCCTTCTTGATTAAGCTTTGAACTCTTCTAGTTTTTATGGAAGAGTTACACCCACGAATATTATATGATGTAATATTCATATCTAACTTATTCTTGCCTCCTTCAACTTTTCAAATCTAGTTCTGTTTCTCTTCTCCATTTTTCTGATTATTCCTTCAAGAAGTTCGCCATCTTCTTCTCCTTCGAGGCATATGCTCTTCAATGTCTCCTAAATCTTTACAAGAACATCCTCTAATTTTCTTTTCAATCTATCATTTCCAGTTTCTACATCCTTGTATGATATAGAATTATAGCAGATGACAGATCCCCCCGAATATCTAGAACCGCTATCTTCAAGATGAGTGCCATGGGATATGTGATCAGCTTTGTTCACAATCAAAGGGTTATCCTGTTTAGGTGGAATAGCCAAATTGATCAATGCAGAAAAATATGAGGGTGCGTAAGGAATTTGGACCTTCTCATATATCTCTGATAATGACTTCTTCTTTCTGGTTAATGAAGGTATGTGAGGCCCATTTTCTTTTTCCGTCCCCGCCAAGAATTTGTGTCTGGGCCTCTTTTCATTTAAGTTGAGTGGGCCAGATTCAGGGCCCAAAACCAAGTTACTATCGTTTAAATTAACAAAAACTTCTAACTCTTTATTATTCTTTACCCCACGTGTGTTTTCACCTTCCTTAATGTTTTGACTTGAGTTTAAATTGTCCTCCTCGTAAAGTCCCATCTGGCCTCTTAGGTAATCAGGTCCCTTGGTAGCCACAGAAAATTTTGTCTTTCCAAGGTTCTGAGCGGCCCTACTGCTACATCCAAGAGTTACCTTTTTGGTCTGCTGATGTTTGATATGCGTGTCAGCAGAGAGAATTTGGGTGGCTCCCTGCAGAGCCTCGATTCCCAATGTAGTTGTCTTCCCAAGGCATTCCACGTGTCTATCCTCCCTTCAATCGTCTGTCCCTCCATCTTTGGTACTTGGATCATCTTCTTCCCCAGGTTTTCCACCATTATTGCCCTCTTCCGTATCTTCTTCTTGATCATCGGACTCCTCCTCTGTGTCTTCAATAAATGTTTCCTCAGAATCAACTCGTGACTCCAAATTTTCAGAAAAATAATTCGTTTTGGACCATGAAGGTCTTCAACCAGTTTTATGCAAAACAGAACATCATTGATCTCAATGTTAATCACTTCGTTCAGATTACTGGTATACTTTGTTCTTATCAAGATTCTGGCCACGTCAAATGTTGAATGTGTTTGTGTTTCCTCGTCGCTGCGAATATATTCTCCAATCCTGCTTGAGATGTATCTGAAGAACTCTTGCCTCCAGGCATGACATGGAACACCATAACATTTTACCCAAGTTAATATTTCTTTATCTACTTCCGCTGGTGACCACGGTCTTATATCATCGAACCATTTCAACAACCATTCGTCATCATCTTTGATTAAGTTTCTAACCGCATTTTCCTCTAGATCTTCCAATAGGCGGAGATTTGCCCCCATTGGTGTTAGTTTGATGTAGAAAATACCCTCCCTATTGAAAACTTCCTGGATATTGTACGCATTTCCTGATAATTTAACTTCTCCCACAAAAGCGTCTTCAAACCGTTTGAAGTTCCTTTCTTCCATTTTGAACATGAGTCCAGAACTTGATTTTACGTCCCACATCCTTCTTGCATTTGAAGTTTTGAATGTTGATTTATTTCCTTCCCTACCCGATACTACATCTGCGTAAGACTTCTTATCTCCAATCTTTGCCCAGATCTGTTTAGAATCAACACGTCTTTCTTGTGGTTTTTTTGTGTTTTGTCTTCCTGGATCCTTCAAACCTCTGTTGAATCTTGGAGTGTTAACGAACATCTTCCTGCCCTTTATCAGAATATTGTCCAGCTTGGTTACCAATATCCTTGCATCTTCGACATTTCTAAATCTCACGAAACCATACCTGTTGCCCCTTTTATCCCTCTTAGCAGGCATGAAGATCTCAGATAGCGTTCCATAGTCCATAAAGATTTTTGCCAAATCGTTCGCGCCATAATGATCAGGGAATTCTGTGAAGAAGAAAGAAGTTATTTCCTTTTTATTCCCAGTCCCTTTCCCATTTCTCTCCTTCCAAATTGATACCTTCAACCCATTTCCTCCATATTTCCTATCAACTTATTTGTTAGCATAGATTATTTGTGAGAGTAATAGATTTCAGACTTAAATAATTTATTTTAACCTTCAAAACTCAACAATGTTAATGTCTGTCAATTAAAATCTATTATTGTTGTGATAACATAAATAAGAACCTCACAACATCTAAGTTTCATCAAAAGCTAAATAGTTAATTAGTTACTATATTATGTTGTTCAATTTTTTTTAAGTGACATTAAGAGAAAATAAAGTTTACTCTGATGTCAAGGACTATTTTGCAAACATTAATGTTCATACAATCCAACACACAAGTAATAATTTAAACAAGTCATTTCATGGGTTAAATAGGTCAGTCAACATATGAAAGAAAATGTTGTGAAAGGGTTGATAAAGCAAGAGGAAGCATGGTTACAAAATTGGTTTAAGGACATCAGAGGTTGGTCTCCAGCTGAAGTAGACAAAGAGAGATTAACTTGGATCGAATGTTTTGGAATTCCATGCCACGCATGGAGGAGTGACTTCTTCAAGTATATAATTACCAGGGTAGGAGAATATATTCGATGTGATGAAGAAACTGAATCTCAGTCGAGCTTTGATGTAGCAAGAATTCTGGTAAAAACAAAGTACACAAGTAATCTAAATGAGGTCATAAGCATTAAAGTAAATGGAGTGGACTTTGTGATAAAATTAGTTGAGGATAACCATGATCCGAAGAGAATTGTTACTAAAGAGTTAAGGAGGCTTGATGTTGATGATTCAGACGAATCTTTGGTGGAGGAAACTGAAGATGATAGTGAAGACGACGATGTTTCAGAAGATAGCTCTCCCATGGAAGGAGAATCTGATGATATTGAATCATTCAATAACAGGGAAGATGGAGGAGAAGGCCTGGGAGACTGTGTAAGAAAACTACCTACACCTAGGCACAGATCTATGAAGCAGGAGGTAGGAAAAAATTTGAAAAGCAATCATTCGTCTGTTCCTGACAAAAAGGTTGGTACGAGTAAAGAAATACAAAAGGCACTTTTTGGAGGTCTAAAAAGTGTTGGACCATGCTCAGAAAGTTGTTTAGGTGAAGGGGCGTTTAACGATTTTGAGGCTCAAGAAGGTGGGACGGGACTTATGAGAAAGAGTTTGGGTAATAGGGAAGATAATGTCAGAAAAGGTGGAATTTTGAAGGGAACATCTCGTACCGTTGGTCTTTGCCCTGAGAATAATAATCTATTGGAGAGCTTAATGGTAGGCCCGAAAAAGAACTGTGTTTTGGACTCTGAATTGAGGTCCAATGCTATGTTATCAATGGAACTCAGGCCTCCTGATATAAATTCTCTAAGGCCCATGAGAAAAAAGAAGTGAGTCCAAGATTTATATGAGAAGATTCAGATACCCTATGAGCCTTCTTTTTACTCTACATTACTACATTCTTCCACTGATATAAAATATCAGAAATGATCAATTGCAGCAGTTGAGGAAAATACACAAAATAACTCCCAATCTGGGGATAGTGATTCTAGGTACTCTGGTGGATCAATTTTGTGCTGTGCTTCGGTCACTGATTCGGACATGGTAGCTAGAAATGAAAGGGTAAAAAGAAACTCTGAAGATGTACCAGGCAAAGTGTGGACAATTCTTAAAACTTTGGGAATTGAAGGAGAGGAATATGATGAAGTTCTAAAAGGGATACTACGGAAAATGGAGAAAAGAGATAATTTTCTAATGGATAGAGCGAAGTAGGCAACAACAACAGTCCAATGAATGTGTCAATATATAACATAAGAGGGTGTAATTCTTCTTTAAAGAGAAGAAGGCTTAATCAGTTTATTGTAAGGAATAAGGTTAAATTTTGTATGATCCAAGAAACAAAGTGTAAAAAGGTCGATGAAGGGTTTGTAAAGTGCATTTGGGGTCAGGATGAGTGTGAATGGTCGGCATCTGATTCTAATGGTTTGTCTGGTGGTATGATTTCAATTTGGAACAAGAGGTCTTTCAGTTCTAAATTTAGTTTTTCTGGGAATGGCTATCTAGGAGTTTGTGGTACATGGAAGGAAAGAAATATATACATTGTGAATATATATTCACCTTGTGTTTTGGCAGAAAAAATAACAATGTGGAGGAAGTTGCTTGATGTGAAAGCTAATTTTACAAAGGGAGACTGGATTTTGAGAGGAGATTTCAACTCAATTAAAGATAAAGAAGAAAGGCAAGGACAAGGAAGATACAATCTGAATGAAATGGAGTTATTCAGGGTGTTTATAGAAGAAATAGACCTTATTGATCTCCCCACTGTTGGTAATAGGTTTACATGGTTTAAGGCTAATGGATCGTGTATGAGCAGGCTGGATATGATCCTAATTAACGATGAATTGTGTGATTACTGGAAGGTGATTAATCAGAAGGTTGGCCTGAGAGATGTGTCTGATCACAGACCAGTGTCTCTGGTATTGAATGAATTGAACTGGGGCCCTAAGCCATTTAAATATTTAAATGCGTGGTTGGACCACCCTAATTTTTTGGAGTTTGTTAAGGAGAGTTGGAACAGTATAAACATTCATGGCAATGCAGGTGAAGTGTTGCTGAAGAAATTGAGACACCTCAAATGTAGGCTAAAATGGTGAAACATTAACATTTTCGGAATACGAGATTTAAGGATAAAAGAGAATATTATGGAGATCAATGAGCTGGAAGATGTAATGGAAGAGACTCTTGATGAAAGTTCAGAGGAGGCAGTGAAACTAAGGGGTAAGAAAATTGAGGAATTGTGGAATGGATTACTTACGAAGGAAAACATGCTTCATCAAAAATCAAGGCAGAAATGGATTGAGGAGGGGGACTGCAACACAAAATACTTTCATTAAGTGATCAAAAGAAGAAGGAGGGTAAATACAATTGCTGCTTTGAACGTTGGCCTTCAAGAGGAGGATGGTGTTGAGAAAGTGAAACAGACCATTCACGATTTCTTTTAAGAGAAATTTCAGAATGGTTTTCAAGAACATTTTGAAATGGGTCTTAGTTCTTTAAACCAACTGTCAGAGGAAGATAACAAGAGGCTTACTGATAGGTTTTCTTATGACGAGGTTTTAGAAATGATAAAATCTTGTGAGGGAGATAGAAGCCCAGGCTCAGATGGTTTTAACTTTAAATTTTAAAAAAACTTGGGAGGTGGTTGGCCAGGACTATGTCAATTGTATATCTGAATTTTACCATAAGGCTTCCTTATCAAAAGCCTTTTGTTCAACCTTCTTTGTTCTAATTCCAAAGCTAGATAATCCACAAAACCTAGAGGAATTAAGACCAATAGTTTTAATTGGTAGTGTGTACAAAGTTATTTCTAAGATGTTAGCTACAAGATTAAGAAGTGTCATTGGCAAACTGATCTCTCCTTGCCAATCTGCATTTGTACCAGGCAGACAGCTCTTAGATGGAGTTTTGATGGCAAACGAGGTTTTCGATTATGTAAAGAAGAAGAAGAAGAAAGGATTTATGTTTAAAGTGGACTTTGCTCAAGCGTATGATTGCGTAAGCTGGAAATTCTTATGTAAGATGTTATGTGCAATGAATTTTAGCCCAAAATGGATAGCTTGGATAAGAGGTTTAATATGCAAAAGCTATGGTTCGGTTTTGGTAAATGGAAGCTCCTCGGATTTTATAATTAATAAGGGTCTACGACAAGGGGAGCCTTTATCACCTTTCCTTTTTGTCTTGATAACAGAATACTTGGCGCTTATGGTTAAGAAAGCAGAAGAAATTGGAGTAATGAAGGGTATCAGAATAGAAGGTGATCGTACCTGGATCAGACAGTTTCTGTGGCCAACAACGTCGTCTGGACTTCAGCTCCGGTGCGGTGGAAAGACGGCCGGGGGGGGGGGGGGGGGGGGGGGTGTACCTTCAAGGTACTCCGACGCTCAAGTAAGGTAACTGTCAGAGAACAGCAAGTAGAGAGATGAGAGTAAAAGTGAACGTAACCTGACCCTCTCAAGTGAGAGGATATTTATAGAGAGCCCCCAGCGCGGGGCCAACGGTTACTTGCATTGGGCTGGATTGCCAGGCCCAATCCAAGTAACTGCCAGGGCTTACGTGGCGTAGTGAAGACCAGCACGTGGTCTTCACCCTGGGGTAACTGTTCCTAGATCTCCGGAATTAGGGCAGACCGATTCCATCGGGAGTGGAGCGGTTACATAAGAACATGCCCTCGCGGGGAGGACTCTTCCGTGTTGGGGAGAGACGTGTCCTCGCGCGGGGGGGGGGTGGCCTCATGTGCAGAAGGTGGGCTCCACGTGGGGAGGAGCACCCTGAGTGTCGAGGAGGAACGAGCCCCGGGGAGGCCTAACGTCTTGTCTGACGCTCCACACCGTGCGTGTGCCCGACACGGGGAGAGGGCAAGTGCCCGACATTGGTCATGCCAAAAAGGCCCTTGTTGGGCCATCCCCGGACGTGTGGGTTGGGTCTGCTCGACTAATGAGCAGACCTCGGCCCAATCCACAACAGGAGCCCCCCAAGTCGTTGCTCTGAGCATCAGAGTGATGACTTAAGGGCTTGCCATGTTGAGGAAGCATCGTGGAATGGATGCTGACGAGGAGCTGTCGGTCAAGAGGGGAGAGACACATCGACCCTCGGGATGGGCTGACCGAATCTGAGTGACGCGGCGGGGAGGTGAGAAGTCTGAAGCGAGGTGAACGGGAAGGCGCCCGTTGGGAAATGAAAAGACGTGTGTGGGGAAACGAAGGGTCGCATGTACGCCACGTGTCAGGCGCCATCATTTGCGTAGGGCGGCTAGGTTAGGGTAGTGTACTCCAGTAGCCTAGACTCTTCGAATTTCGTGAGGATCCTATAAATAGGTCTCACCTCGTTTCATTTGCACCTTTTGCTCTTTTCCTCTCAGACTCTCTCTCTCTTAATCTCTGTTCTTCCGCCGCTACCTTCCGCCGTTCTCCACCGACGATCGCCGTGCCGGAAACCCAAAAAGTGTATTTCAAGTAAGTTCCTTTCTTCTTTTTCCTCTTTTCGCTTGCATTGGTAGGGTGATTTTTAAGGTGAACTGATGAGGTTCCCATGGAAATCACGAAATATCCGACGAAAACGGTGGAATTTCATAGTTTATTCGTTGAATCTCGCGGGGAGAGACGATGAAATCCACGAGGGAATGAAGAATGTCCCGGGGTCGTGGGAGGAACGTCTCAGTTCTTTTTGTTGAATCTCTCGGGGATAAATGACAAAATCCCCGGGGAGACGCAAAATGTCACGGGGACTTGGGTTGAATATTTCGGGGGGTCTTCCCCGCGGACCCGAGGACGGTCGCGGGTTCGCGTTCCCCGCCGTTCCCTCCTCGCCCTTTCACTTGATCAGCGGTGGAAGGGGTGGATTTGATATGGGTCATCAAATTCACCGTTTCCTTCTGCTTTTCAGGTAAATGGAGGCATTACAAGTGGCTGTGGGGTCATTGGATATCTACGACGGGCCTAGTTCACCCATGGCGGAGACCTCCAGCGTCGGGGAGAGGACGCCCGACGATTGGGCCTGCGAGGAGGCCGTGAACATGATGTCCGAGTTCGTCGACCTGGATGAGGAGGGAATATTTTGTACTGTCGAGCACTGCCTTATGGGCTCCCCAAAGTCGTGGAACGTGTTTAGGCCTCTGCCACACCATCGGATATGCTCGACGTACACCCGGATGCGGTTCCCCGTCTACGAGTTCATGTTCGACGCGGCGTGGTGGCGTCTGCCTTTCACCGACTTCCAGCAGGCCGTATTTATCTGGCTGCGTTTGGCCCCCTCTCAACTCCACCCCAACTCTCTTGCATTTATTAGGCCTTCGAGCTGGTATGCAAGTATCTGAAGATCGGGGCGACTGTGCCCTTGTTTTTCTGCATTTTCCACCTCCAGCGACAGGCCGGGGACGGTAGGCACGGTTGGTGTCCTTCAAACAGGTGACCAGCCTATTTCACACGTATATGGACTCCGTGCGGAATTTCAAGTACCGGTATTACCTCGTGAGGCCGGTCACACATGAGGCGGTGAATACTATGTACACCCGGGTCGTCAACCAGGTGGGCGGACGGCGAGAGGAGGCTATGTGCCTAAGTTCCCGTTGTTCTGGACTGAAGAACACTTTCAGAGGGGAACGGACAGCTACATCGTTAGGCCTAGCCGTCTTGACGAGGGGGATCGCTTGGCCTACGAGCAGATAGTGGCGTACGTTAATGGTTTTAACAAAGCAAAGCTCGTGACGCCAAACAGGGACTTCATTCGGGGTGATGACGGGCATATCTTGACGAGGCGTCGAGTGATCAATACTAGGGATCTTCTTGAGACGTTTTCTGACGAGGAGGCCTTTGAGTTGTTAGGTGGTCTCCCCGACATGTCATTCCTTTTACCTTTCTTTTCGAACTACTAACCTCTTTGTTTTCTTTGCAGACAAGATGTCGAATGCTGAGGAGCGTTTCAAGAAGCTGAAAGCCAACCATGCTGCGAAGAGAGGAGGCAATAGTCATGTCGACCAGCTCCGAGTGCAGATGTCCGTTCCCGCCCCGACACCCGGGGGTTCTTCTGGCTCTCACCAGGGTAGTGACTCCGTCAGCCCCCAGAGCTCTCCGAAGAGGCAAAGGCTTGCAGACGCGGTGGACGTCGACCTCACCGAGCACGATAGTCCCCCTGCCGTGAAATTTGTGCTCCCGCCCTGTTACACAAGGCCGAACTTCTTTCCGAAGAACAATTTGCTGTGCGGGGCGGACAACCTCCTCCAACTCAGCGATCCTCGCCATGAGACGATCCCTCTCCTCCTCGACACCGGCAGACAGTTTTTGTGTTGAATCTCTCTATGTAATTTCGGAGAGGTTCGTTCTTCCCCTGGAAGATGCTTTCTAATGCAGCCTCCGTCTTCGGGTGTCGACGAGACGCCGTAAAGTGTTTGGTGAAGCGTTGTCTCAGCTGCTTCCAGGACGTGATTGACCCAGGTTCCAAACCCTTGTACCAAGTCATCGCGCTCTGTCGCAAGGTGGTGGGGAAAAGTCTGCAGCTGATGGCTCCTCTGACGTTTCGGAAGTCGAGCATTGCTTCAAAACTCTCGATATGATCATCGGGGTCAGAGAGACCGTCGTAGGTCCCCAGCGGTGGAGGTTTCTCCATGCCCGCGGGGATTGGGGCATTCATGATCTCCCACAATAGCGGAGTCTGTAATGCCCCGATTCCAATTATTCCCATTTTATTGAGTCTTTTATTTAAATTGAGTGATAAATTATTTTATTTGTGAAATTGGTGTGTTAATATGCTATGTTGACATGTTGTGATATTTTATCGTTTTTGAGAGTTTTCGGGGAAATTAGAATGAAGGGTATTTTGGACATTTCTCAATTAATGGTAAGTTAGAAATTTAGTAAAATTGTTAGAAAAGTGATTAAGTGTAGAATTGTGTGAGAAAATGAATTAATTGAATTTGAGTAGAAAATAAGAAAAAGAAATAGAAAAGAAATGAGATAAGAAAAAGAAATAGAAAAGAAAGAAAAATGAGATAAGAAAAGAAAAATAGAAAGAAAGAGGAGAGAAAGAAAGAAGAAGAGGAGAAAAGTGAAGAAAAACTTGGGGAAAACTAGGAAATCATCAAGAACAATCATCTAGCAAGCTTGGAATCCGGGTAAGGGTGTGAAATCTTATTATCTTATCAATGTGTATCATTATGTATGATTGTATTGTTGTTGTTGTGGATTTTTCTGAGTTTTTGTATAAACCCATATTTTGTTAAATTGCTTGGAAATCGATTAATTGTGGTTGAAATCATGTTGTTAGTGTCCATACTTGTTGGTATATGATAGATACTTGTTACTGGACATTGTATTGGCAATTTTCTGGTGTGTAGGTGAAATTTGGGGTGTTTTGGATTGGAACCCGTAAGCAAAAATTATGCAGAAGAATTTTTTTGATTTTTTTCCAGGTCATACGCGTATGGGGCATGTTCATACGCGTATGAACCTTGGCAATACGCGTATGGTGGGCGAGCCATGGGCCAATACACGTATGGGTTGCTTGTTTTCTCGGCCATCTGCCCATTTGCGTATGATACTGTCGCACCTCGAAAATTCATCGAAGACACGACCCTTCGCGCGAAAGGCGCGGAAAACGGTTCGACAGAGTCGCCACCGAACTTTATTTATCCCAAAAAAGGGAAAGGAAAATGTCGAGAAAACCTTTTAGGAACGGATAAGAACATGGTCATCGCAAACACATTCTGGGTTCGGGAGTCGGTTACGTGAGGGGAAGGTACGCATACCCCTCACGTCCGTTGTACTCAACGGGAACCTCTTGATTCGAATCGCGATGCTCGTTAGCTTAACTTGTCTATTTTCTTCTCTAAAATAAATGTGGGAAAGGTAGGATAAAAGGAAAAGATACTAAGAGGAAATGGGTGATTTAAGGATAGGGTGCTCGGCAAGGTCATCGCGACCTCGGGACTACGTATGCTCATTCGGACGAGAATGAGAAATCAGAGCAATCGTAGTTCGACTACGCGAAAAGGTGGAAAAAGAAAAAGTGTGGACGCAAACAGGGAAAAAGAAAAAAGTGTGGACGCAAATGGGGAAAAAGAAAAAGTGTGGATACAAACGGGGGAAAAAGAAAAGGGTAGCTCGCCAAGATCATCGCAATCTTGTGCCTACGTATCTTTATTCGGACAAGAATAAAGAATCAGAGCGGTCGTAGTTCGTGGTACGCCCACTAAAAGAGGAAGTTGGTTGATTTTAAAAGAGAGGCGCCAATTGCTTACACACGAGTAAGAGAACTCGCACCCAAACAATCGAAGAGAGATCAAAGACTTGAACCCCCATTTTTCACCTTAAAATAATTTCGATAGTTATTAATTGTTTTGAGGTTTATTGTGAAAATCCGCTTGATGTTGGATCAAGGGTTTATTGTATGCGCTTAGTTGATTTAAAAAAAGAGTTAGGTTTGTTAAAGGAAGAGGCGTCAATTGCTCACACACGAGTAAGAGAACTCGCACCCAAACAATCGAAGGAAGATCAAAGACTTGAACCCCCATTTTTCACCTTAAAAGAGTTACGATAGTTATTAGTTATTTTTGAACTTTGATTATGAAAATCCGCTTGACGTTGGATCAAGGGTTTATTTGCGAAAAGAGTTTGATTTGAAGATGACTCGACGACGAATCGAGGGTTAGTTGAAAATGGCTCGACGACGAATCGAGAGTTTGGTTTGAAAAGAGGTTTGTTTGAAAATGGCTCGACGATGAATCGAGTATTAGTTTGAAAACGGGTTGTCTATGCTAGTCCCTAGGGGTGCTCCTAGTAAACAAACCACAATCAAAACAATATTAAGTGCGTACATCGGAATGGGGGAGGGATACATGTAAATTACAAGTGTTGACAGAAATAAATGGTCTCATTGTAAGGTAGCCCAAGAGGAAGCCGTGTGTGTGCAAAGTGTCCTAAACTAAACCTTGAGCAAAAGTCGGGCAAATGATCATCATAATCAACAGTCCGTTAACATGATTGTTTTAAGGGTTTCGATATTTATTAATTGTTTTCGATTAAATGGTGAATAAATGAAATGGTTAGATAAATGAAATATGAATATGGATAATATGAATAAAAAGATAATATGAACAATAGTAATCAAGATAAAAATGGACAAGATATAATATTGACATAAAAATGAAAGTTGGTTTCGTCTTAATCTCGATTTAATCGATAAATCGATAATCGGATTTTTTGACTTTCATTGACCCAAAATTGATAAAATAATGAAATAAAATCGAAAATGACAATAAAAGAATAAAGGTCTCACCTTTATCAAGATTTAAAATCAAAAATCGATAAATCATTGATATTTGGTTTTCATTGACCAAAATGAATAAAAAATAATGAATAAATAATAAAATGAAATAAAAATTGAAAATGACAATAAAAAAAAAATAAAGGTCTCACCTTTATCAAGATTTAACATCAAAAATTGATAAATCTTAATATTTTGTTTTTCATTGACCAAAATGAATAAAAATGCTAGAAATGAAATATAATCTAAATAAATTGAATGAAAATCGAAATAAAAAAAGGGTAGGCCTCATATTAACCAAGATTATAGATCTATTTGCATAAATCCAAATCATGGTGGTTGTTATATCATTGGCCCAATAAATGAATAAAAATAGCATTATGAACAAAAGAACGAAACTAAACACAAATAAATTGTAAAATGTTAAAAAAAAAATTAAAGCAAATTAAATGATAAAAACAAGTAAAGAGGAGGGGAGGGGCGATGAAATGGAAAGGAGTATGAGAAAAGAGGATCATTTGGGCCTAAAGCCCATCACCTCACACGGTCAAAAAAATGATAAAGAAAGGTAGTGGATTAAAACAGAATGGTGTGTAGTGGGGTGAATGGTGAACTAAAAATGGGCTATAAGGACCAAATCAAGAAACCATCAACAAAATGAGGGATCAGCCAAAGCATCATCTCCCCAATACACACGCGGTCCCAAACTCAGAACAGGGGAGCAACATCACGTATTCATTTTAACCTTCTCTCGTTCAACCGAATCTTGTTTCAGTTCGCTCGACCAACCTTCTCAGTGGTTTCGGTTTCGGGTCCTTGCAGGTTCAATCACTCGCGATTTCGCTCGATCTCGGTTCGCAAATGATTCATTTCGGGTTCGATTTTTCTTCTTCGTCTCTGTTTCGGTTTACGAAATTGGTTATTATTTGGGTTTAAGGGATTTTAGGAGTGACTTGTGGTTGGGTTCTACGTTGAAAGGGGTTTCATTTTGGAGTTGTTCTTGAATCTGATTTGTGAAGGTTGAAGATTTATTGATGAAGAAGGTTGGTCGCTGAGGAGAAAGGAGAGGTTTAAAGGTTTGAGGGTTGAAGTTTGTTGAAGCTGAGTGAAATTTGCGATTGGGGTTGCAGAGTTGAAGAGATGTGAATGAAGCTAGTGAATTGGGTTTTTCTGGACGAAGGGTAATTATTGAAGATTGTTGTGTTGTTGTTGATTTTGGTTGTTGGTGGTTTATGAAAGAAAGTGTGAGGGTTTGAGGAGATTTATGGATGAACCGTTATGCAGCATTTGTTTGGCTTTTTGAAGCTCTTTTTCTCTATTTTTTTTTTTATTTTCTCTCCGCCTCCCCTCTTCTTTTATCCCAATTTCTCTCCCTCCTTCCTTTTGAATTTCACTAAACTTATTAATTCAGTTTTTGATTTGGCTTGTTGTTTGTATTGTCCTTCTCACTGCAGGTATGTTTTGGTTGTTGATCCAGATCTCATTTCGTGAAAGTTGCAAAGGCCTGATTTGTTCAGCATTGGCATTTTGTGGAATTGGTGCAAGTTGCAGACTGTTGGTTGTTGTAGCAGGTTGGGGGCATCATAAAGTATGGTCTGGTGTACAGCAGCTTGGTCAAAAGTGTGCAGTGTAGCAGTGTTGATGCAGGGTTTTGGACGGTTTGGCTTGGTGTTTCCTTGCGCGTGGCCTTGATGGCTTGTGTCCAAGAACATGGTGTGTGAAGACCTCACATGAGCTTGTTTCTGGTTTTGTAGGTTGTTTTCTTGAATTTTCTTTGAGGTACAAAATTTGTGTGGTACAGAAAGTTGACGTGGTAGTGGCTGAAGCTTCTTGGAAGTTTTTTTTCTTTTTTTTTCTTTTTGTGTTGTCGTAATGGGCCTATGAATGGGCTTTGTTTTTTTGTTTTATGGCAAAGATAAAATAATAAAAAGATGTATAATGGTCTTTGGAATACTTTTGTAATTTTTGATAGTGGGATGGTGATAAAAATGAAAATAAAATGGATATGAATGGAAAATTATATATATAGGTTAGGAAATATATGGATAATGGACAAAAATATGGATAATGGTTTTGAAATGTGTAAAATGGATAAAATAAGGATAAAAATGGTTTTTGGTAGAAATTGGTCTAAGAATGGATATCTAAATTATAAAAGATGGATAAAATAAGAAAAATAGAAATGGATATGAGAATGGTTTTTAATTAAATTTGGGATATTTGTATTGGATGTGGTTTGGGAAAGTGGTTATTGGATTAAAATTGGATGCGAAAAAAGGATTAAAAGAGATTTAGAATTTGCATAATGGGTACTTATGGGTTGGAATGGATATATATAACAATGGATAATTGTTAAAAAGAGATGAACATGGTGGACGAAAATAGATCTGTGAATTGGATAATAAATGGAAATGACTTTGAAAAAGGGAAATATATTACAAATGGATATTGAAAAAGAAAAGGTGAATTTTTTGTGAATTTTGTTTGAAATGGATGAAAGCTTGGAAAGAAACAAAATAATATATTTTTTTTGGATTTTTATGAATAATTATCAGGGAGTAGGTGTACAGATGAAAACTATACAGGGTAGGACAAATTTGGGGTATGACAGATACGCGTAGCATTTCAGGGAAATACGCGTACGGGCTTGGGCATTACGCGTACGGACTTTTACACGTGAATTTTGGGAAAATGAGTCTCTGCTCATACGCGTATGGCTCAGGGCAATACGCGTATGGACAGGAGAAGTGTACAAATGTGATTTTTCAAAATGTCATTTTCGGTTTCGTCCGTAACTTTTGTTCCGCTTATCCGATTTTTACATTCTTGGTATCGTTGTGAAGCTATTGAGCTGTACTATATGATTATGATGAATTGGAAATTGTTAACCGATTAAAAAGTCAGAAAAGTCGGGAATAGTGTTATTTAGCGACTTTTACCGTTTTGAATGTGTGTTTGGATGTGGATCATACAATAGTGCATTGATGTGAATGTATATAGATTGTATGTGATTATATGAGATGAATGCATGAATATATTGTGAATATGTATGCATTTCAAGAATGTCTGGAGTCATTTTGTATGTGAAGCATAATGATGTACATTCTTGTGTTGAGGGATTCTGATGAGAATTCGTTATAACGTCGTGTGCCCATGTAGGGTGTGAACGACGGTTGGTTCCAGAGGGAATCCGATATAACGTCGTGTGCCCATGTGGGGTGTGAGCGATGATTATAGACGATCGTGTGCCCATGTGGGGTGTGAGCGATCGGATCGTGTGCCCGTGTGGGGTGTGAGCGATCCATAAACACCGTGTGCCCGTGTGGGGTGTGAGCGGTGGGTGAAAATCGTAGGCCCGACGGGGAGTTACAGTGATGTAACGAGCGATGGTTCCAATAAGTTCCTGAGTGAACTTGAGATGATTGAGTCGGTACCGCATTGCATTTGCATAGAGTCGTGAGTCGGTCTCTATGATTTGCATTTATCATCTTTATAATGGTGCATTGATGAATAAACATAAATGTGTATGTTTATGTGGAATGATAAGAATTGTGAAAGTATGCATGATGTATATGCTTGGTTTTGAATATATATACAATTGTGATGTATATGAGTAAGTTGTGATGAATTGTGGTGAGAATATGGAATATGTGTATTTTTATGCTAAGATATATAATTATATGCATTGTTATTATGATAATATTTCTCACCCTTCTGCTGTTTTATGATGCTCTATGAGGCATTGCAGAGTAGGTATGTTGGTGGTCTTTTTGTGAAGCGTGTCTTCATTCTTTTGGTCGGTCGGCTCTGATATGTAGCACTGGGTAGCTAGGATGGCTATGATTCTTTTGTGATACATTTGTACATGTATCTTGTTGATGAATGTTTATGTAAACATGAATTATGTTAGTGGATAATACTTTATGATGTATATATGTATATGTATATATGTTAGTTGTTATTCAATGTTTAGATTTTCCGCTTTTATTCTAAATATTGAGATGTGGGTGTAAGGACTAAGTTCCTCTGTTGCAAAGTTACCCCACTGTTGCATATCAATTGTTGAGCAGGTGTTGAATGTTTTAATTTAATGTATAATGTGACATACCTCTTTTATACCATATTTATAATTATACTCTGACGAAATTTTTAATATGTGCCTAAATGATTATGTGATTATTTGGGGGTATAGCAAGGGGGTGTTACAGAGTCCTCTGGTCGTCGTCATCACTTTCGGTCAGGGATACCGAAGGGGATCGTTGATGTCGTGGGGGGGAATTCCTCGAGCGGTGCCTCGGCCTCTCTTCGATCTGCCTGGACTTCTTGGTAGTGGTGGAGGCCCTGGTTCCTTCCGAGGCAGGGAACGAGGGCGTTTCTGGGAGATCGTCGGCTGGGGCGCTCGAGATGTGGTCGACGACCCTCGCGTACCTACAAGGGGGTCCGAGATTCGTCTGAAGGAGTCTTTCGCGGGGAAGTGGAACGACGAGGCGACGGTGGACGGCGATGTCTTCGCGGGGAAGATCGTCGTGCCCGCCCTTGCTCCAGCGCTTCAATTCTGGTATTCTGGTGCGCGATCAGCTGATTGGTCTGATTGATCAAGGCGAACAGGGCCACGGTGCTCGCGTCAGCGTTGGGTGAAGGAGCAACTGGCTGAAAAATGGCCTGCTGATCGTCTTGGTGGGCGGCGTTGTAAGCCACGTCTTGGGAGTCTAGGGAGGCGGTCTGCCCATCTCTCATGTCACCTTCTTCGACGTGGAGGGCAGCAGCGTCTTCGCGGTGGTTCTCGTTCACGAGTTGCGCGAGGACGGTGTCCAGAGCTTTGGTAGCGGACGGATTGCCGGCCATGACGGTGATGAATGAGAGTTGCTTTGGTTTAATAGAGGAAAAACAGGATAGCAAAGGGTTCCCACAGACGGCGCCACTGATCGTACCTGGATCAGACAGTTTCTGTGGCCAACAACGTCGTCTGGACTTCAGCTTCGGTGCGGTGGAAAGACGCCGGGGGGGGGTGTACCTACAAGGTACTCCGACGCTCAAGTAAGGTAACTGTCAGAGAACAGCAAGTACAGAGATGAGAGTAAAAGTGAACGTAACCTCGCCCTCTCAAGTGAGAGGGTATTTATAGAGAGCCCCCAGCGCGGGGCCAACGGTTACTTGCATTGGGCTGGATTTCCAGGCCCAATCCAAGTAACTGGCAGAGCTTACGTGGCGTAGTGAAGACCAGTACGTGGTCTTCGCCCTGGGGTAACCGTTCCTAGATCTCCGGAATTAGGGTAGACCGATTCCATCGGGAGTGGAGCGGTTACATGAGAACGTGCCCTCGCGGGGAGGACTCTTGCGTGTTGGGAGAGACGTGTCCTCGAGGGGGGGAGGGCTCATGTGCAGAAGGTGGGCTCCTCGTGGGGAGGAGCACCCTGAGTGTTGAGGAGGAACGAGCCCTGGGGAGGCCTAACATCTTGTCTGACGCTCCACACCGTGCGTGTGCCCGACACGGGGAGAGGGCAAGTGCCCGACATTGGTCATGCCAAAAAGGCCCTTGTTGGGCAATCCCCGGACGTGTGGGTTGGGCATGCTTGACTAATGAGCAGACCTCGACCCAGTCCAGAACAGAAGGTATGACCACAAGTTGTCTTCTACAGTTTGCGGATGACACCTTAATCATTTGTGATGAATCTTGGTCCAATATATGGGGCATAAAATCAGTTTTGAGAGGATTTAAAGCTTTGTCTGGTTTTAGAATCAATTATAACAAGAGCTGTATTATGGGTTTTGGAGTAGAAGGTTATAGAACTGCTGCTGTATCTACATTCTTGAATTGTAAAGTTGGAAAATTTCCTTTTAAGTTTCTTGGTCTAACTGTGGGTGGCAGTCATAAAACCATTGCTTTCTGGAAAACAGTCATTGATTCCTTCAAAAATAGGTTGACAAAATGGAGGAGTAATACATTGTCGATTGGTGGTCGTGTTATTTTGTTGCATTCAGTACTAACAAACCTACCAGTTCATTACTTTGCATTATTCTTAGCACCTGCAGCTGTCATAAAGGAAATAAAATGCATCCAAAGAAGGTTTCTTTGGTCAGGTAAGGGGGAGAATGAGAGCATTGCTTGGGTAAAGTGGTCTTTAGTGTGCAAACCAAAAGAACAAGGTGGTCTTGGAGTCAAAGATGTGAGAGTATTTAATAAGGCACTGGTGGCGAAATGGCTGTGGAGAATTATAAATGAACAAGAACCTATTTGGAAAAACATAATTAAAGCAAGATACAAGGATGATTTTAACAGCATGTTCCTTAATGAACCAGTGGCTCCAAATTATCATAATTCTAATTGGTGGAAAGATTTGTGTCGACTTGCTTCGGTCTCTAACACTCAAGGAGTTTTCAGCATCATAAACTGGAAAATTGGTAATGGCTGTAACACTTTGTTTTGGCAGTCTAGGTGGATGGGGGGGGAACGCTCTTAATATCATATTTCCAACTCTCTTTAGCTCTTCTCCTAATCAGCATATATTAGTTAAAGATTGTGGTAGCTGGACAGAAAATCATTGGACATGGAATTTAATAGGAAATGGTGTGGTTCAGTCTAACGCAGATGAAGAATATGTAGAGGAATTACACAAATTGTTGGGAGAAAGTTCTTTATCGTGCCTGGAAGATGATGTTATACTATGGCCAAGGAAGATTGACAAATCATTTAGTGTAAAGGTCTGCTATGAGAGATGGATGAGCAGAGGTGGTGAAGATGAATTGGAGAATAATATGTTAGTTGCTCTTGGTCACCTGTGGAAATTAAAGCTCCCATTGAAAATTCTGATATTTGGTTGGAGACTATTGTTGAACAGATTACCATCTCGTAAGAATCTTAGTAATAGAGGTATTATTTCTGACCATAATCAATTACAGTGTGTTTTCTGTGAATTAGAGATTGAGGATGTCAATCATCTCATGCTTGGCTGTGATAAAATCAAGTTGTTTTGGAAAGATTTGGAATCTTGGATTGGTTTAAATCACCCTATTGGATCCAGCTGCATTGAAGAGTTCTTAAGTTGGTCGACAGCAGGTGGTATAGGAGATCAACTATCATTTATATGGTTGTCATCCTGTTGGGGAATTTGGAGGTTGCGAAATTCGATCATATTCAAAGGTGAGGAGCTGAATTTAAAGAAGTTGTTGATGGAAATTCAGCTGGCTACATGGAAATGGAGGAGGAAGATGAAAAGGAAAGCTGATGTGGGTAACTTCTATGATTGGTACAAGATGCTCATTGATCTGCAAAGTCTGTAATTAAATGTTTTGCGCTGGTGTTTGTTTTTGTTGGAATATAGTTTAGGATCTAAACAATTGTTGTTATAAAGATTTTGATACAGCTCTTAGGCTATCTAAACTATATTGCTTTCTCTTTTCTTTTGGCTAATAAAGATGTTGGCTAAGAGGAGTTAGAAAGGGTTCATTCATATTGTAACCATTTGATATATGAATGAAGTTTTATGATTATTAGAAAAAAATAAAACATATCCTAATCCATATATCTGTCTACATGAATACTCGTATATTTTTAAACCTTATTCAGAAACTCAATTCAAAAAATCAGAAATACCTTTCAATCTGGTGCAATATAAAATACATAGAGAGATGGTATAATTTCAATTAAAATTAAAATTTTGAAGAAGATTTGGACCCTAGTTGCTTTTAATTCACTATACCAAGATCCTTCCACTTCATATTTAAAAATATTATCCCACTCTTTTTCTCCAATTGACAACCACTATTATTATAAGGAGGTTTCTTAACACACCACCCATGTTTCTTATACACCACGTGAAATTTCCATTTTGCCCCCAGATTCCGGATGTGCACATTCGGACGCACCATTTTTTCAAAAAACGCTGATGTTTTCCGGATGTGGACATCCGGAAGCATAGAATAGCTTTATTTTTAACAAATACCGGATTTGCAGATCCGGAAAAAAGTGTAACTTAAATTTTATTCTTAAAAATCGATTTTGTCGGTTAGTCGCAAACGTTAATATATCAAAGCAAGTTAATATACATTTGAATAGAAAACTTTGTTCTCCGTATCTCTATAATAGAAAACTTTGTTCTCCGCATCTATACAATAGAAAACTTTGTTCTCCGTATCTCTTCAATAGAAAACTTTCTCTCTAGTGTAACCACCAACTTTGTGTCGACTATGCTGCCATTTATCTTAGAAAAGGTAAAGCATGCTTTAGGTTTAATAACACCACTTAATCATGAATACAAAACAAAAGAGGATAAGTTTTGACAACACTTAATCATGAATACAACCCTAGAGTTTTTCTATTGATAGTTATTTTGAGGGAGAGACTCCAACCATATAGTTTGTTATAACTTCTGATGACATTACTGCTACTGGTACACCAGCCACATTACTTTATCAGAATGCCAAAGACAACCATTATATTGACGGAGAGTGTAATACCCCGTATTTTATTTCACCGAATAATATTGCATTGTGATTAACTGAGTCTGGTTGCTCTGAGAAATTAATTGATAAAATAATTAGAGTAACTTCGGTACTTAGAATTGATCCAATAAATATTATTTGTTTTTGAGACATTTAATTAATTTGGACTTGAGAGACTTTTTGGACTTTTAGTAGTATTAGTTCTAATACTAAGTTACTATATTTCTTTTCCTTCCATTTGCCAAAGATAGAAAGACATAGAGAAAGTTAGAGGAAAGAAAGAAGGAAGAAAGGAAAGGAAGGAGAGAAAAAGAGGAGAAGAGGAAATTTGAAGAAAAGCTCAAGAACATCATCCAATCTTCATCCAAACTTCTAAATCATCTTCATCTTGCTCTATCTCAAGGTGGGTTCTAGTTAGTACCATTGTTAGAGAGCTCTAGAGAGTTTTTGGATTTAGGTTAGATTATGAAAATATGGAATTTTATGGTTGAATCTTGTTATAAATGTGGTTGAATGCTTGTTATCATGTCTATACTGAGTTTAGATCATGTGGGTATTATTGAGTTATGTTTTGATGAAGAAAAATGTGGATTTGATGGAGTTACAGCAGCTGGGAGAAGTTCTGGTTCGCAGGGTTCGCCTAGCGAACTTGGGGCGAAGCCCAGCGAACAGCAATCGAGGGTTCACCTAGCGAACCCGAACGTTCGCCTAGCGAAGGTTCGCGGGCATGTTCGCCTAGCGAACTTTGTGTGTTTTGAATATGGGAACTTACTGCCTAGGTGTTCGCTGGAATGTTCGCCTAGCGAAGGTGAAGGCGAATGTTCGCCAGACGTTCGCCTAGCGAACTTATGGTGTTTTGGGTCTGGGAGCTTGCTGTCTAATTACTCGCCAGCATGCTCGCCTAGTGAAGACGAAGGCGAAGGCTCGCCAGCTCGTTCGCCTAGCGAACCTGGGGCGAGCTGTGTTGTTTTTCTTAACTTGTTTTCGTCATATCTTTTGATCCGGTTGTTTGTTTTGGATGTTTAGCATATCAATAGAAAGCTGGAGAAATGATCTTTATGGTGACGATAAGGGATTGTAGATTTTATTGCCCGATTAAATAATCGGAGGAAACTCGAAGTGGAATTCATTTGATAAATTTATGTAAACTATGTTTTAAATTGTGTTTAACTATTCTTTTTATGTTGTGAATTATTGTGATTGGAAATGCATGAAAGATAAAAAGGGAAAATAGTATGAGTGAGGAAAACCCTTATGAACTATAAGAGAATTTAGAAGTTGGAAACACTAGTATGGAACATG
The DNA here is from genome assembly GCA_022829125.1 of Lathyrus tuberosus. Classification (NCBI taxonomy): domain Eukaryota; kingdom Viridiplantae; phylum Streptophyta; class Magnoliopsida; order Fabales; family Fabaceae; genus Lathyrus; species Lathyrus tuberosus. Next base: position 6,094,232 of record JALAZF010000274.1, on the reverse strand, counting down.
TGGTTAACCTTTGTGGATTTGAACCGGCATGTGAGGCCGAGAGGCATTATAGCCTTGTGATTGTCGAATACAATCGTGGTGTTGTGTATGATCACGTAATCGTAACCGGATTATTTATATTGAGTGTAGTTTCATGAGTCTCGGACTCCTCTGAAATGGATGCACAACTACTTGGCAGGTTTGATTCCCCGTGCTGTACGAATGGCGCCCATGGAGCGTAGGCTTGTGACGGTATAAGGCCCGTGAGAAGCGACGGTTCATAACGGTGTAAGGCCCGTAGAACCCGAATCCATTCGTATGTCAAGTAGATTACAAGGACTTATGACTTGGACCGCCTTCTAGACGTAGAAGCGGACGGGAACAGGAAGTACCTTGGTATGGTTATCGATTAGTGATATTGTGGGTTGATGAACTCATAACATGTTTCCATATAGTGTGTGTGTGCTCAAAGTCACTTCCCTTCCCCGGACTTGAGTTAGGATTGTTAGAACCATAAATAATCCGAGAGAATCCATAAGATAGGGAACTCACTGAGATTTGATGTATCTCACCCCACTGTTGTTGTTTACATCACAGGCTCTGCAGGTTCGGCGACGGGTAAGGATAAAGTGGTTTGACTTTTCCTTCCGGTTCGTAGATTTTGAGATGGCATGGCTTTCGCTATGATGTTTTATTTTGAGATCATTGCATTGATCTAGTTCTTAGTTTTTATCGTTGTTGGAACATCTTATATATGTAATGCCTTAGCTTTTGTGTTGTATTAGAGGCATTTATGTGTATAATGTGTTAACTAGGAACTTATTGTATTTCAATACCAAATACTTGGATTCATATATATAATTTATGCTTTGATGTATGGATTTTATATGTGGGTGTTACAGTTGGTATCAGAGCAGGTCGTATCCTCGACCTAGCCATGAAATAGTATAAGTGTTTCTTTCTGTTTCATATACGTTGTGTCGCCGTGGGTCTTAAGCGTTATATTTATGGCATTGAGCCTGATCAACTTAATTCTATTTGTATGACCTTTAGGAACATGGCTGATGGACGTAGAAAACCTCGTGGTAGGCCCCGCACCACTCCTCAAGGGACGACTCCGCCGGTTGGCGATGGTAATGCTCTGTTGTATCAGTTCATGCAGCAGATGCAACAACAACAGAATCTATTCATGCAGCAAATGGTGCAGCAAATGAATGGAGGTCCACATCCTCAAGTAGTGGTTCCTGAAGCTGTAGGTGGGAATTTCCGGGACTTTATCCGCATGAATCCTCCAGAATTTCAGGGTGGATTAGATCCCGTGAAGGCTCACGAATGGATCTCTGGTATGGAGAGGATTTTCTTGATAGTCCAGTGCAGCGAGGAGAACAAGGTGTTGTTTGCTTCTCATTCTCTAAAGGGTCCCGCTATGAGATGGTGGGAGAGCGCATCGGCTTTGATGACTGTTCAGGGAGTGCCTAAGGTTTGGGAGCAGTTCAAAGTTATTTTCATGGAGAAATATTTTCCGAGCTCATTAAGGACTCAGAAGGAATTTGAATTTCAGCAGTTAAGACAAGGTGGCATGACTGTGGCCAGTTATGCTGAGAAGTTTGAAGACATGGCTGCTTATTCTAGGCAGGCTATGTATGCTCCTGATGAAAAATGGAAAATAGACCAATTTATTTTTGGACTTCGAGCTGAAATATCCCATAGTGTATCTCAGAGAGAGTTCACTACTTATGCTGAAGTGTTAAGACAATGCTATGTGGCAGAACATAGTTTGAAAAAGGTTCGAGATGAAAGTGTAGCAAGTCGGGTAACTCAAGGTGATCGTGGAAGGTCTAATCAATCATTTAGACCTAGGCCACAATCCTTCAAGGGGAAGCAGGTGCAAGATACAAGGGCGAGTACACCTCTGGTGTGTCGTACTTGTGGACGGAATCATTACGGACGGTGTGGTATCGAAGGTGTGAAGTGTTACCAATGTCAGAAGATGGGTCATCTGAAGAAAGATTGTCCTCAGAATAAGATTCAACCACAAGGAAGGGTTTACACCTTAGATGCAAGAAGAAGAAGAGTGACAATTCATTGATTGCTGGTACGTGCTTAGTTAACAGATTTCCTTGCTTTGTTTTATTTGATTGCGGAGCTACCCATTCTTTTGTATCGGTGCAATGTATGAAGCGACTTGGGTTGCGGTCCGTTCCTTTGTCTCCTCCTATGGTGGTCACTACCGCCATGGATGAAATGGTTGAGACGCCTTTGATGTGTGAAAATTGTGTGCTATCTGTGAATGGTAGAGTTTTTCAGATTGACCTTATTTGTCTACCGCTTAAGAAAGTGGATGTCATGTTGGGAATGGATTGGCTTTCTGCTAATTCGGTATTTATTGGGTGTGAGGAGAAGCTTATCATTATTCCGTCTGTTGAGGCTACACCAGAGGTTGTTTTAACAACTATTCTAGAAGGTACAGTCGGTATGATAAATCTCTTGTTTGAAGAAGAGAATTCGGTTATGTTGGTTCTCACTACGGAAGGGAGTAGCGACCTTCAAGTTATGGATATTCCCGTAGTTTGCGAATTTTCTGAAGTTTTCCCCGAAGATGTCACTTCTCTTCCTCCGAAGAGGGAAGTGGAATTTTCTATTGACCTGGTACCGGGAACGGCTCCTATATCCGTTTCTCCATATCGGATGGCACCGAAGGAGTTAAGGGAATTAAAAGATCAGTTAGAAGAACTCATGGCGAAACATTTTGTGCGGCCTAGTGTTTCTCCGTGGGGAGCCCCTGTTTTGCTGGTGAAGAAGAAGGACGGTGGGATGCGGATGTGCATCGATTATCGTCAGTTGAATAAAGTCACCATTAAGAACAAGTATCCCTTGCCCAGGATAGATGACCTTTTGGATCAATTGAAAGGAGCCTGCGTGTTCTCGAAGATTGATTTGAGGTCAGGTTATCACCAAATCCGAGTGAAGAGTTCCGATGTACCTAAGACTGCATTTAGGACCCGTTATGGCCATTACGAATTCTTAGTGATGCCTTTCGGTGTGAAAAATGCTCCAGCCGTTTTTATGGATTACATGAACCGAATATTTCAAGCTTACTTGGACCAGTTCGTGGTAATCTTCATTGACGATATTCTTATTTATTCTCGTACTTCACAGGAGCATGAGGAACATCTGAGAATTGTGTTATCCGTGTTGCAAGAGAAGCAACTTTTTGCTAAATTAAGCAAGTGTGAATTTTGGATGGCGGAAGTTAAGTTTCTTGGTCACGTTATATCCCAGGGTGGTGTAGCGGTGGATCCGTCGAAGGTAGAAGCCGTGATAAATTGGGAAAGGCCGAGAAATGCCTCAGAAGTCAGAAGTTTCTTAGGGCTGGCAGGTTACTATAGGAGATTCATTGAAGGTTTCTCTAAGTTGGCTTTACCGATGACGAAGCTTACTCGTAAGGATTTTGCTTTTGAGTGGGATTCAGGTTGTGAGCAAAGTTTCATGAAGTTGAAGGAGAGATTGACAACGGCTCCAGTGTTAATCATTCCTGATCCTAACAACTCTTATGAAGTGTTTTGTGATGCTTCTAAAATGGGATTGGGAGGTGTCCTGATGCAAGGCGGTCAAGTGGTAGCTTATGCCTCCCGACAATTGAAAATTCATGAACAGAATTATCCAACTCACGATTTGGAATTGGCAGCGGTTGTTTTTACACTAAAGGTGTGGCGGCATTATTTGTATGGGGTACGTTTTGAAATGTTCAGTGACCATAAGAGTTTGAAATTTTTATTTGACCAAAAGGAGTTAAATATGCGACAACGAAGATGGATGGAGTACTTAAAAGATTATGATTTAGAATTGAAGTATCATCCAGGAAAAGCGAATAAGGTAGCAGATGCGTTAAGTCAGAAATTAGTTCATGGCGCGAAATTGATGGTTTTGGAGTATGCATTGTTGGAGAATTTTAGAGATCTTAATCTTCAGTTTGTATGGACCCAAGATGGTGTGATTATGGGAAATTTAAATGTCAATTCTACTTTGAGAGTTGAGATTCACCAAGGTCAAATGGCAGATGAGAAGTTGCGAGAAGTGTTACTTCTACCGGGTTTTATTCAGGCTACCGACGGAATTATTATATTCGACCAAAGAATTTGTGTTCCGAATGATGCAATGTTAAGAAGAAAGATTTTGGATGAAGCTCATAAAGGTACTTTTACGATACATCCTGGTTCTTCGAAGATGTATCAGGATTTGAAGAAGGACTATTGGTGGGCCAGAATGAAAAAGGATGTTGCGATGTATGTGTCTGAATGTGTAGTATGCCAACAGGTTAAGATTGAACACCAAAGACGGGGCGGTATGTTGCAACCTTTAGAAATTCCAGTTTGGAAGTGGGATAGCATTTCTATGGACTTTGCAGTAGGTTTGCCCCGTACGCAAGGTGGTTATGATTCAATTTGGGTGATTGTAGATCGACTAACAAAATCTGCGCACTTCTTGGTCGTGAAGACTACTTTCAAGGCAAGTCATCTCGCGAGGTTGTTTATTGCAGAAATTGTAAGATTGCACGGTATTCCTTCTAATATTGTGTCGGACAGAGATCCGAAGTTTACTTCAAGGTTTTGGAAAGTTTTTCAACAAGCTATGGGGATGGAGTTGCGTTTGAGCACGTCTAATCATCCACAGACGGATGGACAGACTGAGCGAACGATACAAACGATGGAAGATATGTTGAGAGCTTGTGTGTTAGAAAGTAAAGGAAATTGGAAAGAACTTCTACCATTGATTGAGTTTTCCTATAACAATAGTTATCATGCTAGTATCGGTATGGCTCCGTATGAAGCGTTGTATGGGCGAAAATGTAGAACACCTTTGTGTTGGGCGGAAGTTGGGGAAGATAGAATCTTAGGACCCGAAATCATCCAAGAGACTACGGAAAAGATTCGAATGATTCGCGAGAAAATTAAGCAAGCACAAGATCGACAAAAGAGTTATGCAGACAATCGAAGGAGACCTTTAGAATTTGAAGAAGGTGACCATGTATTTTTGAAAGTTACTCCTAGATTGAGATTGAAAGGACCATTTAAGTCACGCAAGTTAAGCCCGAGATACGTAGGACCGTATCAGATCTTAGAAAGGATTGGTGAAGTAGCGTACAGGTTGGCCTTACCGCCTTCTCTGTCGGAAATGCATGATGTTTTTCATGTATCTCAGCTTCGGAGATTTGTTCCAGATCCTCTTCAGCCGATTCTACCGGATACTATTGAAATAGAAGCGGATTTGACGTTTGAACCTCAACCGAGCCGCATTGTGGGAAGAGAAACGAAGGTATTAAGGAACAAGGATATTTCTCTCGTTAAGGTGCAGTGGGATGTAACGCATCCGGGAGATGCAATTTGGGAACTTGAATCGGAAATGCGAGATGCTTACCCTCATCTGTTCAGGTAAATTTTAAAATTCGAGGGCGAATTTCTATTTAAGGGGGGAGGATGTAATACCCCGTATTTTATTTCACCGAATAATATTGCATTGTGATTAACTGAGTCCGGTTGCTCTGAGAAATTAATTGATAAAATAATTAGAGTAACTTCGGTACTTAGAATTGATCCAATAAATATTATTTGTTTCTGAGACATTTAATTAATTTGGACTTGAGAGACTTTTTGGACTTTTAGTAGTATTAGTTCTAATACTAAGTTACTATATTTCTTTTCCTTCCATTTGCCAAAGATAGAAAGACATAGAGAAAGTTAGAGGAAAGAAAGAAGGAAGAAAGGAAAGGAAGGAGAGAAAAAGAGGAGAAGAGGAAATTTGAAGAAAAGCTCAAGAACATCATCCAATCTTCATCCAAACTTCTCAATCATCTTCATCTTGCTTTATCTCAAGGTGGGTTCTAGTTAGTACCATTGTTAGAGAGCTCTAGAGAGTTTTTGGATTTAGGTTAGATTATGAAAATATGGAATTTTATGGTTGAATCTTGTTATAAATGTGGTTGAATTCTTGTTATCATGTCTATACTGAGTTTAGATCATGTGGGTATTATTGGGTTATGTTTTGATGAAGAAAAATGTGGATTTGATGGAGTTACAGCAGCTGGGAGAAGTTCTGGTTCGCAGGGTTCGCCTAGCGAACCTGGGGCGAAGCCCAGCGAACAGCAATCGAGGGTTCGCCTAGCGAACCCGAACGTTCGCCTAGCGAAGGTTCGCGGGCATGTTCGCCTAGCGAACTTTGTGTGTTTTGAATATGGGAACTTACTGCCTAGGTGTTCGCTGGAATGTTCGCCTAGCGAAGGTGAAGGCGAATGTTCGCCAGACGTTCGCCTAGCGAACTTATGGTGTTTTGGGTCTGGGAGCTTGCTGTCTAATTACTCGCCAGCATGCTCGCCTAGCGAAGGCGAAGGCGAAGGCTCGCCAGCTCGTTCGCCTAGCGAACCTGGGGCAAGCTGTGTTGTTTTTCTTAACTTGTTTTTGCCATATCTTTTGATCCGGTTGTCCGTTTTGGATGTTCAGCATATCAATAGAAAGCTGGAGAAATGATCTTTATGATGACGATAAGGGATTGTAGATTTTATTGCCCGATTAAATAATCGGAGGAAACTCGAAGTGGAATTCATTTGATAAATTTATGTAAACTATGTTTTAAATTGTGTTTAACTATTCTTTTTATGTTGTGAATTGTTGTGATTGGAAATGCATGAAAGATAAAAAGGGAAAATAGTAAGAGTGAGGAAAACCCTTATGAACTATAAGAGAATTTAGAAGTTGGAAACACTAGTATGGAACATGTGGTTAACCTTTGTGGATTTGAACCGGCATGTGAGGCCGAGAGGCATTATAGCCTTGTGATTGTCGAATACAACCGTGGTGTTGTGTATGATCACGTAATCGTAACCGGATTATTTATATTGAGTGTAGTTTCATGAGTCTCGGACTCCTCTGAAATGGATGCACAACTACTTGGCAGGTTTGATTCCCCGTGCTGTACGAATGGCGCCCATGGAGCGTAGGCTTGTAACGGTATAAGGCCCGTGAGAAGCGACGGTTCATAACGGTGTAAGGCCCGTAGAACCCGAATCCATTCGTATGTCAAGTAGATTACAAGGACTTATAACTCGGACCGCCTTCTAGACGTAGAAGCGGACGGGAACAGGAAGTACCTTGGTATGGTTATGGATTAGTGATATTGTGGGTTGATGAACTCATAACATGTTTCCATATAGTGTGTGTGTGCTCAAAGTCACTTCCCTTCCCCGGACTTGAGTTAGGATTGTTAGAACCATAAATAATCCGAGAGAATCCATAAGATAGGGAACTCACTGAGATTTGATGTATCTCACCCCACTGTTGTTGTTTACATCACAGGTTCTGCAGGTTCGGCGACGGGTAAGGATAAAGTGGTTTGACTTCTCCTTCCGGTTCGTAGATTTTGAGATGGCATGGCTTCCGCTATGACGTTTTATTTTGAGATCATTGCATTGATCTAGTTCTTAGTTTTTATCGTTGTTGGAACATCTTATATATGTAATGCCTTAGCTTTTGTGTTGTATTAGAGGCATTTATGTGTATAATGTGTTAACTAGGAACTTATTGTATTTCAATACCAAATACTTGGATTCATATATATAATTTATGCTTTGATGTATGGATTTTATATGTGGGTGTTACAGAGAGGCTCCAACCCTAGAGTTTGTTATAACTTCTGATGACATTATTGCTACTGGTACACCAGCCACATTACTTTATCAGAATGCCGAAGACAACCATTATTTTGACGAAGAGACCCCAACCCTAGAGTTTGTTATAACTTCTGATGACATTACTGCTACTGGTGCACCAGCCACATTAATTTATCAGAATGCCGAAGACAACCATTATATTGACGGAGAGGCTTCAACCCTAGAGTTTGTTATAACTTCTGATAAGTAATGTGGCTGGTGCACCAGCAGCAGTAATGTCATCAGAAGTTATAACACACTCTAGGGTTGGGGTCTCTCCGTCAAAATAATGGTTGTCTTCGGCATTCTGATAAAGTAATGTGGCTGGTGTACCAGTAGCAATAATGTCATCAGAAGTTATAACAAACTCTAGGGTTGGAGCCTCTCCGTCAATATAATGGTTGTCTTCGGCATTTCAATAAGTAATGTGGCTGGTGCACCAGTAACAGTAATGTCATCAGAAGTTATAACGAACTCTAGGGTTGGAGCCTCTCCGTCAATATAATGGTTGTCTTCGGCATTTCAATAAGTAATGTGGCTGGTGCACCAGTAGCAGTAATGTCATCAGAAGTTATAACGAACTCTAGGGTTGGAGCATCTCCGCCAATATAATGATTGTCTTCGGCATTCTGATAAAGTAATGTGGCTGTGCACCAGTAGCAGTAATGTCATCAAAAGTTATAACAAACTCTAGGGTTATAACTTCTGATGACATTTGCGACCAGCCGACAAAACAGATTTGTAAAAAAAAAATTACGCTTTTTTCGGATCTGCAGCTTCGGAATTTTAAAAAATAAAGCTATAATATGTTTCCGGATGTGCACATCCGGAAAGAATCAACGTTTTTTTTTTAAATTTGGTACGTCCAGATGTGCACATCCGGAATCTGGGGGCAAAATAGAAATTTCACGTGGTGTATAAAAAACTTGGATGGTGTATTAAAAAATGGTTTTATTATAAAATTTTCTGTTGATGGATACAACCAAACACTAAATCTATATTATAATTATGACTAATTTTTATAAACAAAGATCATATTAAGATTTTAACGTGTATAATTATGACTAAGAGACTTTTAAGTGCCTAACTTTTGCTAATTTTATAACCCGCTCATAACGTTTTGGTAGTGGAAACTTCAAGTAACTTTCAAAGATTAATTTCAACACATTGACTTGAAAGTTTTCTCTCAATTTTAGCAATTTTTAGATTTCAGCTTCCTATTTTTAAGTTTCTAATTATGTCCGCCTCTTTTTTATTTTATAAATTATTTCTTATATTAAAAAATTTGATGAGGCGACATATTTGTAGCAATTTACCTATAGTTAGTACCTATAGACAGTGAATGAGGACTTGAACTAAAGCAAAGCAGAATGATCATGATGATGACATAAGAAATTGAAAGAAAAGAAGGATGGAAAATGAAATTAAAAAAAGATGTGAAAACAGAAACAACCACTTCATGGATGATTGATTTTATGTGAAATAAAATAAAGTTTGTATGAAAATTGAAAGGAAGGTAACGTAGCTATTTATAGCCAAAATTTAAATACAAAATATATCTCAAATTTAATTTTTAATAAAATATTAAGAAAAGTATATAAACTTAGTTCTACTCCCAATCTGTTGATGGAAATGCCATAATTCTCATATAATTGTAAAGTTTATTATAGTAATATTATCAAATAATGTAAAATTAAATATTTAAATTCATTTCATTATAAGATTTTATTTAGAGTTACAATGAATTTCACACTTACAATTGCAGCTTTGTATGTAGTTATCATTTTACATATCCATGGCAAAATCAGAGTGCGTACTGTAGCATTTTTAATACAATTTGTGGAGATTTTCAATGCACAACTCTATGAATAATTCTACTCAATTTTTTTGAAGTGATTAAATAAAAATCTTCCAAAACAAAATTGTGTGTTTGAATTCTTTATTTAAAAAAAAAAACTTTTTGAGACAAGGTGGTCCATATATTTTGTGCTTTGTTTCCATTGACTTAAAAGTCTTCTTCAAATATGGAACCTGTCGGCGATGCATTAATGGTTTGTTTGCTTTTTCATCTCAAATCTAATGGGAGACCCGTGTATTCGAACGGGTACAGGTATGATACGCGCATTTTTTTCAAATTAAAATAAAAATAAAAATAAAAAATTTAAATTTTCAACTAAAAACATTATTAGTTTTAAAAGACATAATAATTTATTACTTATAATCAACAACGAATTTGATCCATATATAAATGTTATATCTGTTTTGACATGACTTATATATTTAAAACTATATAAATAATAATTGAATTAACGAATGATGTTTTCAATATTTTTTAATAAATATGAATAACACAAAATTTTGGATACAAACTAGCGGGATACCCGTGCCTTCGCACGGGTACCCGTCGGTGACGCACATTTGTTTACATTTATTTATTTTTAAATAGAATTAATAAAAATTAATAAATATAAAAAATATATAATTTATATTATAAAAAATAGAATAAATAGTCATGGGCATCGGTTGTTGATGCGTATTTGTTTAAAAAAAAGTAAAAAAAAAAAACAAAAACAAAAGTATTTTACTAATTTTTTTTAACTTTTAGAAAAATAACATATTTTATTTATATTTGAATCATAAATATAATTTTTCATATATACAAATATTTGGATTAACCGTACATTTTCGATGTGTAAATATTAATTTTATTTTGATATTTTTTATAAAAATATTTATACAATATATGATTTATTTTTTTATATTTAAATCAATAGTTTAAGTTTTTCCGTTTCATATTAATGAATATCGTACGGTCGCACGGGTACCGATGTGTTACATGTATTTGTTTTTAAAAAAGGAATGATAATGTATAGGAAAAAAAAATATTAATTAGTATAGAATATAAAGATTTTTAGTTATATAATATTCATTAATAAAAAAAAGAAACTTATATTTATAAAATATTAAATGAATAGAAAATAAAAAATATATTAAAAATGGAAGAAAAAAAATTGTTGATTGAATCATTTGTTTTGCCATTATTTATACACACAAATAAAATTGTTTAAAAAAAATACAAAAACTTGATATAAAAAATGTTATAAGTAGAAGATGAAACATATGTAGAATATCAATTTTTTTCCCTTGTATATATATTATTCAAAAAAATATAAATGTAGAATTTTTAATTATTTTCGTATATAAAATATTTTGGATCAGCATAATATTTTAATAACCGTTTTCCAATATTTTCATAAATAATAAACTTGTTCTCGTAAAAAAAAACTATTAACATTCACTTATTAATTTAAAAATATTTTAAATTAATTTATAAAAGACATTTATTTTTTCCCTTATTTAGATATTTAAATTTATTTGTAAGAAAAATATTTTTCTCATTTTTGGATAAGTAGTACACTATTTCCCCGTAGATATATATATATATATATATATATATATATATATATATATATATATATATTCCTTATTTACATCAATAAAATATAATTGTCAAATTTTTCTCGTATTTTAATTGATGAATAAGTATTTAATATATTTTAAATATGTTTAATTGATTAAAAAATATCACATTTTTCCGTAATTTGAAAAATAGCACACTTTTCCCTGTAATAAAATTAAACTAAAAATAAAATAGATTTAATAAAAATCAGTAAATATAAAAAAATATAATTTATATTATACTTTATAATGTTACCAATTTTTATAATGCATTATCTTTCGTAATCTTAAATTTGAAATGCATTTCACTTATCTTATTTTATGTCTCATTCTATTAGCATTTCATACATTGTTTTGAAAAGATCTATTTTTATTTACTTTAATAGCACAAAATAGTAATATAAAAATATAATTTATATTAAAAAAAGAATCAATATTAAAAATAATTTCAAATATATGTAATTATTTAGTTTTATAAATATCAACTAATAACATAGTATTTGAAAATATTATTTTAATTGTATAAATAAATATTAAAAAGAAATAAATAAATTTTGTCCGTGTTCGGATTCATACATTATTTAAAGGCTTAATATCCTTTTTGGTTTTGTATCTTAACTTCGGGGTTTAGTTTGCTCCCTTAACTTAAAATGGTCCATATTGGTTCGTTATCTCTTAAAAATTTTCCATATTAGTCTTTTTTGCCCAATTAGTGATAGAAAACTTTAAGGACGAATATAAACCTTTTTAAAGTTAAGAGAGCAAAATGAACCTCACGATTAAGATACAAATGTAAATAAGAAAAACAAAATGGTTTTACCAAAAAAGTTTATTATTGTTAAAATTAATTGTATTACCAAAGAGTAATAAAAATGTAAATTAAAAAATAAAACAAAATTGTTTTACCAAAAAAGTTTATTATTGTTAAAATTAATTGTAGTTATAAAGATCATTTTCTTAAAAAAAATATTTATAAATATTGCTTTAATTATAAATAAATAAATAATAATAATAATAAATTAATTAGTGTTTATTTTATAAAAATATCTTTTTCTGATATATTATTTTAGATTCCCACTTATAAAAGTATTTTTTCTGATATATATAAAAATAGGGGACAACTTCGTTACCCATCACAAAAAGTTGGGTAGTCTACCTTCAACCAATCCACTAATGCCATATCATTTTATTATACTTAATTATTTATTTAATGATTTAAATTTTTGTAGATTTCCAATGCAATGTAGCTTAATTTACTTTATGGATAACTCTACCCAACTTTTTGAAGTGGGTAGATAAGAATCCACCATAAAAATAAAGTTTTTTAAATTTTCTCGTGCATAAAAATATTTGTCTAATATAAATTACTATCTGACATTAAAACATAAATTACTCAATTTTAATAATTAAAACAAAAAATTAAAACAAAAAATTATTATCTAACATTAAAACATAAATTACTCAATTTTAATAATTAAAACAAAAAATTACTCGATATCTTAAAAAATAATCACCTTTATTTACTCAGTAAATTACTCAATTAATGATAAGGATATAGTAAGTTATCATTATTTGTTATGAAATTAAAACAATACTTTATTATGATATTAAAACAATAAATTAATATGTTATTAAAACAATTTTAAAACATTAAATTATTATCTGACATTAAAACAATTAATTACTTAGTATTAAAAATTAATGATGAGGATAGACTAATAAATTACCATCAACAAACATTATTGGTCTAAATAATTTAAAAATTAAAAACAAAATAACTAAACTATTATTTAGAGTATTTCAGTTTTACTTATTTTATTTCTATTTATCTATATTATTTCTAAAGAAATAAATTTGTTATTTAAATTTATTTGTATGTTTCATATAACACTATAGTATGAAAAAGAAAAATGATTACAAATGTGTTACACACGTGAATCAAAAGTAAATAAATAGATAAGTTAAATTATTTTGGTAAGGATTATATAATACCAACTTTAAAAATGGTCCTACTTAAACTTAAGTATCAGTTAATAAATATGTCATGTATTTTTTAACTAAATAGACATCAAATGAAGAGCTTTTTCATTCACTATTATAACCAGTGTGTTCAATATTATTTGTGTATCAGGACATGTCGTGTAAATTGTCGGAAAAAAGTTGGTAAGATATGTAATGATAATTTAAAATATGGTAAAGTGTAGGATTTGATATGCCTGACATATCACTACTTTTACATTAAATGCTAAGTTGAATATAATATAAAATATGGTAAAAGTACTTCAGCTTTTTGTGGACACAATCTCAATATTAGGAGAAAGCAGAGCTTGTGTTGAATTTCTCAAACTCAAAATTTATTCATGATGTGATTGAGTACTGCTACAGATTTTAATAGTAATATGCAAGTTGTCAAACACAAAGTCATGGAAACTCATCTCTTGCTCCAATAATTATGATAGCTAAGTCTGTCAAAGTGAAAAAAATGATAGACACATCATAGAAATTATGATCTCGTTTAAAACCATAAGTTTGATAAATGTGTAGCAATATTATAAAGTCATAATCGCAAGGTTTTAATCTAGGCATGAGTCATTACCAAACATCGTGTGTTTCAAAGAATCAACATAATCTATAACCTATAATTCTTAATCCTAAAATTACATAATTTAAACATAAAATTTATTTAGATATATTTTACTGAGAGAGTTTGTGATGTTTACTAAGATGGGATTATGTCATGTTTGCAATGTAATAATTCCTGTGATGGGCATATGTTATAGATCCATAGTTAAAGCAATGCTACTTAATATGGATAATTTTATACATTTTAGTAATTCTACATAAAGCAAGAAAATCTTAAAAACATAATTAAGATTAGAATATGTGAAGAAGAAAATACATCACAATACTGTAATTAGAAAATATTCAAACAACTTTAAAGAAAGAAAATCTTAAAATCATCACAAAATATATTAAATATTAAAAACATCATAAAGATTATAAATATGTGAAACAGAAAATGCATCACAAAATACCCAAAAAACTTAGTATTTATCAAAAATTGTATTTAGCATGATAAGATAAGTAGTGTTATAAACACTTGCAACATCACAAAAGAAGAAAATACATAAAGATAGTGTGAAGGAAATAATCAACATACTTAAAATGAGAAGAGTACTGCATTAGAACTAATCTTCTAGATATCATAACACTTACAATGTTGAACAAAGCAATCTGAGACAATTGAAAATGAGACTCTGCAACTTACAAGTATAGTAAAAAATAAAGAAGACATGATTCATGACAAAAAGAAAACAATTAGGTTAGGAAAAACAAAACTATTAAAACTCCATAAACATAATATACATAAGAAAAAATCCACTCATTTATTTCTCTTGTTCTTTTTTCTTCTTCTTCTCTTTACCAATGTCATAACTTATTCTTCTTTTCATTAAAAGACCACTTCATTCACCTTCCTTTATATGCTTGATATTTTAACACACCATTAAAACTTATAAATTTATCATTTTTTTCAACCAAAAAATCCACTATATTTCTCTCACTTCTTTGAGCCTTTAAGATTGATAAATCTGAAGATAAAAAATAGCAAGATCTGCAAAAAATCAGAACAAAAAAATCAATTTGAAAATAGCTCTACAGAAAATATGATTTGTCTAACTCTTATAATATACATTGTTGATGTCACTTTTATACCTATTTTTTTCTTAGTATTTCTAATAACATTGTTTTATCAGAACCAAAAACATTGTTAACGTCATCAAACCCTTAACATAAGTAGAAAAAAGCAACATTGAAACCAAAACCTAAAACCAGAAGCAACAACAACATGAGAGATCTTGAAAAAAAATTAAAATTTTCAACAGAATATGAAGGATTATAGAGATGAAGAAGTTAATATACTTGTGTTGCTCGGTATTTCTTCTTGCAAATGAATCACTAAATCTGGAAGTGGATCTAGAAAATCATGCAGATCTACAAAAAATGTGCTTGTCTGGTATTTCTTCTTGTAGTTGAATCAGTAGATCTGGAAGTGGATCTGAAAAATCACACTGATCTGCAAAAATTATAAATAAAAGTAATTAAATAAAGAAGAAAAAGTAGATATATTAAAGTTGTTTAAAGAATTGACGCCAATATTCGTGTTATTTCCTCATCATTTATATATGTTTACTTTAAAAAAAAAGTCATGTTTATGAATGAGAAAATGACATAATGAAGAAGAAAGAATGTGGAGAAAAGAGAGAGGAGTTTCTGTGAGAGAGAAAAAGAGGTATCATGTAACACAGAGAGAGTGAGAAATAAAGAGAGAGAAAGATAAGTTGATAATGAATGAGGGTGTGTTGGAATTTAAAATTTCCAAAATATTTCAAGAAAATAAACATACTTGGAAGATTTAAATAAAGAGAAAGTAAACAATTGAGTGGAAGATGGAGAGGGTAGACACTTGTCGTTTAGGAAAGGTAGAAGGGCAGTTTGGTCTTTTAAAAAACATATAATTTTCTTATATGATAGATTAAGAACAGTAGTGACTTAGTCAAAAGGCTGATTTTTTCCACAAGTCATTATTGGACTTATTTCTTTTGAATTTTCTTTTCAAATGTATTTCTTGGTCTACAAAAATTTGCCAATCAATAACTAGTTGCTTTAACAAATAATAAATAGATTTTTCGGTTAAAAACGAGTAAGATATCCGTGCTCCCGCACGGGTAAAATTATTTGATACAGTATGGAATATATTTAAATGTATATTTAAAATATTATAAAATATATTTATATACGTGTTTACATTTAAAATTAGTTATTAATTATAAAATGAACAATGATTATATAAATTCAATTGTATTAAAATACAAATAGAAAAAAAATTCTTGAGATGAAAAAAAATGAAATATTTAATATTTGATAATAAGGATTTTATCTTTTAAATTAAAATAATTATTGATTAAAATAAAATATGTATTGTGTTTAAAGTGACCCGTGAAATAGAAAGTTTATTTGATACAATATAAAATGTATTTACATACAGATGTAAATTTAAAATGAATTATTTGATTGTAAA
Source organism: Lathyrus tuberosus (assembly GCA_022829125.1). Lineage (NCBI taxonomy): Eukaryota > Viridiplantae > Streptophyta > Magnoliopsida > Fabales > Fabaceae > Lathyrus > Lathyrus tuberosus. Next base: position 6,078,012 of record JALAZF010000274.1, on the reverse strand, counting down.
TTGAAAAATAATTATATAATCTCAATTGTATTAAATAACCATGCTAAAAAAATGACTCGTGAGAAGAAGAAAGATAAAAAGAGAAAATTTTGATGCGATAATGACCCGTGAGGTAAAAGAATTATTTAGTGCGATATAAAATGTATTTAGATACAAATGTAAAATTTAAAATGATATACTTAATTGTAAAATGAAAAATAATCATATAAATTATATTATATTAAATAATTATATAAAAAGAAAAAAAAAGAATCATAAGATGGAGAAAGAAAAAAAAAATTAAAAATAAGATAATGGTTGATTAAAATGAAATAAATATTGTGTTGATAGTGACCCGTGAGATAAATAAGTTTTTAATTTTATTAAGATTAAAAAAAGACTATTAGTATTTTTAGTGATAATAAAAAAATAGAGAAAAAAATTAGAATGAAAGTGAGAAAGTGTGGGGAAAAAAATGTGAAAGTGATTTGAAATTTGAATGAAGTGAGAGAATGAGTGTATGTAATATTTAATTGTGATTTAATTGGTGGAGGTTGATATATGAATGCCACTTGTCATGATGTAATAGAATATGAGAATGAAAAAAGTAAGTATTAGTTGATTACTAAAATGCCCTTTTGCTAGTGTAAATAATTTGTGGTAAAAGGACAATTTTGGAAGTTCATGCAATTGAATTGTATTAGATAGATAGTAGATAACATGATTCAAAATGTAGCAAATATTTAGGGAATTGCATTAGACACCTAAGCATTACTACCACACTTTGTGAAAAAATAAAAATATCCTTAGATTACAAATCTGCATCTTCGGAGGCACCCAAAACAATTAGTTTTTGAATCAGGTTCTGAGACTAGGTAAAAAAATTATAGATATGCATTTTCATATAGAGATCAATTATTATATATTGTCAATGTAAAAAGTTTTATACTGTCAGTTCATTATCATCATCCGTTGATTTTTTTTTTTACGGCAAAAACTCAAAACATTTCATTAATAATAAGACTTTGGATACATGTAGGTACATCATTAAAATCTTGGAAGCTAGCAAAGGATGTAGCCGCCCTAGCCAAAGCGTGAGCAACTTCATTGGCTTGTCTCTTAACGAACTTAACATGAGTTCCTAAATAGAGAGTCTAACAAGTGATTACAATCCTTCGAGATGGCACCGAAGTCCGATTCATTTAGATTCTAAAAATTCACACTATCCACTACACTTTTAGCATCTAGCTCGAAGTCCACATTGTCTACGCCTAACTCGTGAATCCACTTTATAGAATACAAAAGACCTAAAGCTTCACCCACATCTACAATGGTACTAGCAAGAACCACACTGTACGAGCGGCCACAAACATCCCTTCCTCATTTCTAATACAAAAACATATTCCAACTTTGTTATTTAAGAAAGAAGCATCGATGTTGCACTTAAACCGGCCAACTGAAGGTTTACTCCACTTAGTATCATGCACCACCCGATTTTGTATAGTAAGCCTCGATCTGATATGATTGGCATTTCTCCAATCCGACAGTAAATGATAAGCACGGTTATAAAATAGCATCTGGGGACTCTTCAGTATGGTTCCAAATGACATTGTTCTTGTATTTCCAAGGACTCCATAATGTAGATGAGAAAATCGCTTACAGATCTTGATTTGAACCCTGTAAAAAGGAAAATATCACAGAAGCAAAATCATCCTCGTTAAACAACAACTATTGTATCTTAGTCCACAAGTCTACTTTTTCCCAACACTCAATGTTCTTAGAACACTACAAAACAGATGAATATAATTCTCCTCTCCCTCCCCACAAACACCACAACTAGTAGGGCAATTAACCCCTTTGTCTTTTAGTCTCATTCTAGTTGGTACACAATTCATGCACAACTGCCACATAAAATTTTTGATCCTAGGAGGAATCTTCATATTCCTAATCAAATTCCACCTCTTGTCAGTCCTTAGATGGGAAGTATCAATGGCTTCTTTTATGAAAAACGATATGCACTACGCACGGAAAATTTACCATTCTTCTCCAACTTCAAGACTAACTTATCCTCATGAACCGACTCAAATAACGGAGTATTGAGAACCTTAGAAGCCTCTCCCTCTCCTAAAAGAGAATAAATCAGATTGGAGTTCCAATATTTGCCTTTAGTGAGCAATAAGTTTAAGACATTGAGATTATCCACCTCCGGGTAATGCGGCCAAGGGTTGACCAAAACCAAACTATCATGGAGCTACTTCTGACCCCAAACCGAAATACTCTCTCCTGAACCAATACTCCATTTATATCCTCCTCTCACCACAAACTTCACACTCCAGATACGCCGCCACACATAACTAGAATTATGACCAATATCATATCCAAGATAACCATAATTTAGAAAGTACCTTTCCTTGTAAAGACAAGTAACCAAGTTGTGGGGTTTAGTTATAAAGTTCCAACCTTGTTTACTCAGCATAGCGTAATTGAACGCACTCAGATTTTTGAAACCCATACCTACATCAATTTTGGGCATAGACAAAAGATCCCACGAAATCCAATGGATGCCTCTACCCGATCTCGCTTATGACCCCACCAAAAAGAGTTCATCATTTTCTCAATCTCCTCGCTTAAAGAGTACATCATTTTCTCATGATATAGGATGGAATAACATGAAGTACATATTTAATAAGAGTTTCCCTTCCTGCTTGAGATAAACTCCTACTACTCAAAGTATTAATCTTTTTCCAAATTCTATCTATAACAAACTTGAAAGTACCTTTCCTGCTTCTTCCTATCATAGATGACACTCCTAGGTACATACTATAGCGCGGTTTTCGTGACCGCCCACGTCCGTCTGCGGATGGGATTGGGTGCTACTTTCAGATTTCTTATTTATCCTGTGAAGCTGGAAAGGAAAGGGAAGCTATCTCAAACTAACCTTGCACACAAATGTTTTCTTTAACAAATGCTAAGAGATTAGGGAGTTCGGGGTCAGGTTATACAATGGGGAGTTGTCAACTAACCATCCTATACATGGTTATCCATGGGTTATTAGCAATATTCCTTACTGCTTTCTACTTACTGGTATTTATTTGTCGTAAATGAGAAAGTTTCTCCTTTGGGAATGTTGAGAGATGTTGAAAAGATATTTTTGTTGTTTTCGGGTTTTTCGATGTTTTTGGTAAGGTACTGGACCTAAGGTTTTTTTGTTTAGTGTGCTCGCTAAGATTCCGCAATCTTATGTCTATGTATTCCCGTTAAAGAAAACAGGAAAATCAGAGCAATCGTAGTTCCTCCTATTTCTATGGGAGGAAAAAGATGTTTGGTGTCTTGTTCAAAGCCCAAGATTGAAGCTAAAAGGTTTGTTTATGGGAATTGATTGCAAGAGTGAAAAGATTAAAGATTGAGATATAAATATCCGGGAAAAACATCGGATGAAAATAGGAGGAATATCCGGGAAAGCGTCGGATGAAAAGAAAAGGAATATCCAAAAAAGCATCGGATGTTAAAAAAGAGGAAAAGGTTTTTCCTGTGTTTTTTAGGAAACTTGAGGGTTTCTTGAGATCCAAAAGGAGGTGAGACTGTCCAAGTCTACTGGTATGAAAAGGTTGATCTTTGTATGATGCCCAAGAGGAGGCTGATGTTTTAAGGGATGAGAATCAACCCTAAATTGGTTTGATGTTTTGACTCTAGAAAGACTGCTCTAGCAAAGGATGACTAGGTTCTGTTCCTATACCTTTAAGAGGTCGTCGGGTCCTTGTACTAAGCCCAAGAGGAGGCATGAGAACCTTTAAGAGGCCTGGGGGTCCTTGTACAACGCCCAAGAGGAGGCGGGGAATGCTTTTAAGAAGCCCGTGGGTCCCAAACCAAAGAAAAGTTCAAGAAATGCCATTCACCGAGAATAGATCATTTAGTGAACAGTTCTGAGGTTTGAAGAAATTCAAGAGATGCCATTCACCGAGAATAGATCATCTCTGGGGAGTAGAATTTCTTTGACAATTTCTAGGGGTGACAGTCTGAGAAAAGATTCACGAAGAATAATGCCTTTCTCTTTGTTCCATATTGTTTAAGCCAAAGAGAAGGCAAGACTGTATCCGGAAATCCTATGGGGATCTAGTTTTCGACTGTATTTAAGAGTGACTAACAGGCTTTACCTAGTTCTAGACCTAGTTGCCGGGGAAAACTCTAAGCAGATATACAAGTATATATATACGGTTGATATATGACAAGTATTTAAAAGGATATGAAAGAAGGAGTTACAGGTGAGCAAGCTTCCAGCAATACAGTTATATATATTTGAAAGCATGTAAAAGAAAGTTGATAAAAACTTACAGGTGAGCAAACTTCCATTGTAACAGCTGTATGGTTAGTTATTCAAGAAATTGAAGAAAGTTTTGATAACAAATATGAATTTGAATCTAAATCACAAGGAAAGTTGTTTTTTTTTAAAAGAAGCGATATGAATATCCGGGAAAACATCGGATTGAAAGAGATAAAAATAAGAGGTTAAAAATACGAATATCCGGGAAAACGTCGGATGTAAAGAGACGATGGAAAAAAGAAAAGGTCGCTCGCTAAGACTTTACAGTCTTATGCCTACGTATTCTCTACGGGATCTTGAGAAATCAGAGCGGTCGTAGTTCACCCCTATGGGGCACGAACTACAGAAAATAAAGTTTAAATCGCACGGGGGCGAGAGGAGAAATCTAACCTAAAGTTATCATGCTTGGTTGAATATTCTATTGTCTATCTTATTTCAAACATAATCAAAAATTAAATTTGAACTAAGAGATCCTAAGGGAGCATGCACACGTGGCAAAACATCACGGAATAAATGAATACACGGCAAAACATTATGGATAAAATATGTACACGGAAAAACATCGTGGTATCAAAATAGAGAGTCACGGCAAAACATCGTGAATAAACAGAGAGAAAATACACGACAAAACATCGTGGCATCATGGAAAAACATCATGGCAATTGAAAATATACACGGAAAAGCATCGTGTGTGAAACTGAATACATGGAAAAACATCATGTGATAAAATATACACGGAAAAACATCGTGATATAAAAACATATACACGGCAAAACATCGTGTAAAATAAATAGAAAACACACGGTAAAACATCGTGTGACACCGAGAGAAAATACAATCACGGAAAAACATCGTGAAATAATCAAGGCACAACATCAGGATTTAATCGAGGAAACAAGCAAGTCACGAAATAAAATCGGGCAACAAGAAGAATTATCAATTAAATTAAATATTAATATTTAATAAGATTAACTAATAATTTAATTAATCAATATTAAATAAAAATATCTAAATTAATTAATAATTAAACAATATTTTTTTTACATTTTTAAATATTTATTAATCTAATTAAAACTAGAAATAAAATAAATAAATAATAAATAATAGAGAAATATAAAAGAGAGAAATATATGTGTGAGGGAGAGATTGTGAGAAAACAAAGTTAGAACATTGTTTTGGTGTAAAAATTCTGAAAACTTCTTCATCTATTTATATGAAATCAAGACTTGGTGAAGAAGCAAAATTATGTAAGCCATGACATATGAATTTTGAATATTAGAGTTCATGTTGGAATTGAGTTTGAAACTTGTTTCCCAAGTATTTGAAAATAATAATGAATTAAGAAAAATTGAGACAAAAATAATATAATAGTTTGAAGTTTAAATGAAAAAAATTGAATGTTAAAGATGATGTAATTGGATAGAATTAGTTAGTACGTGGAGAAAATTTGTAGAGAATTATGATGAAGGAAGAAAATGAAGTATTATATGAAATGATATGATGAAGATAAAAGTGTTAAGAAAAAGAAAAATAAAAAAAAACGTGTAATTAAGTTATGTGAGAGGAAAGTGTTGTGACACTTTTGTGAAATATGTGAGACTAGTAGTGTAAAAGAGAGATTAGTAGTGCAAAAATAATAAAACAAAAATTATATTATATATTATAATAATATACTAATATAATAAACAAATTAAATATAATAAAAAAATTTAATAAAAACTAAGTTATTAAAATCTTGAGTAATTAATAAATTAATTAAAATTGGAACCGAAACCGATAAAAAATGATAAAAACTGTCCATATCGAAGTGTCTGAAAAAATAAAATGAACACACCAAAACGACCAGCAAGAAAAAATATGTATTGAAAAAATACACCGTTTTGTTAAATTTTGAAATTGATTTTACCCGCTAAAAAGGCTCAGACAGATCAGAAAGTTAAAAAATTAAAATAAGCACATCGGGTTAAAGTACGCGGAAAATAAATAAAAAAAGATGTCTGAAAGTTCGATTTTAAAAACTTCCCGGATACCGACTATTTTGCACAGTTGACTTTTCAGTTTGACCAAAAATACCTGAAAATTTAACACGTTAATTTCGGCTGATAATTCAAAAAATATTCATGAAGAAAATATATGATATTATATACAGATGACACAGTATGAAAATATAGACAGATGAAATAAGAAAAAATAAAAATGTCTGGTCAAAATTTAGGGTATGACACTTACCCATTTCCAACACATGTTGAACTTCTAGAGTATCAACCATAGAACTCCTAATAATCGGATCAACATTCCTACTACAAAAGACTTCAGATTTCGTAAAGTTTATGGCTTGTCTCGAAGCTTCCTCATACCTGTTAAGAAAATCCTTCATCACATTAGCTTCATGCATAGCCGCTCTAAAGAAAAGAAAACAATTATCGGCGAAAAGAAGATGAGATATGACAGGAGCATTCTTACAGATTTTTATCCCGTGAATATCCCCCTGCCTTCGACTTGCTTAATGAGAGCTGATAACCCTGAGAACAAAGAATAAATCAATACGGAGATAAATGGTCCCCCTGCCTCAAACCCCTGCCTGAAAAATTCGGCCCTACCATATTACCATTCATGCACACAGAGTAGTCAACAGTTTCCACACATAACATGATTCACCCTACCCATATCTGAATGAAGCCCATAGTAATAAGAACATCCTTCAGATAATCCCAATCAATTATGTCATAAGCTTTGCTGATATCCAACTTGAGAGCTATATCCCCTTGCCTACCATTAGTTTTATTAATTATTAAAATAAAAGCCAAAATTTCTCTAACATCCAACGGTTTTGATTAACTGACAGTGTAAAATCCTCTTACACTGTCAATGCATTCAATTAAATCCTTTCATGTAACTTACGAAAATGTATATCTAAATGTTGTTTAGTAAAAAACGCGCCCGACTCTTTCTCCTTCATCACTTCTCAAAATATTCTGTCAAGTCTGAAACTCTGTCAACTAATCACATTCTCTCAAAATCATTCAACTCACTTCAAATTTTCTTCCATCAACATCAAATCGATTAAAGAGCTCAGTCAACATCAAACTAAACTCACATTTGATAAGTTTTTGATTTTTCTAAACTTTTTTAATTTTCTATATACATTTGTAGAAATTGAGCATTAAGTTATGTAATAGGTGTAGTTTAGATATGTTATTTACATGAGCAACTTGTTTGATAGATAGTTTTAATATCAATGCATTATTTTGGATGTTGGCATGGATTGCATTTTCACCATTAACGTTATTATGAGTTGCAGAACATTATGGAGATGCATCCCTGCAATTTTCCAACGTTTTGATTTCCAGAATGCAGAGATATATCTTTAGAATTTATCTGTCTACATTTTCTGGCCTTACCTCATTGTGTTTCATCTGTGTAATGCTTTTTTCGTTTACTTATAGGCATTATGGTTGATAAACAAGATATATTGAGGCACGACAAATTTGTGTAGCATGCATCGGTTCGGAGGAAAATATCTCAAACCTGGCAGACGCCTATTGTGTTCTAGCCCGGTTGTTGTGGTGGCGTCAACTTCTAGGGATCATGCATCTCCGTCTTTGTCTTCCCGTAGGAGAGAAGTGTCACCTACTAAGGCACCCGAGGCACAACGGGCACCCTAGTCTTCGTAGGAAACACCCGAGGCCCCACAGGGAGTCGGAGGAGGCACGTCCGACTTATCGCTGTTGCCTCTATACCCCGATCATACTACTAGACGTGTATGGGATGGAGAGGTTAAATTCCGTTATATTCATTCTTTGCAAAACAAGTTTGTTATAATATTTGAAATATTCTTTGAAAGACATGTCTGGCGATGTTTTATTTTGGCTTAAATAGTGTTTTCGTCCCTGTAAGTTAGCGAGTTTTTGGTTTTCGTCCCTGTAATTTTTTTGTGTTGGTTTTAGTCCCTATATCTTACTTTTTACTTGCTGTTTAGTCCCTAAAGCCAAAATCCGCAGGAAAATCCGCAGGTTTCCTGCGGATTTTCCTATAGATTTTCCTGCGGATTTTGGTTTTAAGGACTAAAACGAACGCGAATGTGAAATATAGGGACTAAAACCAAAAAAAAAATTACAGGGACGAAAACCAAAAACACGCTAACTTACAGAGACGAAAACACTATTTAAGCCTTTTATTTTTCTGTAGGACCGCAATGTTTTAAAATTCATCAACCAAGCCTAAAAGATTACGGGTCTACATCAGCCTAATAAGTAGTGGTTTCAAGATGTGTTACATATATTTAGGCTAAGAGAGTTGTGTATAGTAATTTATGTTACGGTTAACCATTGTATGTTGTCCATATTTGTAAAGAGATGACACTCAGAGACGTCGTCATTTCATCTTCCACACGGTGATATGTCTATCTCATTGAACGATGTCTCGTGCTTGTTGCATCTTTCGAACAAGAGGATATTGTTTGACCATGACATGATTAAAGAAGAAGAGGCACTGGAGATGATGGTAGACTATCTAGGAGCTGACCTAAGGGAAGATGTGAAGGAATTAGAAGCCATCTGAGGGCCTCTTGCTAGGTTTCGATTCCTAGAGAGGTTGTATATATAGAAACTCCATGATGCAAAGCAGGTTGCTGGTGATGACGAGCAGGTTGTGCAGCATAGAGCATACACCCTGGAGCATACATGTTGTATTTGGTTGGCACATTCGTTTTTGTGGACAAGAGTGACACTTATGTGGATGTGATCTACCTGCGATACTTTAATGACTTAGAGCGGGTCCATGCATGAGTATAATTAGGGGGACGCTTGTTTGGTCTACATGTACTCCAAGTTAACCGAAGGTTGTATGTGGAAAAAAATAGGTGACAGGCAACATTACACTGGTAACGGTAATATTTTTGCATCTTTTAGTGTTTCCTGACACTTTTGCTACGTCCATTTCTGCATCTTTTATTAATGATTCATATGTACCATTTTTCAGACTTCGATCATCTAGCACTTCTCACGTATATCCAGTTGGTCATGTGTGCCGACCTACACAAAGGATATGCCATGTGCTTATGCATTCTTCCCGCTCAGAAGGAATCAGACGACATAACCAATCATAGTGTATCTTGACTGCATGTTTGCCGAGGATATACACTTCCATATGTACGTTGATCACCGTGAGATTCGTCCCTCAGAGGACATTGTCTACCACTTTGGATGGTTGGCTTGCGGATCACGTATGACATATTCTCAAATGTCTGAGTGCGTCATACGACAACTCGAATACATATAGTTTATTCGTAGATACCCTTTTGAGCTTGATTCTCCCTCTATGACATGTAGAGATATATATAACATGTTTGATGATTATATTTATCATCTGGTACCGTATGAGGCACGGAGTACAATAGCTCATAGTGACTGAAGTGTTGTACATAGATACATCTGGTGGTATTTCATGGTGTCACATTCTTATATGATATTGGATGCTCCGGGAGATCCACCTAGGACAACTCATTAGGATATACTAAAGGAGGAGCAGGCTATGGCATATCATGTTGTTGATGTGTTGCCTAGATGTCGTCATATCATGGAGATTGGGTATAAGGTGAGGGACATTCTAAATTCCATGAAGGAGGAGGCACATGAGGCACTTCATTACAGGAGGCAGCGTAGGAACAGTGGGGTCCGAGTCCGTCATACACAGTAGTGTATATTATTTGTATTAGGTGTACTATTTCTAGTTCTATTTTATTTTGACTTTATTATGTACTCAAGATTTATTAACTTATATATATATATATATATATATATATATATATATATATATATATATATATATATATATATATATATATATCATTTTCATATTATTCTGAAAGTGTGTGCTTTAATACAAGAATATGAGAGAAATACAAGAATATTCATCCCCAAAAATATTTCTTACTCTAAATTACATTGTAACCATCCCTACTCATGATATAAGGATATTTCTTACTCATGATAATTGTAACCATCACTACTCATGATATAAGGATGTTACTCCATATTATAGGAAAAATCCAAAAAAAAAAATATTACGGGATAAAGGGAAACTCGCCTACATTGCAGGGGGTGTTGTATATTTAAACATTTATTTTTTCTCCCATAATAACGTTTTATTTTTGTTTTATTTTTGAATGGCAGCCCGTCCATTAAGCTATTATGATTGTTTTATGCCTTTTGTTACAATTGAGTTTGAAGTCGGAGAGTTTCTTAACGTATCCCATGAGTTTCTTAGCCACCATGTGAATTTCCACTTATGCCCTCCGTTTTCGGAGATATATCTCCATACAGACCTTTTTATACTCAAGGAAGACCATTCTGAGTGGCACCCTGTCATACCCCAAATTTTGACCACCAAAGTTTCCCATCATTGTGTAAATCATCATCACAATATGGATGAATCATCATGCCTCATCAAATGCCTAAAGGAATTATTGAGCATTCACTACAATCAGAATTAGGGTTTCAAGCCTTCTCAGAGCTCTTAGACAAAGATCAATCAAGAAATGACATGATCTTCAACTTTTCTAACCTCTCCAACATCCACAAAGGATCAAAAGGACTCCCACAACAAGGATTAAGCATATGGATGCTCCCTTCTAGGTGGATCAAGTCTCAAGATCGTCGGTGTCACCAAATTAGGGTTTTGGTCGACCTGGGCCTCCAGATGGAAAATTTTCATCTGGGCACAAGCCAATGATCCAAAACATAACCTAATATACTCCATGGAACCTCATGAACCCAATCATCAAGTCAATTTTGCCTCAGGGGATGCATTCATCAAAAATCAGGAATTAGGGTTTCTTGACCTAATTCACCCCTAAGTTGACTTTTGGGACAAATCATGAACCAAGACCTCAAGAGAGGATTTGAGGGTCTCTAATGAACCATATTGATCCATTTGGAACAATGGGTTATTCCAAGAAGCTTGAGCAACAAGTCTCAATTTCATCTGCACCACAATTAGGGTTTTGCGAGAAAAGTCAATTGTAACTTTGACTTTTGTCCAAGACATGCTCCCAAACCTTAGGACATGATTCAATGCACCCTATGACACCCATGGAACATGTCCATCAAGTTTGATTTAGGTCAAGGACATGATTTCCTGAAGAATTGCACAGTTTAGAATTCATCTGATAAAAAGTCAACTGTGCACAAAAGTCAACTTTGACTTTTTGAGATTTTTCACCAAAATGGATTACAATAGAGAGTCTAACAAGTGATTACAATCCTTCGAGATGGTACCGAAGTCTGATTCATTTAGATTCTAAAAATTCACACTATCCACTACACTTTTAGCATCCAGCTCAAAGTCCACATTGTCTACGCCTAACTCATGAATCCACTTTATATAATACAAAAGACCTAAAGCTTCACCCACATCTACAATGGTACTAGCAAGAACCACACTGTACGAGCGGCCACAAATATCCCTTCCTCATTTCTAATACAAGAACATATTCCAACTTTGTTATTTAAGAAAGAAGCATCGATGTTGCACTTAAACCGGCCAACTGAAGGTTTACTCCACTTAGTATCATGTACCACCCAATTTTGTACAGTAAGCCTCGATCTGATATGATTGGCATTTCTCCAACCCGACAGTAAATGATAAGCACGGTTATAAAATAACATCTGGGGACTCTTCAGTATGGTTCCAAATTACATTGTTCTTGTATTTCCAAGGACTCCATAATGTAGATGAGAAAATCGCTTACAGATCTTGATTTGAACCCTGTAAAAAGGAAAATATCACAGAAGCAAAATCATCCTCGTTAAACAACAACTATTGTATCTTAGTCCACAAGTCTACTTTTTCCCAACACTCAATGCTCTTAGAACACTACAAAACAGATGAATATAATTCTCCTCTCCCTCCCCACAAACACCACAACTAGTAGGGCAATTAACCCCTTTGTCTTTTAGTCTCATTCTAGTTGGTACACAATTCATGCACAACTGCCACATAAAATTTTTGATCCTAGGAGGAATCTTCATATTCCTAATCAAATTCCACCTCTTGTCAGTCCTTAGATGGGAAGTATCAATGGCTTCTTTTATGAAAAACGATATGCACTACGCACGGAAAATTTACCATTCTTCTCCAACTTCAAGACTAACTTATCCTCATGAACCGACTCAAATAACGGAGTATTGAGAACCTTAGAAGCCTCTCCCTCTCCTAAAAGAGAATAAATCAGATTGGAGTTCCAATATTTGCCTTTAGTGAGCAATAAGTTTGAGACATTGAGATTATCCACCTCCGGGTAATGCGGCCAAGGGTTGACCAAAACCAAACTATCATGGAGCTACTTCTGACCCCAAACTGAAATACTCTCTCCTGAACCAATACTCCATTTATATCCTCATCTCACCACAAACTTCACACTCCAGATACGCCGCCACACATAACTAGAATTATGACCAATATCAGATCCAAGATAACCACAATTTAGAAAGTACCTTTCCTTGTAAAGATAAGTAACCAAGTTGTGGGGTTTAGTTATAAAGTTCCAACCTTGTTTACTCAGCATAGCGTAATTGAACGCACTCAGATTTTTGAAACCCATACCTCCATCAATTTTGGGCATAGACAAAAGATCCCACGAAATCCAATGGATGCCTCTACCCGATCTCGCTTATGACCCCACCAAAAAGAGTTCATCATTTTCTCAATCTCCTCGCTTAAAGAGTACATCATTTTCTCATGATATAGGATGGAATAACATGAAGTACATATTTAATAAGAGTTTCCCTTCCTGCTTGAGATAAACTCCTACTACTCAAAGTATTAATCTTTTTCCAAATTCTATCTATAACAAACTTGAAAGTACCTTTCCTGCTTCTTCCTATCATAGATGACACTCCTAGGTACATACTATAGCGCGGTTTTCGTGACCGCCCACGTCCGTCTGCGGATGGGATTGGGTGCTACTTTCAGATTTCTTATTTATCCTGTGAAGCTGGAAAGGAAAGGGAAGCTATCTCAAACTAACCTTGCATGCAAATGTTTTCTTTAACAAATGCTAAGAGATTAGGGAGTTCAGGGTCAGGTTATACAATGGGGAATTGTCAACTATCCATCCTATACATGGTTATCCATGGGTTATTAGCAATATTCCTTACTGCTTTTTACTTACTGGTGTTTATTTGTCGTAAATGGGAAAGTTTCTCCTTTGGGAATGTTGAGAGATGTTGAAAAGATATTTTTGTTGTTTTCGGGTTTTTCGATGTTTTTGGTAAGGTACTGGACCTAAGGTTTTTTTGTTTAGTGTGCTCGCTAAGATTCCGCAATCTTATGTCTATGTATTCCCGTTAAAGAAAACAGGGAAATCAGAGCAATCGTAGTTCCTCCTATTTCTATGGGAGGAAAAAGATGTTTGGTGTCTTGTTCAAAGCCCAAGATTGAAGCTAAAAGGTTTGTTTGTGGGAATTGATTGCAAGAGTGAAAAGATTAAAAATTGAGATATAAATATCCGAGAAAAACATCGGATGAAAATAGGAGGAATATCCGGGAAAGCGTCGGATGAAAAGAAAAGGAATATCCGAAAAAGCATCGAATGTTAAAAAAGAGGAAAGGGTTTTTCCTGTGTGTTTTTAGGAAACTTGAGGGTTTCTTGAGATCCAAAAGGAGGTGAGACTGTCCAAGTCTACTGGTATGAAAAGGTTGATCTTTGTATGATGCCCAAGAGGAGGCTGATGTTTTAAGGGATGAGAATCAACCCTAAATTGGTTTGATGTTTTGACTCTAGAAAGACTGCTCTAGCAAAGGATGACTAGGTTCTGTTCCTATACCTTTAAGAGGTCGTCGGGTCCTTATACTAAGCCTAAGAGGAGGCATGAGAACCTTTAAGAGGCCTGGGGGTCCTTGTACAACGTCCAAGAGGAGGCGGGGAATGCTTTTAAGAAGCCCGTGGGTCCCAAACCAAAGAAAAGTTCAAGAAATGCCATTCACCGAGAATAGATCATTTAGTGAACAGTTCTGAGGTTTGAAGAAATTCAAGAGATGTCATTCACCGAGAATAGATCATCTCTGGGGAGTAGAATTTCTTTGACAATTTCTAGGGGTGACAGTCTGAGAAAAGATTCGGGAAGAATAATGCCTTTCTCTTTGTTCCATATTATTTAAGCCAAAGAGAAGGCAAGACTGTATCCGGAAATCCTATCGGGATCTAGTTTTCGACTGTATTTAAGAGTGACTAACAGGCTTTACCTAGTTCTAGACCTAGTTGCCGGGGAAAACTCTAAGCAGATATACAAGTATATATATACGGTTGATATATGACAAGTATTTAAAAGGATATGAAAGAAGGAGTTATAGGTGAGCAAGCTTCCAGCAATATAGTTATATATATTTGAAAGCATGTAAAAGAAAGTTGATAAAATCTTACAGGTGAGCAAACTTCCATTGTAACAGCTGTATGGTTAGTTATTCAAGAAATTGAAGAAAGTTTTGATAACAAATATGAATTTGAATCTAAATCACAAGGAAAGTTGTTTTTTTTTAAAAGAAGCGATATGAATATCCGGGAAAACATCGGATTGAAAGAGATAAAAAATAAGAGGTTGAAAATACGAATATCCGGGAAAACGTCGGATGTAAAGAGACGATGGAAAAAAGAAAAGGTCGCTCGCTAAGACTTTACAGTCTTATGCCTACGTATTCTCAACGGGTTCTTGAGAAATCAGAGCGGTCGTAGTTCACCCCT
The DNA here is from genome assembly GCA_022829125.1 of Lathyrus tuberosus. NCBI lineage: Eukaryota > Viridiplantae > Streptophyta > Magnoliopsida > Fabales > Fabaceae > Lathyrus > Lathyrus tuberosus. The sequence continues at coordinate 6,062,971 of JALAZF010000274.1, read as the reverse complement.
ATGGGGCACGAACTACAGAAAATAAAGTTTAAATCGCACGGGGGCGAGAGGGGAAATCTAACCTAAAGTTATCATGCTTGGTTGAATATTCTACTGTCTATCTTATTTCAAACATAATCAAAAATTAAATTTAAACTAAGAGATCCTAAGGGAGCATGCACACGTGGCAAAACATCACGGAATAAATGAATACACGGCAAAATATCGTGGATAAAATATGTACACGGAAAAACATCGTGGTATCAAAACAGAGAGTCACGGCAAAACATCGTGAATAAACAGAGAGAAAATACACGGCAAAACATCGTGGCATCATGGAAAAACATCATGGCAATTGAAAATATACACGGAAAAGCATCGTGTGTGAAACTGAATACATGGAAGAACATCATGTGATAAAATATACACGGAAAAACATCGTGATATAAAAACATATACACGGAAAAACATCGTGTAAAATAAATAGAAAACACACGGTAAAACATCGTGTGACACCGAGAGAAAATACAATCACGGAAAAACATCGTGAAATAATCAAGGCACAACATCAGGATTTAATCGAGGAAACAAGCAAGTCACGAAATAAAATCGGGCAACAAGAAGAATTATCAATTAAATTAAATATTAATATTTAATAAGATTAACTAATAATTTAATTAATCAATATTAAATAAAAATATCTAAATTAATTAATAATTAAACAATATTTTTTTTACATTTTTAAATATTTATTAATCTAATTAAAACTAGAAATAAAAAAATAAATAATAAATAATAGAGAAATATAAAAGAGAGAAATATATGTGTGATGGAGAAATTGTGAGAAAACAAAGTTAGAACATTGTTTTGGTGTAAAAATTCTGAAAACTTTTTCATCTATTTATAGGAAATCAAGACTTGGTGAAGAAGCAAAATTATGTAAGCCATGACATATGAATTTTGAATATTAGAGTTCATGTTGGAATTGAGTTTGAAACTTGTTTCCCAAGTATTTGAAAATAATAATGAATTAAGAAAAACTGGGACAAAAATAATATAATAGTTTGAAGTTTAAATGAAAAAAATTGAATGTTAAAGATGATGTAATTGGATAAAATTAGTTAGTACGTGGAGAAAATTTGTAGAGAATTATGATGAAGAAGAAAATGAAGTATTATATGAAATTATATGGTGAAGATAAAAGTGTTAAGAAAAAGAAAAAAAAAAGTGTAATTAAGTTATGTGAGAGGAAAGTGTTGTGACACTTTTGTGAAATATGTGAGACTAGTAGTGTAAAAGAGAGATTAGTAGTATAAAAATAATAAAACAAAAATTATATTATATATTATAATAATATACTAATATAATAAACAAATTAAATATAATAAAAAATTTAATAAAAACTAAGTTATTAAAATCTTGATTAATTAATAAATTAATTAAAATTGGAACCGAAACCGATAAAAAATGATAAAAACTGTCCGTATCGAAGTGTCCGAAAAAATAAAATGAACACACCAAAACGATCAGCAAGAAAAAATATGTATTGAAAAAATACACCGTTTTGTTAAATTTTGAAATTGATTTTACCCGCTAAAAAGGCTCAGACAGATCAGAAACATGATGACCGGAAAGTCAAAAAATTAAAATAAGCACACCGGGTTAAAGTACGTGGAAAATAAATAAAAAAAGATGTCTGAAAGTTCGATTTTAAAAACTTCCCGGATACCGACTTTTTTGCACAGTTGACTTTTCAGTTTGACCAAAAATACCTGAAAATTTAACACGTTAATTCCGGCTGATAATTCAAAAATATATGATATTAAATACAGATGACACAGTATGAAAATATAGACAGATGAAATAAGAAAAAATAAAAATGTCTGGTCAAAATTTAGGGTATGACACTTACCCATTTCCAACACATGTTGAACTTCTTGAGTATCAACAATAGAACTCCTAATAATCGGATCAACATTCCTACTACAAAAGACTTCAGATTTCGTAAAGTTTATGACTTGTCTCGAAGCTTCCTCATACGTGTTAAGAAAATCCTTCATCACATTAGCTTCATGCATAGCCGCTCTAAAGAAAAGAAAACAATTATCGGCGAAAAGAAGATGAGATATGACAGGAGCATTCTTACAGATTTTTATCCCGTGAATATCCCCTTGCCTTTGACTTGCTTAATGAGAGCTGATAACCCTGAGAACAAAGAATAAATCAATACGGAGATAAATGGTCCCCCTGCCTCAAACCCCTGCCTGAAAAATTCGGCCCTACCATATTACCATTCATGCACACAGAGTAGTCAACAGTTTCCACACATAACATGATTCACCCTACCCATATCTGAATGAAGACCATAGTAATAAGAACATCCTTCAGATAATCCCAATCAATTATGTCATAAGCTTTGCTGATATCCAACTTGAGAGCTATATCCCCTTGCCTACCATTAGTTTTATTAATGATTAAAATAAAAGCCAAAATTTCTCTAACATCCAACGGTTATGATTAACTGACAGTGTAAAATCCTCTTACACTGTCAACGCATTCAATTAAATCCTTTCATGTAACTTACGAAAATGTATATCTAAATGTTGTTTAGTAAAAAACGCGCCCGACTCTTTCTCCTTCATCACTTCTCAAAATATTTTGTCAAGTCTGAAACTCTGTCAACTAATCACATTCTCTCAAAATCATTCAACTCACTTCAAATTTTCTTCCATCAACATCAAATCGATCAAAGAGCTCAGTCAACATCAAACTAAACTCACATTTGATAAGTTTTTGATTTTTCTAAACTTTTTTAATTTTCTATATACATTTGTAGAAATTGAGCATTAAGTTATGTAATAGGTGTAGTTTAGATATGTTATTTACATGAGCAACTTGTTTGATAGATAGTTTTAATATCAATGCATTATTTTGGATGTTGGCATGGACTGCATTTTCACCATTAACGTTATTATGAGTTGCAGAACATTATGGAGATGCATCCCTGCAATTTTCCAACGTTTTGATTTCCAGAATGCAGAGATATATCTTTAGAATTTATCTGTCTACATTTTCTGGCCTTACCTCATTGTGTTTCATCTGTGTAATGCTTTTTTCGTTTACTTATAGGCATTATGGTTGATAAACAAGATATATTGAGGCATGACAAATTTGTGTAGCATGCATCGGTTCGGAGGAAAATATCTCAAACCTGGCAGACGCCTATTGTGTTCTAGCCCGGTTGTTGTGGTGGCGTCAACTTCTAGGGATCGTGCATATCAGTCTTCGTCTTCCCGTAGGAGACAAGTGTCACCTACTAAGGCACGTGAGGCAACCGAGGCACAACGGGTACCCTAGTCTTCATAGGAAACACCCGAGGCCCCACAGGGAGTCGGAGGAGGCACGTCCGACTTATCGCTGTTGCCTCTATACCCCGATCATACTACTAGACGTGTATGGGATGGAGAGGTTAAATTCCGTTGTATTCATTCTTTGCAAAACAAGTTTGTTATAATATTTAAAATATTCATTGAAAGACATGTCTGGCGATGTTTTATTTTGGCTTAAATAGTGTTTTCGTCCCTGTAAGTTAGCGAGTTTTTGGTTTTCGTCCCTGTAATTTTTTTGTGTTGGTTTTAGTCCCTATATCTTACTTTTTACTTGTTGTTTAGTCCCTAAAGCCAAAATCCGCAGGAAAATCCGAAGGTTTCATGCGGATTTTCCTATAGATTTTCCTGCGGATTTTGGTTTTAAGGACTAAAACGAACGCGAATGTGAAATATAGGGACTAAAACCAAAAACAAAAATTACAGGGACGAAAACCAAAAACACGCTAACTTACAGGGACGAAAACACTACTTAAGCCTTTTATTTTTCTGTAGGACCGCAATGTTTTAAAATTCATCAACCAAGCCTAAAAGATTACGAGTCTACATCAGCCTAATAAGTAGTGGTTTCAAGATGTGTTACATATATTTAGGCTAAGAGAGTTGTGTATAGTAATTTATATTACGGTTAACCATTGTATGTTGTCCACATTTGTAAAGAGATGACACTCAGAGACGTCGTCATTTCATCTTCCACACGGTGATATGTTTATCTAATTGGACGATGTCTCGTGCTTGTTGCATCTTTCGAACAAGAGGATATTGTTTGACCATGACATGATTAAAGAAGAAGAGGAACTGGAGATGATGGTAGACTATCTAGGAGCTGACCTAAGGGAAGATGTGAAGGAATTAGAAGCCATCCGAGGGCCTCTTGCTAGGTTTCGATTCCTAGAGAGGTTGTATATATAGAAACTCCATGATGCAAAGCAGGTTGCTGGTGATGACGAGCAGGTTGTGCAGCATAGAGCATACACCCTGGAGCATACATGTTGTATTTGGTTGGCACATTCGTTTTTGTGGACAAGAGTGACACTTATGTGGATGTGATCTACCTGCGATACTTTAATGACTTAGAGCGGGTCCATGCATGAGTATAATTAGGGGGACGCTTCTTTGGTCTACATGTACTCCAAGTTAGCCGAAGGTTGTATGTGGAAAAAAACAGGTGACAGGCAACATCACACTGGTAACGGTAATATTTTTGCATCTTTTAGTGTTTCCTGACACTTTTGCTACGTCCATTTCTGCATCTTTTATTAATGATTCATATGTACCATTTTTCAGACTTCGATCATCTAGCACTTCTTACGCATATCCAGTTGGTCATGTGTGCCGACCTACACAAAGGATATGCCATGTGCTTATGCATTCTTCCCGCTCAGAAGGAATCAGACGACATAACCAATCATAGTGTATCTTGACTGCATGTTTGCCGAGGATATACACTTCCATACGTACGTTGATCACCGTGAGATTCGTCCCTCAGAGGACATTGTCTACTACTTTGGATGGTTGGCTTGCGGATCACGTGTGACATATTCTCATATGCCTGAGTCCATCATACGACAACTCGAATACATATAGTTTATTCGTAGATACCCTTTTGAGCTTGATTCTCCCTCTATGACATGTAGAGATATAGATAACATGTTTGATGATTATATTTATCATCTGGTACCGTATGAGGCACGGAGTACAATAGCTCATAGTGACTGAAGTGTTGTACATAGATACATCTGGTGGTATTTCATGGTGTCACATTCTTATATGATACTGGATGCTCTGGGAGATCCACCTAGGACAACTCATTAGGATATACTAAAGGAGGAGCAGGCTATGGCATATCATGTTGTTGATGTGTTGCCTAGATGCCGTCATATCATGGAGATTGGGTATAAGGTGAGGGACATTCTAAATTCCATGAAGGAGGAGGCACATGAGGCACTTCATTACAGGAGGCAGCGTAGGAACAGTGGGGCCTGAGTCCGTCATACACAATAGTGTATAATATTTGTATTAGGTGTACTATTTCTAGTTCTATTTTATTTTGACTTTATTATGTACTCAAGATTTATTAACTTATATATATATATATATATATATCTCATTTTCATATTATTCTGAAAGTGTGTGCTTTAATACAAGAATATGAGAGAAATACAAGAATATTCATCCCCAAAAATATTTCTTACTCTAAATTACATTGTAACCATCCCTACTCATGATATAAGGATATTTCTTACTCGTGATAATTGTAACCATCACTACTCATGATATAAGGATGTTACTCCATATTACAGGAAAAATCCAACAAAAAAATATTACGGGATAAAGGGAAACTCGCCTACATTGCAGGGGGTGTTGTATATTTAAACATTTATTTTTTCTCCCATAATAACCTTTTATTTTAGTTTTATTTTTGAATGGCAGCCCGTCCATTAAGCTATTATGATTGTTTTATGCCTTTTGTTACAATTGAGTTTGAAGTCGGAGAGTTTCTTAACGTATCCCATGAGTTTCTTAGCCACCATGTGAATTTCCACTTATGCCCTCCATTTTCGGAGATATATCTCCATACAGACCTTTTTATACTCAAGGAAGACCATTATGAGTGGCACCCTATCATACCCCAAATTTTGACCACCAAAGTTTCCCATCATTGTGTAAATCATCATCACAATATGGATGAATCATCATGCCTCATCAAATGCCTCAAGGAATTATTGAGCATTCACTACAATCAGAATTAGGGTTTCAAGCCCTCTCAGAGCTCTTAGACAAAGATCAATCAAGAAATGACATGATCTTCAACTTTTCTAACCTCTCCAACATCCACAAAGGATCAAAAGGACTCCCACAGCAAGGATTAAGCATAAGATGCTCCCTTCTAGGTGGATCATGTCTCAAGATTGTCGGTGTCACCAAATTAGGGTTTTGGTCGACCAGGGCCTCCAGATGGAAAATTTTCATCTGGGCACAAGCCAATGATCCAAAACATAACCTAATATACTCCATGGAACCTCATGAACCCAATCATCAAGTCAATTTTGCCTCAGGGGATGCATTCATCAAAAATCAGGAATTAGAGTTTCTTGACCTAATTCACCCCTAAGTTGACTTTTGGGACAAATCATGAACCAAGACCTCAAAAGAGGATTTGAGGGTCTCTAATGAACCATATTGATCCATTTGGAACAATGTATTAATCCAAGAAGCTTGAGCAACAAGTCTCAATTTCATCTGCACCACAATTAGGGTTTTGCGAGAAAAGTCAACTATAACTTTGAATTTTGTCCAAGACATGCTCCCAAACCCTAGGACATGATTCAATGCACCCTATGACACTCATGGAACATGTCCATCAAGTTTGATTTAGGTCAAAGACATGATTTCCTGAAGAATTGCACAGTTTGGAATTCATCTGATAAAAAGTCAAATATGCACAAAAGTCAACTTTGACTTTTTGAGATTTTTCACCAAAATGGATTTTTAACCCTAAAATGATGTTAATGTATGATTTGAATCATCATTCATCAAGAAAAATCAAAGAAAGTGGAATAACTTGTAAAAGGGGTAACCATAAAACTTAGAAAAATTTCTAAGTTATGGAAAAAGTGACACTAATAGGCCAACTTTGGAGGACCATAACTCCTAAACCACAAGGCCATTTTTTTCCATCCAAGGCTTGATTTGTAGATCTCATTGTCCTCTACAAAAGCTTCATACTAACTTATGTCCAAATTCCTCATGGATTTTGAGTTATGGAGTGATCAAAATCAAGAAAAGTCACTTTGTTCCAACACTTAGTGAAAATTTCACTAAGTCAGATTTCACCTTACTTTTTGCCAAATGTAGAGGGATTTTTCACTTGGATTCAAAAGAGATCAAAACCAAACATGTTCAAACAGTTGTTGTATCATGTAAGGGCTTTCCAAAATGACCAAGAACATTACCAAATTCAACTTGAACCATGAGTTATGACATTGGCAAGATGCCTTGTTGAAATCTGTCAAAGCAAGGCAGAATTTGCATTTTTGCTCGATTTGCCAAAATCAGCCAAATCCAAATGCTCCTATCCACTTGGACACATCTGAGGATTGAATCTAAAGGGGACAATCACTGAGCCAATCCTCCAAAGTCATGGGAATAAGAAATAGCATGTTGAACCTAGAATGGCCAAAATAGGGACAAGACTCCAAATTTGGATTGGAGCATTCAATGGAAGCATCAAGGTGGCATGGACTGAGCCATTTGCAATTGAATTCAGTCAAGACTTATCCAAGACCAAGGGAACCACAGCCCTGTGCCCTAACCTCTAGTCAATGGCTAGAGGAGACTTGGATTTTCATTGGACAACATTGGCCAAACCTCTGCTGCAGTTGCCATTCACTATTGCAGCCAAAACAAACTTGCTCTACTATAAATAGAGCACAATTGTGATCAGTTTGAGTACACCAAATCCATCAAACAGATGCTTTCCTCAAAATCTCTTCTTTCACTCCAATTTTGCCTTCAAAGGCAAGTCACTATCGGGTTTTGAGTATAAGAGCTTTTCCAACCAAACCAATCACACACACACCTCATATACATCATATGTGAGCTGATCAAACACTTAAACAACAACTAGAACATTGATTTCTCAGAATCACCAGTCAATTGCTCAAGTTTTTAACCAAGTTGCAGTTGAGATGCCATGAAGTGATCCAGCCAATTTCCATCAAGTCCAAGCATTCAAACACACTTCATAGGGTGTAGGGAAGCTGTTCAGATCATCACCACTCATCTATAACACGTCCAACTCAGAAATCAATTTGCTCTTGCTGTCACGACCTAGAGGTAAGCCTAAACTTGGTCATCTCTCAATCTATGCATATTTCCTCGCACAATAATTTTGCCATATGTTCATAATCATGCATGGAATGTTTTCCCTCAATTAATTGCATTGTTTGAATCGTGTATCAAAAATCCCAGCCTTCATGCAGAATCTAGGGTTCTTGAGGAGTTTTCATGATTTCTTGTTTTATGCTTAATTTAAATGAAATTAATTGTCATGGACATGATCGTGAGGTTGAAACGAGTTGATTGGTATGTGGATTGCATGATATAATAAAGTATTCAGTGAGATTGGATTGAAAATGCAAATCTGGGAAACTCAGAACATGCGCGTGTTCTTGCCCTTGTTCTTGGCGCCATTTTCAAATATTTGAATATTTGAATTTTGTGATTTTATTAAATTGATTCAAGAATTAATTTCTCTCTGAGTTTTAATGATTTTGAGTTGATTCTTTTTTTTATAATTCACAAAAATGTTAAAATATTTTATTTTCTCAAAAAATCCCAAAAATATTATTTATTTTATATAATTGATATTTTTGCAAAGAATTAATGTTTTAATTGTTTTTGACATTTAAAATATTTTTTCCACCTTGATTTTGCAACTTTTAATGCTTTCTAATTATTTTGTAGGTCAATACTTAATTTTTGAAGCATTAATCCAATATCACAATTTATTTTCCATGTGTTAAACAATTTTGATCATTTTAATTGAATTTTTATTCAATTAAAACATATTTTGGAAATAAATTAGAGTTTTGGATTAATTCAACCCTCATAAATCATTTTCAAAACACTTTGGGCCTTTAATAGAGTGTAAGACCCAATCCTTTTTTGACCAAATCATTTTTGGGCCTCACTTATTGTATAAGTCCCGATACCGTCAAAAACAAACGGCGCGATCGTCGCCTTTTCAAAAATCATCTGGGCCTACCCTCGAGTAGTAAGACCCATTTCTTTTCTTTAAAAACTCTTTGGGCCTATATTAGAGTGTAAGACCCAACCCACTTGTACAGAAACTTTTTGGGCCTCACTTATTGTATAAGTCCCTCTGTACATTTTTAAATTCGGTGCGATCATCGCCCGTTTAAAAATAACCATCTGGGCCTCTCCTTGAGCTATAAGACCCATTCAAAACTCTTGGGCCTCTAATAGAGTGTAAGACCCAACCCCCTTTTAACCAAAACATTTTTGGGCCTCACTTATTGTATAAGTCCCTCTGCGTTAAAAGAAAACCTCGGCGCAATCGCCATTTTAAAAATCATCTGGGCCTACCCTCGTGTTATAAGCCCCACTCTTTTTCTTTAAAACTTTTTGGGCCTCTTGAGAGAGTGTAAGACCCATCCCTCTGTACAAAAAACCTTTTTGGGCCACAGTCACTTGTATAAGACCCTCTGTACAAATTCAACAGTACAATCACTGGTAAAAACCCTGGGCCTCTCCTTGAGCTGTAAGCCCCAAATCTTTCTTTTTCAAAGCACTTTCTCCTTTGATTTTGAATATACTGTTGTTTTCAATTTTCCTTTGTTGAACAACTAACCAAACAACATGGAAGCTCTACAACCGAGTAAGTGTTTACCCGCTTTCATTTACCGCTTGCATATGTATATAACTGTATTGTGGGGTTGCTCACTGTAAGTCTCCTTTCACAAACTCATATATATATAACTGTATTGTGGGGCTGCTCACTGTAAGTCTCCTTTCATAAACTCATATCGACTGTGTAATAATAGTATAGATATTTAGAGTTTCCCCGGCAACTACGTCTAGAACTAGGTGACGCCGTTTCATTTAGTTCGTAGAAATAGACACCTAGATCCCCAATAGGATCACCAGATACAGTCTTCTCTTCGGCTGTCCTCATTAGGAATTGTCAAGAAACTCTACTCCCAAAGATGAATGTATTCTCCGTGAACGGCATCTTTGAGTTTCTTCCAAATTCTCGAACTTTCCTGACTTGATCTATTCCCTGTGAATAGCTTGCCTTGAATTTCTTGAGGTTTGGGGACCCACGGGCTTCTTAAAAGCATCGGCCTCCTCTTGGGCATCGTACAAGGACCCACAGGCTTCCTAAAAGCAACCCCGCCTCCTCTTGGGCTTAGTACAAGGACCCATCGGCTTCTTAGAAGTATTCACAGCCTCCTCTTAGGCTTCGTATAATGATCTCTTCCTCCGGGAATGATAGCCTCTTCTTGGGCTTCGTACAAGGACCGACCGACTTTTTAAAAGCTTCCAGCCTCCTCTTGGGCTTCGTACAAATTATCCCGACGACCTCCTAGAGGTATAGGAATAGAACTTAGTCATCTTTATAGAACAGTCCTTTCAAAGAGTCTACTACTGTTTCTCATAGCATAGTACAAAAGATAAAACTCTAGACTTGGACACTCTATTTTCCTTGAGTCTCAGAGACATTCTCAAGTGACCCTTTCGTTAAATAGGAAGAAAACCCATAGACTCAGACAGTCTCAATACCCTTTGGATTTCCCACTTCCTTAAAGAAACAGGAAATAACCCGGATCCTTGAACAAAATCCTCGAGTACAGTGTTACTCATATAAGAATTGATTTTCTCTTTTAAAATCAGTATACTGGATCTGTCACTCAACTGAAACAGTAACACTCGCCTCCTCTTGGGCTTTGTACAATGATTCTCCCCATCGGAGCAAACCTTTCAGCCTCCATCTCGGGCTTCGTACGAGATACAAAGACTCCCTCATTGAGTCAAACAACGTTTAGCCTCTCTCTTGGGCTTTGTACGAGACACATAAAAGACTCCCTCGTTGAGTCAATCACCCTTTTTGCCTCCATCTCGGGCTTTATACGGGATACAAAAAGGTTCTTTTTGAGCCGACCAAATTTTCGCCTCCATCTCGGGCTTTGTACGAGATACCAAAAGATTCCCTCGTTGAGTCAAAACCTTTTAGCCTCTCTCTCGGGCTTTGTACGAGACACATAAAAACCCTCTTGTTGGGCCAATAGCCTCCTCTTAGGCTTTGTATAAGAAAACCACTGGTTGATCCAATCAACCTTTTAGCATCAAAGTTGTGCCTCTTTCACAGTAAACAAACATCAACAACTCCTTCCCCTTCATCTAATCGCTGTAAGCGGCAAGCCTCTGGATCATCTACATCCAAGCCACTGTCCCTCTTTTAGCATGAGAAATTCCTAAGGAAAGATGGCATTGCTCTACACTGAGTTAAAGTCTTCTTCTTCAGGTTAAACCCCCCCCCCCCCCCCCCATAAAGGAAATTATGGCATTGCTAGGATTCACATATCCCGGTTAAAGTAATTTTCCTTTATAAAAAGTTGTGACATACAACCCCCTCTTTAGAGATGAAAAATTCTCTCTAAAGTTGAGACCTTTCAGCTTCATATCTTGGGCTTTGAACAAGATACAAACAACCTTTCGCTTCACGTCTTGGGCTTTGAACAAGACACCAAAACACCATTTCCTCCCATAGAATAGGAGGAACTACGAACGCTCTGATTTCCCTGTTTCGGTAAACGGGAATACGTAGGCATAAGATCGATAGAAAAGATCTTAGCGAGCACACTAAACAAAAACCCAAAATCCCATACTCTCACATATCTATCAAAAAGCATCAGTCCTAACATCCTAATCTTTGTTCCCCGCCAGAAACCTGTCATTCTGTTAAATAACACAAGAAAGGCCCCACGACCACATAGCATCCGTAACCTAACAGACCGCTGTTTAAACTCGATATGCAAGCAGGGTTAATTGGAGACATCTATTTCCATTCCTTCATCAGCTTTAATAGGATAAAAAATGAATCGACCTGTAGTCCCCCCAACGAGCGACAACGCTTAAGAACCGTGTCCAAAATCGCTCGCTACAGAAAAATGGCGCCCACCGTGGGGTTGTTCTTTCTTTTTTCCTTGTGTGAATACCACATATTGGTGACTTCGCCGGGGAGCCATTTCTGTCAGGAACCTAGGATTCATAGCTTTATAGGTCTAGGATGATTATGACAAATATATATACTGCTTTTCCTAATTGCTATACGTGTTTATTTTTCTGCTAATGGGAATGCGGGTGATGCCGTATGTGGAAAGATTGAGTATACACTTAAGATAAGTGATGGCGACGAGGTAGACCATCAACCTCAGTGGAGGCTGACCAATGCAACCCATTCTCTCACCTAGACAATGGGCCGATTGTAATGTCTGAGAAGCTGAGGAGCCAAACCCTTTTGTAGTGCGGAAACTATCGGAAATAGTTGTCACGCGATACTACCCTCATTTGAGGCTGGCGATCTATTCTCGGTGAATGGAACTTACTCTAAGATTACTCTACAACTCGCTGGCGATCCGCTTGTTGTTTTGCTTTCTTGGGAGGAGCTGATGATAATGAGTACAGGTACAAAAATCACCCTAGTATAAACCTTTGGGGATGGGTAGAGCCTTGACTTCATGACAACGACCCTTTGACCCCATGTTTTTTCTATGTTTTTGTGTGCTGCATTCATGCATTCATTTAAAAAACATTAAAACATTCAAAAAATTTCTCTTCTAGTCTCTCTGTTTTTCCAAATTAAACTAAGACTGTGATTGCAAATATCAGAGAAAAGGATTGCGTTAATGGATTTCGGTAGAAGGAGAACTCACAAGTATACCTTCAAGGTTCCAAAACTAGAGGATTTAAGAGGTTTGGCGAGAATGATCACAAACCAGGAGGCTTTCAGAGCCAAGTACGGAGGATTGCTACCTCTGTTATGAGTCCATGTGATTGAGGGAATCATGGATGTGCTCGTTCAATTCCACGATCCAGTTTATCACTGCTTTACATTCCCGGATTACCAGCTCGCACCAACGCTGGAGGAATATTCTCATCTGATCGATCTACACATTACTGATCGAGCTCCATTTTCTGGAATTGAAGAAATTCCAAAGAATCAGACCATTGTAAGAGCAATTCATTTGGACGAGACTGAAGTCAGGATTCACATGACTACCAAGGGTGGCATACAAGGTTTGCCAGCCCAGTTCTTAACAAAGAAAGCTCTGTACTTCGCTAGCATAGGGAACGGGACTGCTTTTGAAAGCATATTTGTCTTGCTCGCCTACGGATTATTTTTGTTTCCCAACATTAATAACTTCGTCGATATCAACGCTATTAAGGTTTTTCTCATTGGAAACCCTGTGTCGAGTTTGCTCGCAGACGCGTATCATTTTGTACAGTTAGGAAATTTGTATAGCGGAGGGGAGATCACGTGTTGTGTACCTTTGCTTTACAAATGGTTTATCTCCCATTTGCCTAAGTCTGCTGCTTTTTGGGATTGCAAGAGCGTCTTCACTGGTCGCAGAAGATCATGTCTCTCACCAACTCTGATATAGATTGGTGTAATAGGATTTATGACAGGATCAGGATCATTGATCGTTGTGGAAACTTCCCCAACGTACCCCTCATAGGAACTAAAGGAGGAATCAACTATCATCCGATATTGGTTTTTCGTAATTTTGGATACCCGATGAGGCATGTCCCGCGGAATGCTCATCTGGAAGGTCTTTTCTTCAAAGAAGGAGAAAACGACAGAGCACTAAAGATGGAAATAGTGCACGCTTGGAAACACATTCATAAGAAAGGACGGGAGTCTCTAGGAAAATCGGACTGTGTCTCGGTGGAGCCTTATCTCCACTGGGTACAAACTAGAGCTCTCAAGCTAAAGATACCTTATCCTCGTTACAGAATTCTTGTGCCGAGGGAATCTGTCATGTACTTCATGACGGAAACTGAAAAGCTTCAGGTTACTCTCAACAAAGTTCAACGGGAGAGGAGGTCTTGGAAGAACAAGTACCACACCCTCAATGTGGAGTGTACCCAAATACAACAACTACTGAAAGAGAAAGATGCTCTTTTGGAGCAACATGTTGTAGAGAATCAAGATGACCAAAGGAATGTGCTCACTCCTTTCACCTGGCAAAGGAATGACAACCCGACAACGGCCCAAGAGCCCCGGTCAAAGAAAAGGAAGATACCAGAATCAGCACCCGATTTCTCTTCAGAGAGGACTCGGGACCCATTAGCTTAGGTTTCTGTTTTTGCACTTTGTAATCTACTGTATTTTCGTTTCCGCAATCCTTTGAATTTCAATAAAAGGGGGTTTCCCCACTGTTTGATATTTGCAATCTAATTGTCTAAGTTTATTTTGATTAAACCAAAAAACAATTAATATAATCATTGCATTTCATCATTCTCACATCGTGTATTCTCCTTACCTATGAATCTTACGTTTGTGTATCGGTTCTAGAGTCAAACTGTCTTATTCGTACAATACTCGTGCCAATCGTCAGAAAAAGATGGATGATCTTGAGGAAGAGAACATAGAGTTGAAAGAAGAGATCGACGCTCTGAGAGAGGATATGAGAAAGCTTCGTAACGACATGCAAGCCATGGAAGAAGCTCAGTTACAAAGAACAGTGATCTCAGAGATCACCTCAGTGCCCATAGTGGAGAAGTTTGATCCTAGGTATCAAATGCCGAAAGATCGTCCCTGGGGCATGCCTGCGAACTATATCCCGGAAGGATATGTTCCGCCGATCGTTGGAGATCAGGGAATCACAACAGATGCCGCTGGCCCTGAAGGTTACAGACTTCGGGAAAGCGAAGATGCCAGAGGCATATTGAAGACTCCTGAAGGTTACAAACTTCGGGAAACACCAGATTCACTGCAGTAGTTACGGTACCACCCCCTGTGGTGCACACTGTCCCGGAAGGACAGATCCCACAGATACCTGCTGGTAAAAAGGAAACTATGTTTAACCGAATGGAGGAATTCCAGGAACAGTTCCTGGAAATGCAGAAGGAACTGCAAGCCATTCGTGGTCAGGATCTTTTTGGAAAGGACGCCGCAGACCTTTGTCTGGTCCCCAATGTGAAAGTCCCGCACAAGTTCCAAGTGCCCGACTTTGAAAAAATACAAGGGTAACTATTGCCCTCAGAGTCACTTGGTGATGTACGCTCGGCGAATGTCAGCTCAGACTGAAAATCAGGACCTGCTGATTCACTACTTTCAGGATAGTTTAACCGGTGCTGCCTTAAAATGGTACATGGGGTTAAACCGTGCCACGATCGGCACTTTCAGAGATTTTGGCACTGCCTTCGTCCAACAGATCAATGTCACAAAAGGACAAGGAAACCTTTAAGGAGTACGCCCAGAGATGGCGTGAAATTGTCGCTCAAATTTGTCCACCTCTTGAGGAAAAAGAGATGACAAAGATCTTCTTAAAGACCTTGAGCTCATTTTACTACGACACAATGGTTGCCAGTGCACCCAGTGACTTCACCGAGATGGTGGGCATGGGAGTTTGTCTTGAGGAAGCCGTCCGAGAAGGACGTTTGGCAAAAGACGCTGGACCATCAAGTAGTACAAAACGATATGGTGTGCTCTCCCTAAGAAAAAAGAGCAAGATATTGGGAATATCTCTCTCGGAAAGCAAAAGCGACGTTATCAACCAGTAGCAGCGGTAACTCCTGCTATCAACCTTGCGCCTGTTCCTACGTATCAACCTCAGGTTGCGCAGAGCCAACCTAATCAGCAGCAAAGGACACAACATCCTCTTCAGCAGGCTCGTCCTCCATATAATAACAACCGTACAACACGACCATCAGGGTTTGATCCTATACCCATGTTGTACGCAGAACTATTTTCGTTACTACTGGCTAAGGGGCACATTCAGACTAAGTCTCCTCTTACAGTACCGGAAAATCTGCCTTTTTGGTTTAAGGTGGATCAGACATGCCCTTATCATCAAGGAGGATCGGGGCATAACATAGAGAGTTGTCTCAATTTCAAATCCGACGTGCAAAAGCTTGTTAGGAGCGGGCTCTTATCTTTCAAAGATACGAATCCTAATGTTCTCACGAACCCGCTGCCTCAACACAAGAAGGCTACGGTCAATATGATTGAGAAAGAATCTAACAACGTCTATCAAATTCACGATGTACTCTTATTGAGGACCAATCTGGTCAAGATGCATTATAGACAGAGTGGATATGGCCATGTGCCACCTCATAATTATCATCAATGTGATGTCTTCTCTAAAAGTAACCAAGGATGTTACCTTGTGAGAGCAGCTCTTCAGGAGCAAGTGGATCACGGAGAGATTCGCCCATGTCCGAGTTCTGGACCCATCAATTGGTCGCCGAACTACCTTGTCGATCAAGTTGAGGAGGTTGTCACGATCTCTGGTCGTCACCAGACCAGGGATGTTTTTGCCATCATCCCTCTACTTGATGAATCTAAAATTCCCAACCGGGAACGGATCGAGATTACTTATGATGGTCAGAAAAACCAGAAGGTTCCCATAGTCATCTATCTACCGGGACCATTACCGTATGAATCAACTAAGGTTATCCCTTACAAATACGATGCAACAACAGTTGAGAATGGAAAGGAAATTCCATTACCCTCCGTCATGAATATTGCAGACATCAGTCGAGTAACACGGAGCGGTCGAATCTTCAACAGAGGAGTTGGAGAGTCCAACAAAGAAAAGGAACTTCAGGCAGAAGTTCCTAATCCACCAGTCGGTCAATCCACTAATCCCGACCTTTTGAAAAATGAAGATGAGATGCTGAAGCTCATCCAAAGGAGTCAATACAACATTATTGATCAACTGTTACAAACTCCTTCAAAGATCTCAGTATTATCACTGTTACTCAGTTCAGAAGCGCACAGAGAGGCTCTCCAGAAAGTCTTGGAGCAAGCCTTTGTGGAACAGGATGTAACAATCAGACAATTCGATATCATTGTCTCTAACATCACTTCCTGCAACAATTTGGGATTTAGTGATGAAGAATTACCTGAAGAGGGTCGCCGTCATAACATGGCGCTCAACATTACAGTTAACTGCCAGGACGATGCTTTAGCCAGCGTACTGGTAGACACAGGACCAGCCCTGAATGTTATGCCGAAGTCCACTTTGATGAAATTATCATTCAAAGGCCCTCCGATGAGAATCAGTGAGGTCGTCATCAAAGCATTCGACGGATCCAGAAAAGCGGTTATCGGCGAAGTTGATCTTCCCATAACTATCGGTCCTCACACTTTCCAAGTCACTTTCCAGGTCATGGACATCCGGGAAACATACAGTTGTTTATTAGGAAGACCTTGGATACATCAGGCTGGAGCGGTCACCTCGACCCTCCACCAAAAGCTAAAGTTCGTTCAGAACGATCAACTTGTCACAGTCTGTGGAGAACAGGCCATGCTCGTGAGTAACTTGTCATCATCTGCTGGTGTAGAATCCGAGGAGGTTATTGGGACGCAGTTCCAAGCACTATCGGTGAGCAAGAACAATCAATTCGAAGGAGGAACATCAATTTCCTCATACAAAGATGCTATCAAAGCGGTCGAGAGTACCGATTCAAAAGGATGAGGACAACTTGTCATTCCTATTGACAATAAAACAAAGAAGGGTCTTGGTTTCTCTGCAACCTGCACCCAGACAGCTGTCAACGATGGAAGTCTTCATCCCATTTAGAACTTCTTCCACAGTGGAGGTTTTCTTCACCCAGTGCCTCAAGCATTCCATGCTATCAATGAGGAAGATTCCTCCGACACAGAGGAAGAGTGGAAGTCCTATCTTAACAAGGACGGTTATATGTCTCAGGACGAAACGCAAACTCCTTTTTGCTTTCCTACAGAGAGTCTGAGATTTATACCCATGTCAGACATCGAGATGATCTATGGAGATTGTGATCCGGAAGGATGCCGCGCTCCACCAAATTCATTAGAGGAAGACACTCCGATGAAAGACAATTTTGACTACACCTACTATGGCCCGATGGATGGTCTGCCAATGTGGCAACCTTATCCAGGAGACTTGGGGCAAGAGAGTCAGCCGAGTAATGAAAATCAGCTGACCGTCATTAAACAGAATACCTGTGTCCCCACCATGTCATGGGATCAACACTCAGGTCATTCAGAAACTACTCAACATAACGATGAATTTGCAACGTTTGCAGGACTTGAATTCATCAACTACGTTTTTCCTGAGGTCAACGTCATCGAGAGAGATGACTTCTCCAGTTCGAAAGAAGTGTGGGACACCTTGGGACAACCGAGTGGAAAATTTGACTATATGGTCAAGTACACCGCTCCTGAAAGCTCTCGTATCAGGCTCGAAGATATCCAGCCAACTGGATGGGGAGATGTGCCTGAGAGTACAAGTGCTATGCAAAATGCAACTGAGGAATCCTCCTACGACAATTCTGCCTGGGAGACAGATTCCAATGATCCTGCTCCACCAGAAATCAGCGTTATTTCTGAAGACAAATCAAGGAAGGTGCCAGACTTTGTGATTCACCTAGGAGTTCACCGCCAATGGGTTGCTGTCGAGGTTCCGAAGGTCGTTCACCAGTCAAAGTAATTGCCATCTTTAACCTTTCACCCTGCCCAGGTGAAACAAATGTTTTGATAGGGCTCGCTTTCTGTAAAATTTCCCTCTTCGCTTTGCCCGAAGCGACAGAGTTTTGTTTTATAGGGCTGTAGTTTCAAGATTCGACTTGTTCATAAATAAAATAACGTCGTTCTGTAATTTCCGCATTAATTGTTGTTTTCTCTTTTTGATTTTTCAGAAAATGGTAATCCTAAAAAACATTCAATAATAAAAACAAGCAGTAAATCAAAACACTGTACACACTTGCATTTTCTCTATCTCTTCTAAAACACGAATCATCACGTCATGCAGATTGCTTGTTTTACACCCCGTTGAAACATACGATCCGATGCCTTCTCCCAACTTTGAGTTCCCTGTATTTGGGGCTGAAGAAGAAGATGACAACGAAATTCCAGAAGAGATCTCCCGACTACTCAGACAAGAGGAAAGGTCCATTGAACCTCATAAAGAGCCGTTGGAAACGGTAAACTTGGGTTCGGAAAAAGAGAGAAAAGAAATCAGGATTGGGGCACGGCTTAGTCCAACCGCCAGAGAGAGTTTGACAAAGCTTCTCAAAGAATTTCCCGATGTGTTTGCTTGGTCCTATCAGGACATGCCAGGGTTGGATACCAGCATCGTGGAACATCACTTACCATTGAGATCGGAATGTCCGCCAGTAAAGCAAAGGCTGAGACGGACTCACCCGGACATGGCCATCAAAATCAAAGAGGAGGTACAGAAACAGATCGACGCGAGTTTCCTCGCTACATCTGAATATCCTCAATGGTTAGCCAACATCGTACCCGTTCCTAAAAAGGACGGAAAGGTCATGATGTGTGTCGACTACAGAGACTTAAACAAGGCTAGTCCAAAGGACGACTTTCCTTTACCACACATTGACATGCTGGTAGACAGCACAACAAAGTTCAAAGTTTTCTCCTTCATGGATGGATTCTCGGGCTATAACCAAATCAAAATGGTGCCGAAAGACATGGAGAAAACTTCGTTCATTACCCCATGGGGTACCTTTTGTTACAAAGTAATGGTGTTCGGTTTGAAGAATGTCGGGGCAACCTATCAAAGGGCCATGACTACTCTGTTTCATGACATGATACACAAAGAAATTGAAGTGTATGTCGATGATATGATTGCAAAATCTAAGACAGAAGAGGACCATGTGACCCACCTGTCAAAACTATTCGAGCATTTGAGGAAGTACAGACTCTGCTTAAATCCCAACAAATGCACATTCGGTGTCCGTTCAGGGAAACTTTTAGGGTTCATCGTCAGCCAGAAAGGAATTGAGGTTGATCCTGACAAGGTCAAGGCCATTCGAGAAATGCCTTCTCCGAAAACTGAAAAACAAGTCAGAGGATTCCTGGGACGTTTGAACTACATCTCCAGATTCATATTCCTTATGACTGCCACGTGTGCGCTGATTTTCAAATTACTCAAAAAGAACCAGGATTGCGTTTGGTCAGAAGACTGCCAAACTGCCTTCGACAGTATCAAGGAATATCTGTTGAATCCGCCGATTCTATCACCACCAGTGGAAGGAAGACCACTGATCATTTATCTCACAGTCTTGGAAGACTCAATGGTATGTGTACTTAGTCATCAAGACGAAACCAAAAGGAAAGAATATGCCATTTACTATTTAAGCAAGAAGTTCACCAACTGCGAAACTCGGTACACGATGCTTGAGAAAACTTGTTTCCCTTTGTCTTGGGCAGCCAAACGTCTTCGCCAATACAAGATTCATCATACTACTTGGTTGGTCTCCGAGATGGATCCAATCAAGTATGTCTTTGAAAAGTCTGCTCTCACGGGAAGGATTGCCCGTTGGCAGATGTTATTATCAGAATATGACATAGAGTACCATGCTCAGAAAGCCGTTAAAGGAAGTATTTTAGCCGATCATTTGGCTCATCAACCGATTGACTATCAAGAATCAATCGGGTTTGACTTCCCAGACGAAGATGTCATGTATCTAAAAGTGAAAGATTGCGATGAACCGTTACCCAGTGAAGGGCCAGAACCAGGTTCCCAATGGGGACTAATCTTTGACAGAGCAGTTAATCATTATGGAAATGGAATTGGGGCAATCATTGTTACCCCTCAGGGTAACCACATTCCTTTCACTGCCAGACTGACATTCAAGTGTACGAACAAGGAGGCCGAATACGAAGCTTGTATCATGGGTCTCGAAGAAGCGGTTGATTTAAGGATCAAAAACTTGGACGTATACGGCGATTCAGCCCTGGTTATCAATCAGATAAAAGGAGATTGGAACACATTCCAATCAGGATTGATTCCTTACAAAGACTATGCAAGAAGGTTGTTACCCTTCTTCAACAGGGTTGACTTTCATCACATCCCTCGTTATGAGAATCACATGGCTGATGCCTTAGCCACTCTCTCTTCCATGATTAGCGTAGGTCAATGGAATGACCTACCTAAGATCAACATCATGCGCATTGAATGGCCCACCTACGTCTTCTCGATCGAAGCAGTCATAGACGACAAACCTTGGTATCAAGATATCAAATACTTCCTTCGGAAACAAGAGTACCCACCTGGGGCACTCAGAAAAGACATGAAAACCCTTAGAAGGCTAGCTGGAAGCTTCTTCCTGAGCGGTGAGACTCTTTATAAGAGAAGTTTTGACATGGTCTTGCTCCGATGCGTAGACAGACCAGGAGCAGACATGTTTATGAAAGAAATTCATGAAGGATCCTTTGGCACTCATGCCAATGGACACGCAATGGCGAGAAAAATTCTGAGAGCAGGGTACTATTGGTTGACCATGGAATCTGACTGCTACAAGTACATGAGGAGGTGTCACAAGTGTCAGATATACTCCTATAAAATTCATGTACCGCCATCACATCTCAAAGTTCTCTCTTCCCCGTGGCCTTTTTCCATATGGGGAATCGACATAATTGGCTTGATTGAACCTAAGGCTTCAAATGGACATCGGTTCATCCTGGTAGCCATTGATTACTTCACCAAGTGGGTCGAAGCAGCATCGTACTCTAATGTAACTCGACAAGTGGTGGTCCGATTTATCAAAAACAATATCATATGCCGTTAGGTGTTCCAGGCCAGATCATTACAGATAATGGATCTAACTTGAACAATAAGATGATGAAAGAGTTGTGCGCAGAGTTCAAGATTGAACACCATAACTCATCTCCCTACCAACCCAAGATGAACGGAGCGGTAGAAGCGGCTAACAAGAACATCAAGAAGATTGTTCAAAAGATGGTTGTAACCTATAAAGACTGGCACGAGATGCTACCCTTTGCTCTTCACGGTTATCGCACATCTGTCCGCACTTCAACAGGGGCAACCCCTTTCTCCCTAGTGTATGGCATGGAACCAATGCTCCCCATAGAAGTAGAGATCCCATCAATCCGGGTATTGATGGAAGCTAAGCTTTCAGAAGCTGAATGGTGTCAAAGTCGACACGACGAACTCAATCTGATCGAAGAAAAGCGAATCACGGCACTATGCCACGGTCAGTTGTATCAAGAAAGAATAAAGAGGGCGTTCGACAAAAAGGTCAGACCTCGCGTCTTCAGAAAAGGAGACCTTGTGCTCAAGAAGATTCAATCATTTCTCACTGACTCTCGGGGAAAATGGACCCCAAATTATGATGGCCCCTATGTGGTCATGAAAGCTTTCTCAGACGGCGCCTTGAGACTTGCAACCATGGACGGAGAGGAATTTGCCTACCCCACAAATGTTGATGTAGTCAAGAAATACTTCGCCTAAACTAAAAAAAACGTCTCAGTGGATTGAAAACCCGAAAGGGCGGTCCAGGAAAAAGTTAGAGACATGAAAAAAATCATCCCGGTGGATTGGAAACATCACAGTACAATCCAAGCAAAAATGAGGGATAATGGCAAGTAACTATGTTCAACAAAGGCAAGTCCCTTGGCAGCAGTTACATCATCTCCAGTCAAGGTCATCTTCGACAGAAGCTCAGGATGTCCTGAACTCAAAGTTGGTAGAAGGATAGTGGTCGTTATGTTTCAACGTAGCCCTTTTCCCTGTAAATTACCATTTTCTAAATTTGTATATACTCTTTGGAATCACGCGTTTGGCTGATTTCCATCCTATCAATAAAATTTGAGCCCTTGTGCTTTTGTTTGTAATTCTTATTTCTTTTAGCTTTACAGAATGACGTTTTTAACTTGATCAGCGGTTCTTGAAATAAAACAAAATGAATTTACTTGTTAAACTTTTTCTGCTTTAAAATAAAGATGGCATTTCTTTTGACTGTTGAACATCGAAAGAACGTCGATTGCGTCTCCAAAGGCGTTCGAGCCTCAAAGTGCAGAATTAAAGTACTCCTTCTAAACCAGTATGCCTGAATGAAGGATCAACTGTGTCAGAGACCATGTTTCATCTGACACCCTCGGCCGAGTTCTTATCTCCTAAGCCCGATCAACGGTATTTCCCACGTGGACTATCTCTCCTAAGCAAGGTAGAATTGCTACTTTTTGGACCAATAGTACTTCTTCGCCCCGCGATGGCCGAGTATCCAACCGTGTTCATCCGTCAGTTTGTATGTTATGTCAGTTTTGTCAGCATAAACATACATACATCATGCATTTTATTTGCATTCGCATTTCATATTGCATCTCTATCACTCTAGTCGGTCTTGTCCCTTAGTGATAACAGTCCTCTCCATCGAGTTGTCAGCCTTTTCCTCGTTAGGAAATGTTGTGTCTGAACAATCTCGCCACCAGTGTATCTCTAAATCAGAGTCGGCACTCGACCACTTTGATAACTTGAACCTCTGAAAGACCAGAGAACCTTCAACCGATGTCACTCTTCGCCATTGAAGATGATATCCTTGCTTTCCCAGATTAAGGAAAATCCCTAGAGAAAGCCCCTTAATCGGAACTTCGACAATGCAGCAGTTTTTCTCCGAAAATCCGCTGATGAAAAGGTCATCGGCACCTCAAAATTGGATCCCATCATATGGCATTTATCTGGGAAGATCCCAAGAAAAGTATGATGCAAGACCCCAAGCGGAAACAGTCTCTAAAGAAACTCGTTTTCCCCAGTAGAATCGACAAATGTCGTCTCCACCAGAGAAGTGTGTGCAACTCTACAACTCAGACGATGGGTTCCCCAGCAAGTCTGACATCAAAACTTTTTCTGCCAAATGGCATCTCCCCAGGAAAATTCGGCGAGAAATTTGAGGAAAACCGCTATTAATAGCGACCCTTGTCAACTAAGTTTATTGACAAAAGAAACTAAGACCAGTTCCTTGGTAGGAAACCAGGATCGAGGGGAAGTTTAAATCAGAAACTAAGACCAGTTCCTTGGTAGGAAACCAGGATCGAGGGGAAGTTTATTTCAGAAACTGAGACCAGTTCCTTGGTAGGAAACCAGGATCAAGGGGAAGTTCACAAAAAACAAAACTAAGACCAGCTCCTTAGCTGAAGACCAGGATCGAGGGGAAGTTTACCTTTTCTAAGCATCATCGCTTAGCTAAAGAAAATGAATGCGTAAGCTACCATTCATAACCACCATCAAAATTTCGGGTATTCCGATATTTAATCCTCTTACACCCCGAATGCCTGAATACCTTCGTCATTCGCACCTTCGGGTCCAAGAAGATTAAATAGGGGCATCTGTCATACCCCAAATTTTGACCACCAAAGTTTCCCATCATTGTGTAAATCATCATCACAATATGGATGAATCATCATGCCTCATCAAATGCCTCAAGGAATTGTTGAGCATTCACTACAATCAGTATTAGGGTTTCAAGCCCTCTCAGAGCTCTTAGACAAAGATCAATCAAGAAATGACATGATCTTCAACTTGTGTAACCTCTCCAACATCCACAAAGGATCAAAAGGACTCCCACAGCAAGGATTAAGCATAAGGATGCTCCCTTCTAGGTGGATCAAGTCTCAAGATCGTCGGTGTCACCAAATTAGGGTTTTGGTCGACCAGGGCCTCCAGATGGAAATTTTTCATCTAGGCACAAGCCAATGATCCAAAACATAACCTAATATACTCCATGGAACCTCATGAACCCAATCATCAAGTCAATTTTGCCTCAGGGGATGCATTCATCAAAAATCAGGAATTAGGGTTTCTTGACCTAATTCACCCCTAAGTTGACTTTTGGGACAAATCATGAACCAACACCTCAAGAGAGGATTTGAGGGTCTCTAATGAACCATATTGATCCATTTGGAACAATGGATTAATCCAAGAAGCTTGAGCAACAAGTCTCAATTTCATCTGCACCACAATTAGGGTTTCGCGAGAAAAGTCAACTGTAACTTTGACTTTTGTCCAAGACATGCTCCCAAACCCTAGGACATGATTCAATGAACCCTATGACACCCATGGAACATGTCCATCAAGTTTGATTTAGGTCAAGGACATGATTTCCTGAAGAATTGCACAGTTTGGAATTCATCTGATAAAAAGTCAACTGTGCACAAAAGTCAACTTTGACTTTTTGAGATTTTTCACCAAAATGGATTTTTAACCCTAAAATGATGTTAATGTATGATTTGAATCATCATTCATCAAGAAAAATCAAAGAAAGTGGAATAACTTGTAAAAGGGGTAACCATAAAACTTAGAAAAATTTCTAAGTTATGGAAAAAGTGACACTAATAGGCCAACTTTGGAGGACCATAACTCCTAAACCACAAGGCCATTTTTTTCCATCCAAGGCTTGATTTGTAGATCTCATTGTCCTCTACAAAAGCTTCATACTAACTTATGTCCAAATTCCTCATGGATTTTGAGTTATGGAGTGATCAAAATCAAGAAAAGTCACTTTGTTCCAACACTTGGTGAAAATTTCACTAAGTCAGATTTCACCTTACTTTTTGCCAAATGTAGAGGGATTTTTCACTTGGATTCAAAAGAGATCAAAACCAAACATGTTCAAACAGTTGTTGTATCATGTAAGGGCTTTCCAAAATGACCAAGAACATTACCAAATTCAACTTGAACCATGAGTTATGACATTGGCAAGATGCCTTGTTGAAATCTGTCAAAGCAAGGCAGAATTTGCATTTTTGCTCGATTTGCCAAAATCAGCCAAATCCAAATGCTCCTATCCACTTGGACACATATGAGGATTGAATCTAAAGGGGACAATCACTGAGCCAAGCCTCCAAAGTCATGGGAACAAGAAATAACATGTTGAACCTAGAATGGCCAAAATAGGGACAAGACTCCAAATTTGGATTGGAGCATTCAATGGAAGCATGAAGGTGGCATGGACTGAGCCATTTGCAATTGAATTCAGTCAAGACTTATCCAAGACCAAGGGAACCACAACCCTGTGCCCTAACCTCTAGTCAATGGATAGAGGAGACTTGGATTTTCATTGGACAACATTGGCCAAACCTCTGCTGCAGTTGCCATTCACTATTGCAGCCAAAACAAACTTGCTCTACTATAAATAGAGCTTAATTGTGATCAGTTTGAGTACACCAAAGCCATCAAACAGATGCTTTCCTCAAAATCTCTTTTTTCACTCCAATTTTGCCTTCAAAGGCAAGTCACTATCAGGTTTTGAGTTTGAGAGCTTTTCCAACCAAACCAATCACACACAGACCTCATATACATCATATGTGAGCTGATCAAACACTTAAACAACAACTGGAACATTGATTTCTCAGAATCACCAGTCAATTGCTCAAGGTTTTAACCAAGTTGCAGTTGAGATACCATGAAGTGATCCAGCCAATTTCCATCAAGTCCAAGCCATAGGGTGTAGGGAAGCTGTTCAGATCATCACCACTCATCTGTAACACCTCCAACTCAGAAATCAATTTGCTCTTGCTGTCACGACCTAGAGGTAAGCCTAAACTTGGTCATCTCTCAATCTATGCATATTTCCTCGCACAATAATTTTGCCATATGTTCATAATCATGCATGGAATGTTTTCCCTCAATTAATTGCATTGTTTTAATCGTGTATCAAAAATCCCAGCCTTCATGCAGAATCTAGGGTTCTTGAGGAGTTTTCATGATTTCTTGTTTTATGCTTAATTTAAATGAAATTAATTGTCATGGACATGATCGTGAGGTTGAAACGAGTTGATTGGTATGTGGATTGCATGATATAATCAAGTATTCAGTGAGATTGGATTGAAAATGCAAATCTGGGAAACTCAGAACACGCGCGTGTTCTTGCCCTTGTTCTTGGCGCCATTTTCAAATATTTGAATATTTGAATTTTGTGATTTTATTTAATTGATTCAAAAATTAATTTCTCTCTGAGTTTTAATGATTTTGAGTTGATTCTTTTTTTTATAATTCACAAAAATATTAAATTATTTTATTTTCTCAAAAAATCCCAAAAATATTATTTATTTTATATAATTGATATTTTTGCAAAGAATTAATGTTTTAATTGTTTTTGACATTTAAAATATTTTTTCCACCTTGATTTTGCAACTTTTAATGCTTTCTAATTATTTTGTAGGTCAATACTTAATTTTTGAAGAATTAATCCAAGATCACAATTTTTTTTCCATGTGTTAAACAATTTTGATCATTTTAATTGAATTTTTATTCAATTAAAACATATTTTGGAAATAAATTAGGGTTTTGGATTAATTCAACCCTCATAAATCATTTTCAAAACACTTTGGGCCTCTAATAGAGTGTAAGACCCAATCCTTTTTTGACCAAATCATTTTTGGGCCTCACTTATTGTATAAGTTCCGATACCGTAAAAAACAAACGGCGCGATCGTCGCCTTTTCAAAAGTCATCTGGGCTTACCCTCGAGTAGTAAGACCGATTTCTTTTCTTTAAAAACTCTTTGGGCCTCTATTAGAGTGTAAGACCCAACCCACTTGTACAGAAACTTTTTGGGCCTCACTTATTGTATAAGTCCCTCTGTACATTTTTAAATTCGGTGCGAGCATCGCCCGTTTAAAAATAACCATCTGGGCCTCTCCTTGAGCTATAAGACCCATTCAAAACTCTTGGGCCTCTAATAGAGTGTAAGACCCAACCCCCTTTTAACCAAAACCTTTTTGGGCCTCACTTATTGTATAAGTCCCTCTGCGTTAAAAGAAAACCTCGGCGCGATCGCCATTTTAAAAATCATCTGGGCCTACCCTCGTGTTATAAGCCCCACTCTTTTTCTTTAAAACTTTTTGGGCCTCTTGAGAGAGTGTAAGACCCATCCCTCTGTACAGAAAACCTTTTTGGGCCACAGTCACTTGTATAAGACCCTCTGTACAAATTCAACAGTACAATCACTGGTAAAAACCCTGGGCCTCTCCTTGAGCTGTAAGCCCCAAATCTTTCTTTTTCAAAGCACTTTCTCCTTTGATTTTGAATATACTGTTGTTTTCAATTTTCCTTTGTTGATCAACTAACCAAACAGCATGGAAGCTCTACAACCGAGTAAGTGTTTACCCGCTTTCATTTATCGCTTTCATATGTATATAACTGTATTGTGGGGCTGCTCACTGTAAGTCTCCTTTCACAAACTCATATATATATAACTCTATTGTGGGGCTGCTCACTGTAAGTCTCCTTTCATAAACTCATATCGACTGTGTAATAATAGTATAGATATTTAGAGTTTCCCCGACAACTACGTCTAGAACTAGGTGACGCCGTTTCGTTTAGTTCGTAGAAATAGACACCTAGATCCCCAATAGGATCACCAAATACAGTCTTCTCTTCGGTTGTCCTCATTAGGAATTGTCAAGAAACTCTACTCCCAAAGACGAATGTATTCTCCGTGAATGGCATCTTTGAGTTTCTTCCAAATTCTTGAACTTTCCTGACTTGATCTATTCCCTGTGAATAGCTTGCCTTGAATTTCTCGGGGTTTGGGGACCCACGGGCTTCTTAAAAGCATCGGCCTCCTCTTGGGCATCGTACAAGGAACCACAGGCTTCCTAAAAGCAACCCCGCCTCATCTTGGGCTTAATACAAGGACCCATCGGCTTCTTAGAAGTATTCACAGCCTCCTTTTAGGCTTCGTATAATGATCTCTTCCTCCGGGAATGATAGCATCCTCTTGGGCTTCGTACAAGGACCGATCGGCTTCTTAAAAGCTTTCAGCCTCCTCTTGGGCTTCGTACAAATTGTCCCGACGACCTCCTAGAGGTATAGGAACATAACTTTGTCATCTTCACAGAACAGTCCTTTCAAAGAGTCTACTACTATTTCTCAAAGAATAGTACAAAAGATAAAACTCTAGACTTGGACAGTCTATTTTCCTTGAGTCTTAGAGACATTCTCAAGTGACCCTTTCGTTAAATAGGAAGAAAACCCATAGACTCGGACATTCTCAATACCTTTTGGATTTCCCACTTCCTTAAAGAAACATGAAATAACCCGGATCCTCGAACCAAATCCTCGAGTACAATGTTACTCATATAAGAACTGATTTTCTCTTTTAAAATCAGTATACTGGATCTGTCACTCAACTGAAACAGTAACACTCGCCTCCTCTTGGGCTTTGTACAATAATTCTCCCCAGCGGAGCAACCCTTTCAGCCTCCATCTCGGGCTTCGTACGAGATACAAAGACTCTCTCGTTGTGTCAAACAACGTTTAGCCTCTCTCTCGGGCTTTGTACGAGACACATAAAAGACTCCCTCATTAAGTCAATCACCCTTTTCGCCTCCATCTCGGGCTTTATACGAGATACAAAAAGGTTCTTTCTGAGCCGAACAAATTTTTGCCTCCATCTCGGGCTTTGTACGAGATACCAAAAGATTCCCTCGTTGAGTTAAAACCTTTTAGCCTCTCTCTCGGGCTATGTACGAGACACATAAAAACCCTCTTGTTGGGCCAATAGCCTCCTCTTAGGCTTTGTATAAGAAAACCACTGGTTGATCCAATCAACCTTTTAGCATCAAAGCTGTGCCTCGTTCACAGTAAACAAACATCAACAACTCCTTCCCCTTCATCTAATCGCTGTAAGCGGCAAGCCTCTGGATCATCTACATCCATGCCAGTGTCCCTCTTTTAGCATGATAAATTCCTAAGGAAAGATGGCATTGCTCTACACTGAGTTAAAGTCTTCTCCTTCAGGTTAAACCCCCCCCCCCCCCAATAAAGGAAATTATGGCATAGAATAGGAGGAACTACGAACGCTCTGATTTCTCTGTTTCGGTAAACGGGAATACGTAGGCATAAGATCGAAAGAAAAGATCTTAGCGAGCACACTAAACAAAAACCCAAAATCCCATACTCTCACATATCTATCAAAAAGCATCAGTCCTAACATCCTAATCTTTGTTCCCCGCCAGAAACCTGTCATTCTGTTAAATAACACAAGAAAAGCCCCACGACCACATAGCATCTGTAACCTAACAGACCGCTGTTTAAACTCGATATGCAAGCAGGGTTAATTGGAGACATCTATTTCCCTTCCTTCATCAGCTTTAATAGGATAAAAAATGAATCGACCTGTAGTCCCCCCAAAGAGCGACATCGCTTAAGAACCGTGTCCAAAATCGCTCGCTACACACCCCATGCATTTGGTAAAATTTTATTTTGGAGATATATTTCCTGAATGGTTTGGAGAAAACATGAAAATTAATCAGATCATGAATGTTCCAGAGATATATCTCCAGAATATGTGGGTTGTAATTTGAATTTTCCTATCACCTTTGCATGTCAGATTATTCCGGAGATGTATCTCCGAAAATATCTGATATAGTTTCAAGCTGCATGATCAGTCCCCCATTGTTGTCATTCTTAATTTCAACTCAAACCCTCACCCTAAAAACCATACATTCTCAATCTCATTTTTCACTTCAAATCTCCATCTTTTTGGTTCAATATATCACAAGGAGCAAAAGAAGATCGAATTTCAGGTAAAGATTGTTCATTCTCATCTACATTGCTCACATTAATCATGAAACTTTGCTGAAAAAACCTACGCAGTGTTGTACATGAACTTTTCCGGAGATACATCTCCGGAGTGTTTTTGTGTTCAAATTCCATCCCCTTCTGCAACAACATATTAATTAATATTTTGTTATTGTTTGTATTGTTTTCAATAGATATGGTGCACCCCGATAATTTCCCAAAATAAGTAGTTTCTCTGAACAATGTAGAAGCGAATGTTGAAGGGGTTGTTGTGAAGGCAATAGATGTTGGCAACAACTTTAATAACAAGAAAGAGTTTGAAAATCATGATAACATGCTCAAATGGATTCGTATGGAGGCATCTCAACTTGGATTTGGTGTAGTTATTGAAAGGTCGGTACAAAGACCGGTCGAAGATATCCTGGAGATGTGCAAGCGTCCACCGAGATATTAAAATGTAGTATTTAATTTTATGTTAAAATCATCATTGTAATGCTCATTTTAGTTTATGAATGCTCATTTTATGTTTGCGATGTTCATTTTGTGTTGAATCTGTGTATGGTTTTTTCCAAAATTATAATTACGGCATGGTTCCGGAGATGCATCTCTGCAACTAATCAAACCCAATATATGGGGTGCCATTCAGAATGACTTTTCTTGAGTGTAAAAATGGTACGTCCGAAAATATATCTCCGAAAACAGAGAGCATAAGTTGAAATCCATACAGTGGCTAAGAAACACATAGAGTGCGTTAAAAAATTGCCTTAATGTCGTTGTTATATATTATGGGACCATTAATTGGTTTGATTTTTCATTTTATTTTCTCTTAGTTTAAAGAGTTTAATTATTAAATTTTAAAATACAAAATATTAAAATGTGGATTACTACCTGATCGAACCCTGCCGCGATAATTTAACTTTTTGAGTAATTTATTTTAATAGGATGTTTTTTTAAATTATATTTACTTGCATTAAGCAGCAAAAAAAAAAGCCTGAAAAATAAATTTTGTTTACTAAAATGAAAATTTAATTTTTTTTCTATCAATTATATAGATTGATAAAATGATGAAGAAGATGGAAAATTCTAACAATTTCAATTTTTAAGATATTTGAAATTGGATTAAATAAATATATCAAATTTGCATATTTTTTAATATATATTTTTTAAATAAATATATCTAATAAGAATATATCATTCTTCCATGTTATATAACTAGATAAAAGGTCGAAGACGAACATCTTCTCGCCATTAAACTGGAGAATATCGTCATTAATGGCAACAAGATATTCGCTAACTTACCGAGATTTCAGAGAGAGGTTAGGGAAGTAGGTGGTGTGAAGAACAAGCATAAGGGAGGATTCATTAGGGTGGCGGATGGTGCCCCTCCATCTAAGTCTAATGTTGGGGGTTCGAATTGTGGAGGTGCTACATATGCACAAATTGCTAAAGGAGGTTTAGGACGAAAGAGGTTTAATTCGAATCAGGTTTTACTAGGAGATAAACCAACTTTGCACATTTGAGGTTCAACATTAATGGTGAGGAGATGGAGAGATTTGAACAAGCCTTTGTTGGTGTGTTGGAAAAGCCCGGGTCTGCGGTCGATGTCAAAGAAACTTTACAAATGGAGGGATATTTCAATATTAAGGCCACCCCTTTGGGGCCAATTTATGTTTACTCGAAGAAGACAACCTGGGTGATATCAAAAAATTGGTTGAAGAAGACAAAGAGTGGATTTCCAAGTGGTTTTCTAATATTCACCCTTGATCTCCCGATGATGTTGACCAGGAGAGACTTAGTTGGGTAAAAATTTTCGGGTTACCTTGCCACGTTTGGGGAGAAATTTTTTTCAAATTCCTAGCAGCAACAATTGGAGTTTATATTAAGATGGATGAAGACACTCAGAAACAGTTGAGACTGGATGTAGCACGTGTTTTGATTCGTACAAAATTTGCTATGAATCTAAATAAAGTTACTAATGTTGAAGTGAACGATAAGATCTACCAGATTAAGATTGTTGAAGATTCTTTTGGTCCTTATATAAGAGAATACTGTCATAACAAATCAGCTAGATTTGAAGAAGATAGCTCAGAAGAAGTAGAATCAGCTTCAGAGGAAGATGAAGAGTACTGGGATAATACACTTAAGGTACTTAGCAGACAGTCAAAGTCATCAGCGCTGAATCTTGAAGAAGGTGAAGTAGGTGGTTATCAAAATGATGGTTCCTTGGGAGAGTGAGGATGTTGGAGAGTCCCAAGGAGTAGTGGGGTCCGATTGTACTTTCAACATCAATTCATGGGGGCTAGTAATGAGACTGTAAAAGATACACGTGTAGCGAGCGATTTTGGACGCGGTTCTTAAGCGCTGGTTGCTCTCTGCGGTTGAGCATAAACTACAGGTCGATTCATTTTTTATCCTATTGTAAGCTGACTAAGGAAGGGAAATAGATGTCTCCAATTAACCCTACTTGCATACTGAGTTTAAACAGCGGTCTGTTAGGTTACGAATGCTATCAATGTGGGGGGCCTTTGTACTGGTTATTTGTATTTTCGCCAATACGGTTCTCTTTCTTTTTATCTGGGCAGAAGGTTTCTGGCGAGGAATAAGGATTAGGATGTTAGGACTGATGTTTTTGAATTACTGCTTTTGAGTGATGGGATTTGGGTTTTTTGTTGATTATGCTCGCTAAGATCTTTTCTTTCGATCTTATGCCTACGTATTCCCGTTTACCTAAACAGGGAAATCAGAGCGTTCGTAGTTCCTCCTATTCTATGGGAGGAAATGGTGTTTTGGTGTCTTGTTCAAAGCCCAAGACGTGAAGCGAAAGGTAGTTTGTATCTTGTTCGAAGCCCAAGATGTGAAGCTGAAAGGTCTCAACTTTAGAGAGAATTTGTCATCTCTAAAGAGGGGTAAAGGAGAATTACTTTAACCGGGATACGCGGATCCTAGCAATGCCATAATTTCCTAAGAAGGGGATTTTTAACCTGAAGGAGAAGACTTTAACTCAGTATAGAGCAATGCTATCTTTCCTTAGGAATTTTTCATGCTAAAAGAAGGATAGTGGCATGGATATAGATGATCCAGAGGCTTGCCGCTTACAGCGATTAGATGAAAGGGAAGGAGTTGTTGATGTTTGTGTACTGTGAACGAGGCACATATTTGATGCTAAAAGGTTGATTGGATCAACCAGTGGTTTTCTTATACAAAGGCTAAGAGGAGGCTAATTTCCGCTAGGGAAAATCATTATACAAAGCCTAAGAGGAGGCTATTTTGTGTCTCGTACAAAGCCCGAGAGAGAGGCTAGAAGGGTTTTACTCCACAAGAGAATCTTTTATACTCAACAAAAGAGTGTTTTTGTATCTCGTACAAAGCCCGAGATGGAGGCGAAAAGTTTGTTTGGCTCAATAAGAACCTTTTTGTGTCTCGTATAAAGCCCGAGATGGAGGCGAAAGGTTTGTTTGGCTCAATAAGAACCTTTTTGTATCTCGTATAAAGCCCGAGATGGAGGCGAAAGGTTTGTTTGGCTCAATAAGAACCTTTTTGTATCTCGTATAAAGCCCGAGAGAGAGGCTAAAAAGTTTGCTCTGCTGGGGAGAATCATTGTACAAAGCCCAAAAGGAGGCTAGCTTAACTGTTTCAGTTAAGTGATAGATCCAGTATACTGATTTTAAAAGAGAAAATCAGTTCTTATATGAGCAACACTGTACTCATGGGTTTGGTTCAAGGATCGGGGTTGGTCCCTGTTCTTTGAGGAAACGGGGAAATCCAAAGGGTATTGAGATTGTCCGAGTCTACGGGTTTCCTTCCTATCTGACGAAAGGGTCACTTGAGAATGTCTTTGAGACTCAAGGAAAATAGACTGTCCAAGTCTAGAGTTTTATCTTTTGTACCATGTTTTGAGAAACAGTAGTAGACTCTGGAAAGGACCTGTTCTATGAAGATTACTAAGTTCTATTCCTATACCTCTAGGAGGTCATCGGGACAATTTGTACGAAGCCCAAGAGGAGGCTGGAAGCTTTTAGGAAGCCGACGGGTCCTTGTACTAAGCCCAAGAGAAGGCTATCATTCCCGGAGGAAGAGAACATTATACGAAGCCTAAGAGGAGGCTTTGAATACTTCTAAGAAGCCGAGGGGTCCTTGTACTATGCCCAAGAGTAGGCGGGGTTGCTTATAGGAAGCCTGTGGGTCCTTGTACGATGCCCAAGAGGAGGCCGATGCTTTTAAGAAGCCCGTGGGTCCCCAAACCCCGAGAAATTCAAGGAAAGCTATTCATAAGGAATAGAACAAGTCAGGAAAGTTCGAGAATTTGGAAGAAACTCAAAGATGCCATTCACGGAGGATACATTCATCTTTGGTAGTAGAGTTTCTTGACGATTCCTAAGGAGGACAACCGAAGAGAAGACTGTATCTGGTGATCCTATTGGGGATCTAGCTGTCTATTTCTATGAATAAACAAAACGGCTTTACCTAGTGCTAGACGTAGTTGCCGGGGAAACTCTGATATCTATACTATTATTACACAGTCGATATGAGTTTATGAAAGGAGACTTACAGTGAGCAGCCCCACAATACAGTTTTATATATATATATATATATATATATATATATATATGAGTTTGTGAAAGGAGACTTACAGTGAAACAGCCCCACAAAACAGTTATATGATATGAAAGCAGTAAATGAAAGCGTATAACCACTTACTCGGTTGTAGAGCTTCCATGCTGTTTGGTTAGTTGTTCAACAAAGAAAAATTGAAAACAACAGTATATTCAAAATCAAAGGAGAAAGTGCTTTGAAAAAGAAAGATTTGGGGCTTACAGCTCAAGGAGAAGCCCAGATGGTTTTACTAGTGATTGCACTGTTGAATTTCTACAGAGGGTCTTATACAAGTGACTGTGGCCCAAAAAAGGTTTTCTGTACAGAGGGATGGGTCTTACACTCTCTCAAGAGGCCCAAAAAGTTTTAAAGAAAAAGAGTGGGGCTTATAACACGAGGGTAGGCCCAGTTGACTTTTCGTTTTAAATGGCTATCGCGCCGAGGTTTTCTTTTAACGCAGAGGGACTTATACAATAAGTGAGGCCCAAAATTGTTTTGGTTAAAAGGGGATTGGGTCTTACACTCTAATAGAGGCCCAGAGAGTTTTGAATGGGTCTTATAGCTCAAGGAGAGGCCCAGATGGTTTATTTTTAGACGGGTGACGATCGTGCCGTTTACTTGTACAGAGGGACTTATACAATAAGTGAGACCCAAAAGTTTTTGTACAAGAGGGGATGGGTCTTACACTCTCTCAAGAGGCCCAAAGAGTTTTTAAAGAAAAGAAATAGGTCTTACTACTCGAGGGTAGGCCCAGATGATTTTTGAAAAGGCGACGATCGCGCCGTTTGTTTTTTGACGGTATCGGGACTTATACAATAAGGTGAGGCCCAAAATGATTTGGTCAAAAAAAGGATTGGGTCTTACACTCTATTAGAGGCCCAAAAGTGTTTTGAAAATGATTTAAGAGGGTTTAATTAATCCAAAAACCCTAATTTGTTTTCAAAAGTGTATTTAATTGAATAAAAATTCAATTAAAATGATTAAAATTGTTTAACACATGGAAAACAAATTGTGATCTTGGATTAATGCTTCAAAAATTAAGTATTGACCTACAAAATAATTGGAAAGCATTAAAAGTTGCAAAATCAATGTGGAAAAAATATTTTAAATGCCAAAAACAATTAAAATATTAATTCTTTGCAAAAATATCAATTATATAAAATAAATAATATTTTTGGGATTTTTTGATAAAATAAAATACTTTAACATTTTTGTGAATTATTAAAAAAAGAATCAACTCAAAATCATTAAAACTCAGAGAGAAATTAATTTTTGAATCAATTAAACAAAATCACAAAATTCAAATATTTGAATTATTCAAAAATGGCGCCAAGAACACACCAAGAACACGCGCGTGTTCTGGGTTTGCCCAGATTTGCATTTTCTATCCAATCTCACTGAATACTTGATTATATCATGCAATCCACATATCATTATGCTCGTCTCAACCTCACGATCAAGTCTATGTACTTTAATTTCATTTAAATTAAACATACAACAAAAAATCATGAAGAAACCTCAAGAACCCTAATTTCTGCATGAAGGCTAGGATTTTTGATACACGATTCAAACAATGCAATTAATTGAGGGAAAACATTCCATGCATGATTATGAACATATGGCCAAATTATTGTGCGAGGAAATATGCATAGATTGAGAGATGACCAAGCTTAGGCTTACCTCCAAGTCGTGACAGCAAGAGCAAATTGATTTCTGATCTGGAGGTGTTACAAATGAGTTGTAATGATCTGAACAACTTCCCTACACCCTATGGAGTGTGTTTGAATGCTTGGACTTGATTGAAATTGGCTGGAACGATTTGTGGTACCCCAGCTGCAACTTGATTGAAAGTTTGAGCAACCAGCTGGTGATTTTGTGAAATCTGTGTTCCAGATGTTGTTTGAGTGTTTGGATAACTTCTATATGATGTATGTGAGGTGTGTGAGTGATTGGTTTGACTGGAATTGCTCTCAAACTCAAAACCCGATAGCTACCTTGCTAAGAAAGGAATTTTTGCCAAGAGAAAGAGATTTTGAGGAAAGCATCTGTTAGATGGCTTTGGTGTACTTAAACTGAACACAATTGAGCTCTATTTATAGTGGAGCAAGTTTGTTTTGGGATCCACAGTGAATGACAACTGCAACAGGTGTTTCCTCAATGTTGGCCAATGGAAATGCAAGTCTCCTCTAGCCATTGACTAGAGGTTAGGGCACAGAGCTTTGGTTCCCTTGGTCTTGGATAAGTCTTGACTGATTTCAGATGCAAATGGCTCAGTCCATGCCACCTTGATGGTTCCATTGAATGCCCCATTCCAAATTTGGAGTCTAGTCCCTATTTTGGCAACTCTAGGTTCAACATGTTATTTCTTGTTCCATGGACTTTGGAGGCTTGGCTCAGTGATTGTCCCCTTTGGATTCAATCCTCAGAGGTGTCCAAGTGGATAGGAGCAATTGAAATTGCACAATTTTGGGAAATCGAGCAAAAGTGCAAAATCTGTCTTGCCTTGACAGATTTCAACAAGGCAACTTGCCAATGTCATATCTCATGGTGTAAGTTGAATTTGGCAATATTCTTGGCCATTTTGGAAAGCTCTCACATGATACAACAACTGTTTGAACAAGTTTGGTTTTGATCTCTTTTGATTCCAAGTGAAAAATCCCCCTACATTTGGCAAAAAGTGAAGGCAGATTCTGACTTAGTGAAAATTTCACTAAGTGTTGGAAAAAGTGACTTTTTCACTTTTCAGCCACTTTGATCACTCCATAACTCAAAATCCTTAATGAATTGGAATGACCTGTAGTTGAAGTTTTTGTAGATGATAATGAGGGCTACAAGTCCATCTTTGGATGAGAAAAAATTGCTTTGTGGTTTAGGAGTTATGGTCCTCCAAAGTTGGTACCTTAGCCACTTTAATTTTAACTTAGAAAAATTTCTAAGTTTTTTATGGTTACCCCTTTTACAAGTTATCTCACTTCTATTGATTTTTCTTGATGAATGATGATTCAAATCATAAATTAACATCATTTTAGGGTTAAAAATCCATTTTGGTGAAAAATCTCAAAAAGTCAAAGTTGACTTTTTGTGCACAGTTGACTTTTTATCAGATGAATTCCAAACTGTGCAATTCTTCAGGAAATCATGTCCTTGAGCTAAATCAAACTTGATGGACATGTTCCATGGGTGTCATAGGGTATATTGAATCAAGTCTTAGGGCTTGGGAGCATGTCCAAGTCAAAAGTCAAAGTTACAGTTGACTTTCCTCGCGAAACCCTAATTGTGGTGCAGATGAAATTGAAACTTGTTGCTCAAGCTCCTTGGATCAATACATTGTTCCAAATGGATCAATATAGTATATCAAAGACCCTCAAATCATCTCTTGAGGTCTTGGCTCATGATTTGTCCCAAAAGTCAACTTAGGGGTGAATTAGGTCAAGAAACCCTAATTCCTGATTTTTGATGTATGCATCCCCTGAGGCAAAATTGACTTGATGAATGGGTCCATGAGGTTTCATGGAGTATATTAGGTTCTATTTTGGATCATTGGCTTGTGCCCAGATGAATGTTTTCATCTGGAGGCCCTGGGCGATCAAAACCCTAATTCGGTGACACTGGCGATCTTGAGACTTGATCCACCTAGAAGGGAGCAACATTGTGCTTAATCCATGAAGTGGGAGTCCTTTTGATCCTTTGTGGATGTTTGAGAGGTTAGACAAGTTGAAGATCAAGTCATTCCTTGATTGATCCTTTGTCTAAAGCTCAGAGAGGGCTTGAAACCCTAATTTTGATTGTAGTGGATGCTCAACAACCCCTGAGGAGATTGATGAGGCATAAAGGTACATCCATATTGTGATGATGATTTGCACAATGATGGGAAACTTTAGTGGTCAAAATTTGGGGTATGACAGATGCCCCTATTTAATCTTCTTGGACCCGAAGGTGTGAATGACGAAAGTATTCGGGCATTCGGGGTGCAAGAGGATTAAATATCGACATATCCGAAATTTTGATGGCTATGAATGGCAGCTTGCGCATTCATCTTCTTTTGCTAAGTAATGATGCTTAGAAAAGGTAAACTTCCCCTCGATCCTGGTTTCCTACCAAAGAACTGGTCTCAGTTTCTGAATCAAACTTCCCCTCGATCCCGGTTTCCTACCAGGGAACTGGTCTCAGTTTTCTTATGTAAACTTCCCCTCGATCCTGGTTTCCTACCAAGGAACTGGTCTTAGTTTCTGAAATAAACTTCCCCTCGTTCCTGGTTTCCTACCAAGGAACTGGTCTTAGTTTCTTTTGTCAATAAACTTTATTGACAAGGGACGCTATTCGTAGCGGTTTCCTCAAACTTCTCGCCGAATTTTCCTAGAGAGATGCCATTTGACGGAAAAAGTTTTGATGTTAGAATTGCTGGGGAACCCAACGTCTGAGTTGTAGAGTTGCACAAACTTCTCAGTTGGAGACGCCATTTGTCGATTCTACTGGGGAAAGCGAGTCTCTTGAGAAACTGCTTCGCTTGGGGATATTGCATCATACTTTTATCGAGATCTTCCCGGAGAAATGCCATATGATGGGATCCAATTTTGAGGTGTCGATGACCTTTTCATCAGCGGTTTTTTTGGAGAAACACTGATGTACTGCCGAATCTCTGTTTAAGAGGTTTTCTCTGGGGATTTTCCTTAATCCGGGAAAGCGAGGATATCATCTTCAATGGCGAAGAGTGACATCTGTTGAAGGTTTCTCTGATGTTTCAGAGGTTCAAGTTATCAAAGTGGTCAAGTGCCGACTGTGATCTTAGAGATACACTGGAAATGAGATTGTTCAGACGTGATACTTCTTGACAAGGAAAGAACTGACAAACTCGATTGAGAGGAAGGTTATCACGGCAGGATAAGACCGACTCGAGTGATAGTGATGCAATATGAAATGTGAATGCAAATCAAATGCACGATGTATGTATGTATATACTGACAAAACAGACGCGACATACAGACTAATGAATGAACACGGTTGGATACTCGGCTATCGCGGGGCGAAGAAGTACCGTTGGTTCAAAATAGCAAT
Organism: Lathyrus tuberosus; assembly: GCA_022829125.1. Taxonomy (NCBI): domain Eukaryota; kingdom Viridiplantae; phylum Streptophyta; class Magnoliopsida; order Fabales; family Fabaceae; genus Lathyrus; species Lathyrus tuberosus. Next base: position 6,022,873 of record JALAZF010000274.1, on the reverse strand, counting down.
TCCACCTTGCTTAGGAGAGATAGTCCCTGTTGGGAGCTATGTTGATCGGGCTTAGGAGATGAGAACTCGGCCGAAGCATGTCAGACGAAACAAGGTCTCTGACATAGTTGACCCCTTCATTCAGGTGCACTGGCTTAGAGGGAGTACTTTGATTTTGCACTTCGAAGTTTGCTTACTTCTGGAGAAGCGATCGATGTTCTTCTGATGTTCAACAGTCAAAAGAAATGCCATCTTTAATTTAAAAGTAGAAAAAGTTTTAACAAGTAAATTTATTTTGTTTTATTTCAAGAGTCGTTAATTAAGTTAAACAACGTCGTTCTGTAAAGCTAAAACAAAAAGTGAATTACAAACAAAAGCACAAGGGCTCAAATTTTATTGATAAGATGGAGATCAGCCAAACGCGTGATTCCAAAGAGTATATACAAAGTTAGAAAATGGTAATTTACAGGGAAAAGGGCTACGTTGAAACATAATGACCACTATCCTTCTACCAACTTTGAGTTCGGGACATCCTGAGCTTTTGTCGAAGATGACCGTTGACTGGAGTTTTCCTCCGATGGGTGGTGTAACTGTTGCTAAGGGACTTGCCTCTATTGAACATAGTTACTTGCCATTATCCCTAATTTTTTCTTGGATTGTACTATGATGTTTCCAATCCACCGGGATAATTTTTTTTCATGTCTCTAACTTTTGCCTGGACCGCCCTTTCGGGTTTTCAATCCACCGAGACGTTTTTTTTTAGTTTAGGCGAAGTATTTCTTGACTACATCAACATTCGTAGGGTAGGCAAATTCCTCTCCGTCCATGGTTGCAAGTCTCAAGGCGCCGCCTGAGAAAGCTTTCATGACCACATAGGGGCCATCATAATTCGGAGTCCATTTGCCTCGCAAATCAGTGAGAAATGATTGTATCTTCTTAAGCACGAGGTCTCCTTTCCTGAAGATACGAGGTCGGACCTTTTTGTCGAACGCCCTCTTCATTCTTTGTTGATACAACTGACCATGGCATAGTGCCGTTATTCGCTTCTCTTCGATCAGGTTCAATTCGTCGTGTCAACTTTGACACCATTCAGCTTCGGTAAGCTTCGCTTCCATCAATACTCGGATTGACGGGATCTCTACTTCTATGGGGAGAACTGCCTCCATGCCATACACTAGAGAGAAAGGGGTAGCCCCTGTTGAAGTGCGGACAGATGTGTGATAACCGTGCAGAGCAAACGGTAGCATCTCGTGCCAATCTTTGTAGGTTACAACCATCTTTTGAACAATCTTCTTGATGTTCTTGTTAGCCGCTTCTACCGCTCCGTTCATCTTGGGTCGGTAGGGAGATGAGTTATGGTGTTCGATCTTGAACTCTGCGCACAACTCTTTCATCATCTTATTGTTCAAGTTAGATCCATTATCCGTAATGATCTGGCTCGGAACACCATAACGACAGATGATATTGTTTTTGATAAATTGGACCACCACTTGTCGGGTAACATTAGCGTACGACGCTGCTTCGAACCACTTGGTGAAATAGTCAATGGCCACCAGGATGAACCGATGTCCGTTTGAAGCCTTAGGTTCAATCAAGCCAATCATGTCGATTCCCCATATGGAAAAAGGCCATGGGGAAGAGAGAACTTTGAGATGCGATGGCGGTACATGAATTTTGTCGGAGTATATCTGACACTTGTGACACCTCCTCATGTACTTGTAGCAGTCGGATTCCATGGTCAACCAATAGTACCCGGCTCTGAGAATTTTTCTCGCCATTGTGTGTCCATTGGCATGAGTGCCAAAGGACCCTTCATGAATTTCTTTCATCAGCATGTCTGCTTCTGGTCTGTCGACGCATCGGAGCAAGACCAGGTCAAAATTTCTCTTATAAAGAGTGTCACCGCTCAGGAAGAAGCTTCTAGCTAGCCTTCTGAGGGTTTTCCTGTCTTTTCTGAGTGCCCCAGGTGGGTACTCTTGTTTTTGAAGGAAGCATTTGATATCGTGATACCAAGGTTTGTCGTCTATGACAGCTTCGATCGCGAAGATGTAGGCAGACCGTTCAAGGCGAATTACGTCAATCTTAGGTAAGTCATTCCATTGACCTACGCTAATCATGGAAGAGAGAGTGACTAATGCATCAGCCATGTGATTCTCACCACGAGGGATGTGATGAAACTCAACTCTGTTGAAGAAGGGTAGCAACCTTCTTGCATAGTCTTTATAAGGAATCAATCCTGCTTGGTATGTGTTCCAATCTCCTGTGATCTGATTGATAACCAAGGCTGAATCACTGTATACGTCCAAGTTTTTGATCCTTAAATCAATCGCTTCTTCGAGACCCATAATACAAGCTTCGTATTCGGCCTCGTTGCTTGTACATTTGAACATAAGTCTGGCAGTGAAAGGAATGTGGGTACCCTGAGGGGTAACAATGATTGCCCCAATTCCGTTTCCATAATGATTAACTGCTTCGTCAAAGATAAGTCCCCACTGGGAACCTGGTTCTGGCCCTTCACTGGGTAACGGTTCATCGTAATCTTTCATTTTGAGATACATGACATCTTCGTCTGGGAAGTCAAACCCGATTGATTCTTGATTATCAATCGGTTGATGAGCCAAATGATCGGCTAAAATACTCCCCTTAACGGCTTTCTGAGCGTGGTACTCTATGCCATATTCCGATAGTAGCATCTGCCAACGGGCAATCCTTCCCGTGAGAGCAGGTTTTTCAAAGACGTACTTGATTGGATCCATCTCGGAGACTAACCAAGTAGTATGACGAATCATGTATTGGCGAAGACGTTTGGCTACCCAAGCCAAAGCGCAACAAGTTTTCTCAAGCATCGTGTACCGAGTTTCACAGTCGGTAAACTTCTTGCTTAGATAGTAAATGGTAGACTCTTTCCGTTTAGTTTCGTCTTGTTGGCCAAGTACACATCCCATTGAGTCCTCAAGGACTGTGAGATAAATGATCAGTGGTCTTCCTTCCACTGGTGGTGACAGAATCAGCGGATTCATCAGATATTCCTTAATACTGTCGAAGGCAGTTTGGCAGTCTTCTGACCAAACGCATTCCTGGTTCTTTTTCAGTAATTTGAAAATCGGCGCACACGTGGCGGTCATAAGGAATATGAATCTGGAGATGTAGTTCAAACGTCCCAAGAATCCTCTGACTTGTTTTACAGTTTTCGGAGAAGGCATTTCTTGAATGGCCTTGACCTTGTCAGGATCAACCTCAATTCCTTTATGGCTGACGATGAACCCTAGTAGTTTCCCTGAACAGACACCAAAGGTGCACTTGTTGGGATTCAAGCGGAGCTTGAATTTTCTTAGACGTTCGAACAATTTTAACAGATGTTCAACGTGCTCATCCTCTGTTTTTGATTTTGCAATCAAATCATCGACATATACCTCGATTTCCTTGTGTATCATGTCATGAAACAGAGTGGTCATGGCCCTTTGATAGGTTGCCCCGACATTCTTCAAACCGAACGGCATTACCTTGTAACAAAAGGTACCCCATGGTGTAATGAATGAAGTTTTCTCCATGTCTTTCGGCGCCATTTTGATCTGGTTGTAGCCCGAGAATCCATCCATGAAGGAGAAAACTTTGAACTTTGCTGTGCTGTCTACCAGCATGTCAATGTGTGGTAAAGGAAAGTTGTCCTTTGGACTTGCCTTGTTTAAGTCTCTATAGTCGACACACATTCTGACCTTTTCGTCCTTTTTAGGAACAAGTACGATGTTGGCTAACCATTGAGGATATTCAGATGTAGCGAGGAAACCCGCGTCGATCTGTTTCTGTACCTCCTCTTTGATTTTGATGGCCATGTCCGGGTGAGTGCGTCTCAACCTCTGCTTTACTGGCAGACATTCCGATCTCAACGGTAAATGATGTTCCACGATGCTGGAATCCAACCCAGGCATGTCCTGATAGGACCAAGCGAACACATCGGGAAATTCTTTGAGAAGCTTTATCAAACCCTCTCTGGCAGCTGGACTGAGCAGTGCTCCAATCCTGATTTCTTTTCTCTCTTTTTCTGAACCCAAGTTTACCGTTTCCAACGGCTCTTTGTGAGGTTCAATGGACCTTTCCTCTTGTCTGAGTAGTCGGGAGATCTCTTCTGGAATTTCATTGTCAACTTCTTCTTCAGCCCCAAATATCGGGAACTCAAAGTCGGGAGAAGGCATCGGATCGTATGTTTCAACGAGGTGTAAAACAAGCAATCTGCATGACGTGATGATTCGTGTTTAGAAGAGATAGAGAAAATGCAAGTGTGTGCAGTGTATTCCTTTTACTGCTTGTTTTTATTATTGAATGTTTTTTAGGATTACCATTTTCTGAAAAAGCAAAAAGAAAAAACAGCAAATAATGCGGAAATTACAGAACGACGTTATTTTATTAATGCACAAGTCGAACTCCTCGGTGAAACACAAAGTCTGGCACCTTCCTTGATTTGTCTTCAGAAATAACGTTGATTTCTGGTGGAGCGGGATCATTGGAATCTGTCTCCCAGGCAGAATTGTCGTAGGAGGATTCCTCAGTTGTATTTTGCAAAGTATTTGTGCTCTCATCTCCCCATCCAGTTGACTGGATATCTTCGAGCTTGATACGAGAGCTTTCGGGAGCGGTGTACTTGACCATGAAGTCAAACTTTCCACTTGGTTCTCCCAGAGTGTCCCAAACTTCTTTGGAACTGGAGGAGTCATCTCTCTCGATGACGCTGACCTCAGGAAAAGCATAGTTGATGAATTCAAGTCCTGCAAACGTTGTGAATTCATCGTCGTGTTGAGTAGTTTCAGGATGACCTGAGTGTTGATCCCATGACATGGCGGGGACACAGGTATTCTGTTCAATGATGCTCAACTGAGTTTCATTTCTCGGCTGACTTTCTTGCCACAAGTCTCCTGGATAAGGTTGCCACATTGGCAGACCATCCATTGGGCCATAATAAGTGTAGTCAAAATTGTCTTTCATTGGAGTGTCTTCCTCTAATGAATTTGGCGGAGCACGGCATCCTTCCGGATCACAATCTCCATATATCAGTTCGACATCTGATCTGGGTATAAATCTCGGACTCTCTGTGGGAAAGCAAAAAGGAATTTTCGTTTTGTCCTGCGACACATAACCGTCCTGGTTAAGATAAGAATTCCAATCCTCATCTATGTCCAAGGGATCCTCTTCATTGATAGCATGGACTACTTGAGTCACTGGTTGGAGGAAGCCTCCACTATGGAAGAAGTTCTGAATGGGATAAAGACTTTCATCGCCGACAACTGTCTGGGTGCAGGTTGTAGAAAAACCAAGACCCTTCTTTGTTTTATTGTCGATAGGAATGACAAGCTGTCCCCATCCTTTTGTATCGGTACTCTCGACCGCTTTGATAGCATCCTTGTATGAGGAAATCGACGTTCCTCCTCCAGATTGATTGTTCTTGCTCACCGATAGTTCTTGGAACTGCGTTCCAATAACCTCTTCAGGTTCTATACCAGTGGATGATGACAAGCTACTCACGAGCAAAGCCTGTTCCCCACAGACTGTGACAAGTTGATCGTTCTTGACGAACTTTAGCTTTTGGTGGAGAGTCGAAGTAACCGCTCCAGCCTGATGTATCCAAGGTCTTCCTAATAAACAACTGTATGTTGCCCGGATGTCCATGACCTGGAAAGTGACTTGGAAATTATGAGGACCAATAGTTATGGGAAGATCAACTTCGCCAATAACCGCTTTTCTGGATCCGTCGAATGCTTTGACGACGACCTCGCTAATTCTCATCGGAGGGCCTTTGAATGATAATTGCATCAAAGTAGACTTCGGCATAACATTCAGGGCTGACCCTGTGTCTACCAGTACGCTGGCTAAAGCATCGTCCTGGCAGTTAACTGTGATATTGAGCACCATGTTATGACGGCGACCCTGTTCAGGTAATTCCTCATCACTAAATCCCAAATTGTTGCAGGAACTGATGTTAGAGACAATACCATCGAACTGTCTGATTGTTACATCCTGTTCCACAAAGGCTTGCTCTAAGACTTTCTGCAGAGCCTCCCTGTGCACTTCTGAACTGAGTAACAGTGATAATACTGAGATCTTTGAAGGAGTCTGTAACAGCTGATCAACAATGTTGTATTCACTCCTTTGGATGAGCTTAAGCATCTCATCTTTGTCTTTTGAAAGGTCGGGATTACTGGATTGACCGACTGGTGGATCAGGAATTTCTGTCTGAAGTTCCTTTTCTTTGTTATGTTCTCCAACTCCTCGGTTGAAGATTCTACCACTCCGTGTTACACGACTGATGTCTGCAATGTTCACGACGGAGGGTAATGGAATTTCCTTTCCATTTTCAACTGTTGTTGCGCCGTATTTGTAAGGGATCGCTTTAGCTGATTCATACGGTAATGGTCCCGGCAGATAGATAACTATGGGAACCTTCTGGTTTTTCTGACCATCATAAGTGATCTCGACCCGTTCCCGGTTAGGAATTTTGGATTCATCAAGCAAAGGGATGATGGCAAAAACATCCCTGGTCTGGTGATGACTAGAGATCGTGACAACATCTTCGACTTGCTCGGCAAGGTAGTTCGGCGACCAATTGATAGGTCCAGAACCTGGATATGGACGAATTTCTCCATGATCGACTTGACCCTGAAGAGCTGCTCTCACAAGGTAACACCCTTGGTTACTTTCTGAACAGATGCTACAACTGTCGTAGTTGTGTGGGGGCACCTGGCCACGCCCACTTTGAATACAATGTAACCTCACTAGGTTAGCTTCCACTGATCGGACATCCTGACTTTGACGCCGAGTGGGATTTCTGTTACTGATACTAATCTGCTGAGTATCTTCATCCATATAGATTGGTATCCACCAATGATTTAACAAGTGCTGAAGTGCCTCCTGGACAAAGGTACAACCCCGTTCATTTTCGCAACCCGCTTTACAGCTTTGATAGTAATATGAGATCAGGAATCCAAGCCGGACCTGCTCAGCATGTAACTCTACCAGGTTGGTATTCATCACGCGAATATCAAAAACCTGAACCATGTTGATTTGATAGGGATTCCTATCATGGTAGTCTTGGATCCATCCAAGATCCATCTAACGCTGGAGGGCTTCTTGTATGAAAGAGCATCCCTGTTTGTTTACCGAGCAAGTCAGACAGGAACTGTAATCATGCCGCGGAAGATTATGGTACTGGCTCTGCCTTGAGTGCATCGCCACCAAGTTGACATTCATCACACAGATATCGTGGTTCTGAATGATGTTTGAATTCGTGTAGACCATGTTAACTCCACGAACTCGGTGCTCTTGGATCCATCCGAGATCCATCTGTTCCTGCAGAGCTGCTTGCACTACAGAACATCCTTGGTTGTTTTTAGAGCAGATATCACACTGATGATAATTATGAGGGGGCACATGGCCATATCCACTCTGTCTACAATGCATCTTGACCAGATTGGTCCTTAATAAGAGTACATCGTGAATTTGATAGACGTTGTTAGTCTCTTTCTCAATCAGATTGACTGCAGCCTTCTCGTGTTGAGGCAGCATGTTCGTGAGAACATTAGGATTCATATATTTGAAAGATAAGAGCCCGCTCCTAACAAGCTTTTGCACGTCATATTTGAAATTGAGGCAGTTCTCTATGTTATGCCCCGATCCTCCTTGATGATAAGGGCATGTCTGATCCGCTTTAAACCAAAAAGACGGATTTTCCGGTACAGTAAGAGGAGACTTAGTTTGGATGTGCCCCTTAGCCAGTAGTAACGGAAATAGTTCTGCGTACAACATGGGTATAGGATCAAACCTTGATGATCGTGTTGTACGATTGTTATTATATTGAGGACGAGCCTGCTGAAGAGGCTGTTGAGTCCTTTGCTGATTAGGTTGGCTCTGCGCAACCTGAGGTTGATACGTAGGAACAGGCGCGGGGCCGATAGCAGGAGTTACCGCTGCTACTGGTTGATAACGACGCCTTTGCTTTCCGAGAGAGATATTCCCAATATCTTGCTCTTTTTTCTTAGGGAGAGCACTACCGTATTTCTTAGTACCACTCGTCGATCCAGTGTCTTTTATCAAACGTCCTTCTCTGACAGTTTCCTCAAGACGTACACCTATACCGACCATCTCGGTGAAATCACTGGGCGCACTGGCGACCATTCGGCCATAGTAAAATGAGCTTAAGGTTTTTAAGAAGATCTTTGTCATCTCTTTTTCCTCAAGAGGTGGACAAATCTGAGCGGCGATTTCACGCCACCTTTGAGCATACTCCTTAAAAGTTTCCTTGTCCTTTTGAGACATTGATCTGAGTTGATCTCTGTCGGGTGCCATGTCCAAATTGTATTTGTAATGTTGAACGAAGGCAGTGCCAAGATCTCTGAATGTGCTGATCGTGGTGCGGTTTAAACCCATGTACCATTTTAAGGCAGCACCGGTTAAACTATCCTGAAAGTAATGAATCAGCAGGTCCTGATTTTCCGTCTGAGCTGACATTCGTCGAGTGTACATTGTCAAGTGACTTTGAGGGCAAGAGTTACCCTTGTATTTTTCAAAGTCAGGCACTTGGAATTTGTGCGGAACTTTCACATTGGGGACCAGACAGAGGTCTGCGGCGTCCTTTCCAAAAAGATCCTGACCGCGAATGGCTTGCAGTTCCTTTTGCATTTCCAAGAACTGTTCCTGGAATTCATCCATTCGGTCAAACATAGTCTCCTTCTTACTAGAAGGTATTTGTGGAATATGCCCTTCCGGGACAGAATGCACCACAGGGGGTGGTACCGTAACTACGGCGTTGAATCTTAGCGTTTCCCGAAGTTTGTAACCTTCAGGAGTTTTCAGTATGCCCCAGGCATCTTCGCTTTATCGAAGTTTGTAACCTTCAGGACCAGCGGTATCTGTGGCGATTCCCTGATCTTCAACGATCGGCGGAACATATCCTTCCGGGATATAGTTCGCAGGCATGCCCCAAGGACGATCTTTCGGCATTTGATACCTAGGATCGAACTTCTCCACTATGGTCGTCGAGGTGATCTCCGAGATCACAGTCCTTTATAGCTAAGCTTCTGCCATGGCTTGCATGTCGTTACGAAGCTTTCTCATATCCTCTCTCAGAGCGTCGGTCTCTTCTCTCAAATCTCTGTTTTCTTCCTCAAGATCATCCATCTTTTTCAGACGATTAGCCTGAGTATTGTACGAATGAGACAGTTTGACTCTAGAACCGAGACACAAACTTGAGATTCGTAGGTAAGGAGAATACGCGATATGAGAATGATAAAATGCAATGATTTATATTAATTGTTTGTTGATTTAATCAAAATAAACTTCGACAATTAGATTGCAAATATCAAACAGCGGGGAAAACCCCTTTTTATTGAATTCAAAAGATTACAGAAATGGAAATACAGTAGATTACAAGGTGCGGAAACAGAAACCTAAGCTAATGGATCCTGGTACTTCCTCTTCTTTGACCGGGGCGCTCGGGCCGTTGTCGGGTTGTCATTCCTTTGCCAAGTGAAAGGAGCGAGCAAATTCCTTTGGTCATCTTGATTCTCTACAGCATGTTGCTCCAAAATTTCAATGAGAGCATCTTTCTCTTTCAGTAGTTGCTGTATTTGGATACACTCCACATTGAGGGTACAGTACTTCTTCTTCCAAGACCTCCTCTCCCGTTGAACTTTGTTGAGAGTAACCTGAAGCTTTTCAGTTTCCGTCATGAAGTACATGACAGATTCCCTCGGCGGAAGAATTCCGTAACGAGGATAAGGCATTTTTAGTTTGAGAGCTCTAGTTTGTACCCAATGGAGATAAGGCTCCACCGAGACACAGTCCGGTTTTCCTAGAGACTCTCGTCCTTTCTTATAAACGTGCTTCCAAGCGTGCACTATTTCCATCTTTAGTGCTCTTTCGTTTTCTCCTTCCTTGAAGAAAAGACCTTCCAGATGAGCGTTCTGCGGAACGAGCCTCATCGGGTATCCAAACTGACGAAGAACCAATATCGGATGGTAGTTGATTCCCCCTTTAATTCCTATGAGGGGTACATTATGGAAGTTTCCACAATGATCAATGATCCTGATCCCATCATAAATTCTATTACACCAATCTATATCAGAGTTGGTAAGAGACATGATCTTCTGCGACCAACGCAAGACACTCTTGCAGTCCCAAAAAGCAGCAGACTTAGGCAAATGAGAGATAAACCATTTGTAGAGCAAAGGTACACAACATGTGATCTCCCCTCTGATGTACAAATTTCCTAAGTGTACAGAATGATATGCATCCGCGAGCAAAGTCGGCACAGGGTTTCCAATGAGAAAAACCTTAATAGCGTTGATATCGACGAAGTTATTAATGTTGGGAAACAAAAATAACCCGTAGGTGAGCAAGACAAAGATGCTTTCGAAAGCAGTCACGTTCCCTATACTAGCGAAGTATAGAGCTTTCTTTGTTAAGAACTGGGCTGACAAACCTTGGATGCCACCCTTGGTAGTCATGTGAGTCATGACCTCAGACTCGTCCAAATGAATTGCTCTTGCAATGGTCTGATTCTTTGGAATTTCTTCCAGTCCAGAAAATGGAGCTCGATCAGTGATATGTAAATCCGACAGATGAGAATACTCCTCCAGCGTTGGTGCTAGCTGGTAATCCGGGAATGTGAAACAGTGATAAGCTGGATCGTAAAACTGGATTAGTGTGTCCATGATTCCCTCAATCACATGGACTCTTAACAGTGGTAGCAAACCACCGTGCTTGGCTCTGAAAGCCTCCGGGTTAGTGATCATCCTCGCTAACCCTCTTAAATCCTCTAGCTTTGGAACCTTGAAGGTATACTGGTGAGTTCTCCTTCTACCGAAATCCATTAGTGCAATCCTTTCCTCTGATATTTGCAATCACAGTCTTAGTTTAATTTGAAAAACAGAGAGACTAGAAGAGAACGTTTTTTGAATGTTTTAATGTTTTTTAGATGAATGCATGAATGCAACACACAAAAACATTGAAAAAACATGGGGTCAGAGGGTCGTTGTCATGAAGTCAAGGCTCTACCCATCCCCTAAGGTTTACTAAGGTGATTTTTGTACCTGTACTCATTATCATTAGCTCCTCCCAGGATGGCAGACAACAAGCGGATCGCCAGCAAGTTGTGTGCAATCTTAGAGTAAGTGCTATTCACCGAGAATAGATCACCAGCCTCAAATGAGGGTAGTATCGCGTAACAACTATTTCTGATAGTTTCCGCACTACGAAAGGGTTGGCTTTTCTAGGTGTATACTCAATCTTTCCACATACGGCATCACCCGCATTCCCAGTAGCAGAAAAATAAACACATATAACAATTAGGAAAAGCAGTATATATATATTTGTCCTAAACATCCTAGACCTAATGAAGCTAAGGATCCTAAGTTCCTGACACAAAAATGGGTTCCCCGGCGGAAGCCCCAATATGTGGTATTCATACAAGAGATGAAAAGAAAGAAGAAAAGTCAAGTCCCGGCCCCCACGGTGGGCGCCACTTTTCTGTAGCGAGCGATTTTGGACGCGGTTCTTAAGCGCTGGTCGCTCTCTGCGGTTGAGCTTAAACTACAGGTCGATTCATTTTTTATCCTATTGTAAGCTGACTAAGGAAGGGAAATAGATGTCTCCAATAAACCCTGCTTGCATACTGAGTTTAAACAGCGGTCTGTTAGGTTACGAATGCTATCAATGTGGGGGGCCTTTGTACTGGTTATTTGTATTTTCGCCAATACGGTTCTCTTTCTTTTTATCTGGGCAGAAGGTTTCTGGCGGGGAATAAGGATTAGGATGTTAGGACTGATGTTTTTGAATTACTGCTTTTGAGTGATGGGATTTAGGTTTTTTGTTGATTGTGCTCGCTAAGATCTTTTCTTTCGATCTTATGCCTACGTATTCCCGTTTACCTAAACAGGGAAATCAGAGCGTTCGTAGTTCCTCCTATTCTATGGGAGGAAATGGTGTTTTGGTGTCTTGTTCAAAGCCCAAGACGTGAAGCGAAAGGTAGTTTGTATCTTGTTCGAAGCCCAAGATGTGAAGCTGAAAGGTCTCAACTTTAGAGAGAATTTGTCATCTCTAAAGAGGGGTAAAGGAGAATTACTTTAACTGGGATACGCGGATCCTAGCAATGCCGTAATTTCCTAAGAAGGGGATTTTTAACCTGAAGGAGAAGACTTTAACTCAGTATAGAGCAATGCTATCTTTCCTTAGGAATTTCTCATGCTAAAAGAAGGACAGTGGCATGGATATAGATGATCCAGAGGCTTGCCGCTTACAGCGATTAGATGAAAGGGAATGAGTTGTTGATGTTTGTGTACTGTGAACGAGGCACAGATTTGATGCTAAAAGGTTGATTGGATCAACCAGTGGTTTTCTTATACAAAGCCTAAGAGGAGGCTAATTTCCGCTAGGGAAAATCATTATACAAAGCCTAAGAGGAGGCTATTTTGTGTCTCGTACAAAGCCCGAGAGAGAGGCTAGAAGGGTTTGACTCCACAAGAGAATCTTTTATACTCAACAAGAGAGTGTTTTTGTATCTCGTACAAAGCTCGAGATGGAGGCGAAAAGTTTGTTTGGCTCAATAAGAACCTTTTTGTGTCTCGTATAAAGCCCGAGATGAAGGCGAAAGGTTTGTTTGGCTCAATAAGAACCTTTTTGTATCTCGTATAAAGCCCGAGATGGAGGCGAAAGGTTTGTTTGGCTCAATAAGAACCTTTTTGTATCTCGTATAAAGCCCGAGATAGAGGCTAAAAAGTTTGCTCTGCTGGGGAGAATCATTGTACAAAGCCCAAGAGGAGGCTAGTGTAACTGTTTCAATTAAGTGATAGATCCAGTATACTGATTTTAAAAGAGAAAATCAGTTCTTATATGAGCAACACTGTACTCATGGGTTTGGTTCGAGGATCGGGGTTGGTCCCTTTTCTTTGAGGAAACGGGGAAATCCAAAGGGTATTGAGACTGTCCGAGTCTACGGGTTTCCTTCCTATCTGACGAAAGGGACACTTGAGAATGTCTTTGAGACTCAAGGAAAATAGACTGTCCAAGTCTAGAGTTTTATCTTTTGTACCATGTTTTGAGAAACAGTAGTAGACTCTGGAAAGGACCTATTCTATGAAGATTACTAAGTTCTGTTCCTATACCTCTAGGAGGTCGTCGGGACAATTTGTACGAAGCCCAAGAGGAGGCTGAAAGCTTTTAGGAAGCCGACGGGTCCTTGTACTGAGCCCAAGAGAAGGCTATCATTCCCGGAGGAAGAGATCATTATACGAAGCCTAAGAGGAGGCTGTGAATACTTCTAAGAAGCCGAGGGGTCCTTGTACTAAGCCCAAGAGTAGGCGGGGTTGCTTATAGGAAGCCTGTGGGTCCCTGTACGATGCCCAAGAGGAGGCCGGTGCTTTTAAGAAGCCCGTGGGTCCCCAAACCCCGAGAAATTCAAGGCAAGCTATTCACAAGGAATAGAACAAGTCAGGAAAGTTCGAGAATTTGGAAGAAACTCAAAGATGCCATTCACGGAGAATACATTCATCTTTGGGAGTAGAGTTTCTTGACGATTCCTAAGGAGGACAGTCGAAGAGAAGACTGTATCTGGTGATCCTATTGGGGATCTAGCTGTCTATTTCTATGAATAAACGAAACGGCTTTACCTAGTGCTAGACGTAGTTGCCGGGGAAACTCTGATATCTATACTATTATTACACAGTCGATATGAGTTTTTGAAAGGAGACTTACAGTGAGCAGCCCCACAATACAGTTATATATATATATATATATATATATATATATATATATATATATGAGTTTGTAAAAGGAGACTTACAGTGAAACAGCCCCACAAAACAGTTATATGATATGAAAGCAGTAAATGAAAGCGTATAACCACTTACTCGGTTGTAGAGCTTCCATGCTGTTTGGTTAGTTGTTCAACAAAGAAAAATTGAAAACAACAGTATATTCAAAATCAAAGGAGAAAGTGCTTTGAAAAAGAAAGAATTGGGGCTTACAGCTCAAGGAGAGGCCCAGATGGTTTTACCAGTGATTGCACTGTTGAATTTGTACAGAGGGTCTTATACAAGTGACTGTGGCCCAAAAAAGGTTTTCTGTACAAAGGGATGGGTCTTACACTCTCTCAAGAGGCCCAAAAAGTTTTAAAGAAAAAGAGTGGGGCTTATAACACGAGGGTAGGCCCAGTTGACTTTTCGTTTTAAATGGCTATCGCGCCGAGGTTTTCTTTTAACGCATAGGGACTTATACAATAAGTGAGGCCCAAAATTGTTTTGGTTAAAAGGGGATTGGGTCTTACACTCTAATAGAGGCCCAAAGAGTTTTGAACGGGTCATATATCTCAAGGAGAGGCCCAGATGGTTTATTTTTAGACGGGTGACGATCGTGCCGTTTACTTGTACAGAGGGACTTATACAATAAGTGAGGCCCAAAAGTTTTTGTACAAGAGGGGATGGGTCTTACACTCTCTCAAGATGCCCAAAGATTTTTTAAAGAAAAGAAATGAGTCTTACTACTCGAGGGTAGGCCCAGATGATTTTTGAAAAGGCGACGATCGCGCCGTTTGTTTTTTGACGGTATCGGGACTTATACAATAAGGTGAGGCCCAAAATGATTTGTTCAAAAAAAGGATTGGGTCTTACACTCTATTAGAGGCCCAAAAGTGTTTTGAAAATGATTTAAGAGGGTTGAATTAATCCAAAAACCCTAATTTGTTTTCAAAAGTGTATTTAATTGAATAAAAATTCAATTAAAATGATCAAAATTTTTTAACACATGGAAAACAAATTGTGATCTTGGATTAATGCTTCAAAAATTAAGTATTGACCTACAAAATAATTGGAAAGCATTAAAAGTTGCAAAATCAATGTGGAAAAAATATTTTAAATGCCAAAAACAATTAAAATATTAATTCTTTGCAAAAATATCAATTATATAAAATAAATAATATTTTTGGGATTTTTTGATAAAATAAAATACTTTAACATTTTTGTGAATTATTAAAAAAAGAATCAACTCAAAATCATTAAAACTCAGAGAGAAATTAATTTTTGAATCAATTAAACAAAATCACAAAATTCAAATATTTGAATTATTCAAAAATGACGCCAAGAACACACCAAGAACACGCGCGTGTTCTGGGTTTGCCCAGATTTTCATTTTCTATCCAATCTCACTGAATACTTGATTATATCATGCAATCCACATATCATTATGCTCGTCTCAACCTCACGATCATGTCTATGTACTTTAATTTCATTTAAATTAAACATACAACAAAAAATCACGAATAAACCTCAAGAACCCTAATTTCTGCATGAAGGCTAGGATTTTTGATACACGATTCAAACAATGCAATTAATTGAGGGAAAACATTCCATGCATGATTATGAACATATGGCCAAATTATTGTGCGAGGAAATATGCATAGATTGAGAGATGACCAAGCTTAGGCTTACCTCTAAGTCGTGACAGCAAGAGCAAATTAATTTCTGATCTGGAGGTGTTACAGATGAGTTGTAATGATCTGAACAGCTTCCCTACACCATATGGAGTGTGTTTGAATGCTTGGACTTGATTGAAATTGGCTGGAACGATTTGTGGTACCCCAGCTGCAACTTGATTGAAAGTTTGAGCAACCAGCTGGTGATTTTGTGAAATCTGTGTTCCAGATGTTGTTTGAGTGTTTGGATCACTTCTATATGATGTATGTGAGGTGTGTGAGTGATTGGTTTGACTGGAATTGCTCTCAAACTCAAAACCCGATAGCTACCTTGCTAAGAAAGGCATTTTTGCCAAGAGAAAGAGATTTTGAGGAAAGCATCTATTAGATGGCTTTGGTGTACTTAAACTGAACACAATTGAGCTCTATTTATAGTGGAGCAAGTTTGTTTTGGGATCCACAGTGAATGGCAACTGCAGCAGGTGTTTCCTCAATGTTGGCCAATGGAAATGCAAGTCTCCTCTAGCCATTGACAAGAGGTTAGGGCACAGAGCTTTGGTTCCCTTGGTCTTGGATAAGTCTTGACTGATTTCAGATGCAAATGGCTCAGTCCATGCCACCTTGATGGTTCCATTGAATGCCTCATTCCAAATTTGGAGTCTTGTCCCTATTTTGGCAACTCTAGGTTCAACATGCTATTTCTTGTTCCATGGACTTTGGAGGCTTGGCTCAGTGATTGTCCCCTTTGGATTCAATCCTCAGAGGTGTCCAAGTGGATAGGAGCAATTGAAATTCCACAATTTTGGCAAATCGAGCAAAAGTGCAAAATCTGTCTTGCCTTGACAGATTTCAACAAGGCAACTTGCCAATGTCATATCTCATGGTGTAAGTTGAATTTGGCAATGTTCTTGGCCATTTTGGAAAGCTCTCACATGATACAACAACTGTTTGAACAAGTTTGGTTTTGATCTCTTTTGATTCCAAGTGAAAAATCCCCCTACATTTGGCAAAAAGTGAAGGCAGATTCTGACTTAGTGAAAATTTCACTAAGTGTTGGAAAAAGTGACTTTTTCACTTTTCAGCCACTTTGATCACTCCATAACTCAAAATCCTTAATGAATTGGAATGACCTGTAGTTGAAGTTTTTGTAGATGATAATGAGGGCTACAAATCCATCTTTGGATGAGAAAAAATGGCTTTGTGGTTTAGGAGTTATGGTCCTCCAAAGTTGGTACCCTAGCCACTTTAATTTTAACTTAGAAAAATTTCTAAGTTTTTTATGGTTACCCCTTTTACAAGTTATCTCACTTCTCTTGATTTTTCTTGATGAATGATGATTCAAATCATAGATTAACATCATTTTAGGGTTAAAAATCCATTTTGGTGAAAAATCTCAAAAAGTCAAAGTTGACTTTTTGTGCACAGTTAACTTTTTATCAGATGAATTCCAAACTGTGCAATTCTTTAGGAAATCATGTCCTTGACCTAAATCAAACTTGATGGACATGTTCCATGGGTGTCATAGGGTATATTGAATCAAGTCTTAGGGCTTGGGAGCATGTCCAGGTCAAAAGTCAAAGTTACAGTTGACTTTCCTCGCGAAACCCTAATTGTGGTGCAGATGAAATTGAAACTTGTTGCTCAAGCTCCTTGGATCAATCCATTGTTCCAAATGGATCAATATAGTATATCAAAGACCCTCAAATCATCTCTTGAGGTCTTGGCTCATGATTTGTCCTAAAAGTCAACTTAGGGGTGAATTAGGTCAAGAAACCCTAATTCCTGATTTTTGATGTATGCATCCCCTGAGGCAAAATTGACTTGATGAATGGGTCCATGAGGTTTCATGGAGTATATTAGGTTATGTTTTGGATCATTGGCTTGTGCCCAGATGAATTTTTTCATCTGGAGGCCCTGGGCGATCAAAACCCTAATTTGGTGACACTGGCGATCTTGAGACTTGATCCACCTAGAAGGGAGCAGCATTGTGCTTAATCCTTGAAGTGGGAGTCCTTTTGATCCTTTGTGGATGTTTGAGAGGTTAGACAAGTTGAAGATCAAGTCATTCCTTGATTGATCCTTTGTCTAAAGCTCAGAGAGGGCTTGAAACCCTAATTTTGATTGTAGTGGACGCTCAACAACCCCTGAGGAGATTGATGAGGCATAAAGGTACATCCATATTGTGATGATGATTTGCACAATGATGGGAAACTTTAGTGGTCAAAATTTGGGGTATGACAACATGTCTAACGAGACAAGAAATAGACACATCTATAGAAGGCTCTGCTGCAAGTTTTGGAAGGAGTGAGAATCAGATGTCCAAGGCAAACCATGTGACTTGCAGCCTTGAGATCTACAAAAGTAGTGCTGGGAATGATGATATCATGAAAGGTTGTGAGAAAAAGTTATTGTGCTTGGACAAGCCTTTGGGTGCTGATATTTCAAATTCGCCAGGTGGGATGGCAGGTGGTGGCCTAGAAATTTTAGGTTCAGCTACGCTGGCTGAGAATACTCCTAAGAAGAAAAAGAAGTTAATTGAAGATATATACCAGAAGATCAAGACACCGTTTACTCCTTGTTATTATGCCACTCTCTTGCAAGCTGAGAGTTCTTATCCTAAAGTCATCATCCCCAGCAACGTCCAAGAAGGAAAGGAAGTGCAGAGGAAGAACAGTCTATATCTTTGTACTCTAAGGAATCAACTTCAATATAAAATTCGATTGGCGATTCTGGTTTTCTGCATAGTAATTCCAGAATTAAGAAGAGACTTGAAAACCTACCTGCTAGAGTTTGGGATTCTATCAAATCATTGGGCATAGAGACGGAAGAAGACGATGAAGCTTTTGAATCTATCCTTCGTAATTTAGAAGTTGTTGATAGAGAATCTAAGAAAGGTAAGAAGGCGGTAGCAATCGGTCATTCATGAATCTAGTCACATACAACATTAGAGGGTGTGAGGGTGTTATAAAGAGGAAGAAAATCAGTACTACGATTAACAAGGGTGGTGCGGAGATATGTTTCTTACAAGAAACTAAATGCACCCATATGACAGATGATATGGTGTACAGTATATGGGGCGATAGAAAATGTCAGTGGTCGGCATCTCATTCAGTTGACTTATCAGCTAGATTGCTTACTATTTGGAAAGAAGCTGTTTTGGTTCCGATTTGCAGCTATAGTGGCAAAGGTTATTTAGGTATGAAGGTAGTATGGAGAGGAAGAAATTGTTATCTTTTCAACATTTACTCGCCCTGTACCATTGCAGAGAAAAGAGATTTATGGTTCAAGCTATTAAACTTAAAAGCCAATCTTGAGCCAGGGGAGTCGATCATGGGCGAAGACTTTAACGCAACACAGTGTCCAGGAGAACGAGTTAGATGTACTAGCCATCATAGGAGATACATGTATAAATTTGCGGAGTTCATCAACATGAGTGGGTGTGTGGATCTACCGGTATCTGGTAACAAGTATTCTTGGTTCAAACCGAGGGGTAAGATATGCAGTAGACTTGATAGATTCTTAGTTTCTCCTAGTGTTTTAAATGATTGGAACATGGTCTGTCAAAAGATTGGTGAGCGAGACATTTCAGATCATAGACCGGTTTGGATTTCCGTCAAAAATACCAACTGGGGACCTAAACCGTTGAAAGTCCTATCATGCTGGTTTGATCATCCAAGTTTTATGTCTTTTGTTAAAAAAGTGTGGGAATATTTTGTGGTGGTAGGGAAGGCTTCATTCATCCTGTCCAGGAAGTTACAACATCTACGGGAGAAGCTTCAGTGGTGGAATGTCAATATATTCGGATGGATTGATACAAAAATCAAGGTGGATGTGGGCATTATTAATGATGTCGAAGACCTTATTGAGATAAAAAAAAGGTTGTATTGCATCCCAAGACTTGGATAACAGGAATGTTGCTGAAGATAACCTTTGGAAAAGTCTTAGGATTAAGGAAAGTATTTTAAGGCAAAAATCTCGGGTTAAATGGATAGAAGATGGGGATTATAATACAAAAGACTTTCATGCTGCATTAAAAAACCGTATCAACTTGAATACGATCAATCTCATCGGTCCGTGTTAATGGTTGTAACGTGGAGGACGTGGTGGGAGTTAAAGAAGCCATCAAGGGACATTTTGATAATAGGTTTACCAAAATTAGAAGGCCTTTTCCTTACATTGATTAGCTCGGTTTCAAACGCCTTTCTGGACATGATAGAGAAGAGCTTGAAGCAGGATTTGACGCGGCTGAGATCAGAAGTGTAGTTTTTGAGTGTGCGGGTGATCGGAGCCCGGGTCCAGACGGCTTTAGCTTTGAGTTTTTTAAAAAGTGCTGGAATATTGTAGGCCATGATTTTACAAATTGTATCTTGGAGTTCTTCGAAGGTGAGAAATTACACAAGGTCCTTGCTTCCTCTTTTTTGGTGCTTATTCCTAAAAACGATAGTCCGAAGAACCTAGATGATTATAGACCAATATCTCTAATTGGTTCGGTATATAAGGTTGTGTCTAAGCTACTTGCAAATAGACTTAAAGACAAAATTGGAAGCATTATTTCAAAAACTCAAACGGCGTTTATTGAAGGAAGGAACTTGCTTGATGGTGTTTTGGCTTTAAATGAAGTTATCGATTTCGCTAAAAGATTCAAGAAAGAGGTATTGTTACTTAAGGTAGATTTTGCCAAAGCCTATGATTGTGTGGAGTGGAATTATTTGCGGGATGTCATGAAAATCATGGGATTTGGGGAAAAATGGATGCGGTGGATGGAGAACGGGGTGTTTAATAGTTTCATGTCAGTTTTGGTTAATGGGAGTCCTACCAAGGATTTTACCGTTTCTAGAGGCCTTAGATAAGGCGATTCTCTATCACCTTTATTATTTACAATCGCGGCGGAAGGACTTGCGGTGTTAATGGAAAGAGCGGTGGCTAGAGGTACATACTCGAGTTTCAAGGTTAATCAAGATGTTTCTTTTCATTTATTACAATATGCGGATGAGTCGGTTATGGTGGGTGATGGTTCGTGGAGTAATATTTTGGCAACAAAGGCTATCCTAAAGGGATTCCATTTGGTTTTCGGACTTGAGATTAATTTTAATAAAAGCTCCCTTTTTGGCATTGGTGTGGAAGAATCGTTACTTATGGCCGCGGAAAATTTTCTAGCATGTAAAGTCACTGTGTGTCCTTTTATGTTTCTTGGTATTTTCATCGGCGACAATCATAGATTAGTTTCTTTTTGGAAACCAAAGATTGATAAGGTGCGATCTAGATTGAATTCTTGGAAAGTCCAGTTTTTATCCAAGGGCGGTAGAGTAACACTTATCAACTCCGTGCTAGCAAATCTTCCAATTCATTACATGTCATTCTACAAGCTTCCTAGTAGGGTTGCACGTATCCTTACTTCTATTCAAAGAAGATTCTTGTGTAATGGTTCGACGTGTAAAAAAGGCATATCTTGGATTCGGTGGAGTACGGTTTGTAAAACCAAAGAGGAGGGAGGCCTAGGGGTTAAAGGCGTAAAGCTTTTCAACTTAGCTTTGCTTTTTAAATGGATCTAGAAAATTTTGTCGTCGTCGGAGTCTTTGTGGAGAGGCATAATTGAATGTCGGTATCCTAATTCCGTGTACGCCTTTCATTTTGGTGAGGTTCCTAAGTATCAGGTCTCCCCGTCATTATGGTGGAGAGATTTGTTTAATGTTTCTATTATGTGTGGTAGTAATCATTTTGTCGGATTGTTATCTCATAAGGTCGGAAATGGAATTAATGTGTCCTTCTGGTTATCCCGTTGGACTGGTATCGCTGCTTTGGCAACATCATTCCCGGATTTATGGAACTGCACAGCTACTAAGGCTAGTCGCGTTGTACATAATGATTACCGAGAAGATGGAGTGTGGCGATGGAATGTGGAGATGTCTGAACAAAGGCTGGCCAAAGAGCACAGACAGCAGCTTATTAACTTACATGCTGTGCTAAATGAGTTTTCAGTGAGTGAAGGAGTTCAGGATAAGGTCTTATGGATGCACAACAGCAGCTTCCAATTCTCTGTTTCTTCCCTGTATCGCATGTTGCAGGAAAATGAGGCTGGAATGGTTTGTGAGGAGGATATGACGTTAGCTCTCAAAATGGTTTGGTTAGCGCAGGTGTCGCTTAAGGTTAATGTCTTTAGGTGGAGGTTGATGCACAACAAAATCCCAACTCGTGATAATCTTGCTCGTAGAGGTATCATATCTAATATTCATGATAAGGTCTGTTCATTTTGTTTCTTAGAAGTGGAAAAAGATGAACATGTTTTCTTCCATTGTTCTAAATCTATTTTGGTGTGGAATTTTGTGTGCAAATGGTTGGGTGTTCCGGAAATTTATATTGGTGATATTTTGAATCAGTTATCAACTTAGATTGATGGATGTTTACAGAAGAAAATTAGTGTTAGCAATGTTGTCGGGTTGTGGTTGATTGTTTGTTGGGTAGTATGGATGTCTAAAACCAATATCATGTTCAGAGACGAATTTTGGGATCTCGATACGATTACTAATAGAATCATAATTTTTTCTTGGTGGTGGATTGGTAAGAAACACGAAAATGCATTTAATTGTAACTACTATGAATGGGTTAATGCCCCTTGTAATTTTTTGTAGGTCTCGATTTTAGGTAGAGGCTCTCTGATTTATAATACTCAATTTTTGCTTATTAAAAAAAAAACTAGTTAAAAAATTTCAGTCTAACTTAAGGGATACATTGTCGTTATTTGTTAAATGTAAAAACTTTTACACTATTAGTGCATCATCTATTTTTTCGAAATTTAAAGTGGTGAAAACGAAAATTGAAAAGGTTAAAAAACCAATAAGATAAATTTTTCACGTAAATTGAATATTGTAACATGGAGATACTTTTTATATGCCCGTCACCAAGTTAGTCTCAGTTTTTTTTCTAAGTTTCATTTTTTTAAACATATTAAAGTTAATAAATTTATTATTTTAAAGTAATAAATGTTCTTTTATCTTTAATAATTGACTTGGACGTCTTCACCAAATTATAAAAAATACCATGAAAAGTAAAATCTTTATTTCACTAGTGACTTTTAGAGTGAATAAGTGAACAATATAGAAGGTTTTAAGTAAGTGCTATGAAAGTGATATTTTGATGTATTTTTAAATTGACTCGGAAGTCTTCACCAAAATTCTATTTTTCTAAATTGCTTCTTGTTGTTTTAACGTTTTTTGAAAAACTTGTTTTGAAAAAATAATTGACTCCAGTTGCAGACTATGTCTCTTTCTTTCACTAATAAAATAATACAAATTAGGGATGAAAATTTGTGAGGGAAATAAATCCCTCACTAATTGCGATAGATTTAGTGAGGAAAAACTATAAAAATAATAAACTATTAATGAATTAAAATTAGCGAAGAAATTTGTGAGGTAATGTTTCCGTCACAAAAAATCCCTTATAAAA